>CM053034.1:131938907-132623907 GCA_028564925.1 Lithobates sylvaticus
TGACATCCGCCACCAACCCAGGATTCTCCAACAGTATTCTTTTCAGAGGGGTGTGGAAAAGCTCAGGGGGGGTACCTCGTCCTAAAATTATGTATAGAAAACGAAGAAGGGGGATTTTTAGCCAACCTAACGGACTATCACGGTACCTGAACGGACGTATGTCTCAATACAAAAGATTGATTCTAAATAGTTTTATTAACACATAATATACATAAAACATGTCACATATAAAAAAGGGGGATCATTGCAATCCAAGAATGTACATATACATATAGCTGTTAATAAATCAGAATGTTGAAAACAAACTCGCTGATAAGATGCTGGTTGACGCGTTTCGCTTAAAGCTTCTTCAGAACCAGAATATAGCAGTTCGTATATCTGTTGTATATATCAAGAAGACAGGGGGGTTATTCATGACTGGATTGACAGATTTTATGTGTTTAAATCAATAATATAGGTGCAAATGGTTATAATGGGCATGTGCATCCTAAAAAAACAAAATATTGCCTACCTTCCAATTCTTGTTGACAAGGTAGAAGCTAGTATAAGTCAGCCATACCCAGTTAGTTACCTAAAAATGAGTCTCTCGGGATAATCATCAAGGACTCGCCGAGTTTGGGGTCTGAAACCAGCAAACAAGGCATAAGCTGCAAATGAGGAAGAGAGAAGAAGAAGGGGAAAAAAAATTGAATAGATCAATAAAGATTCGAAGATGCAGTCGACCGATAACCAGTTCCATATATAGATATTAAATCCCATATAGACACATATGTATGTATACCTGAGAAGAATACTCACATAAAAAATTTGAAAGAAAGAGAATTAACAGTAGTAAAGCGTGGGTGTGCCGGAGTCGGCCAGTGGCATGGTAGTATTTGCGGATAAATCTGCAGTGCCGGTATCCTATAATTAATAATGATAGTATCAAAGATAGGTAAAGATACACTGGCTTCCACTTGCAGAGCCACTCTGTATATACCTTGAGGATCCAGCGGGGTCCTACTTGTGGATACTTTGAAGGGTAATAGTTTCAAATCGATGGCATCAACACTATACCAAATACAGCATCACATAGGTAAACTGAAAAGAGACGAGAGGAAAAAAAAAGGGATATATATATATATATCCGGTATGGAATATTTAGGAACGTATACTAAGTTCCATCAGAGTTTCATATTGTCTATCAATGTGGTAGGCTACAGCCTAGCTGATCCAAAAACGTACCTGGTAGCCACATGGGAGAAAGGGACAACCCCAGCTGGGAAGGATCACCAGCTCTGTATGGTCAGACTTCAATAGCTGAATCCGTCAGTTGCAGACTCTATATAGAGAGGAAATGGAGCATGGCTAGTGGCAGAGCTCATATTCAATTGTGTGTCAAGGGCTAGCCAGGGGCTAACTAATCCCGAAGGCAACATCTAAGGCAAGGGGGACAGCATGATAATCAGCAAGCATTTTAAATGAATGTACCTGAACAGAGTATGGCAGAAACAGCTTCCCAGCACTCCATCTCAAATAACCATCTGATGGAGTGCTGGTTAAGTAGTCTGCTTTGGCGCCAATACTGGCGAATACGCGAAGCTAGATGGATCTTCAAGCTAAATGCCACAAGGGCCCCTGGCTTGAACGACTCCCTCAGTTTTCGACCTTTCTTATGATTATTACAAATACCTCCCCTTCTCTGTGTTTCCCAATGTATACCAAAGCTTGCTCTTTTTTCCCCCCCTTTCCCACTCCAGGGAAGAACTCGTTTAAATCAGGGGCCCTTGGTCAGAAGGATCAATTTAATCCTCTGACCCTCCCCTTAATTAGGACATATCCACCCTCCTAGGGAATCTTTCTTTCTCAACCCTTGACAACTGGGACAATTTTGCCCTTTTTCTCACTAGTTCAGAAGGTCTCACTGGTACAGTATGGCCTGCTTGTCTATGGACTCTTTATAATGAAGCAGACAGTTTGAAGCATCACTAACCTTCCCCTTTTTTTTAAAAAATAATGTATAAAATAGGCTTTCCTCGATTTATACATCTGTTGTTATCGTATATAATATGCAACGTTATCTGTCTTTGATCTCTATGTTTATTTATAGAGGACACGGGGAGATTGTCTTGAGTGGAATGCCAAGAAAAATATGTTGTTTTGGTTATCTTATCTGGGACCCATACGGAACTCTAACCCCGCAGATTGGTAAAACGATTCCAGCAAACACCTGGGCTAATGAGCTACTGTTTTGATCTCCCTCTGGCTTGGAATTCAACAGGCAATATGGAAGGTAATCTGACCCAACCATAGTTGCCTCGGTGGAGGCGTTGCGGTGGTGGCGTCGGAGGAGGCTCATTCCCCGTTTTCCACCTTGGACATGGGCTGCAAATGTTGAAGAAAAATTACTGATTTTTATTTTATTATTTCTTCATTTTTTCCTATTTTTAATTTTATTTTTATTTTTATTTTTTAATATTTTTTATTTAATTTTATTACCATTTTTTCCTCTTTTTCTTTTTTGTTTTTTAATTTTATTTTTATTTTTATTTTTTTTATTTATTTTGTATTCATTTTCTTAAATTTTATTTTTATATTTATTTTTATTATTATTTTCATTTTTATCCTTATCTTTATTTTCATCTTAATCTTTAATATTTCTATTGTATTTTATTCTCTATTTCTGATCTTCATTCTCCACCCACCCCACCTCTTTCTGAGAATTTATCTTTCATCTGACTTTGTTTCCACTTTTAAAAATCATTATCAGCCTGCTACCTTGTTTGGACCGGGAATTACTCCCGTCTTTCTACTGCGCATGCGCGCACTCTCTATTGCGCATGCGCGCACTTTCGCTTTTGGCCGTGGTGGACGGGCCGCTCTATTGGCGGACTCCATCCCCTCGGCCCGATCTGGCGCATGCGCACAGCGGCGCCAGCAGTAGCGCATTTTGGTATTTTCTCTGGCGGCCCCTCCAGCTGTTTGGAGTGATTCTTAATTGGCCCTTTGGGGCGGCCCCCTCCCTTCCCCCTCCAGTATTGGCGCCAAAGCAGACTACTTAACCAGCACTCCATCAGATGGTTATTTGAGATGGAGTGCTGGGAAGCTGTTTCTGCCATACTCTGTTCAGGTACATTCATTTAAAATGCTTGCTGATTATCATGCTGTCCCCCTTGCCTTAGATGTTGCCTTCGGGATTAGTTAGCCCCTGGCTAGCCCTTGACACACAATTGAATATGAGCTCTGCCACTAGCCATGCTCCATTTCCTCTCTATATAGAGTCTGCAACTGACGGATTCAGCTATTGAAGTCTGACCATACAGAGCTGGTGATCCTTCCCAGCTGGGGTTGTCCCTTTCTCCCATGTGGCTACCAGGTACGTTTTTGGATCAGCTAGGCTGTAGCCTACCACATTGATAGACAATATGAAACTCCGATGGAACTTAGTATACGTTCCTAAATATTCCATACCGGATATATATATATATATATCCCTTTTTTTTTCCTCTCGTCTCTTTTCAGTTTACCTATGTGATGCTGTATTTGGTATAGTGTTGATGCCATCGATTTGAAACTATTACCCTTCAAAGTATCCACAAGTAGGACCCCGCTGGATCCTCAAGGTATATACAGAGTGGCTCTGCAAGTGGAAGCCAGTGTATCTTTACCTATCTTTGATACTATCATTATTAATTATAGGATACCGGCACTGCAGATTTATCCGCAAATACTACCATGCCACTGGCCGACTCCGGCACACCCACGCTTTACTACTGTTAATTCTCTTTCTTTCAAATTTTTTATGTGAGTATTCTTCTCAGGTATACATACATATGTGTCTATATGGGATTTAATATCTATATATGGAACTGGTTATCGGTCGACTGCATCTTCGAATCTTTATTGATCTATTCAATTTTTTTTTTTTCCCTTCTTCTTCTCTCTTCCTCATTTGCAGCTTATGCCTTGTTTGCTGGTTTCAGACCCCAAACTCGGCGAGTCCTTGATGATTATCCCGAGAGACTCATTTTTAGGTAACTAACTGGGTATGGCTGACTTATACTAGCTTCTACCTTGTCAACAAGAATTGGAAGGTAGGCAATATTTTGTTTTTTTAGGATGCACATGCCCATTATAACCATTTGCACCTATATTATTGATTTAAACACATAAAATCTGTCAATCCAGTCATGAATAACCCCCCTGTCTTCTTGATATATACAACAGATATACGAACTGCTATATTCTGGTTCTGAAGAAGCTTTAAGCGAAACGCGTCAACCAGCATCTTATCAGCGAGTTTGTTTTCAACATTCTGATTTATTAACAGCTATATGTATATGTACATTCTTGGATTGCAATGATCCCCCTTTTTTATATGTGACATGTTTTATGTATATTATGTGTTAATAAAACTATTTAGAATCAATCTTTTGTATTGAGACATACGTCAGGTACCGTGATAGTCCGTTAGGTTGGCTAAAAATCCCCCTTCTTCGTTTTCTATACAAGTATTCTTTTCAGGTATTGTACTAAAAAACAAAACCTCTTTCTCTCTCTCTCTCTCTCTCTCTCTCACTATGTTTTTTTTTTTTTTCCTCAGAGGACCCCGGACTTGAGAGTTGGAGCTTGGGACTGACATCCGCCACCGACCCAGGATTCTCCAACAGCATTCTTTTCAGGTATTGTACTAAAAAAATATCGCTCTCTGTCTCTCTCGCTCTCTGTCTGTCTGTCTCACTCACTCACTACGTTTGTTTTTTTTGTTTCTTCTCAGAGGACCCCGGACTTGAGAATGTGAGCTTGGGACTGACATCCGCCACCAACCCAGGATTCTCCAACAGTATTCTTTTCAGGTATTGTACTACAAAATAAAACCTCTCTCTCTCTCTCTCTCTCTCTCTCTCTCTCTCTCTATGTTTGTTTTTCTTCTCAGCGGACCCCGGACTTGAGAATGTGAGCTTGGGACTGACATCCGCCACCAACCCAGGATTCTCCAATAGTATTCTTTTTTTTTTATAATTCTATCATATATTTAATTAATGTATTGATTATCAATGTGTTTTAATTATTTTTTTTTTATGTTTAATAATTTAAATGTAGTTAAGAGTATCAAATTGATATTTTAAATTATTGGTTCTTAGTGTTGTAATATATTCTTAAAATTCTAATATACATACAAGATGGAACAACGTCATTATAATGTCACAATAGAAAATCTCCTCCCTGCTCTCAGCCCCCCCTTCTCTCTCTCTCTCTCTCTCTCTCTCTCTCTCCTCTCTCTCTCTCTCTCTCTCTCTCTCCCTCTCTCTCTCTCTCATTAATTTTAGATTACTTATCTATCATACTTTTTTATTTTATTTTAAACAGTTATTTAGTTTTGGATATTTTTCGAGGAACATTTATATACAAAATAGTTGAAATTTTATATTTAACGGTAAGCTTATATTAACCATTTTCTATCAAAAGAAGATTTAAAACATGTTAAACAAAATAAATAGTATTTTTATTTTACGTTATGTATATAAATTTTCATTTTTTTGAAGCTGTAATGTTAAATATTATAGAATAAAATGTAATGCCTTTTTTCTTATATGTTATTATTCTATCATATATCTAATAAATATATTGAGTATCACTGTGTGTGTTTTTGTTTTTTGTTTTTTTTTTTGTCTTTTTTTATTTATTTATTTTTTGTTACAAAATTCTTTTGTTAATTTTAATATAGTTAAGAGTATCAAACTGATATTTTAATCTATTGGTTCTCAGTGTTGTTATAATACATTATCACATTTATAATGTACATACAAGATGGAAGAACAACGACTAAAAATCAAAGAACACCGGTCGAACAGATAGCACTGTTCTTTAAAATGTTGATGAATATAAACTGTTTTTAATTTACGAAGATTGACATTCTAGGCAAAATAGAATAATATGTATCCTAATTCTTAAATTTTGTTTCATAATTCTAAAATTCATATTGATAAAGAAACAAATAGAGAAAATTTAGTGCACATTCTTGGATGATAATAATAATTTAATAATTTGGATCTTTGCACTAAAATTGTAATATATACATTTTTGTTTACAAAAGTTTTTATTGAAAAAAAACATAAAAAGGAAAACAGTAACTGTGTCAGACAAAGTTCAAAACAAGAGCAAGATACAGCATTGCGTTACATGATGGGGAGTTTGGACAAAAAGAGAAGGGAATGTTGCAAAAAAGACATTCAATATACAATCAATTTGTCTATAGATGTATGGCATTTTTTTTTTTTTTTTTTTTTTAACACTAAGTAGTTGTATTCCAGTGTATCCATTTGCTATTGAAGGTATGTAGAGTATCATATAAAGTGTGGTGGATTCGTTCTGAGAGTTTAATTGTTTCCATTCTGGCTAGGACTTGTGACCAAGGGAGAGCTGGGGAGCGCCAATTGAATGCTATAACCCAGTGTATGGCCACAAAAAGGGTAAAAATTAGTTTTTCACAGGGTGCGGGGATATTGGGAATGGAAGAGAAGCATAAACACATTTGTATCGTTGGGGTGATTGAGCGACCTGCAATAGAGGATATTTTGTGGGATACTTTCTGCCAAATAGGGTTAAGATGATTACAACTCCAAAAAATATGTGTTAGGGTGCCTAGTTCGTTACAACCTCTGAAGCATAGTGGTGATACTGCAGGGTATGTGGAGTGGATTCTGGTGGGTGTCATATACCACCTTGTGTGCAGCTTAACTGCTGTTTCACGTACTGAGTATAATCTTGTGTTTTTAACATGTTAACTAACATTTCCGACCATTCATGCGGTTCAAAGGTAAGGCCTATGTCGTTTTCCCAACTAAGCATCTGTTTGGTTTTTTCTACAAGGGCAAATTCGTTAAGTATAGTTAAGTAAGTGCAGTATAGTTTAGAAATAATCCCCCTGTCTCTGGAAGAGGAACGGCATAGGCGTTCAAAATTAGTGCTTTCTACACGGGAATCTAATGAGCCTCTTCTAAGATAAAATTGTTTAATGTGTGTGTATCTGTGTATTTCAGAGTGGGGGAAATCGTGGATTGCTTGTAGTTGGGGAAAAGTTCTAAAATGAGGTCCTATTTTAAAGGCTTGGTATGTGGTGACCCCTGCTAAGTGCCAGAGGAGAAACTGGGAGCTATCTTGAAACGCTTGTGGAAAGTCTGGATCTCCTATAAATGAGAGTAGGGGGTAGAGAGGAGATGACAGTTGAAATTTCTTTCCATATAATGACCAAAGGTATAATGATTGATATACTATAGTGTTATGGGTGATGAATTGGTTAAGTTTGATAGATTTGGACCATAGTAGTCCTGAGGGGATAAAGGGGAGAATGGCATGTGACTCGAATTTTAACCATGAGATGTGAGAAAACGGGGCATGCCATTGGGCTGTTTGCGCGAGTTTGGCTGATAAATAGTAGCGCCATAGATCAGGGAGTCCTAATCCTCCAAGAGGTTGGGGTCTATATAATATTGATTTGTGAAATCTTGGTTTTTTATGGTGCCAAATAAATTTGTTTACGTCTCTTTGAATTGAATCGATGTAAGATTTGGAGACATAAATGGGGAGAGCTCTAAAGTAAAAAAGTAGTTTTTAATAAAAGTTTAGGTTTAATAAAAGTTTAGGTAATATTGCCATTTTGATAGCGGTGACTCTACCCAGAAATGAGATATGGTATTTGTCCCAGATTAGTAAAAGTGATCTGATGTTGGAAACTATAGGGTGATAGTTTGTATGGAAAAGTGTCTGAAAGTCGGGGGTAAGTTGTATACCCAGATAACGGAAACTATGGGTGCACCAGTTAAATGAAAAATAATTCTGTAATGAGGATGCAACATCGTTAGGGATATTTATTGGCATGGCTGAGCATTTGGATATGTTTACCCCAAGGCCTGAGATTGTGTGGAATGATTCTAATAAGGAGATTAGGTTGGGTAATGCTATGAGGGGATTTGTTAGAAACAAGAGGACATCATCAGCATAAAGGCTGAGCTTGAACTCTTCGGGGCCTTTGTGGTAGCCTTTGATGTTGACATTTTCTGAGATGGCACGGGATAAGGGTTCAATAGCAAGGGCGAAAAGGAGGGGGGATAGTGGGCAACCTTGTCTGGTGCCTTTTTGGAGAGGAAAAAATTGGGAATTGTTACCTGGGAGTTTAGTTTGAGGGTCTTTATATAAGGCATGGAATCCCTGTAGGAATTCACCCGAGATACCATATTTGGGTAGTATGTGGTCCAGGTATGACCAGCTGACGCTGTCAAACGCCTTATGAATGTCTAGGCTAAGGAGGAGTGTTTGTTTGGAATGTAAGTTGGCGTCTTGTATTATATTGGTAACTAGACGTATATTATCAGTAATTTGCCTTCCTGGGATGAACCCGGTTTGATCTGGGGAGATTAGGGAAGTGATAACTAATGCTAATCTGTTCGCTAATAATTTGCTGAATATTTTTAAGTCATTGTTGATAACAGAAATAGGACGATAATTTTGTGGTAGGGTGTGATCTTTATGGGGTTTGGGAATGAGAGACATATTGGCTAATAGCATTTCTGCCGGGAAGTTGTTCCCCTTTAAGATGTGGTTATATTGAAGGGCCAGTTTAGGCGATAAAATGTGTGAAAATTTTTTATAAGAGGCAGAAAATCCATCAGGGCCTGGGGCTGTGGAGGATTTAAGGGATTTAATAATTGACGTAATTTCAATTGCGGTACAGGGGGCATTTAATTGTTCAGATTGTAACCTAGATAGAGAGGGTAGTGTCAGATTTGAGAACCACGATTGGGAGGTTGGGTCTTTAGTGGGATGGGACTCTGTATAGAGCTTCACGCTCACCGGTGGCGGAGCCCGCAGATCTGACTATCTGTAGACCCCAGAGGCTGCTGTAGATACCCTACACAAACAGAAGCTCCAAAGTCAGAGATGAGAGGCGGCCATCTTGGGACACCCTAAGTCCATCAACAGCTCCCTGGTCCTTCCAGAATCAGTCCCTTCTGCACAGACCTCCTTATTACACCCACACAGTCCAGATCAACTATCTGAGGGGACCCCAAAGCTGCCCAATCGAAATTGGTAATCCCCTGCTACACAATCAAGGCCCGATACACACCCCATCAGGCAACAGTTAACCTAACAGAGATCCTGATGCAATCAACAACCCTATGACAGGAATGATAAAATGAACTAAAAGGGGTGCATGCGCGGCGCGATGGAGCACGGACGCCTATGACTAAGGCTCCGGCTGTACGGAAACAAATCACATCCCACAGGGCCTAATCTTGCTCACCAAAGCTTAAAATTTACCTGCACCCCTGTGGGACCACCAGGTGTATGCCGTCACGGAAAAGCGGCACAAAAAACAAGCCGCAAGGGTCCTTAACAACTTATCTCCTCCGCACTGCCAAGAAAGGAAGCATGGCTAACGAAGGCCCCCGGACCCAGCGTGACTCCCCACATACTGACACCAACCCAGGGATCTCGGCCTCAGTCCGTGATGAAGGTGAGAGCTCCACACATTTAACTAAGGCTGATCTGGAGGATAGCTTGTCACTGATGTATGAGAAGATAGCAGGGACATTTCAGTCAGAACTTCATAAAGCAACTAACACTTTATCCCTGGAGATCACTTCCCTGGGAAATCGCACAGATCTCTTAGAGACTAAACATGATGAACTTGCTTTGGCACACGCTGACCTCCGCAAAGACTATGAATCCCTAGCGGAAAATTTCCAGTTGGTGCAGTCGCAGGTCGAAGATCTTGATAACCGTAATCGCAGGAACAATCTGCGACTGCGTGGCATTCCAGAAACGGTTACCGACCTCCCTGCAGCTGCTAACAAGATATTCAAAACACTTCTTCCCTCTGCACTACCTTCAGCATTCGTCTGCGACAGGATCCATAGGGCTCTCTGCCCCAAACCCCCCGTAGATAAACCGCCACGTGATATAGTCCTTTGCCTAAAGGATTATCTCACCAAAGAAGATATCCTACGTTCCGCAAGAAATTCTGCAGCCATTGAGCTAGAAGGAGCCAAGATACAAATCTATCCTGACATTTCACAAGCCACTTTGGATCGCAGACGCAAAATGAAAGAGGTCACATCAGTTCTCCAATCAGCCCATATCCGTTAACGCTGGGGCTTCCCTTTCAAGCTCACAGTACCACAGTACCACACAATGGATCCACCTATACTGCATATAATGCATCGGAGGGTAAGGAAATCCTAATTAAATTGGGCCTTCTGGAACCAGACCCACAAAACCGATCTGGAACACTCCATCCTCACGTCGGAACCAGGGTAATTGGCGCCAATCATTCAGAGACAAACCAGCTTAAACCACCCTCCCAGGAAAAGAGAGAATATTTTTTATTTTTGTTTCTTTTTTCTACCAATCTTCACAGATCTGCATAGTGCTTGGTACTCACCTACAGCAACCTCATCTTTCACACCACAAAGATGAAAATCCCACAACTCAGGTAGACCTACCTGGTACACCTACCAATACCTTGCCAATACCTTGTAGATCTCACTATGAACCCGTGAAGCTCTCTTCTCCCACCCTGACTTTGCAACAATAGTACAATGCAACTTTCCGTACGGCATCGCCGTATTAAATAACTTTACATTATACTGATGCCTTAGGGGCGGTAAGTCTCCCCGCGTTCGCTGTCATCCCCCCCTGCCAACCATTGGGTCCAACTCATGTTGGTTCCTCAGGATTTCTTGAACCCTATGGTTGGTATTGGACTAGTTTGTCCAAAGAAATGTTTTCATTGGTCAATTAGAAGGTTTTCTTTTGACCCCCATGTTCAATGCTTATTTCTGAGTAAAATGTTAACTTTTTTCATTTTTGTTTTCCTAATTTTTGCTTTCATTTTTTTCAACAAGTCTATCGTAATACTGTATATGATAAGTTTATCACAAGTATTAACTTTTATAGTTGTTTATCAGACAAAGATTTTGCTTTCTATTTAGACAACTCGATCCTCCCTTATACCTCATGATGTGGGTCTGGCCATTCCGCGACACTACTCCGCTCATTTTCATTATAACAAGCACCAAGCTATATATTTAAATATTCCCCAATGACATTAAAAGTCATTTCACATAACGTGCAATTCCACAGAAACGTAAGAAAGCGTTTTGTCATTACAAAAACTTAAATGCGGACATCCTCTTATTACAAGAGACCCATTTTTCTGATGCAAACCATCCCCAATATTTTGACAAAGCTTTCAAACAACACTATTATACTACTTATACCACTAAATCTCGCGGAGTGGCCATATTCATAAAAAACTCCACTATATTCGATGTTGAACATATTTACAAAGATCCCGATAGTAGATTTATTATACTACAAGGTAGTCTACAAGGTCGCTCTACAACTATTGCCTCCATATATGCTCCAAATGTAGCGCAAGCAACATTTTTCCAACAATTTTTTACCATTCTAGATCGCTATCTATCACCTCACTTAATAATTGGAGGCGATTTTAACCTTACAGCTCACCCCACCCTAGACAGAAGCAGAACTACCCCCTCCTCCAAGGCTTTCCCCAAATCTCTGTCCCGCAACCTGAACAAACTCCAACTTATTGATGCATGGCGAGCACATAACATTGGATGCAGATCTTACACGTTCTATTCCATCCCGCACGACAGCTCAGCTCGCATAGATTACATTTTCTGTACCCCTACAATCCTGGCGAACTCTATTAATGCAGAAATACATGTCTGCCCATGGTCTGACCATCATATTGTTGCTTCCACACTCACCAGAATTGGTCTTAAACCCACGACTTACACCTGGAGACTTAATGACTCCGTATTAACAGACCCTTCCACTATTGACACTCTCACCACAAATATAAATGATTATTTTACTGAAAACCGTCTCCCTGACACCCAACCTGACACACTCTGGACCGCCCATAAGGCAGTTATCAGAGGTCAGATTATCAAGATAGCCTCCAAAAAGAATAGGGCTAAACTTCTTGAGCTCCGCTCTCTCACGAAAACATTGGATAAGTTGTATAACCGATATAATCACTCCCCGACCCCTGACATCCTACAACAAATAACCGACAAGAAACAAGCCTTAAGCCCCATACACACGCTCGGATTATCCGAGGACCAGGTCCGTCGGATCATGTCCGTCGTACTTTGTCCAATGTTGGTTTTGCGTACACACGGTCGGACAAAGTTGTCGGAAAATCCGATCATTCTGAACGTGGTGACGTTTGTTGCCTACGACCGGACTACGTAGAGGCTAGTAGCCAATAGCTTTGGTCTTGTAATGTGATCTGAGCATGCGTAGCACTTTGTCCGTCGGAATTCGCTACACACGATCGGATTTGGTGTGATCGGACTTTGTTGTCAAAAAATCTATCCAGCAGGAGATAGGACTTTGTCCGTCGGACAATCCGATGGAAACTGTACGATGGTGCCTACACACGGTCGGAATTTCCGACAACATTGTCTGATAGGACAGAATCCATCGGAAAATCCGACCGTGTGTATGGGGCTTTAGACCTTCTACTCTCAGATAAAACAGAAAAAGCTCTAAGATGGGCAAAAGCCAAATTTATGTTATATAGCAATTCAGCATCCACAATGTTTGCACGAAAACTTAATCAAGCCACAAAACCGACACACTCATATAAACTCCGTAATTCAACAGGAACTCTGGTCTCACATCCAAATGATATAATGGACATTTTTGTCAATTACTATAAGAAGCTCTATACAGAGTCCCATCCCACTAAATTGTAATATATTAATTAATGGTGTAATAACGATCAAAGTAAATAATTAGAAATTTTCCTGCTCATACATGTGTAATTGATCTTATACATGAATCACAATAATTTTGTTGTATAGCACAGTGTTTATCAACTCTAGTCCTCAAGGTGCCCCAACAGGTCATGTTTTCAGGCTTCCCATTATTTGGAACAGGTTGTTTGATCACTTTCACTGCTATAGTAATTACCACAGCCGTTTCATCTGAGGTAAATCTTGAAAACGTGACCTGTTGGGGTACCTTGAGGACTGGAGTTGACAAACACTGGTATAGCATATGGACCTAAACTTGTGCAATCTATTTCTATAGTATATGAACAAGGTAAATTTATAAGTAATTTAAGTATAAGATGGGCATCATTACTATAACAATGGTAATAAACAATTTGGTGAATAATGACATCAACATTTATTTTGCCTAAACACATCTTATTGTACTTACAAATATAACAAAGTCTATACTTCTAGGATTTGGATTTTTGTTAATTGTAATTGTTGATCAATAATAAAGGTGGGGTTGCAACCAAAAAATGTGGCTTAAAAATCATAAAAAAAAAATAAAATAATTGGAAAAAAAAAATGTTTTTACTCACCTCTAAATGCCTGTTGCTAGGGGGTCCCTCATAGTCTGCCACCTTCATTGCCCGGGCTAAACGTCACTTCCTGTAGGTGCCGCACAGTCATCTGGGACCTGTCATGTGTCCCAGATGAGTGAGCGTCGAATCACGGCGCACGGCGCCGCTCGCGCATGCGAAGTGGGTGCCCGGCTGTGAAGCCACAGCCGGGTTCCCACATTAAGAATTCCGGCGCCGCGAGCGGAGCGGGGAACGAGGGGGGAGTCTCGTTCCCCCGCATCGCTGGACCCCGGGACAGGTAAGTGCCCGATTATTAAAAGTCAGCAGCTGCAGTATTTGTAGCTGCTGACTTTTAATTTTTTTTTTTTGTGGGCACTCCACTTTAATATTATTCTTAAACTTTGTTTAGTTATTTATTATATTTTTTTAAACAAGAATAATATTATTAGCCATAAATTGGTATGTAAATTAAACATAAAGAGAACATTTTAGAATTATAGACCTTTTTTCAAAGACCCAAAAATTTTTTAAAGGGTGTCAATATTAAAAAAAAAAAAGGACATGTTCATGTTGTACTGTGCTATATTAACCACTTCAATACAGGGCACTTAAACACCTTCCCGCCCAGACCAATTTTCAGCTTTCAGTACTCTCACATTTTGAATGACAATTACTCTGTCATGCTACACTGTATCCAAACAAAATTTTTATAATTTTTTCCTCACAATTAGAGCTTTCTTTTGGTAGTATTTAATCACTGCTGGGTTTTTTCTTTTTTGCAATATAAGCGGAAAAAGAGCAAAAATTTTGAAAAAAAAACACTTTTTTTTAGTTTCTATTGTAAAATTTTGCAAATAAGTAATTTTTCTTCATAAATTTGGGCCAAAATTTATACTACTACATATCTTTGGTAAAAATAACCCAAATTAGTAGATATTTTTTAGTCTGTGTGAAAGTTATAGAGTCTACAAGTTAGGGTGCAAATCACTGAAAATTGATCACATCTGATCACACCTGATTTACTGAAGGCCTATCTCATTTTTTCTTGAGACAATAACAATCAAGGAAAGTACAAATACCCCCCAAATGACCTTTTTTTGGAAAGTAGACATTCCAAGGTATTTAGTAAGAGGCATGGTGAGTTTTTTGAAGTTGTAATTTTTTCCCACAATTCTTGGGAAATTTAAGACTTTTTTTTTTTTTTTTTACACAGACTTATTGTATTTACAGGTTATTTCTTGAACACAGGCAAAGGAATATTGGCAGGGCAGGGCAGGGTGTAATGCAGAGTATTGGCAGGGCAGGGTGTAATGCAGAGTATTGGCAGGGTGTAATGCAGAGTATTGGCAGGGTGTAATGCAGAGTATTGGCTGGGTGTAATGCAGAGTATTGGCAGGGTGTAATGCAGATTATTGGCAGGGTGTAATGCAGAGTATTGGCAGGGCAGGGTGTATTGCAGAGTATTGGCAGGGTGTAATGCAGAGTATTGGCAGGGTGTAATGCAGAGTATTGACAGGGTGTAATTCAGAGTATTGGCAGGGTGTAATGCAGAGTATTGGCAGGGCAGGGTGTAATGCAGAGTATTGGCAGGGCAGGGTGTAATGCAGAATATTGGCAGGGTGTAATGCAGAGTATTGGCAGGGTGTAATGCAGAGTATTGGCAGGGTGTAATGCAGAGTATTGGCAGGGCAGGGTGTAATGCAGAGTATTGGCAGGGTGTAATGCAGAGTATTGGCTGGGTGTAATGCAGAGTATTGGCAGGGTGCAATGCAGAGTATTGGCAGGGCAGGGTGTAATGCAGAGTATTGGCAGGGTGTAATACAGAGTATTGGCAGGGCAGGGTGTAATGCAGAGTATTGGCAGGGCAGGGTGTAATGCAGAGTATTGGCAGGGCAGGGTGTAATGCAGAGTATTGGCAGGGTGTAATGCAGAGTATTGACAGGGTGTAATGCAGAGTATTGGCAGGGTATAATGCAGAGTATTGGCTGGGTGTAATGTAGAGTATTGGCAGGGCAGGGTGTAATGCAGAGTATTGGCAGGGTGTAATGCAGAGTATTGGCAGGGTGTAATGCAGAGTATTGGCTGGCCAGGGTGTAATGCAGAGTATTGGCAGGGTGTAATGCAGAGTATTGGCAGGGTGTAATGCAGAGTATTGGCAGGGTGTAATGCAGAGTATTGGCTGGGTGTAATGCAGAGTATTGGCAGGGTGTAATGCAGAGTATTGGCAGGGCAGGGTGTAATGCAGAATATTGGCAGGGTGTAATGCAGAGTATTGGCAGGGTGTAATGCAGAGTATTGGCAGGGCAGGGTGTAATGCAGAGTACTGGCAGGGCAGGGTGTAATGCAGAGTATTGGCAGGGCAGGGTGTAATGCAGAGTATTGGCAGGGTGTTATGCAGAGTATTGACAGGGTGTAATGCAGAGTATTGGCAGGGTATAATGCAGAGTATTGGCTGGGTGTAATGTAGAGTATTAGCAGGGTATAATGCAGAGTATTGGCAGGGTGTAATGCAGAGTATTGGCAGGGCAGGGTGTAATGCAGGGTATTGGCAGGGTGTAATGCAGAGTATTGGCAGGGTGTAATGCAGCGTATTGGCAGGGCAGGGTGTAATGCAGAGTTTTGGCAGGGCATGGTGTAATGCAGAGTATTGGCAGGGTGTAATGCAGAGTATTGGCAGGGTGTAATGCAGAGTATTGGCAGAGTGTAATGCAGAGTATTGGCAGGGTGTAATGCAGAGTATTGGCAGGGCAGGGTGTAATGCAAAGTATTGGCAGGGTGTAATGCAGAGTATTGGCAGGGTGTAATGCAGAGTATTGGAAGGGCAGGGTGTAATGCAGAGTATTGGCAGGGCAGGGTGTAATGCAGAGTATTGGCAGGGTGTAATGCAGAGTATTGGCAGGGCAGGGTGTAATGCAGAGTATTGGCAGGGCAGGGTGTAATGCAGAGTATTGGCAGGGCAGGGTGTAATGCAGAGTATTGGCAGGGCAGGGTGTAATGCAGAGTATTGGCAGGGTATAATGCAGAGTATTGGCAGGGCAGGGTGTAATGCAGAATATTGGCAGGGTGTAATGCAGAGTATTGGCAGGGTGTAATGCAGAGTATTGGCAGGGCAGGGTGTAATGCAGAGTACTGGCAGGGCAGGGTGTAATGCAGAGTATTGGCAGGGCAGGGTGTAATGCAGAGTATTGGCAGGGTGTTATGCAGAGTATTGACAGGGTGTAATGCAGAGTATTGGCAGGGTATAATGCAGAGTATTGGCTGGGTGTAATGTAGAGTATTAGCAGGGTATAATGCAGAGTATTGGCAGGGTGTAATGCAGAGTATTGGCAGGGCAGGGTGTAATGCAGGGTATTGGCAGGGTGTAATGCAGAGTATTGGCAGGGTGTAATGCAGCGTATTGGCAGGGCAGGGTGTAATGCAGAGTTTTGGCAGGGCATGGTGTAATGCAGAGTATTGGCAGGGTGTAATGCAGAGTATTGGCAGGGTGTAATGCAGAGTATTGGCAGAGTGTAATGCAGAGTATTGGCAGGGTGTAATGCAGAGTATTGGCAGGGCAGGGTGTAATGCAAAGTATTGGCAGGGTGTAATGCAGAGTATTGGCAGGGTGTAATGCAGAGTATTGGCAGGGCAGGGTGTAATGCAGAGTATTGGCAGGGCAGGGTGTAATGCAGAGTATTGGCAGGGTGTAATGCAGAGTATTGGCAGGGCAGGGTGTAATGCAGAGTATTGGCAGGGCAGGGTGTAATGCAGAGTATTGGCAGGGCAGGGTGTAATGCAGAGTATTGGCAGGGCAGGGTGTAATGCAGAGTATTGGCAGGGTATAATGCAGAGTATTGGCTGGGTGTAATGTAGAGTATTGGCAGGGTATAATGCAGAGTATTGGCAGGGCAAGGTGTAATGCAGAGTATTGGCAGGGCAGGGTGTAATGCAGAGTATTGGCAGGGTGTAATGCAGAGTATTGGCAGGGTGTAATGCAGAGTATTGGCAGGGTGTAATGCAGAGTATTGGCAGGGTGTAATGCAGAGTATTGGCAGGGCAGGGTGTAATGCAGAGTTTTGGCAGGGCAGGGTGTAATGCAGAGTATTGGCAGGGTGTAATGCAGAGTATTGGCAGGGTGTAATGCAGAGTATTGGCAGGGTGTAATGCAGAGTAGGGATGAGCCGAACACCCCCGGGTTCGGTTCGCACCAGAACCTTCGAACGGACCGAAAGTTTGCGCGAATTTTCGAACCCTATTCGTTACAATGGACGCAAACGTTCGAAATCAAAATTGCTAATTACATCGGCCAATATGCATGTTAATGTCATAAAACAGGTTTGGGGACCCGGGTCCTGCCCCAGGGGACATATATCAATGCAAAAAGAACTCTTAAAAACGAACGTTTTTTCGGGAGCAGTCATTTTAATGATGCAGAAAGTGAAAAAAAAAAAAAAGTGAAATTTTCCTTTAAATATTGTACCTGGGGGGTGTCTAAAGTATGCCTGTGAAGTGGCATGTGTTTCCCGTGTTTAGAACTGTCCCTGCACAAAATGACATTTGTAAAGGAAAAAAAGAAGCCATTTAAAACCACTTGCGGCTTTAATGTCATGTCTTGTCCTGGCCATATGGCTGAAAATCCTTGAGAAAAATGGCATGGCTACCCCATCAACAACCCCCCCCCCCACCCCAGCCCCTTTGGGTCTTGTATGGATATTAAGGGGGACCCCGCACCCAAAATAAAAACCTACAACCCTATATACTCTGAACAGCAGTATACAGGCGGTGCAAACAAGAGAGGGACTGTAGGTTTGTTCTTAAGTAGAATCTGAACAGGTACATTATGAAGTGTAGCTCCATCCCAAAAAAATCTATTTTTAAGCTTTTTGGAGAACATAGGGAGGGGTTATCACCTCTGTAACATTTGCTGTCTTTGCACATCTGTTCAGAACATTTCACCTCACTTTCCGTCCCAATGAGAAATGTTTTTGGAAAAGTGGGGTTTCAATTGAAACAAGGATTGGTGATAAAGCATCAGTAGAGAGGAGATACCTTTTTCCCAAATTAAATGTAACAGGATAGAATTTCCCTTCCTAGGGGTAGATTTCCTCTCATTTCCTGTTTTCTCCTTCCCTTTGCAAGTAGGAGTCGTTTGTAAGTTGGATGTTTGAAAGTAGGGGCCTGCCGTATATACTCTGCAGAAATTTGCCCCATTAGATGTTGGTGTAGCCACAAGACTGTAAGCCCTCACAGTTACTCTTGGTGGGCACAGGAATGGGCCCTGCTGTGAGTTATTAGATCAAGATTTGTAATTGCATGCACCTGTTGAACAGGGCAGAAAAATTGGGCCTTTGGTGGTGGTGGTGGTGGACGGTGTTGCCACAAGACTGTAAGCCCTCACAGTTACTCTTGGTGGGCACAGGAATGGGCCCTGCTGTGAGTTATTAGATCAAGATTTGTAATTGCATGCACCTGTTGAACAGGGCAGAAAAATTGGGCCTTTGGTGGTGGTGGACGGTGTTGCCACAAGACTGTAAGCCCTCATAGTTACTCTTGGTGGGCGCAGGAATGGGCCCTGCTGTGAGTTATTAGATCAAGATTTGTAATTGCATGCACCTGTTGAACAGGGCAGAAAAATTGGGCCTTTGGTGGTGGTGGTGGACGGTGTTGCCACAAGACTGTAAGCCCTCACAGTTACTCTTGGTGGGCGCAGGAATGGGCCCTGCTGTGAGTTATTAGATCAAGATTTGTAATTGCATGCACCTGTTGAACAGGGCAGAAAAATTGGGCCTTTGGTGATGGTGGTGGTGGTGGACGGTGTTGCCACAAGACTGTAAGCCCTCACAGTTACTCTTGGTGGGCGCAGGAATTGGCCCTGCTGTGAGTTATTAGATCAAGATTTGTAATTGCATGCACCTGTTGAACAGGGCAGAAAAATTGGGCCTTTGGTAGTGGTGGTGGTTGTGGTGGACGGTGTTGCCACAAGACTGTAAGCCCTCACAGTTACTCTTGGTGGGCGCAGGAATGGGCCCTGCTGTGAGTTATTAGATCAAGATTTGTAATTGCATGCACCTGTTGAACAGGGCAGAAAAATTGGGCCTTTGGTGGTGGTGGTGGTGGTGGTGGACGGTGTTGCCACAAGACTGTAAGCCCTCACAGTTACTCTTGGTGGGCACAGGAATGGGCCCTGCTGTGAGTTATTAGATCAAGATTTGTAATTGCATGCACCTGTTGAACAGGGCAGAAAAATTGGGCCTTTGGTGGTGGTGGTGGTGGACGGTGTTGCCACAAGACTGTAAGCCCTCACAGTTACTCTTGGTGGGCGCAGGAATGGGCCTTGCTGTAAACTATTAGATCAAGATTTGTAATTACACGCCCCTGTTAAACAGGGGCTGAAAAATTGTGCCTTAGGCATTGGTGCTGGTGCCACAACACTGCAACCTCTCACAGATACTGTACTCTGAGCACAGCAATGAGACCTGTTGCAAAGCATTGCCTAAAAATTGTAATTACACGCCCCAACAGGGGCTGAAAAAATTGTGCCTTAGGCACTGGTGCTGGTGCCACAACACTGCAACCCCTCACAGATACTGTACTTGGAGCACAGCAGTCACACCTGTTGCGAAGCATTTTTAAAAAAAATTGTAATTACACGCCCCTGTTATACAGGGGCTGAAAAATTGTGCCTTAGGCATTGGTGCTGGTGCCACAATACTGCAACCCCTCACATATACTGTACTCTGAGCACAGCAATGAGACCTGTTGCAAAGCATTGCCTAAAAATTGTAATTACACGCCCCTGTAATACAGGGGCTGAAAAATTGTGCCTTAGGCATTGGTGCTGGTGCCACAACACTGCAACCCCTCACAGATACTGTACTTGGAGCACAGCAGTCACACCTGTTGCGAAGCATTTTTTTTAAAAAATTGTAATTACACGCCCCTGTTATACAGGGGCTGAAAAATTGTGCCTTAGGCACTGATGTGGTGGCACCCAGAAACAAAAATGTTTTTCCAAGCTATCAAGGAATGGATCATTGAGGAGGAGGAGGAGGATAGTCAGTGAACATAACAGGACAGTCACTCAGCATCAGCATAGGCAGTCTTGAAGGGATTTGACATTATAAATGATTCAGTTATATCCGCTTCAGGTGCCTGGTAGCTGGTGGTGATCCAAGACTGATTCATTTTTATGAAGGTCAGTCGATCAACCGAGTCGGTGGACAGGCGCACCCTGTGATCGGTGACAAATCCTCCAGCAGCACTGAATGTGCGTTCGGAAAGAACGCTGGATGCAGGACAGGCCAGTAGCTCAATTGCATACTGTGCAAGCTCTGGCCAGTGATCCATCCTCAAGACCCAGTAAGCCAGAGGATTTTCGGTGGGAAAGGTGTCCAAGTCTGACCTTGCCCCTAGGTATTCCTGCACCATGTATATCAGACGCTGGCGATGGTTGCTGGAACCGATCATACCTTGGGGCTGCGGACTAAAAAATTGTCTGAATGCATCGGTCAGACGTCCACCTTCCCCACTGCTCCTTCTGCTACTGACCGAAGCCTCAGCAACTCGTCGTCCAGGACCAGGAGTTTGTAACCTCCCAGTTTCTGGGAACGCGTTGCACAGACCTTTCTGCAAGGCCTCCCTGAGATGTCTCATCCTCTGCTCCCTCTGCGACGGCAAGATAAGGTCCGCAACCTTACCCTTGTACGGTGGATCAAGGAGAGTGGCCAGCCAGTAATGGTCCCTCTCCTTGATCCGAAAAATACGAGGATCCTTCCGCAGGATCAGGGAGGCCATGCAACGTAGGTTAGCTGAGGCATTCGGTCCGGAGTCTTCTGGGTCACTGAGGACGACATGATCGCCAGCCACCTCCTCCCAGCCACGTACAAGTCCACTGGTTTGTTGGGACTGTACATCATCCCTAAAAGACTGCTGCTGCTGATGCTGAGTGCCAGGCTCCACCTCCATGCTCACACACAATCCTCCTCCTCCTCCTCCTCATCCTCTTCCTGTGTGATGGGTGGGACAGAAGGAACACTGTCTGGATAAAGGGGGCCTTGAGAGGCAAGGAAGTCCTCCTCTTCCTGCCTCTGTTTTGCCTCAAGTGCCCTGTCCATTATCCCACGCAGCGTATGCTCCAACAGGTGGACAAGAGGTACAGTGTCACTGATGCATGCACTGTCACTGCTCACCATCCTCGTGGCCTCCTCAAATGGTGAGAGGACAGTGCATGCATCCCTGATCATGCTCCACTGGCGTGGGGAAAAAAAGCCAAGCTCCCCTGACCCTGTCCTGGTGCCGTAGTGGCAAAGGTACTCATTGATGGCCCTCTGCTGCGTGTGCAGTCGCTGCAGCATGGCCAACGTTGAGTTCCACCTGGTGGGCATGTCACATATTAGGCGGTTCTTGGGCAGGTTCAGCTCCTTTTGCAGCTCAGCCAGCCGAGCACTGGCATTATACGATCGGCGGAAATGCACACAGACTTTCCTGGCCTGCCACAGGACATCCTGTAAGCCTGGGTACCTGCCCAAGAACCGCTGCACCACCAGGTTGAGGACGTGAGCCATACAGGGCACATGGGTGAGCTGCCCCTGTCGCAGGGCGGAGAGGAGGTTGGTGCCATTGTCAGAAACCACCATTCCTGGCTTAAGCTGGCGTGGCGTCAACCACCTCTCGGCCTGCCCCTGCAGAGCTGCCAGAACCTCTGCCCCAGTGTGGCTCCTGTCCCCCAAACACACCAGCGCAAGCACGGCATGGCATCTTTTTGCCTGCGTACTTGCGTAACCCCTTGTACGCCTACGGAGCACCGCTGGTTCCGAGGACAGAGCACTCGAAGAGGCCATGGAGGAAGAAGAAGAGGAGGGGGTGGAGGAGAGAGGTGTGTCACAACACAGTAGTAGCATTTTGGAGGCGTGGTGGCGGAACAACCTCCAACACTACTGCACCTTGTCCTGCATCCCTCCTAGCTGCCAATAGAGTGACCCAATGGGCCGTGAAAGACAGATAACGTCCCTGTCCATGCCTGCTGGACCATGAGTCAGCAGTAATATGCACCTTACCGCTGACCGTCCTGTCCAGCGAGGCATGGACATTGCCTTCCACATGCCGGTAGAGAGACGGAATCGCCTTCCGTGAGAAAAAGTGGCGTTTGGGAACCTGCCACTGAGTAACCGCACATTGAACAAACTCACGAAAGGGGGCCGAGTCTACCAACTGAAAAGGCAGCAGTTGAAGTGCTAGCAATTTAGCCAAGCTAGCATTCAACCGCTGGGCATGTGGATGGCTAGGAGTATACTTCTTTCGACGGTCCAGCAGCTGGGGCAGGGAAATTTGCCTGGTAGAATCGGACGTCGGTGTACTGCAAGTACTTGGTTATGACACACCTAATTCTACACCTTCAGTCCTCTCAGAGCAGCTTTCAGAGAGGACTGAAGATATAGTGGGGATGGAGATCCCAGCTGATGAGGAGCAAGGAGAGGTCCACTTTGTTCTTTGGTGTGGGTCTTTAATGTGCGCTTGCCAACGAGCTGCATGGCAGGTCGACATATGTCTGGTCATGCTTGTGGTGCTCAAGCGGCTGATATTTTGGCCACGCGAGATACGCTTGAGACAAATATTGCAAATAGCAGTGGTGCGATCTGATGCACTAGTCTCAAAAAAGGCCCACACCAAAGAACTTTTGTGATAACGTGCAGAGGCACCGCCCTGCACAGGCGGAGCTCTGCGGTGTGATTCAGTTGGTGTGCTGGCCTCTAGCTGGCCTCCAGGGGGCATCCTGCCTCGTTGGACATGTGCTGCCACATCCTCCTCCTCCTCCTCCTCTCTCCCTTCAGGCACCCACGTGGAGTCAGTGACCTCATCATCCCCTCCCTCTTCACCACTAGAGCAAACCTGGCAGTAAGCTGCAGATGGTGGAACATTACTGCCAGATTGCTGTCCTTCAGCATCCCCTCTCTCTGCGCGCACACTACTGCCTTCCTCAAGCTGGGTATCATCATCCGAGCCTTCGAATCGTTGGGCATCCTCCTGGAGCATGTACCCAACACTGTGCTCAAACAGTTTGGGGGACTCCTCAGGAGGACATGGTGGGTCTAGGGAAGGGGTGGCTGATGATGCCATTGAGTACGCCTGAGCCTGGGTGAGAGAGAATGAGGAGGATGAGGAGGGCTTGGTCATCCATTCTACCAAGCCTTCGGCATGATGCGGCTCAACATGTCCAGCTGCCAAAAACAAAGACAAGCGTGTCCCATGGCCACGTGCTGATGACGATGCACGACCACGTCCATGACCAGCACTGTTGTCTCTAGAAACAGAGCCTGCTTGCCCTGTGTTCTTGCTTCGGGACGGTCTGCCTCTCCTTGGCGGTCTTCCAGCCATTGTAGTGTATATTGTATAAAAAATAGAGCTCCTATGTGTGCTCACAACACACTGTAGGTCCTATGGGTGCTGACACAAACACACTATAGGTACTATGTGTGCTGACAAGAAAATATAGGTCCTATGTGTGCTCACAACACACTATAAGTCTCATGGGTGCTGACACAAACACACTACAGGTACTATGTGTGCTGACAAGAAAATATAGGTCCTATGTGTGCTTACAACACACTATAAGTCCTATGGGTGCTGACACAAACACACTATAGGTACTATGTGTGCTGACAAGAAAATATAGGTCCTATGTGTGCTCACAACACACTATAAAGCCCCATACACACGGTCGGACTTTTTCATGGATTCTGTCCGATCGGACAATGTTGTTGAAAAATCAGACCGTGTGTATGCACCATCGGACAGTGTACGTCGGATTGTCCGACGGACAAAGTCTTATCTCCTGCTGGAAAGATTTGCCGACAACACGGTCCGATCACACCAAATCCGATCGTGTGTACGGTTGTCCGACCGGACAAAGTGCTACGCATGCTCAGATCACATTACAAGACCAAAGCTATTGGCTACTAGCCTCTACATAGTCCCGTCGTAGGCAACAAACATCACCACGTTCAGAATGATCGGATTTTCCGACAACTTTGTCTGACCGTGTGTACGCAAAACCAACATCAGAAAAAGTTTGACGGACATGGTCCTCGGATAATCCGCGCGTGTGTATGGGGCTTAAGTCCTATGGGTGCTGACACAAACACACTATAGGTACTATGTGTGCTGACAAGAAAATATAGGTCCTATGTGTGCTCACAACACACTATAAGTCCTATGGGTGCTGACACAAACACACTATAGGTACTATGTGTGCTGACAAGAAAATATAGGTCCTATGTGTGCTCACAACACACTATAAAGCCCCATACACACGGTCGGATTTTCCGATGGATTCTGTCCTATCAGACAATGTTGTCGGAAATTCCGACCGTGTGTAGGCACCATCGGACAGTTTCCATCGGATTGTCCGACGGACAAAGTCCTATCTCCTGCTGGATAGATTTTTTGACAACAAAGTCCGATCACACCAAATCCGATCGTGTGTAGCGAATTCCGACGGACAAAGTGCTACGCATGCTCAGATCACATTACAAGACCAAAGCTATTGGCTACTAGCCTCTACGTAGTCCCGTCGTAGGCAACAAACGTCACCACGTTCAGAATGATCGGATTTTCAGACAACTTTGTCCGACCGTGTGTACGCAAAACCAACATCGGACAAAGTACGACGGACATGATCCGGCGGACCTGGTCCTCGGATAATCCGAGCGTGTGTATGGGGCTTAAGTCCTATGGTTCCTGACACAAACACACTATAGGTACTATGTGTGCTGACAAGAAAATATAGGTCCTATGTGTGCTCACAACACACTATAAGTCCTATGGTTCCTGACACAAACACACTATAGGTACTATGTGTGCTGACAAGAAAATATAGGTCCTATGTGTGCTCACAACACACTATAAGTCCTATGGGTGCTGACACAAACACACTATATGTACTATGTGTGCTGACAAGAAAATATAGGTCCTATGTGTGCTCACAACACACTATAAGTCCTATGGGTGCTGACACAAACACACTATAGGTACTATGTGTTCTGACAAGAAAATATAGGTCCTATGTGTGCTCACAACACACTATAAGTCCTATGGGTGCTGACACAAACACACTATAGGTACTATGTGTGCTGACAAGAAAATATAGGTCCTATGTGTGCTCACAACACACTATAAGTCCTATGGTTCCTGACACAAACACACTATAGGTACTATGTGTGCTGACAAGAAAATATAGGTCCTATGTGTGCTCACAACACACTATAAGTCCTATGGGTGCTGACACAAACACACTATAGGTACTATGTGTTCTGACAAGAAAATATAGGTCCTATGTGTGCTCACAACACACACACTAGCTCCTATGTGTGCTGACACAAACACAATATGGCTCCTATAAATCCCTGCCTGGGATGGGACAGAAGGTTGGGACAGAAGTTGGGGTGCAATGCTGTTCTAACAGCACTGCGATTGGTGCTACTGCAATGCTGTACTAACAGCACGCACACACCAGACTAATCCCCAGCAGCAGATAATATCACACTCTGTGCAATCAGCAGCAATGATCAGTAATGATTTGAATGACTCAGGTCAGGAGTTAGCAATGGTTTAGCAAAGAAGAAAATCAATCAGCAGACTGCTCTCCTAAAAGCCGGAACACATGTGCCCTGGGCCGACGGCGTGGCGGCCTTTTATAGAGTGGGACGTGTACTAAAGCCCCTGAGCTTTAATTGGCTACAGGCGTCCTGCCTGTAGCCAATTATTGCTCTCCTAGTTTCCGGCGCTGTGATTGGCCAAGCATGCGGGGTCACAGTGCATGCTTGGCCAATCATCAGCCAGCAATGTACTGCGCCGGCCGCAATGCATTGCGGGCCGCTCGCATCACACGAATGTGATGCGAATGGGCCAAAAAGTTCTGGGCTCGCCGAGCGGGCGAACGCCTGGTGCTCGATTCGAACGTGGGTTCGAATCGAGCACCGGGCCCATCCCTAATGCAGAGTATTGGCAGGGCAGGGTGTAATGCATGGTATTGGCAAGGTGTAATGCAGAGTATTGGCAGGGTGTAATGCAGAGTATTGGCTGGGCAGGGTGTAATGCAGAGTATTGGCAGGTCAGGGTGTAATGCAGAGTATTGGCAGGTCAGGGTGTAATGCAGAGTATTGGCAGGTCAGGGTGTAATGCAGAGTATTGGCAGGGCAGGGTGTAATGCAGAGTATTGGCAGGGCAGGGTGTAATGCAGAGTATTGGCAGGGCAGGGTGTAATGCAGAATATTGGCAGGGCAGGGTGTAATGCAGAGTATTGGCAGGGTGTAATGCAGAGTATTGACAAGGTGTAATTCAGAGTATTGGCAGAGTGTAATGCAGAGTATTGGCAGGGCAGGGTGTAATGCAGAGTATTGGCAGGGCAGGGTGTAATGTAGAGTATTGGCAGGGCAGGGTGTAATGCATAGTATTGGCAGGGCAGGGTGTAATGCAGAGTATTGGCAGGGCAGGGTGTAATGCAGAGTATTGGTAGGGTGTAATGCAGAGTATTGGCAGGGCAGGGTGTAATGCAGAGTATTGGTAGGGTGTAATGCAGAGTATTGGCAGGGCAGGGTATAATGCAGAGTATTGGCAGGGTGTAATGCAGAGTATTGGCTGGGTGTAATGCAGAGTATTGGCAGGGTGTAATGCAGAGTATTGGCAAGGCAGGGTGTAATGCAGAGTATTGGCAGGGTGTAATGCAGAGTATTGGCAGGGCAGGGTGTAATGCAGAGTATTGGCAGGGCAGGGTGTAATGCAGAGTATTGGCAGGGCGGGGTGTAATGCAGAGTATTGGCAGGGCAGGGTGTAATGCAGAGTATTGGCAGGGTGTAATGCAGAGTATTGGCAGGGTGTAATGCAGAGTATTGGCAGGGTGTAATGCAAAGTATTTGCAGGGTATAATGCAGAGTATTGGCTGGGTGTAATGTAGAGTATTGGCAGGGTATAATGCAGAGTATTGGCAGGGTGTAATGCAGAGTATTGGCAGGGTGTAATGCAGAGTATTGGCAGGGTGTAATTCAGAGTATTGGCAGGGTGTAATGCAGAGTATTGGCAGGGCAGGGTGTAATGCAGAGTATTGGCAAGGCAGGGTGTAATGCAGAGTATTGGCAGGGCAGGGTGTAATGCAGAGTATTGGCAGGGCAGGGTGTAATGCAGAGTTTTGGCAGGGTGTAATGCAGAGTATTGGCAGGGTGTAATGCAGAGTATTGGCAGGGTGTAATGCAGAGTATTGGCAGGGTGTAATGTAGAGTATTGGCAGGGCAGGGTGTAATGCAGAGTATTGGCAGGTCAGGGTGTAATGCAGAGTATTGGCAGGGCAGGGTGTAATGCAGAGTATTGGCAGGGCAGGGTGTAATGCAGAGTATTGGCAGGGCAGGGTGTAATGCAGAGTATTGGCAGGGTGTAATGCAGAGTATTGGCAGGGTGTAATGCTGAGTATTGGCAGGGTGTAATGCAGAGTATTGGCAGGGCAGGGTGTTATGCAGAGTATTGGCAGGGCAGGGTGTAATGCAGAGTATTGGCAGGGCAGGGTGTAATGCAGAGTATTGGTGGGGGGTGTAATGCAGAGTATTGGCGGGGTGTAATGCAGAGTATTGGCAGGGTGTAATGCAGAGAATTGGCAGGGCGTAATGCAGAGTATTGGCAGGGTGTATTGCAGAGTATTGGCAGGGTGTGATGCAGAGTATTGGCAGGGTGTAATGCAGAGTATTGGCAGGGTGTAATGCAGAGTATTGGCTGGGTGTAATGCAGAGTATTGGCAGGGTGTAATGCAGAGTATTGGCAGGGTGTAATGCAGAGTATTGGCAGGGCAGGGTGTAATGCAGAGTATTGGCAGGGCAGGGTGTAATGCAGAGTATTGGCAGGGCAGGGTGTAATGCAGAGTATTGGCAGGGTGTAATGCAGAGTATTGGCAGGGCAGGGTGTAATGCAGAGTATTGGCAGGGCAGGGTGTAATGCAGAGTATTGGCAGGGTGTAATGCAGAGTATTGGCAGGGTGTAATGCAGAGTATTGGAAGGGTGTAATGCAGAGTATTGGCAGGGCAGGGTGTAATGCAGAGTATTGGAAGGGTGTAATGCAGAGTATTGGCAGGGTGTAATGCAGAGTATTGGCAGGGTGTAATGCAGAGTATTGGCAGGGTGTAATGCAGAGTATTGGCAGGGTGTAATGCAGAGTATTGGAAGGGTGTGATGCAGAGTATTGGCAGGGCAGGGTGTAATGCAGAGTATTGGCAGGGCAGGGTGTAATGCAGAGTATTGGCAGGGCAGGGTGTAATGCAGAGTATTGGCAGGGCAGGGTGTAATGCAGAGTATTGGCAGGTTGTAATGCAGAGTATTGGCAGGGTGTAATGCAGAGTATTGGCAGGGTGTAATGCAGAGTATTGGAAGGGTGTAATGCAGAGTATTGGCAGGGCAGGGTGTAATGCAGAGTATTGGCAGGGCAGGGTGTAATGCCGAGTATTGGCAGGGCAGGGTGTAATGCAGAGTATTGGCAGGGCAGGGTGTAATGCCGAGTATTGGCAGGGCAGGGTGTAATGCAGAGTATTGGCAGGGTGTGTGTTGGAGATTTTGAATATTTAAAACGGAATTGGATTGCCATGCCCCATCGGATGTGTATATATATATATTTATATATATTTATGGAGATGTATGGGGGGGGAGGTGTATACGATTTTAGCTGGTAGTTTGTTTCTGTTAAGGGTTAATTTAGCTAAGGGACTTTTGTGCGTGTGTATGTGTATGGTTTATTAGAACATTAAGTCTGGTATCTGCCTAGTAGCTCACCTTTTGATATGCTAATTTATGTTCTATCAAAAGAGGGCTGATGGGTGTAACTCACTAAGGCTAGTGTGGGAAGCATGCTTCGATGCCTAGGCAACTACACCAACTAACATTAGGCTGCAGAGGTAACCAATCAGGCAATGCACTTCTGAACCAATGAGGTGTTTGATTGGTAGCAGTGGGTTAATCGAACAGCATAAAAACCAAGAGTTGAGTAATGGGAGTTCTCTTAGCCTGATTGTCTGAATGTAAGCTGCCGGGGTAATGTATCCTCTCCTCTCCTCTCCTCTCTCCTCTCCTCTCCTCTCCTCTCTCCTCTCTCTCTCTCTCTCTCTCTCTCTCTCTCTCTCTCCCCCCCTCTTCCCGACTATTCTTCTATATTAAGATACACCTAGGATTTAAGGAACAGCCTGTGTATGTCCATTGTAATTATATCCCCTTTCTGCATTATCTTTGTAAACACATGGCATTTATAACATCTCTATACTAGGTTGGGTAATCTAAAATGTTTCTTTATTATGTTTCTTTCCTATATCAATAAAATGTAATCCTTTGTCCTTTTCGCCATGTTATCGTACGTTTATATTCTTATACAGACAAAGGTTTAATCACGTTATTCGCTTATCAGACTTGTATCTATATTCGTTTAACTAAGCTAGAAATTCAGCTTTATCAGATGGTGCCCCCTGTGTGAGAAAGTTTAATGTTTGGGGTGAATGTGATTTCTTGTATGGAAGACAAAGCTCGGTTTGTGTCTCCCATGTGAATACCCAGACTAAAAAAACTTATCAGAACTTTACTGTTTACCTTTTGTCTGCAATAATACTGTGATGAGACTGATTTTGAAAAATGGGTATATATGAAATAAATTGTACGTGCGAATAGAAGGGCTCCATTTGAAATCTTGGAGACAGTGGAAAAGGATATGCGCCTTTGGCAAAAAAAAAAAAACTATTTCAGTTGACCATTTGAATGAGATTGGGCCAACCGTTGTGATTGGGACACCGGTAGGCCTAAAGCTACGTTTTCACTTGTGCAACTCCAAAGTCACCTGATTTAGAGTATGACTTGCGGTGCGACTTTGGTGTGGCTTTGAATGCAACTTTGATCCAAATTTACACTCTGGGTCGGAGTCGCATCTGGAGTCGCATAGGAGTGGTGCAGGTACCTTTTCATAGTCATTGCAGCTTTGAGTCGCATAGATTGGGACTGGTGATATTGAAATCAATGGGCTGTGACTTGTAGTGCTGCTGTGTCCAAAGTCGCATGGCAAATTGCATTCGTGGAAACGGAGCCTAGGTCGCACAGAATGATCTTGTGTATGAATTGGGGCTGCAACTGACGATTGTGTTATTAATCGGTTAATAGCCTTGGGGAGAAAGCGTGGTGTATGATTTGGTTAATATGTGGGGTTTGAAGAAAGAGGCGGTTTGTTCTTAGATATCTCTATGATTGGAGGAGAGATATGCTGTGTATGCTCTTGGAGGATGTATGCTGTTTGTACTGTTGGGGAGCTGAGTCTGGTTGATATCAGACTCAGAGTTCAAATTTTATATTTAAAAAAAAAAAAAAAAATGTCTTCCTTCAAGAAGGATGTCATTTTGGGAGCGTTCGTTTAATGTATAATCAGCGTACAATGATTGTGTGCAACCAGCCATATATTGTATGGGAAACTGCTGACTGTAACTATATGTTGTAGGTAGTTGTGATGTATATGGGAAATGAACTATGATTTTGACCTTTATGACCAAGATAAGTCCCCATATGTGTAAAAATATTTCTTTAAAGGGTTTGGTTTTTAAGTCGAAAAACCTGTTTCTTAGCCAGTAGACCATGTATTGTTGGGACACAATAGAAGTTGTCACACCCTAGGGGGGGGGGGGGGGGGTGGGGGTCTCAGGCTTCTAACTGAGAACATGGGGGGAAGTGCTGTGAACTCTCAGAGCCAAAGATTGTGCTTTGTATTTGAGTCGTGGGTGTCTGATGTTACAACACTGAGAACGATCACCAGTTGAACCCTAAACCTTGTGGTGGACCCCTTTGCATGAACAGAACTTTCTCCCTTAATTTTTATTAGTCCACATGTTGGACCTCTGTTGTTCTCTATGCGATCATATTTGAACTCGGATTCACTATTTATTTCTGATATTATTAATAGTATTTCTGTTATTAGTATTTGTACTTTGGATCATACATATATTACACTTGTCACAAAGTGTACATAATTTAGATAGCTTCAAAAGTTTTTTTTAAATCATACACTAAGGCAGTTTAAATGTATTAGCCTACACAATAGGAGTGTTTATTGATTTCTATTATTCCAGCGCAGCCAGTTTTTCTTTTTCTTGTGTTTTGTGTGTATCTCACATAAGGTTGCAGCAGGAATCCATTATATATATTTTTTTCACAAAAGACATAAAATAATGTTTTCACATTAAGTTACTTACATAGTATATGTGTTAATTTTTCACTAGTTTAGACAGCGCTGTTACTCCAACAATTATGTTTAGTTCAATATGCCTATATTTTAGGATAGACCCTAATTGACATAGCCTAAAGTGTTTGTCTAGGGCTAAGCGTTGATATTGGTGTCTATGGTCAATGTTTGTAGGGAGAAAAAGTTTTTGTGTTGGTTTTCATTTGTTAATGTCGGCCATTTTTCTGTAGTCCGGATTTCATCCACCATTTTGCCTTTGACCGATTTGCGATTACTGCAACTGCCTTTTTTGTCTCTTTAGCCCCGAGCTGAATCTTGTACTGAATTAATGACGCCATTTTTCACCATGGGCCAGGTATTGATTTTCGTTTGGCCCGGCTGCCATTTTGTGTCCGCTGTGTTTGGGTGGAATTGCTATTTGTGTTTATAGAGGCGCAGTTTAAGGCACTGTTTGTTTTCAAGTGAATTCAATCATTTCAGTTTTTATACTTTTAAAATGGCATGTGTTGTTTTTGATTGTTTGTGGCCTACAGTGGAAGGGAAGGGCTTTGATTGACCTTTTTCAGCCGTCTTTTTTGCAGGAGTTTTGTTGCACTGTTGTGTGGTATTCTGGTTTTAAAACTGGTGGTTTGATTTCCCAGGGGATATATGAGTCAAGGGGGTAATTGCAACATGGGGGTTAATTCCACCCACTCCAGGAAAAAAGGTTTTTTTTTTTTTTATTTGCTGATGCTAGCCATAGATTTTTCTAATGTCTTGATAGACAAAATATGACGCTATTCAAGACTCCCCCTCCCCCTCCCTCTTCCTGTTCAGGTGTGCAACAGGAAGTTGATGGGAGGGGCCTGGGGTCTTTTGAATTAGGACAAAATCTTTTTGATTTTTAAAGTAAATTAAGGTTTATATTGTAATACTGTTTTGGGGAGGCATTAAAATTATTGTAATATCAAGGTACAGAGAGAAGCCATAATATTTGTTTTGAATAGTGGAGGATTTCATGGTGTTTTGTAGTTTGTCTGACAACACATTTAACCGGTAGTAGAGTAAATGTGAGGATTAGTAAGCTAGCATACTAGGAGGCCGTGTATAATAATCGGAAAACGCTGGGTGCCAGTACTGTAAAAATAAGTCACTAGCAGTACTGATCTGATTAGTGCAAGGGTGCCCTGGATGAGGCCCCAAACCAGTCAGACAGCTGCCTTACACATGAGAACTGGGTTTGGGGCTCCGGACATGAGACCCCTTAAAGCTGTGGAGGGTATTTTTGATGTCTGGTGGTAGACCCCAGAATAAAAAATATCTTGGAAGTAGTTCAGTTGTGGCTTCAGAAATCTGTAATGGTGAGTGCATTGATGGAGGTGTAGTTTGTGATTCTCAGAGGAGGAACTGTTTTTTTGTCATAAGAGTCCTTAGTTTTCGTTCGGTCCCTGCCTGCTCTAAAGAGCTGAGTGGGGCAGACTAACGCTGGTTGAGACCTGTTTGTGGTTTTGAACGTAATGATGTCGAGAAGGCTAGAGTTGGCTTTTTGGGGCGCAGATAGTCACTACTGTATGGGGTTCAGTTTTACCGTAGAACTGTTGAAGCTATATTTTACATTTGTGATTGTTGTTTTTTTTGTACAATAGAAGGCTCATTTTGTTTGTTAATCCCATTGTGTTGCTGGCCGATCAATTGTGAAGGTAGTAGTCGATTGATTTTATGGTCGAGTAGTTGTTTCAGCCCTAGTATGAATCTTTCTCTTTATAAACTGCTAACTGTGAATCGTAAGTTTTGTAATTAGATCTGTAAACACTGGCGATGTTGTTACTACTATAACTCATATCGCAAAGGTGTGCATCAGTTGACTACCTCCTGTAATAATACGCATGGGGTCCGGATTATCCAAGTTTGTGCTAAACATTCTTGAGATAACAGAAGTAATAAGCTTTTTGTTAGGCATTTCTTTTGGAATATTTCAGAAAAGTCCACGGAAGGGATTGGACTATTTGGTTCAGGAAATCTCTAGGCTAATTTTTTTGAAGGACTGTAGCCAGGACAGAGAATATTGTTCTGGCAAGTAGTGAAAAAAAGGCAGCAACGTTGATAGGGGAGGGGCCTATCTACCCACTTCTTGTCCAGAGGGTCGCTACCTCTGAAGTAGGCAACCTCTAAAGAGGTTGGGGGATCAGTTCAAGGTCCATTGTCCGTAAAGGATGGGTAATCGAATCGCTTTAAAGAGGGTGTCTAACCGTGGGGAACCATACCACTTGACCCCGAAGGAAGAAATGATAGATAAATATGGGCCTTGGACTGTGAAATATGCAAGAGTGGGATCAGTGGACAGGGAGAAATTATTCTAAAGGAGGTACTTTTAAACCAAAAGCTTAGGAAGCCCGGTGGTACAATAAAGAGATGCATGGATGGTAGAATCCATGCATAGAACTGATGAGGTGAATATTTTTATGGTGGGAGGTAAGGAGAAAGCGCACCAAATGACAGCCAATAGAACCACATCCCCAGAGTAGTGGCAGTGATGATCAGGGGAACAGCCTCCACACCAACAATGCTACTAATCCAATTGTCACCAACCATGTTTCATTCCGGGTGTTTTTGCAAGAATAAATCCCTGGAAGGTGAGCGTTTTTATTATAGAAAATATGAAATAGGTGTGATGTCTAGAGGTCATCTTTGACCCAGCTAATCGTGCGAGGGTGTGAAATATGCCATATATATATTTTGTGTCCTGTGTCTGTCGCAGCTGCTGACAGCCAACCCAAATGACCCCCCCTTGTTTCCGACCAGATCTGTGAGTATGCAAAAAACTGTATTGACATGCAAATGACCTGAGATCTGTACTAATGAATTGAAAGATGCATCTACTAAAATGTTTGTTTTCCAGAAGACAGTTCGGCAAGAGGTTTTCTGGTGAAGTATGATTTGTTGAAAAATGAAAAAAAAAAAAAAAAAAAAAACGTTTTATTGCGAGTTGCTAATTTTTTTTCTCACCATGGTGAATATTTTTTTTTGGGGAATTATTGGTATACCATAAAACAAAAATCCACGTGGTATTAATATGTATTAAGTAATACATATTAATAATAAGTTGAGCTCAACAATTTTTGCTATTTTAAAATAAGGTGCACTGTTTATGTAATGTAAATGTATATTTGTGTCATATGCTAATGTCTTGTTACAAATATATAACCATTTTTTTTTTCAGGCGAAAAATTGAATGTTTATTACTAAATTTTATTGGTGTTTTTCAGATGATAATTGGGTTTCACGGCTTTCAGAACCAGAAGGAAATCGTAGACAATTTTTTTTTTATTATTTTCCCTGGGTTCAGCACCATTATGTGGTTTATGCTTCTAGTGGTCAGCCCATTCAGCTGTGTTTTGGACTACCTAAGTGGGTGGGGTAGTTTCTAATCCAACCTGTATAAAGAACGAGTTTCTGTGCTCCACTGATTACTTGTGGGGGGAAAAAAATACTGTTTAGGACTGTTTCACCCCCCCTGCGGTTATGGTAATTAGTTACCTAGCTGTACCAGCTCTGCTCATTGCCTCAGGCTAAGGTATGTTAATGTCCCTTAAGCAACCTGTGTCCCCAAGTAAAGATTCAACCTACATCCTGTCCAGTGTCACTATGTTTACGTGACGATGTGTTATGAATTGTCTAACGTGTCTGTGGCATATCTGTCGCTAATATCTGGGGGGTTTCAAAGCACACAGGTTGGCTCGAATTGTACCCCCGACTGTTCAGTGTTCTCAGTGCTGCAAGGGATTTTTCTTTGCCCTTTGGTCAGTGGTGTTTGGTAACAGAAGTTTCTCGAGCTGGATACACATTATGCAATTTTTATCTTATTTTTTTCAATTTTCTTTAGATTTATCTGCAGAGGTGAAGTACGAGGGCCTGCCGGATTGCATACAAGTTGAAAGTGTATAGGTCTGGCCTCGTATTGTATAGTTTTGGTTGAGTCTGGAGAAAAAGTTGTGCAGGAAAGATAGGCATGCCGTATTCTCCTCAGTTAATCTGTGTCCTGCAGGCCAGGAAGCCCAGTGCCCCAGTGACGCTATGCCCCTGTCATTCATGTGAGTCCTGTCTGGATAGTATAGGCAGTTTATTTTGTATGGGTGAAGGATAACATGGTCTGATTACCGAATTGATAAAGGAGGGAGAAGGTGTGCAGCCTCTATAAAGAATCGAGTGTACCTGTTGGCAGGTGGTTTTCAGATTATTTCCCATACTTAGGATAAAGAGAGGCTTAATGGAGACTGCCGTTGGAGCTGGAGGGGGGGGCACCGGGTAGGTGAGGGTAGTATCCAGGTTGCCTATGAATCATAATAGATTGGTAGATGACTCAGTTCCAGGATCATCAAAATCTAACTTACACTGGTCTCATCCCTAATGACAGGGATGGAGCATTGTGCAGATATCTCAGTCAATCTGGGTACTAGCCTTTAACAGACTCTACTGGGTTACACCCTGCAGTCCATCTTGTTCTGATGGTTTGAGTCCGGACAGCCTCAGATGACTGGTACGAATGAGTGCTGGAGAAAGGAAGGTGTTGTGCTATGGGAAAAGGCAACAATGCTGGCACAGGAGGGGGTCGTGTCTAATGGAGGCCGGGGTAGTGTCCCAACTGGCCCTAAACAAAGTTACCAGGGTACTGGTGCTGGTATCACATGTCTAATGATGCACTGTTTTCAGCATCAGGTTAAATGGTAATCAGCAGGGTACACTACCTCGGGGAGGCTATTGTACATCTCCTCTTGCCCTTGGCATGGATATAGCAGGAACCCCGGGTTGTACCCCAATCACCCCTGAAGGAAGGTTTTATGGAAAACCTGACCTCCCCTTACACCTACTGAAACTTCTGTTGGGGTTCGGGGAGAAGTTAAAAAGTTGGTAGTTGGGTGGTTTGTGCAACAGGATCTGATAATGACAACAGTCTGTGCAGGGCGTGAATAGAAGGGCCCTACTCAGGGGTTTATGATCTAAGGAGAGGAGGGTAGTGCAAAATAATAGCTGTTGGGAATTATCTGATATGGAGCTAGCTGAGGTAACATTAAGAGAGTTTTTAGGGATCACCTAGTGGTGGTCAGGGTAGGGGCTGGCTGGACATATTGGGGTGGAGGAGTTCCAGAGCGGTCCTAATGTTGAGCATGGGAGGAGTGAAGTGGACGATTTGGGTGATCTCAAGATCAAAAGAGGTCAATCCAGATATCTCCTAATGTTGACTTTCTTAGTGGGAAAAGTTAATTCAGGTACAGTCTTAGGGCCACAGCTTTAGTAAACTCCACCCTGTTGCTGTCCTAATTTGGGTAACTATTAGAGACCAACGTAGGGGATTGTGTGCATTTAAAAGAGGACCCGAGAACTATATTTTTTCTTTTTGTTTTTTTTGTTCTAAGGATAAGCTTTTTTTTTCAATTTATAGTAATAATATGCGGTCAAGTTTTACCTAAATTCCAAAAAAAAAAGGTTTTGATCATTTTTTTTTTTTTTATTTTTTCCTCCCCCTCATTATTAATATCTGTGTACCTGACCTGAAAAAAACACTGCTAATTGCTAGTATGGGAGAAATTTTTTTAGAAACTATATTTTGTTTTTGATTTTTTTTTATAATGTTTTGGTGCTATTTCTTATTTTTTTTTTTTCCAACCATTATATTTGTTTTTTTTGTCTAACCCAGATTCAATGCTCTTTAACCGTCTTGGTTGGAGTAGCATTAAATCTGTAGGTTTTTTTTTTTTCTTCCCCTTCCATTATTAATTCCACCATTTTCGTTCATTTTCATTACTCACCTCTCTTCCGTTTCTTTTGCTTCATTCTAAATTTTTCTCTGGGTTTTCATCATCCATCTTCTCAAGATAATGTATCTGTTTAAAAGGATTTTCCCTGCCCGCCAGTAGTGTACCATATTTTTGAACCAAAAGTATCCCTGGACATCCCGTGTTTTTATGTCTTAATGTAATGCTACCCCCTTAGTCTACCTACTGCTTTAACCTGAGCCCCGTGAGCAAGTGTGGTGGACCCCGGGACCTGGCAATAACAGGCAGTGTTGACTATCCCTACCATCAAGGGCCATGGATGATACTTTCTGTTGCTTGGACTCCGTTCCCTGTGGGGAGCCCACTTTACTCATCCCCATTGCACCCCTTATAAGTATTAAGTCTTGATGACCGTTGCTCCTGTCTGGCATTCCTCCAATATCTGTACACTGACATTCTCCTTTTTTGTTTGTTTTATGTATTCATACACGACGGTCTGGAGGCCCGCCCAACCACCACCTGAAGACAATCAAGTCATCTCTTAAGACAAATGTGACAAGTAAGACTACCCTGAACTGTTCTTCACCATGCTGAAAAGTGCTGTCTCGCGGTCCGATCCAAGTGGGGAAACAACTACACGGTCTCACCAAGTTACATGACTAGATATGCCAGGATCCCCCCATCAATGTTGGAGTTCCGCTCTTCCAAGGCAGAGGGGCGATGAAACATTGCAGTACAGACACTCATGGTTTAGATGTGAAGCCTCAAGGGCACCTGGATTTGTTTCCTGTCTTAAGCCTACCTTGAGGAGTTCCGGCGTGTTAAAGAAAGGAAGAGGAGGCCGTGGTGGGGAAGGGTTAGGACTTCTGGGCTGTTGTGGGTGGGTACAAAATCATTGAAGAACTACTTAAGTTCAAGAATGAACTTCAGGGGGAACTGTGTTGGAGATTTTGAATATTTAAAACGGAATTGGATTGCCATGCCCCATCGGATGTGTGTGTGTATATATATATATATATATATATATATATATATATATATATATAATATATATATATATATATATATATATATATATATTTATGGAGATGTATGGGGGGGGAGGTGTATATGATTTTAGCTGGTAGTTTGTTTCTGTTAAGGGTTAATTTAGCTAAGGGACTTTTGTGCGTGTGTATGTGTATGGTTTATTAGAACATTAAGTCTGGTATCTGCCCAGTAGCTCACCTTTTGATATGCTAATTTATGTTCTATCAAAAGAGGGCTTATGGGTGTAACTCACTAAGGCTAGTGTGGGAAGCATGCTTCGATGCCTAGGCAACTCAACCAACTAACATTAGGCTGCAGAGGTAACCAATCAGGCAATGCACTTCTGAACCAATGAGGTGTTTGATTGGTAGCAGTGGGTTATTCGAACAGCATAAAAACCAAGAGTTGAGTAATGGGAGTTCTCTTAGCCTGATTGTCTGAATGTAAGCTGCCGGGGTAATGTATTCCCTTCTCTCTCTCTCTCTCTCTCTATATCTCTATATCTCTATATCTCTATATCTATATCTCTATATCTCTCTATCTCTCTCTCTCTATCTCTCTATCTCTATATCTCTATCTCTCTATCTCTTTACTCTTCCCGACTATTCTTCTATATTAAGATACACCTAGGATTTAAGGAACAGCCTGTGTATGTCCATTGTAATTATATCCCCTTTCTGCATTATCTTTGTAAACACATGGCATTTATAACATCTCTATACTAGGTTGGGTAATCTAAAATGTTTCTTTATTATGTTTCTTTCCTATATCAATAAAATGTAATCCTTTGTCCTTTTCGCCATGTTATCGTACGTTTATATTCTTATACAGACAAAGGTTTAATCACGTTATTCGCTTATCAGACTTGTATCTATATTCGTTTAACTAAGCTAGAAATTCAGCTTTAACAGGTGTAATGCAGAGTATTGGCAGGGTGTAATGCAGAGTATGGGTAGGGTGTAATGCAGAGTATTGGCAGTGCAGGGTGTAATGCAGAGTATTGGCAGGGTGTAATGCAGAGTATTGGCAGGGTGTAATGCAGAGTATTGGCAGGGCAGGGTGTAATGCAGAGTATTGGCAGGGCAGGGTGTAATGCAGAGTATTGGCAGGGCAGGGTGTAATGCAGAGTATTGGCAGGGCTGGGTGTAATGCAGAGTATTGGCAGGGCTGGGTGTAATGCAGAGTATTGGCTGGGTGTAATGCAGAGTATTGGCTGGGTGTAATGCAGAGTATTGGCAGGGCAGGGTGTAATGCAGAGTATTGGCAGGGTGTAATGCAGAGTATTGGCAGGGTGTAATGCAGAGTATTGGCAGGGTGTAATGCAGAGTATTGGCAGGGTGTAATGCAGAGTATTGGCAGGGTGTAATGCAGAGTATTGGCAGGGCAGAGTATTGGCAAGGCAGGGTGTAATGCAAAGTATTGGCAGGGTGTAATGCAGAGTATTGGCAGGGTGTAATGCAGAGTATTGGCAGGGTGTAATGCAGAGTAATGGCAGGGTGTAATGCAGAGTATTGGCAGGGTGTAATGCAGAGTATTGGCAGGGCAGGGTGTAATGCAGAGTATTGGCAGGGCAGGGTGTAATGCAGAGTATTGGCAGGGCAGGGTGTAATGCAGAGTATTGGCAGGGCAGGGTGTAATGCAGAGTATTGGCAGGGCAGGGTGTAATGCAGAGTATTGGCAGGGCAGGGTGTAATGCAGAGTATTGGCAGGGTGTAATGCAGAGTATTGGCAGGGCAGGGTGTAATGCAGAGTATTGGCAGGGCAGGGTGTAATGCAGAGTATTGGCAGGGCAGGGTGTAATGCAGAGTATTGGCAGGGCTGGGTGTAATGCAGAGTATTGGCAGGGCTGGGTGTAATGCAGAGTATTGGCTGGGTGTAATGCAGAGTATTGGCTGGGTGTAATGCAGAGTATTGGCAGGGTGTAATGCAGAGTATTGGCAGGGTGTAATGCAGAGTATTGGCAGGGTGTAATGCAGAGTATTGGCAGGGTGTAATGCAGAGTATTGCAGTGTATTGGCAGGGTGTAATGCAGGGCAGGGTGTAATGCAGGGCAGGGTGTAATGCAGGGCAGGGTGTAATGCAGAGTATTGGCAGGGCAGGGTGTAATGCAGAGTACGTTTACAAGTGATCGCTCCGTCATTTGACAGAGCGAGCACATTGTAAACGGCCGCCGGGTGTACCAAGATGGCCGCTGCTCCGGAGCTAGGCCGAAGCCGCGGCCTTTCCTAAGGCCGAGGCCGCAGGGTGTGCCGGTCCGAACGGTCGCGGAACGGTAACGATCCGTTGCACTCCTAATAGCAATGCCACTGCTGTCCGCCCCTGCAATCTGGGGACGTCTGGTCACCTTATTGTAATATGTATGACATGCTCGTTTATTGTAGTGTAACTGCAGGGAGAGAGGCGCTGAAACAAATCTTAGATGATGTCAGGGTGGGCGGGGCCAAGCAGCTATCGAAGAACAGCCAATTATTGTGCTTCTTAAGAAAGGGGCGGAGCCACATACACGTAGCGGCCTGCCCAGACACCATCCTATTGGCTCATGTTCGATAGCCGCTCGGCCCCGCCCACCCAGACAGCATCTAGGATTTGTCATAGCGCCTCTCTCCCTGCAGTTAAAGTACAATAAACAAACATGTCATACAAAATTATATTACAAGCCATGCACGCCTATCATGGCAATGCAGTGGCATCTCTGGGGGGGGGGGGGGGGGGGGTGTTCGGACAAACCCCCCCCCCCCAGCGATGCCGCTGCATTGCCATGATATTCAGTCTTCTATTACCTCTCCTCTCCTGCCTGTGTTGTGATTGGCAGGTTATAGCAATGGGGTGGGAACTTCCGCAAGTGAAGATTGCCATAGCAACCTGTCAGGAAGAAGGACGGATCACTGAGCATGTGCGAGATTTGGTGATGCATGATGGGTAGACAGCTGCACAGAAATCCCAGAAATTTACACTAGAGGGTTTCAGATGCCCACAACTAAAATGGAACCCGCCTGCTTCCGAGATCAGTAAGTAAATAACTATTTTTAAACTAAGTAATAGCGCCAAAAATATGACATGTTAGCAATGTTAATTTACAGATCAAGACAGTTACAGAGCAGTCTTTTAAAAAAAAAAGGTTTGGGGGACTGGAATTCTGCTTTAACCTTGTCTCTAAAGCTCTTAATGCAAGCTATAATCGAACCTGTCTCTTAAAAGGGCGCTACTGTTGTACAGTAAGGCTTCTGAGCAGACCTGTGTGTGGTGGCAGTGTGTGTTGTAGACGCCTATTCTAAAATTATAATTGGTATTGCTAAAATTAGTCCTCCCGGCTCGTCTTTTAAAACGGGGTGGTGGCAGTTAAAGGGTTAATTGTGTAATTAACCCAGTGACAATCGCTCTCAGGCTGCTCGCACATAGATTGTGGCCCGCAAGCTGGAAAATCTTTGTGCTGGGCGCTGCTGAGAGTGGCATTGTTACATAAGTGATAGTGTGGTGTGAGGTTGGCCGGTCCTTCGTCACAATTTGCGAGGAGGGCAGGCATCTGACACCCGCGTTCGTCACATATTGGTATTCTCCTACCTATGCACTCCCTGCAACTTCTCCAACAATCCTTTTCCTCTCTCCGACCACCACCTTATTAGTTTCTCTCTCCCTACCAATCTTAACAACCTACGCCCTCCTTGCTCCCCTTTTCCTCTAAACTCCTTGAACGCCTGGTTTACAACCAACTGAGTGACCACCTCATTACGAATAACCTTCTTGATCCCCTTCAATCTGGATCTCGCCCGCAACACTCCACAGAAACTGCTCTTTTAAAACTCACAAATGACCTACTAACTGCAAAAACCAACGGACACTATTCTGTACTCCTACTTCTGGACCTTTCAGCTGCCTTTGACACGGTTGACCACCCCCTCCTCCTTAAAAAACTTTACTCCTTTTGGTCTCCGTGACTGTGCTCTTCAGTGGCTCTCATCCTACCAATCCACACAGTCCTCTGCTCTCCCCCCATCTCTACACAGTAAGCATGCAGATAGAGCAAAATGGTGTGCAGTGCTTTGTGGTAAATTGTACAAAAGAGTCTCATTAAGTAGTGAATAAATATAGTCCTGAAATGTATAAATCTGTGATCTGATTGAATACACAAAAGATTTCTTTCAATCAGATTACAGATTTATACATTTCAGGACTATATTTATTCACTACTTAACCACTTGCCTACTGTGCACTTAAACACCCTTCCTGCCCAGACCAATTTTCAGCTTTCAGCGCTCGCGCACTTTCAGTGACAATTGCGCGGTCATGCAATGCTGTAACCAAATGAATTTTTTATCATTTTGTTCGCACAAATAGAGCTTTAGTTTGGTGGTATTTATTTGCGACTCCGTTTTTTTATTTTTTGCGATATAAGCGAAAACATAGCGGAAATTTTGAAAAAAAACAATATTTTCTCCTTTCTTTTTTAAAAGAAATCCAATAAAATCAAATTTTGTCATACATTTAAGCCAAAATGTATTCTGCTACATGTTTTTTGTAAAAAAAATTCCGTTAAGTGTATAATAATTGGTTCGCGTGATCACGGACATATGTACGCAAATGATCATGTAAAAGGGGTGTGCAGGTGATCACGGACATATGTGTGCAGATAATCATTGGCACATGTGATTTTAGTGGGACATATGTGAGGGACATGTGTTTTTATTGTTTAGGGACATGTGTGTTTTGGGGACATGTGTGTTTTGGGGACATGTGTGTTTTACTGTGGGGACATGTGTGTCTTACTGTGGGGACATGTGTGTTTTACTGTGGGGACGTGTGTTTTACTATGGGGGACCCTAGACTGGTGATCAGTGAGTAAAAAAACATCTCATACTCACTGATCACCAGCCGGCTGCAGCGATCCGCTCTCCTCTCCTCACCGACGACTTCCGTGTGAGGAGAGGAGGGCCGATTGCCTAGCAACCGGCTGTTTGTTTACATCACATGACAGCCGTGATTCGTCACGGCCGTCATGTGATCAGGAGGGCCAATCACCGTGCCCTCCTGCCGATTCGAGATGCGCCGTGTCCGGGTGACACGGCCGCATCGGGATCGCGCCGCTGCGCGGGCACGCGCGCGCGCGATCCCTCTACTTCTGAAGGACGTTCCTGAACGTCCTATCAGAAGTAGACGGCTCCCACCCGGCCGTATATCTACATTGGCCGGGTGGGAAGTGGTTAATGAGACTTTTGTACAATCACCACAAAGCACTGCACACCATTTTTAGTTTTTTTATTGCTCTATCTGCATGCTTACTGTGTAGAGATGGGGGGAGAGCAGAGGACTGTGTGGATGCTGGTCGATAGAGATGGGAATTGGTCCGTGGTGACACTAGGCAGGGGAGCGCTATGGTAATTAAACAGTATTATGTGGTGAGGGGGGCGGGGTATTGGTCAGCTTGGCTAGCACAGTCTGGCACCTCCCTTACCATGTCCAGCAGGTTTGCAGTCTCTGACCATCCCCTGTATCACGCCTGCAGTCTCAGACCATCCCCTGTATCACGCCTGCAGTCTCAGACCATCCCCTGTATCACGCCTGCAGTCTCTGACCATCCCCTGTATCACGTCTGCAGTCTCTGACCATCCCCTGTATCACGTCTGCAGTCTCTGACCATCCCCTGTATCACGTCTGCAGTCTCTGACCGTCCCCTGTATCACGTCTGCAGTCTCTGACCATCCCCTGTATCACGTCTTCAGTCTCTGACCATCTCCTGTAGTCATTTGGGGGCAGTCTGGAGCTCATCTTTAAGTTGTCTGCTGTGTTTACACTTTGCTACATGCAGGTAGGGTTGTCTTTTTTTTAAGAACAGATAAAATTTAGAAAATGTAGTTCTTCTGACTGCTTGAATTTTTTGGATGAAAACCATGCGCACTAATCGTGATGCATCGCGAATCGTGGACCGGGTAATCGGAATCAAATTGAATCGTGAGGCAAGTGAAGATGCGCACCCCTACATGCAGCGCTCCTTCGTTACAGTAATCCTCAAACCGGACAAAGACCCCTCCCTTTGTGCCAATTACAGGCCTATCGCCCTTCTGAATTCGGACCTAAAGATCTTCACCAAGCTGCTTTCCATCCGTTTGAACATTGGTTCTGCCCTCCCTTATTCACAAAGACCAGGTGGTGGGGGATAACACTAGGAAAATAATCGATCTGGTGGAGGTGGCGAACGGGGAGGGCAAGCAGTCCCTAATACTCAGCTTGGATGCTGAAAAAGCGTTTGATCGCATGGGGTGGCCCTTCCTGTTCTCCACATTGGATTTCGGGGGGGCCGGTAAGGAGCTGTACCAGGCAGGGGTGCCCGCTTTCACCCCTGCTCTTCACGATGTGCATCACGATGTGCGTGGAACCACTGGCCGCCACTATCCGAACGAACCCAGATATCAAGGGCATAATGGTTAGAGATAGGGAGTTTAAAATTTCACTATTTGCGGATGACATAATCCTCACATTGACTCAACCCAGGACCTCCCTCCCAAACCTACATGCGGAGCTAGACCGGTACGGAGCCCTATCGGGCTACAACATAAATACGTTGTATTTAAATACGTACGAGACAGAACACCTGAAGGCCAATTTCCCCTATAGCTGGAAATCCACTGCCCTAAAATATTTGGGGATTTACATCACCCCAAAATTTTCCACTCTCTACCAGGAAAATTCCCCCCCCCCCCCCTCTTCCCCAATATCAGGACCCTCCTCCTGCAATGGAAAAAACACCACATCTCCCTATTAGGGCAGATAGCATCAGTGAAGATGACAATCCTTCCAAAATGATTATACCTTTTCCAAACCCTGCCCATCCCAGTGCCCTACGGACACTTAAGAAAACTTCAGACCGATTTAGTCCAATATACTTGGAACTATAAAAGACACAGAATCCCACGTTCGGTACTACAGGCGGCACGAACAGATGGCGGCCTGGCTTATCCCAACCTTATCAAGTATTATCAGGCAGCACAACTGCGGGTAATAACATCTTGGTTCACTCTGTGCTCTTATACTAAATGGACCAAAATAGAAAAATTATGGCTAGTCCCGGTACATCCAAACAATCTACTATGGAATGCAAACGCAGAGATGGACCCCGAACGTCTGCTGGGCCCAATGATACAGCTCAGGCGGTTGTGGCATAAACAAACACAACAACATAGGTTGTCCTCTGACAGTTTGCTCCTGACCTCATTCGCATGCAACCTGAAAGTGCCAAAAAGCCTAACCCATCGAATGTCCTCACCTTGGACCACTATGGAAATCTGGTGGAACCCCGGACTCGCAAACTGCTCCCTTTCGCAGAACTACAGGCCAAATTTGACCTGCCATGCCAAGTGTTCTATGGTTATCTCCAAACCCGCCCAATTCCCCCCCCCCCAACCCCCTTCGAAAACCTCATTCTGGCTGGCTCCGCCCAGAAGGGTCTAATTTCAGAAATGTATAAAATATTGAATGCAAGGCCCACAGAAACTATGGGCAAACACACCTATATGCTTAAGTGGGAAAAGGCTCTGGACCAGGAGATACCCATGGAACAATGGAGGGTCATTTGGGCCCAGTCGGCGAAAAGCTCGCTCTGTATGCTCTATAAGGAAAACATATACAAAATCGTATACTTCTGGTATATGACCCCAGATGTACTTCATGCCATTTATCCTGCTAGCTCTGACCGCTGATGGCGCTGCATGGGGGCTAGGGGAACTCTCTCCTACACATATACTGGGAATGCCCGCAGATTGCTCCCTTCTGGAACTCGGTCCAGCAGCTGAGCAGAGAAGCCGGTTCCCGCCACCCCCAAATTTTTTCTACTGGGCCTCTCGCCGCTAAGAGCCCCAGTCCCACATAAGAAATTGGCCCAACACATCCTCACAGCGGCACGCTACCTGGTGGAGCTAAATTGGAAATTTGAGGCCCTTTACGCTAGGATCAAAGATGTCGAGTTGATGGAAAAGATGACAGCGAGAATACAAGATAGACTGGACGCCCATGACAAGGTCTGGGAGCTATGGCACCGCCGGGAGGACCAACATGATCCGGTAACTGGGCCAGCCTGACGACAACCCACCCCTTCCCCCCCCCCCCCCCTCTTTCTTTCTTTTCCTCTTACTAAGAGTCCTCTTGTGACTCCTATCTATACAAGTTACAATGTTTGGTTGCTACTGTTTCTCATGTAACTGCAATGTTATGATATTAAAAGATGAGGGACCACGGCTACCTGAAAGTTAGATACCGCAAGTTTAGAAAGACAGTAAGAAAGGCCGTGATGTATACGAAAGACTATTGCTCTCCTGTTTTGATAACTAAGCATTGCATTATAAGCGTACCTGTCAAAAGTTATTAATAAAATCGTTATTGGAAAAAAATTAGGAACAATGGTCTGGCAATTACTTGACTGAGTTCCCTAAGTACCCTTGGGTGCAAGCCATCTGGTCCCGGTGATTTATTAATGTTAAGTTTCCCAAGTCTAATTTTAGTTCTGTCTTCTGTTAACCATGGAGGTGCTTCCTGTGATGTGTCATGAAGGTAAACACTGCAGTTTTGGTTACTGAAGCCCCTCGATTCCCTCATGAAAACTGAGGAGAAGAATAAATTCAATACCTTCACCGTCTCCCCATCCTTTGTAACCAGATGTCCTTCCTCATTCTTTATGGGGCCAATATGGTCTGTCCTCCCTTTTGTACTGTTTACATACTTAAAGAAACTCTTGAGATTTTTTTTGCTCTCCTCCACTATGTGTCTTTTATGTTCTATCTTAGCCGTCCTTATTGCACCCTACATTTCTTCTTGCATTCTTTATAAAGTCTGAATGCTGATGATCCCTCAACCTTGTATTTTTTGAAGGCCTTCTCCTTTGCTATATATGCATTTTTACAATGGAGTTAAGCCATCCAGGACTTTTTTTCACTCTTTTAAATTACCCAGTGGGACTCATTGGCTAATGCCCTTATTTAAAGCGGAGTTCCACCCAAAAATGGAACTTCCTCTTTAAGCACTCCTCGCCCCCTTACATGCCACATTTGACATGTAATTTTATTTTGGGGGGGGGGGGGTGGGGACTTCATTAGGAGGGGGACTTCCTGTCCTACTTCCTCCACTCTTAAAGCGCCCCTGCCATTGAAATCAATGGGCAGCGCTGCCAAAGTGCCTCGGCAGCGGCGCTTTGTGGGCACTTTTAACCCTTCATTCGGCTGCTAGCGGGGGTTAAATGCGTCCCACTAGCGGCCGAAAAGTGCAGCTAAAATGACAATAAAGCTCCGCTAAAACTAGGGACGCTTTACCGCCGACGCCCCCGCGCCTCAGTGTGAAAGTCCCGTAAGTGTTTACAACACAAAAAGGAAGAAACACAGAAACCCGGTCCAAAAGGTGAATCAACAAAAAGGCTTCAGCATGACTCACCCAGGCCAGATCTCCATAATTAAGCCCGATGGTGAAATGCATCGGGCCATGGCTTGGGTGGAGTCAGGCTGAAGTCATCATATTTACTTACCTCTAGGGCTGAGTTCCTGTGTGGCAGGGTTTTTTTCCCTTTCTGGTGTATGGTACAAAGCCGATGGATGGGCTCCGTAGCCACCTGCACCCTTGAGTAGGAGTCACCGGAGTTGAAAGTGTTACTAAACCCAGGACCCTATAGAAACATAGGAATTTTATGGTCCTGGGGGTTGCTGTTATTCACAAAATGCAGTTAAATTATTTTTTTGTTTTTGAAAATTCTTTTATTTGGTTTTATACAATGCATATTATAACAAGCCAGACAACGTGGGCTACAACCGGCCACAAACTTGTCGATACACTACAGAAAAACAATACAACATAAAAGTTCTCACAGAAACTTGTGATGCATCTCCCCCTAACTTTGAGTTACATTTTTTTTAAATGTTATCTTTATTTAATGCATTAAAAAATCCCTCCTCGCTTTTGCTTGTCAGTCTGCCCAGTTGAAAAATACCCTTGCATACAAAGTAGACCCCCGTGCTGGAGGACGACATACAGAAGGGGCACGCGGCATGCTTTTAAACTGCAGCAGCTTCAATCATGTGTATATATACATGACTGAGCCTGCATGTGCTGCCCTGCGGCAGTATATCTTTTTGGGAAGCAGTGACACTAATACAGTGATCAGTGCTAAAAATATGCGCTGTCACTGTACTAATGACACTGGCTGGGAAGGGGTTAACAAAAGGGGCGATTAAAGGGTTAACTGTGTGCCTAACCGTTTTTTGTGCACTGTGTGGGAAGTGCTTTTACTAGTGGAAGGCATGGATCCTGTATTCCTGCAAACAGACAGAATGGCGATCTGCCTTGTTTACATATGCAGAACGCCATTCTGTCTCTCTGCCTAATGATCAGCGGTTTCTGGTGGACATCAAGTCTGCAGTACCCACAGATCAGCTCCCATTGTGTGTAATCACTGTGTAATAGCTCCCAACTGTCCCTGATTTAGAGGGACAGTCCCTGATTTGTCCCTGTGGCATAGCTCCTAACTGTCCCTCTGTCCCTCTTTCCTCATTATTTGGCCCTCATTTTGGTCTGATCTATATAGTTGCATATAAAATGCACTTTTTATCTTTCAAAAAGTGTTTCCCAGTGCTAAACCTATTATCCAAATCCTAAATTGCTGCATTTGTAAATTTTAAAAGCCAATATAAAGGAATAGTAGTGGTAAAAAAAAGCCCTTGTGGATTTAATTAACCTTTTTTTGGTTAATTCACCTTTAAGGGGGTGTGGCAGGGGGAGTGTCCAATGCCTACATTCATTTGCTGGTAGGTGTCCCTCATTCCCATCTCAAAATGTTGGGAGGTATGGTTGTGAAACAGTAATAAGGAGAATTTTGTGGTTAAATAGACTGGCATAGGAGTGCAGTGTATAAAGCGACTAGGCCTAGGTTCTGACCATAATAACGCTTTTCCACAGTGTGCTATATGAATCTTTGCATGTGTTTTCCTTCCCCATCCAGAATTTTTCCTAGGTTTTTCATAATTTTAGTCACACTCCACTTTTTATCAAGCTGACTTTTCAATTGTAAGGCCAGGAAGATATGTATTACTGTCTAGGTATTGCTAATGTAAACAGTTTACACATTGTTTAACCACTTTCCGACCGGCGCACGACGATGTACGTCCCTTTTTTGAAGAGGGATATCTCGGTAACGGCAGCAGCTTCTGCCACAACCGAGGTATCCATCTCTTCAGGCGCCGGTCGGCTGTCCGATAATGGTGGTCATCGCGGCGGCTTTGCCGCGAGATCACCGTTATCGGTGGCGGGAGAGGTGCCCCCACCCCCCTCCCGCCGCTCTCCCGCGCCTTCCGCCGCTTACCGGAACCGTCGGCAGCGGCGGAGGCGATCGGGTCCGTTCCCCTCCTGTGTCTAGAGATGAGTGACGCTAAGATGGCCGCCACTCATCTCTATACCATAGGAGGGCGGAAGCGACGTCAAAAACGTCACTTCCGCCCATACCTCTTAAAGGAATTTTCAAATGTCATTTTTTTAAATGACATATTTTACTCCAAATATGAGATCTGAGGACTTTTTGACCCCCGATCTCATATTTAAGAGGACCTGTCATGCTTTTTTCTATTACAAGGAATGTTTACATTCCTTGTAATAGGAATAAAAGTGAGCCAATTAATTTTTTTTAAAAAAACAGTGTAAAAATAAATAAAATCAAGAAAAATAAATAAGAAAAAAAATGGCGCAGTGCATTGCTGGCTGATGATTGGCCAAGCATGCACTGTGACCCCGCATGCTTGGCCAATCACAGCGCCGGAAACTCGAAGAGCCATAATTGGCTACAGGCAGGACGCCTGTAGCCAATTACAGCTCAGGGGCTTTAGTACACGCCCCCTCTTATAAAAGGCCGCCACGCCGTCTGCGCCGGTCACATGCTGTTCCGGCGTAGATAGAGCAGGATCGTTCTGTGTCACTCTGCTGGATTTAGTTAGTTAGAGAGATTTACTTAGAGAGATTGAGTTAGATAGATTCATTTAGAAAGATTGATTTAGAAAGAGGGGCTTGTAGTGTGTTCGTGGCAGGCAGGCACTGGCAGCAAACAGAGCTCCTGTATTTTGTTCCCAGAAGCACCTATAGGACTTGTAGTGTGTTCGTGGCAGGCAGGCAGAGCTCCTATATTTTGTTCCCAGAAGCACCTATAGGACTTGTAGTGTGTTCGTGGCAGGCAGGCAGAGCTCCTATATTTTGTTCCCAGAAGCACCTATAGGACTTGAAGTGTGTTAGTCCCATCACACAGACCTATATTTTCTTCCCAGAAGCACCTATAGGACTTGAAGTGTGTTAGTCCCATCACACAGAGATCATATATTTTGTTCCCAGAAGCACCTATAGGACTTGAAGTGTGTTAGTCCCATCACACAGACCTACATTTTCTTCCCAGAAGCACCTATAGGACTTGAAGTGTGTTAGTCCCATCACACAGAGATCATATATTGTGTTCCCAGAAGCACCTATAGGACTTGAAGTGTGTTAGTCCCATCACACAGACCTATATTTTCTTCCCAGAAGCACCCATAGGACTTGAAGTGTGTTAGTCCCATCACACAGAGATCCTATATTTTGTTCCCAGAAGCACCTATAGGACTTGAAGTGTGTTAGTCCCATCACACAGACCTACATTTTCTTCCCAGAAGCACCTATAGGACTTGAAGTGTGTTAGTCCCATCACACAGACCTACATTTTCTTCCCAGAAGCACCTATAGGACTTGAAGTGTGTTAGTCCCATCACACAGAGATCATATATTTTGTTCCCAGAGGCACCTATAGGACTTGAAGTGTGTTAGTCCCATCACACAGACCTACATTTTCTTCCCAGAAGCACCTATAGGACTTGAAGTGTGTTAGTCCCATCACACAGACCTACATTTTCTTCCCAGAAGCACCTATAGGACTTGAAGTGTGTTAGTCCCATCACACAGAGATCATATATTTTGTTCCCAGAAGCACCTATAGGACTATAGGACTTGAAGTGTGTTAGTCCCATCACACAGACCTATATTTTCTTCCCAGAAGCACCCATAGGACTTGAAGTGTGTTAGTCCCATCACACAGAGATCATATATTTTGTTCCCAGAAGCACCTATAGGACTTGAAGTGTGTTAGTCCGATCACACAGACCTACATTTTCTTCCCAGAAGCACCTATAGGACTTGAAGTGTGTTAATCCCATCACACAGACCTACATTTTCTTCCCAGAAGCACCTATAGGACTTGAAGTGTGTTAGTCCCATCACACAGAGATCATATATTTTGTTCCCAGAGGCACCTATAGGACTTGAAGTGTGTTAGTCCCATCACACAGACCTACATTTTCTTCCCAGAAGCACCTATAGGACTTGAAGTGTGTTAGTCCCATCACACAGACCTATATTTTCTTCCCAGAAGCACCCATAGGACTTGAAGTGTGTTAGTCCCATCACACAGAGATCCTATATTTTGTTCCCAGAGGCACCTATAGGACTTGAAGTGTGTTAGTCCCATCACACAGACCTATATTTTCTTCCCAGAAGCACCTATAGGACTTGAAGTGTGTTAGTCCCATCACACAGAGATCATATATTTTGTTCCCAGAAGCACCTATAGGACTTGAAGTGTGTTAGTCCCATCACACAGACCTACATTTTCTTCCCAGAAGCACCTATAGGACTTGAAGTGTGTTAGTCCCATCACACATACCTATATTTTCTTCCCAGAAGCACCTATAGGACTTGAAGTGTGTTAGTCCCATCACACAGAGATCATATATTTTGTTCCCAGAAGCACCTATAGGACTTGAAGTGTGTTAGTCCCATCACACAGACCTATATTTTCTTCCCAGAAGCACCCATAGGACTTGAAGTGTGTTAGTCCCATCACACAGAGATCATATATTTTGTTCCCAGAAGCACCTATAGGACTTGAAGTGTGTTAGTCCCATCACACAGACCTATATTTTCTTCCCAGAAGCACCTATAGGACTTGAAGTGTGTTAGTCCCATCACACAGACCTATATTTTCTTCCCAGAAGCACCCATAGGACTTGAAGTGTGTTAGTCCCATCACACAGAGATCCTATATTTTGTTCCCAGAAGCACCTATAGGACTTGAAGTGTGTTAGTCCCATCACACAGACCTACATTTTCTTCCCAGAAGCACCTATAGGACTTGAAGTGTGTTAGTCCCATCACACAGACCTACATTTTCTTCCCAGAAGCACCTATAGGACTTGAAGTGTGTTAGTCCCATCACACAGAGATCATATATTTTGTTCCCAGAGGCACCTATAGGACTTGAAGTGTGTTAGTCCCATCACACAGACCTACATTTTCTTCCCAGAAGCACCTATAGGACTTGAAGTGTGTTAGTCCCATCACACAGACCTACATTTTCTTCCCAGAAGCACCTATAGGACTTGAAGTGTGTTAGTCCCATCACACAGAGATCATATATTTTGTTCCCAGAGGCACCTATAGGACTTGAAGTGTGTTAGTCCCATCACACAGACCTATATTTTCTTCCCAGAAGCACCTATAGGACTTGAAGTGTGTTAGTCCCATCACACAGAGATCATATATTTTGTTCCCAGAAGCACCTATAGGACTTGAAGTGTGTTAGTCCCATCACACAGACCTACATTTTCTTCCCAGAAGCACCTATAGGACTTGAAGTGTGTTAGTCCCATCACACAGACCTATATTTTCTTCCCAGAAGCACCTATAGGACTTGAAGTGTGTTAGTCCCATCACACAGAGATCATATATTTTGTTCCCAGAAGCACCTATAGGACTTGAAGTGTGTTAGTCCCATCACACAGACCTATATTTTCTTCCCAGAAGCACCCATAGGACTTGAAGTGTGTTAGTCCCATCACACAGAGATCATATATTTTGTTCCCAGAAGCACCTATAGGACTTGAAGTGTGTTAGTCCCATCACACAGACCTATATTTTCTTCCCAGAAGCACCTATAGGACTTGAAGTGTGTTAGTCCCATCACACAGACCTATATTGTCTTCCCAGAAGCACCCATAGGACTTGAAGTGTGTTAGTCCCATCACACAGAGATCCTATATTTTGTTCCCAGAAGCACCTATATGACTTGAAGTGTGTTAGTCCCATCACACAGACCTACATTTTCTTCCCAGAAGCACCTATAGGACATGAAGTGTGTTAGTCCCATCACACAGACCTACATTTTCTTCCCAGAAGCACCTATAGGACTTGAAGTGTGTTAGTCCCATCACACAGAGATCATATATTTTGTTCCCAGAGGCACCTATAGGACTTGAAGTGTGTTAGTCCCATCACACAGACCTATATTTTCTTCCCAGAAGCACCTATATGACTTGAAGTGTGTTAGTCCCATCACACAGAGATCATATATTTTGTTCCCAGAAGCACCTATAGGACTTGAAGTGTGTTAGTCCCATCACACAGACCTACATTTTCTTCCCAGAAGCACCTATAGGACTTGAAGTGTGTTAGTCCCATCACACAGACCTATATTTTCTTCCCAGAAGCACCCATAGGACTTGAAGTGTGTTAGTCCCATCACACAGAGATCCTATATTTTGTTCCCAGAGGCACCTATAGGACTTGAAGTGTGTTAGTCCCATCACACAGACCTATATTTTCTTCCCAGAAGCACCTATAGGACTTGAAGTGTGTTAGTCCCATCACACAGAGATCATATATTTTGTTCCCAGAAGCACCTATAGGACTTGAAGTGTGTTAGTCCCATCACACAGACCTACATTTTCTTCCCAGAAGCACCTATAGGACTTGAAGTGTGTTAGTCCCATCACACAGACCTATATTTTCTTCCCAGAAGCACCTATAGGACTTGAAGTGTGTTAGTCCCATCACACAGAGATCATATATTTTGTTCCCAGAAGCACCTATAGGACTTGAAGTGTGTTAGTCCCATCACACAGACCTATATTTTCTTCCCAGAAGCACCCATAGGACTTGAAGTGTGTTAGTCCCATCACACAGAGATCATATATTTTGTTCCCAGAAGCACCTATAGGACTTGAAGTGTGTTAGTCCCATCACACAGACCTATATTTTCTTCCCAGAAGCACCTATAGGACTTGAAGTGTGTTAGTCCCATCACACAGACCTATATTTTCTTCCCAGAAGCACCCATAGGACTTGAAGTGTGTTAGTCCCATCACACAGAGATCCTATATTTTGTTCCCAGAAGCACCTATAGGACTTGAAGTGTGTTAGTCCCATCACACAGACCTATATTTTCTTCCCAGAAGCACCTATAGGACTTGAAGTGTGTTAGTCCCATCACACAGAGATCGTATATTTTGTTCCCAGAAGCACCTATAGGACTTGAAGTGTGTTAGTCCCATCACACAGACCTACATTTTCTTCCCAGAAGCACCTATAGGACTTGAAGTGTGTTAGTCCCATCACACAGACCTATATTTTCTTCCCAGAAGCACCCATAGGACTTGAAGTGTGTTAGTCCCATCACACAGAGATCCTATATTTTGTTCCCAGAAGCACCTATAGGACTTGAAGTGTGTTAGTCCCATCACACAGACCTATATTTTCTTCCCAGAAGCACCTATAGGACTTGAAGTGTGTTAGTCCCATCACACAGAGATCCTATATTTTGTTCCCAGAAGCACCTATAGGACTTGAAGTGTGTTAGTCCCATCACACAGACCTATATTTTGTTCCCAGAAGCACCCATAGGACTTGAAGTGTGTTAGTCCCATCACACAGAGATCCTATATTTTGTTCCCAGAAGCACCTATAGGACTTGAAGTGTGTTAGTCCCATCACACAGACCTATATTTTCTTCCCAGAAGCACCTATAGGACTTGAAGTGTGTTAGTCCCATCATACAGAGATCCTATATTTTCTTCCCAGAAGCACCTATAGGACTTGAAGTGTGTTAGTCCCATCACACAGACCTATATTTTGTTCCCAGAAGCACCTATAGGACTTGAAGTGTGTTAGTCCCATCACACAGAGATCCTCTATTTTCTTTGCAGAAGCACCCATAGGACTTCTAGTGTGTTAGTGGCATCACACAGAGCTCCTATATTTTCTTCTCAGCAGCACCCACAGGACTTCTAGTGTGTTAGTGGCATCACACAGAGCTCCTCTATTTTCTTTGCAGAAGCACCCATAGGACTTCTAGTGTGTTAGTGGCATCACACAGAGCTCCTATATTTTCTTCTCAGCAGCACCCACCGGACTTCTAGTGTGTTAGTGGCATCACACAGAGCTCCTCTATTTTCTTTGCAGAAGCACCCATAGGACTTCTAGTGTGTTAGTGGCATCACACAGAGCTCCTCTATTTTCTTTGCAGAAGCACCCATAGGACTTCTAGTGTGTTAGTGGCATCACACAGAGCTCCTCTATTTTCTTTGCAGAAGCACCCATAGGACTTCTAGTGTGTTAGTGGCATCACACAGAGCTCCTCTATTTTATTTGCAGAAGCACCCATAGGACTTCTAGTGTGTTAGTGGCATCACACAGAGCTCCTATATTTTCTTCTCAGCATCAGCACCCACAGGACTTCTAGTGTGTTAGTGGCATCACACAGAGCTCCTCTATTTTCTTTGCAGAAGCACCCATAGGACTTCTAGTGTGTTAGTGGCATCACACAGAGCTCCTCTATTTTCTTTGCAGAAGCACCCATAGGACTTCTAGTGTGTTAGTGGCATCACACAGAGCTCCTATATTTTCTTCTCAGCAGCACCCACAGGACTTCTAGTGTGTTAGTGGCATCACACAGAGCTCCTCTATTTTCTTTGCAGAAGCACCCAGAGCTCCTCTATTTTCTTTGCAGAAGCACCCATAGGACTTCTAGTGTGTTAGTGGCATCACACAGAGCTCCTATATTTTCTTCTCAGCAGCACCCACAGGACTTCTAGTGTGTTAGTGGCATCACACAGAGCTCCTCTATTTTCTTTGCAGAAGCACCCATAGGACTTCTAGTGTGTTAGTGGCATCACACAGAGCTCCTCTATTTTCTTTGCAGAAGCACCCATAGGACTTCTAGTGTGTTAGTGGCATCACACAGAGCTCCTATATTTTCTTCTCAGCAGCACCCACAGGACTTCTAGTGTGTTAGTGGCATCACACAGAGCTCCTCTATTTTCTTTGCAGAAGCACCCATAGGACTTCTAGTGTGTTAGTGGCATCACACAGAGCTCCTATATTTTCTTCTCAGCAGCACCCACAGGACTTCTAGTGTGTTAGTGGCATCACACAGAGCTCCTCTATTTTCTTTGCAGAAGCACCCATAGGACTTCTAGTGTGTTAGTGGCATCACACAGAGCTCCTATATTGTCTTCTCAGCAGCACCCACAGGACTTCTAGTGTGTTAGTGGCATCACACAGAGCTCCTCTATTTTCTTTGCAGAAGCACCCATAGGACTTCTAGTGTGTTAGTGGCATCACACAGAGCTCCTATATTTTCTTCTCAGCAGCACCCACAGGACTACCGACTACACTGGCTGGAAGACCGCCAAGGGGAGGCAGAGCGTGCAGAGCCAAGAACACAGGGCAGGCAGGCTCTGTTTCTAGTGGACGTGGCCGTGGCCGTGGACGTGGTCGTGCATCGTCATCAGCACGTGGCCATGGGACACGCGCGTCTTTGTTTTCGGCAGCTGGACATGTGGAGCCGCATCATGCTGAAGGCTTGGTAGAATGGATGACCAAGCCCTCCTCATCCTCCTCATCCTCTCTCACCCAGGCTCAGGGTACTGGCAGAGCAGCTGCCAACGCATACTCAATGGCATCATCAGCCACCCCTTCCCTAGACCCACCATGTCCTCCTGAGGAGTCCCCCGAACTCTTTGAGCACAGTGTTGGGTACATGCTCCAGGAGGATGCCCAACGATTCGAAGGCTCGGATGATGATACCCAGCTTGAGGAATCTGGCAGTACTGTTCCACCAGCTGCAGCTTACTGCCAGGTTTGCTCTAGTGGTGAAGAGGGAGGGGATGATGAGGTCACTGACTCCACGTGGGTGCCTGAAGGGAGAGAGGATGAGGAGGAGGACGAGGAGGAGGAGGATGCGGCGTCACATGTCCAACGAGGCAGGATGCCCCCTGGAGGCCAGGTAGAGGCCAGCACAGCAACTGTACAACACCGCAGAGCTCCGCCTGTGCAGGGCGCTGCCTCTGCACGTTATCAGAAAAGTTCTTTGGTGTGGGCCTTTTTTGAGACGAGTGCATCAGATCGCACCACTGCTATTTGCAATATTTGTCTGAAGCGAATCTCGCGTGGCCAAAACATCAGCCGCTTGGGCACCACAAGCATGACCAGACATATGTCGACCTGCCATGCAGCTCGTTGGCAGGCACACATAAAAGACCCACACCAAAGAACTAAGCGGACCTCTCCTTGCTCCTCATCAGCTGGGATCTCCATCCCCACTACACCTTCAGTCCTCTCTGAAAGCTGCTCTGAGAGGACTGAAGGTGTAGAATTAGGTGTGTCACAACCAAGTACTTGCAGTACACCGACGTCCGATTGCAGCAGGCAAATTTCCCTGCCCCAGCTGCTGGACCGTAGAAAGAAGTACACTCCCAGCCATCCACATGCCCAGCGGTTGAATGCTAGCTTGGCTAAATTGCTAGCACTTCAACTGCTGCCTTTTCAGTTGGTAGACTCGGCCCCCTTCCGTGAGTTTGTTCAATGTGCGGTTCCTCAGTGGCAGGTTCCCAAACGCCACTTTTTCTCATGGAAGGCGATTCCGTCTCTCTACCGGCATGTGGAAGGCAATGTCCATGCCTCGCTGGACAGGGCGGTCAGCGGTAAGGTGCATATTACCGCTGACTCATGGTCCAGCAGGCATGGACAGGGACGGTACCTTTCTTTCACGGCCCATTGGGTCACTCTATTGGCAGCTGGGAGGGATGCAGGACAAGGTGCAGTAGTGTTGGAGGTTGTTCCGCCACCACGCCTCCAAAACGCTACTACTGCTACTGGTTGTGACACACCTCTCTCCTTCACCCCCTCCTCTTCTTCTTCCTCCAGTGCTCTGTCCTTGGAACCAGCGGTGCTCCGTAGGCGTACAAGGGGCTACGCAAGTACGCAGGCAAAAAGATGCCATGCCGTGCTTGCGCTGGTGTGTTTGGGGGACAGGAGCCACACTGGGCCAGAGGTTCTGGCAGCTCTGCAGGGGCAGGCCGAGAGGTGGTTGACACCACGTCAGCTTAAGCCAGGAATGGTCGTTTCTGACAATGGCACCAACCTCCTCTCCGCCCTGTGACAGGGGCAGCTCACCCATGTGCCCTGCATGGCTCACGTCCTCAACCTGGTGGTGCAGCGGTTCTTGGGCAGGTTCCCAGGCTTACAGGATGTCCTGAGGCAGGCCAGGAAAGTCTGTGTGCATTTCCGCCGATCTTATAATGCCAGTGCTCGGCTGACTGAGCTGCAAAAGGAGCTGAACCTGCCCAAGAACCGCCTAATATGTGACATGCCCACCAGGTGGAACTCAACGTTGGCCATGCTGCAGCGACTGCACACGCAGCAGAGGGCCATCAATGAGTACCTTTGCGACTACGGCACCAGGACAGGGTCAGGGGAGCTTGGTTTTTTTCCCCACGTCAGTGGAGCATGATCAGGGATGCATGCACTGTCCTCTCACCATTTGAGGAGGCCACGAGGATGGTGAGCAGTGACAGTGCATGCATCAGTGACACTGTCCCTCTTGTCCACCTGTTGGAGCATACGCTGCGTGGGATAATGGACAGGGCACTTGAGGCAGAACAGAGGCAGGAAGAGGAGGACTTCCTTGCCTCTCAAGGCCCCCTTTATCCGGACAGTGTTCCTTCTGTCCCACCCATCACACAGGAAGAGGATGAGGAGGAGGAGGAGGAGGAGGAGGAGGATTGTGTGAGCATGGAGGTGGAGCCTGGCACTCAGCATCAGCAGCAGCAGTCTTTTAGGGATGATGTACAGTCCCAACAAACCAGTGGACTTGTACGTGGCTGGGAGGAGGTGGCTGGCGATCATGTCATCCTCAGTGACCCAGAAGACTCCGGACCGAATGCCTCAGCTAACCTACGCTGCATGGCCTCCCTGATCCTGCAAAGCCTGCGGAAGGATCCTCGTGTTCTTCAGATCAAGGAGAGGGACCATTACTGGCTGGCCACTCTCCTTGATCCGCGGTACAAGGGTAAGGTTGCGGACCTTATCTTGCCGTCGCAGAGGGAGCAGAGGATGAGACATCTCAGGGAGGCCTTGCAGAAAGGTCTGTGCAACGCGTTCCCAGAAACTAGGAGGTTACAAACTCCTGGTCCTGGGCGACGAGTTGCTGAGGCTTCGGTCAGTAGCAGAAGGAGCGGTGGGGAAGGTGGACGTCTGACCGATGCGTTCAGACAATTTTTTAGTCCGCAGCCCCAAGGTATGATCGGTTCCAGCAACCATCGCCAGCGTCTGATATACATGGTGCAGGAATACCTTGGGGCAAGGTCAGACTTGGACACCTTTCCCACCGAAAATCCTCTGGCTTACTGGGTCCTGAGGATGGATCACTGGCCAGAGCTTGCACAGTATGCAATTGAGCTACTGGCCTGTCCTGCCTCCAGCGTTCTTTCCGAACGCACATTCAGTGCTGCTGGAGGATTTGTCACCGATCATAGGGTGCGCCTGTCCACCGCCTCGGTTGATCGACTGACCTTCATCAAAATGAATCAGTCTTGGATCACCACCAGCTACCAGGCACCTGAGGCGGATATAACCGAATAATTTTTAATGTCACATCCCTTCAAGACTGCCTATGCTGATGCTGAGTGACTGTCCTCTTATGTTCACTGACTATCCTCTTCCTCCTCCTCAATGATCCATGCCACCACACCAGTGCCTAAGGCACAATTTTTCAGCCCCTGTTTAACAGGGGCGTGTACATACAATTTTTATAAAAAAATGCTTCGCAACACGTGTGACTGCTGTGCTCCAAGTACAGTATCTGTGAGGGGTTGCAGTGTTGGGGCACCAGCACCAGTGCCTAAGGCACAATTTTTCAGCCCCTGTTTAACAGGGCGTGTACTTACAATTTTTATAAAAAAATGCTTCGCAACACGTGTGACTGCTGTGCTCCAAGTACAGTATCTGTGAGGGGTTGCAGTGTTGTGGCACCAGCACCAGTGCCTAAGGCACAATTTTTCAGCCCCTGTTTAACAGGGGCGTGTACTTACAATTTTTAAAAAAAATGCTTCGCAACACGTGTGACTGCTGTGCTCCAAGTACAGTATCTGTGAGGGGTTGCAGTGTTGTGGCACCAGCACCAGTGCCTAAGGCACAATTTTTCAGCCCCTGTTTAACAGGGGCGTGTACTTACAATTTTTTTTAAAAATGCTTCGCAACACGTGTGACTGCTGTGCTCCAAGTACAGTATCTGTGAGGGGTTGCAGTGTTGTGGCACCAGCACCAGTGCCTAAGGCACAATTTTTCAGCCCCTGTTTAACAGGGGCGTGTACTTACAATTTTTTAAAAAAATGCTTCGCAACACGTGTGACTGCTGTGCTCCAAGTACAGTATCTGTGAGGGGTTGCAGTGTTGTGGCACCAGCACCAGTGCCTAAGGCACAATTTTTCAGCCCCTGTTTAACAGGGGCGGGTAATTACAAATCTTGATCTAATAGTTCACAGCAGGGCCCATTCCTGCGCCCACCAAGAGTAACTATGAGGGCCTACAGTCTTGTGGCAACACCGTCCACCACCACCGCCAAAGGCCCAATTTTTCTGCCCTGTTCATCAGGTGCTTGCAATTACAAATCTTGATCTAATAACTCACAGCAGGGCCCATTCCTGCGCCCACCAAGAGTAACTATGAGGGCCTACAGTCTTGTGGCAACACCGTCCACCACCACCGCCAAAGGCCCAATTTTTCTGCCCTGTTCATCAGGTGCTTGCAATTACAAATCTTGATCTAATAACTCACAGCAGGGCCCATTCCTGCGCCCACCAAGAGTAACTGTGAGAGCTTACAGTCTTGTGGCAACACCGTCCACCACCACCGCCAAAGGCCCAAATTTTCTGCCCTGTTCATCAGGTGCTTGCAATTACAAATCTTGATCTAATAACTCACAGCAGGGCCCATTCCTGCGCCCACCAAGAGTAACTGTGAGAGCTTACAGTCTTGTGGCATCACCGTCCACCACCACCACCACCACCCCCAATTTTTCTGCCCTGTTCAACAGGTGCATGCAATTACAAATCTTGATCTATTAACTCACAGCAGGGCCCATTCCTGTGCCCACCAGTCTTGTGGCTACACCAACATCTAATAGGGCAAATTTCTGCAGAGTATATACGCCAGGCCCCTACTTTCAAACATCCAACTTACAAACGACTCCTACTTGCAAATGGAAAGAGAAAACAGGAAGTGAGAGGAAATCTACCCCTAGGAAGGGAAATTCTATCCTGTTAGATTTAATTTGGGAAAAAGGTATCTCCTCTCTACTGATACTTTATCACCAATCCTTGTTTCTATTAAAACCCCACTTTTTCCAAAAACATTTGTCATTGGGACGGAAAGTGAGGTGACATGTTCTGAACAGATGTGCAAAGACAGCAAATGTTACAGGGGTGATAACCCCTCCCTATGTTCTCCAAAAAGCTTAAAAATAGATTTTTTGGGGATGGAGCTACACTTCATAATGTACCTGTTCAGATTCTACTTAAGAACAAACCTAAAGCCGCAAGTGGTTTTAAATGGCTTCTTTTTTTCCTTTACAAATGTCATTTTGTGCAAGGACAGTTCTAAACACGGAAACACATGCCACTTCACAGGCATACTTTAGACACCCCCCAGGGACCATATTTAAAGGAAAATTTCACTTTTTTTTTTTCACTTTATGCATCATTAAAATGACTGCTCCCGAAAAAACGTTAGTTTTTAAAAGTTCTTTTTGCATTGATATATGTCCCCTGGGGCAGGACCCGGGTCCCCAAACCTGTTTTATGACATTAACATGCATATTGGCCGTTGTAATTAGCACTTTTGATTTCGAACGTTCGCGTCCATTATAACGTATAGGGTTCGAAAATTCGCGCGAACTTTCGGTCCGTTCGAAGGTTCTGGTGCGAACCGAACCCGGGGGTGTTCGGCTCATCCCTACACTACACCATTTACTGGTGGGGGGGTGGGAAAGGGGGGTGGGAAGGCAGGGGGGGGGGGGGGGGGAGAAGGGGAAGAGAGAAGAGTAAGAAGAACAAGAAGAGTAAGAGTAGGAAAGAGAGAAAGAAAAAGAAGCTGAAAAAGAAAAAGAAAGCAAGGAAGAAAGAATAAGAAGGAGCGAATGAGCCTAATTTATGTGCAAGTTCAGATATATTTAGGTACAAAACACATGAAATAAAACGTTTGGTGTACTAGACAATCTACTGGGGAAGCCAATTGGGCCTACAAGAATCCAACCTATTTGGCGCAGGTCCCTGCCTCTCCAAACTGTGATACCCACTTTAAATAATGCAGAATGACAGGCCTTTAGCCGAAATCAAGCAGACGTTTGGGGGGTTTGCAAGATATCCAAATAGCAGGGCGAGTTTTTGAATTCTGACCAGGCAAGCCAGGTAATAGTATGTCTATGGAAACTATCTTTTGCTGTGAGTGTGAGTTCCTCCATGAGGCAGATGTGATTCACTGCTTTTACCCAGTCTTTCAGCGCAGGTGCCGCAGGTTGCCCCCATCTAGCTGGGATGAGGGCCTTGGCCGCATTTAGGAGGTGGGGCACGATGGAACGTTTGTACGGGCCTACCGACGCCACTGTGTTATGTAGTAAGATAGTCCAAGGTTCCAAAGGAAGGGACGAGCAGGCAATTTGGTTGACCAGTTGAACAATCTTGATCCAGAAAGGCTGAATGATCGGACAGGACCACCAGATGTGTGCATGTGAGGCTATGTTCCCACAACTCCTCCAACACAACGGGGAGTTGGAGGGGAACATGATATGAAGCTTGACTTGTGTGAGGTGCTATCTCGAGAGTAGTTTATAGTTCCTTTCTGAGGTTTTGGAGGAGATAGAAGACACCTGTGTCAGCTGCAAGATTTTATCTTTCTGGGTATCCGGAATAGTCGTTTGCATGTCCGCTTCCCACTTGTGGAGGAAGTCCGGGTAGGCCAGGTTAAGCAGTTGTATAATGCCCTTGTAGAATTGAGATATGCAATGTAGTGGTGGGTCCTTGAGCGAGAACACATATTCAATTGGCGTTAGATCCTGCATGCTTCTTAATGGAAGGGGAAGGGAGCGTACAAACCCCTGAACCTGTCTATATCTCCAAACATCCATGAGGGTGATGGGATTAGGCGACAATATTTCTGCAAGAGGCTTAATACCGTTTGAGTCCAAGATGTGATGGAGAAGGATAGGTTCATTAGGGTGCCAGTTCCTGAAGCCGCTATCCATTTGACCCGGCAAGAAAAAATTATGTTTTAGAATCGGCAGCAGGGGGGAGTTGAATTTCCAGGAGAACTGTCTGTGCAAGGAGTCCCATAGTGCCAGGGTGGAGATAGTTAAAGGTGAAGCGTGGGGCGATATATCCCTGTAGGCTCTTGGAATCCAAGGTACAGTGGATAGGTCTACATCACTTAAATCCTGTTCAATTTGCACCCACAGTTTTGACTTCCTAGCGTATTTCCAATCCGCCATCCTGGCGAGTGCAATTACCTGATAGTAGGCTTTAAAGTTTGGGAGGGCGAGACCCCCCACTTTTTTTGATCGGTACAGAGTTAATCTGGAGATCCTGGGATGTCTGTCCTTCCAAACAAATTTAGATATCATAGACTGCAAGATTGAGAAAAATCCTACATTAACACTCAGTGGCAGCATCTGGAGAATGAACAGCACCCTAGGGAGAATATTCATCTTAATTGTGTTTATTTTGCCCAGCCAGGAGTGTGAATGTGGGGCCCAGTGGCGAAGGTCAGATTTAATAACATTCAAGAGGGGGATGTAATTGTGTCTAAAGAGGGATCTAGGGTCGGGCGTAAGGAAGATCCCTAGATATTTCAGGGATTTCTGCTGCCATTGAAAGGAAAACTGGGGTTTCAGACGGGCGACGACCGAGGGGGGAGTATTTATATTAAGGATTTCAGATTTAGATAGATTTATTTTAAAATTAGACAGGGCTTTATAGGACCGAAAGGCAGACATGATGTTGGGGAGAGAGACGTGTGGTTGCTGTATAAAGAAAAGTATGTCATCTGCATAAGCAGCATATTTATGGCAACTAGCTTTTATCTTTATTCCATGAATACTGTTATTCTGTCTAATATGTGCTAGGAAGGGTTCGAAAGAAATGGCAAAAAGCAGGGGGGACAGCGGGCACCCCTGCCTAGTTCCATTATGTAGGGTAAAGGGGTCGCTTAGTGTACCATTAATTCGAATTTGGGCCGTCGGGTGGGAATATTGTGACGCTATTCTATGGAACATCTTAGGTCCAAGGCCAAAATGACGTAGTGTCATCTTGAAGAAGTCCCAGTCCACCCTATCAAATGCTTTTTCGGCATCTGTTGAGAGAAGAAGGGTGGACTGGGAGCACCTCTGGACATGGTGTATCAATGATATTGAGCGAAGGGAGTTGTCCCTCGCTTCTCTAGTAGGGATAAAGCCTGTTTGGTCCGTTGAGATCCATTTGGGGACGAGTGGGAGGAGTCTGGTAGCCATTACTTTAGCTATAAGCTTCAAATCAAGATTTAAAAGGGAAATGGGGCGATAGCTAGCGCAGAGTGTGGGATCTTTGCCCGGTTTGGGAATGATTGTGATATGGGCGGCCAAGGATTCTGGTCTGTAGCTCGTAGTATTTGATATCGAATTGGCATAGGCTGTAAGTCTGGGGATTAGGGTCTCGCCGAAAGTCTTGTAGTATTTTGTGGTAAAGACATCAGGGCCGGGGCCTTTCCAGAGGGGGTATTTTTTAACGCATTCTGAAACTCCTCAATAGTAAACTCAGATTCTAATTGTTTGAGGGATTGCCTGGAAAGTTTGGGTAAATTGGCCTGCTTCAGGTATTTTAAAATACGTGAGCGTTTAGCGGAGGGTGTAAGCCCATCTAGGTCACCCTTTACGTGGTAGAGTTCTGCATAGTAGGCCTGAAAGGCTTTGGCAATCTGAGGGGAGGAATCCACCATAGTGCCTGAGGAGGTTTGGATTTTGGAGATAAATGAAGCTGTTTTTTTCGCTCTTATAGAACGGGCCAGCTGTTTACCCGGTTTGTCTCCCCACTCATACCACTTTTGAGAAAAGATTTTAAACTGTCTTTTCGTTTGAGAATCCAATAAGCTGGACAGTTCCTCTCTTTTCTGCGTCAGGGCATCTAGATGGGCTTTATGTAATGACAGTTTATGTTGTCTGTCCAAGTCAGATACCTGTAATGTCAGGTCCTGAAGCTGTTTAGTCTGTTCTCTTTTCCGCCTAGCCCCCAGTTCTATGAGCTTCCCCCTCGTTGTGGCCTTATGTGCTTCCCATAGCAGAGGTGGTGAGATCTCAGCGGACCTATTGTCCACAAAGTATTGTTTAAGGTCCCTATCCAAGAGAGCCGTGTCAACAGAATTATTCAATAGGGATTCATTAAGCTTCCAATTCAGTGACCGCTTAATGAGGGAGGGCATAGATAGTTGCATATGAACCGGAACATGATCAGATATAGTAGCGAACCCGATGGAGGCAGACTTTAAGAGGGGTAAATGAAAGTGGTCGAGCAAAATATTGTCAATTCTCAAATATGATTGGTGGGTTTTAGAGAAATACGAGTAATCCCTACCCTTTGGATGTAGTGTGCGCCAAACATCAATGAGTTGATGTTCGTGCAGTTTTTTCTTAAGAAAAGCTATCCTTTTAAATGAAATAGTGGTCTTACCTTGGGACGTATCTAGTACTGGGTCTAGGGGCATATTGATGTCCCCTGCCAAAATAATAATACCTTTCACAAAGGAAGACAATTTAGACAGGACATGGGATAAAAAGGTTGGTTGTTGGGAGTTAGGGCTGTAGACATTCACCAGAGTGCAGAGTACTTCCTATAGAACCCCTCAAAAATAGAAACCTACCTCTATCATCAGAGGACATTTTCTCAAGCTGAAAGGGCACATCCCTGTGAAATCCAATGGCCACACCCTTTGCATTATTAATGTCAGAAAGACTGTAGTACCATTTAGTGAAATGTGGAGATGAAATCCTCACTGCAGTAGTGTGAGTGAGGTGTGTTTCTTGAAGAAACACTATGGAACTGGAGGCTTGCTTCAGTTCCCGTAGCAATTGGTGATGTTTAGCAGCATGATGTAGGCCCCTAACATTATACGATTTAATTTTCAGGGTGGCCATTGAAGTGTCGGTATCTGCGCGCACAGCCCAGGGTGACAATCAGGCTCGTAAAAGCAAATAGGAGAGTAGAGAGATAGTAAGAGAGAGCAGGGAGAGAAGTGGAAAAGGTGGGAATGGGGAGGGGGCAAGGGGGGGGAAACAAACAGGTAAAACAGCGTGAAATACATCACAAATCGACCAATGGGAGACCAATTGTGGTCACGCGGGGACCCGCAGTGTTCCCGTGGGGGAATGTGTGGGAGAGGATCCCAGAGGCTTCCCGGTGGGGGAACGCCTGTGAAAACACGTGGGGAACTCTCCTCCACTTCCCCCAGAAGAAAAAGGAGGGGGGCGGTATGCCCGCAACCTGAGTGCCAATCACTCATAACCTGTAGGGCCTGGGGAGACTCCCGTGGAGTCCCTCCGGTCCTGGCCCAATACAATCTGAAAAAATAATACAAATCTGTTGTATAGGGAAAATACACCTCTGGCATCTGAAACACTATTAACTACTACGATGTAAAACTAAGCAACATTGGAGAGTCTCAAGTATACAATACCCGCTGATGCCCCACTTTAGCAAGAAGATACAGTCATGTGGCATAGGGAGTGGGTCACAATATCAGTTATGAGAACCTCCATACCTCCTCCGGGTGTACCTGCTGGCCGAGAAGGATTGTGGGGTCCACAGCCCCATGTTATATGACACAGAAAAAGGGAGAGGGGAAGCCAGCTTTGTACTTAGCAGGTATTAGTAAGAAGAAACAGTAAAAAGAAGAAATTTATCCATTCTTTTGGGCTGAACCTGGGATGCTGGAACGCTGCTTTTTGCACGGGGAGCGCTTCCATTCCTGCTCCAGTGTCTCAGAGAACTCTAGGATCCCATCTTGCCATCCGGGCAGGTCTATCAGCAGGATGCCCACTTCCTTTGAGAAAGCTGGCAGATCTTCTGGAAATCTCAGCGTGGAGGAGCGGCCATTTTTTGTAGCGATGAGACAGGCGGGGAAGTCCCACTTGTAGGTAATGCCGTCTCCTCTCAGGTGCTCCAATAAAGGTTTCAGGGCCCTGCGTCTTTCAAGCGTCTCCTTAGAGAGGTCAGGAAAAATGTGCAGGATGGCGCCATCAAAGTCAATGTCCGGCATGCCACGTAGTTTAAGCATGATGGCGTTCTTCTCTTCAAAATAGTGTAAGCGACACACCCCGTCCCACGGGAGGTGTGAGGCTAAATTGCGCGGGCGGAGGGCTCTATGAACTCTGTCAAATCTTAAGGGATCTGTGACCGGTTTTCCCAGAACCGTGTTAAGAATACCCTGTATTGTGGGTTCCAGATCTGAATCCCTGGTTGCCTCCGGCAATCCCCGAATACAGAGATTGCGTTCGGACCGCAGCAATGTCTTTTTTAAGGGATTTCTCAAGGCTCTTAAACATCCCTGCCATCTCCTTTTTTAGCCCGCTTACCAGCGAGGAAAGTTCCGAGCCAGCCGGGGAGCCTGGTTCCTCCATCAGCTCCGATCCGTACGAGGATGCCGGGGAGCTCTCACGAGGTGACGCCATCCGCTCGAACCGAGATCCGCACGACCTCGAGGCCCTGGCCTGTGAGGGCCGCACGCTGGGGCTGTGTTTGCCGGAGGCTAGGAACCTTTTAATTGATCCAGACGAGGCGATTGAGGCAGCGGTACTGTTCCCCGTCCTCTTACCCGTGTTGGGACGGGATTTAGTTGCTTTTGCAGGCATTGCCAGAGGTATTAGGCCAGGACACGGACGGAGCTCTGTCTAGAAGCGTCCGATCAGCGCCATGCGGAAACCACGCCCCCCGACCTCCGTCGCTTACCGGAGCCGTCAGCAGCGGCGGAGGTGATCACATTCTGTCACTAGCTGGGTATGGAGACGAGTGAGGGGAAGATGGCCCCACCCATCTCCATACAACTGCTGGGTGGAAGCAACGTCAAAACGTCACTTGCACCCACAGCTCTTAAAGGACCATTTTTTTATTTTATTTTTTTTAAATGACAAATTTTGTATTTATTTTTTCATTGCATTTTAGTCTAAATATGAGATCTGAGGTCTTTTTTCTATTACAAGGGATGTTTACATTCCTTGTAATAGGAATAAAAGTGACAATCTTTTATTTTTTTTTTAAACCGTGTAAAAAAATAAAATAAAAGGTAAAATAAATAAGAAAGAAAACCATTTTTTAAACGCATCCCATCCCGACGAGCTCGCATGCAGAAGCGAACGCATACGTGAGTAGCGCCCGCATATGAAAACGGTGTTCAAACCACACATGTGAGGTATCGCTGCGATCGGTAGAGCAAGATAAATAATTCTAGCCCTGGATCACCTCTGTAACTTAAAACATGCAACCTGTAGAATTTTTTTAAACATCACCTACAGAGATTTTTAAGGGTAAAAGTTTGTCGCCATTCCACGAGCGGGCGCAATTTTGACACGTGACATGTTGGGTATTAATTTACTCGGCGTAACATTATCTTTTACAATATAAAAAAAATTGGGCTAACTTTACTGTTTGTCTTATTTTTTAATTAAAAAAAGTGTATTTTTTCCAAAAAAGGTGCACTTGTAAGACCTCTGTGCAAATACGGTGTGACACAAGGTATTGCAACGATGCAGTGTTAGTAAAAAAATGTATAATGTTCGGGGGTTCTAAGTGATTTTCTAGCAAAAAAATATGTTTTTAACTTGTAAACAACAAATTTCAGAAAGAGGCTCGGTCCTTAAGTGGTAATCGATTTTATTTTTTATTTTTATCAAATTTATTTTATTAAAATGCTTTTGGTGTAAAAATCTAAAGATGGTTTTCTATTTAAGATACATTAATAATTTCGTTTATTCAACATGAAATGGAGCTTATGTAGAGTTATGTAGCAGGAGTTATGTAGCAGGAGGCTGTATTATTACCCTGTAAAATTTCAATTTTTGGTAAGCTCATTTAGGCTTTCACTTTTAGGCTTTTAGGTTTCCACTAGTGCGACTTGTCATGCGTCTTTGGACTGAAAAGTCGCATGACAAGTCGTACCTCAAGACTTCCAATGAGTACCATTCATATATGTGCGACGTCAAGTCGCAGCGACTTCAAAGTAGTCCCTGCACTAATTTGGTCCCACTTTGATGCGACTTGAGGTCCATAGACCTCAAGAATACACAGGCATTATTTCAAGTTGCATCAAAATTACGGCAAAAATCATGGCAAAATCAAGACAAAATCGTGCGAGGTTCAGGTCGCAATAGTGGAAACGGAGCCTTAGTCTGGGTTCACACTATACCAATGCGGGAACCAGCGCGATTGCAGTGCCCGTTCCCTCGTCGCATCTCTCCCCCAGAGGGCAGTTCACACTGCCCCCTGCGAACCGCTGCCGGTGTCAATACAATGTTAATGACACTCCCAGATTGGTTCACAGATCGCAGTGCGACTGTGAATTCACACAGGAATTGAACTGTGAACACCCATGCGAGCCAATTTCAGTGTGGGAAAAATAAAGTCCCTGCACCTTTTTTGTGCGAATCCAATGCGAGTTCAGCCATACAACTGCATGGCTGGATTTGCATTGCATAGACACCGCATGTGATCCGCACCATCAATGCGGTGCGAATCACATGCAAAGCCTGTGTTTGCATATGTGTGAACCCAGGCTCAATAAGTGCAAGCTCTGCAAGCTAAGATAATATGCACTGGATTGATGCAATCACACAATTTCATAGTAACCATGAGATAAAACAAAGTTCAGGAATATTCCGTTATCCCATTGTTTTGAAAATCTATGTGCACTACAAACTGTATGATTGAATCAGTACTGATATTGCTGTTTTACTAACCTGACAGCTTATCATTCTAAAGAGGAAACCTTAATTTTGTTTGCAAATATTAAAGATTCTAACTACCAACAAGAATAAGTCCTTACATTAAAAGAGCACCTGTCATTTCAGATCCATCATGGCAGCACCTGTTAGCGAGCATCCATTCACCTGCTGCCGCCACGTTTCTCACCTTGTTGTGTCACTGCCGGATCACCAGCCTTCACATTAAAGTGAATGGAACTGTCGGTGAGTCAAAAGCAGGTCAGAGGAGGAGCTTCAAGGGGACAGAGATGACAGTTGCTCTTTAAAAATTATGATTTAAATCGAGTTGATTTAAATCATGCCTTTTTATTCGTGATTAAAATCATGATTTAAATTGTCTGGATTTAAATCAAATCCACCCTGCATTGCATGCTATTATTAAGCTTATGATATACCAGCTGCTTTACCACCATTGATCCCCCAGCAGATCTCCTCCTAGTATTTATGCATATTCTTAGACCCAAATGCATAACTGTACATTTATCAACATTAAAGTGGGGTTGCGGTCAAAAGAACAAAAGGGGCTTAAAAATCATAAAAAAAATGTAAAAAAAAAATTATTGAAAAAAAAACATTTTTTTACTCACCTCTAAATGCCTGTTGCTAGGGGGTCCCTCGAAGTCTGCCACCTTCATTGCCCGGGCAAAACGTCACTTCCCCCTCGGCGCCGCACAGTCATCTGGGACCTATCACGTGTCCCAGATGACTGAGCGTCAAATCACGGCGCACGGCGCCGCTCGCGCATGCGCAGTGGGTGCCCGGCTGTGAAGCCACAGCCGGGTTCCCACATTAGGAATGTCGGCGCCGTGAGCGGCTCGGGGAATGAGGGGGGGTCCTCGTTCCCCCGCATCGCATCGGGACAGGTAAGTGTCCAATTTTTTGCTCCCTATTTCCCTGTTGCTCTCTTTGATATTGCTCTCTGACACTGCAGGCTATATATGTTTATCGCTTATGAAATGCTCTTTTCTCTATATGATACATGTTCTGAATTCTTTCTCTCCCCCCCTGCCGGCTCTCTGAACAATCTCCCCCAAAAATGTACCCCATCATGCTAAAACCATGTATATATCTTTTTGCATTTAGAATTAAACTTTATATTCGACACCACGACCACTGAAGAAGGAGGACATCTTCTCACTCCGAAACGCGTCTGGTCGGATGTCATGTAATAAATTACATACATGTTTGATGCCGTTTTTTATTGTATCTAATGTAAACCATTTTTCTACATATATAAAAATAATTTTTTTCTTTTTCAATAAATTTTGTTATTATACACAATTGAGATTTATTTGGGAAAGTATAGTAGTGCCTATTGAAAGTCCACTAACCTAGGGGAAAACCCTTTTTTGTTCTTCCATTTTTTATCGGATGTGGCACACACTTTCTAATTCTCCCAATTTTTGATTAACAAGTTGACCAAATTCCATTTTCTCGTCCGATTTTTAAAAGTCAGCAGCTGCAATATTTGTAGCTGCTGACTTTTAAAAAAAAATATATATATATTTCCCCAGGACGGAGCTCCACTTTAAACCTCATTTTGCCACATAGTTGCCCAATAAAACAGTCTATTGAGATTGGCTTATAAGTTGGAGACATCCTTTAAGGACATTATTCCACTGCAAGAACTGCTCAAGTTCAGTTACATTTGATGCTGACCATTTGTGGACTGAAGTCTTCCAAGTCATTCCACAGATTTTCAATGGCGTTTAAGTCTGAGCTCTGACTAAGCCATGCAAGGACACTCACATTTTCTCCTTCAACCACTGCGCACTCATTGTTGCTGTGTGCTTTGGGTCATTGTCATGTTGGAAGGTAAACCTTCTTCCCATTAACAACCTTCTGGCAGCGGGCAGCAGATTTTCCGCTGCAGAGAGACATCCCCATACCAGTATATTACCACCTCCATAACAGGATATTATCCCCTCCATGGTTTATTATAGGAATGGTGTTATTTGGATGGTGAGCTGTATTGGATTTCTGCCAGACATTGTTTGTCAATTTTAGTCTCACCTTTTTCCATGTGGCCTCAGAATCTTCAAGTTGTGTTTTGACAAAGCTCAAGTGAATGCATGTGGTCTTTCTTGAGGAGTGTTGTTTTATTGCAACCCTCCCATACAAGCCACATTTGTGTAGAATGTGTGATATTGTTGTCACATGCACACAATGACCACACTTTGTTCTTTTACATGGATGTTGAAAGTGGCAGGTGGGGTCAGGAGGAAGCAGAGAAGAGGGGGAGGGGGGCCGAGTTGCTCCACCATGGGCCTCTGGCAGGGGCGGGCTGGGCCGGGGGGCAGGGTGGAAATCTCCCCCAGGCTGCCTACCTTACGGCCGCGATGCTGTCTGTTACTTTCATTTACTTTTCCGAGGTTGGGACGTGTGACTGTAATATACAGTACTAGCCGCCGACTGGCTGGCTGGCTGCTGCTGCGCTGCACTCTGGGAGTTGTAGTCTGGCCGCCTCACTGAAGTTCCTGGCGGTGGGAGGAATTCAGCAGCGCAGCAGACTACAACTCCCACCTCCCCGGAGCCTCAGAGGCAGCCGGCACGTCACACATGACCTGAGCAGTTGTGGGCTGGAAACGGGCGCTGACTTGAGTGGCAGAGAAGAGAAGAAGTGACTGAGATGTATCACCCCCTCCGAAGAGGCTGTGCAAGGAACGCAAGTACCTAGCCTTAACACAGACCCTGACACACCCCCAGCTGACCCCCCACATTCCATGGGCACTGCTCAGGCTGCACTGCTGATGGGCACTGGTGAGGCGGCACTGATTAGGCTACACTTATGGGCACTCTCTGTCTGCATGGGTGAGGTGGCACTAATCAGATGACACTAATGGGCACTGTCTGCACTGGTGAGGCGGCACTGATCAGACTGCACTTATGGGCACTGTCTGCATGGGTGAGGTGACACTGATCAGATGGCACTGATGAGCACTGCTGAGGCTGCACTGATCAGATGGCACTGGTGAGGCGGCACTGATGGGCACTGTCTGCACTGGGGACGGGGCACTGATCAGGCTGCTGATGGGCACACTTCAGTATGCTCTCCCCCACACTGTCCCCCCTGTATGCTCTCCCCCCATACTGTCCCACCTGTGTGCCCCCCCCCCACACTGTCCCACCTGTGTGCTCTCCCCCCCCACACTGTCCCACCTGTGTGCTCCCCCCCCACACTGTCCCACCTGTGTGCTCCCCCCCCCCACACTGTCCCACCTGTGTGCTCTCCCCCCCACACTGTCCCACCTGTGTGCTCTCCCCCCACACTGTCCCACCTGTGTGCTCTCCCCCCACACTGTCCCACCTGTGTGCTCTCCCCCCCACACTGTCCCACCTGTGTGCTCTCCCCCCCACACTGTCCCACCTGTGTGCTCTCCCCCCACACTGTCCCACCTGTGTGCTCTCCCCCCCCCCACACTGTCCCACCTGTGTGCTCTCCCCCCCCCACACTGTCCCACCTGTGTGCTCTCCCCCCCACACTGTCCCACCTGTGTTCTCTCCCCCCCCCAGGCACTGTCTGCACGGGTGAGGCGGCACTGATCAGGCTGCACTGATGGGCACTGTCTGCACTGGTGAGGCTGCATGGATGGGCACTGTCTGCACTGGTGAGGCTACATAGATGGGCACTGATCAGGCTGCATAGATGGGCACTGATCAGGCTGCATATATGGGCACTGTCTGAACTGATCAGGCTGCACTGATGGGCACTGTCTACACTGGCGAGGCTGCATAGATGGGCACTGATCAGGTTGCACTGATGGGCACTGTCTGAACTGATGGGCACTCTATGCACTGGTGAGGCTGCACTGATGGGCACTTTCTGCACTGGTGAGGCTGCATGCATGGGCACTGATCAGGCTGCACTTATGAGCACTGTCTGCACTAGTGAGGCTGCACTGATGGACACTGATCAGGCTGCACTGATGGGCACTGATCAGGCTGCACTGGTGAGGCTGCATTGATGGGCACTGATGATGGTGAGCTGATTCAGTGGTTTAACCACTTCAGCCCCAGAAGGATTTACCCACTTCCTGACTAGGCCATGTTTTGCCATACGGCACTACATTGCTTTAACTGACAATTGTGTGATTTTGTACCCAAACAAAATTGACGTCTTTTTTTTCCCACAAATGGAGCTCTCTTTTGGTGGTATTTGGTCACGGTTTTTATTTTTTGCGCTACAAACAAAAAAAGAGCAACATTTTGAAAAAAACAACCAATATTTTAAACTTTTTGCTATAATAAATATCCCAAAAATATATATTTCTCCATCAGTCTCCATCAGTCTAGTCTACATATTTTTGGTAAAAAAAAATAAAATAAGTTATAGTGTCTGCATCTACAAAATAAGAAATAGATTAATGACATTTTTATTATTTTTATTTTTTTCTAGTAATGGCAGTGATCAATGATTTTTAGCGGGACTGCGACATTGCGGCGGATAGATTGGACACTTGACACTTTATTGGGACCATTGGCATTTATACAGTGATCAGAGCTAAAAATACCCACTGATTACTGTATAAATGTCACTGGCAGGAAACGGGTTAATACTAGGGGGTGATCAAGGGGTTAAATGTTCCATAGGGAGGTGTTTCTAACTGTGGTGGGCAGTGTAGTGACTGGGAGTAGAGAGAGATTGATGTTCCTGATCACTAGGAACAGCAGATCTCTCTTTAACTCCCCTGTCAGAACGGGGATGTCTGTTTTCCTGGCTATCTCAGGAGTGATTGCATGTCGCCGTCGGCTATCCACTGGCCACGCGTATCGGCTCCAGCATCACGCCGTGGGCGCCAGGGAGCTAACCTGCTGCCATATAACAACGGCAGCTGATTGGCAAGGTGTTAATGGGCCACTTGACTGGACTTGCCCCCCAGGCCTAAGGTGGCCAGCCCTCTCCTGGCCTCTGGGTAGTACTTGCCCCCTGGGCAAAAAGTTGCCAGTCAGACACTGCCGAAAGGTAGTAGTGGAGCTGGGAGGGAAAGGAGGTGCCAGACAGACAGGAGGACCAGCAGCCAGCCCCAGCACCTATTATTTAAGGTAAGTGAAATCTTCTAGGGCTGGGCCTGGGACATTGTTCAGTGACACTCTAATGTAGTCTTCCATGAAATACAGGTCTGATGACTGTTTCTATCAGAGACTCTCTAATGAACACCAAGAGAGCCTCTGGTAGAGAGACCCCCCCCCCCCCCCCTCCAGATCCAATTAGACCCCATTGTAGTTGCCTAATATATGCCACCCTTTGACAGGTGCCATTGTAATGATATATAATCAATGCTATTCTCTTCATCTGTCAGTTTTAAGTCGGTTTTAATGTGGCTGATCAGTGTAGTGTACATTTGCTTTTCCCCTTAGATGGCTAGCAAAAAACAAAGTTATCAGAATATCAAAACCTGCAACGCCGGAAAAGAAAGGAAGAAGCTTTGATAAAAATGACTTCTTCCATCACAAGCTTTTTACAGCCACAGTCTTCGTTAAGCAGTGGTCAAGATTCCCTTGGCACAGATGCATCAACATCAAGCAAAGAGTTATAGTCCAGTCTCACAGACATTTCACATGGTGAAGAAGGAGAAACAAATACTGAATTGGAAGACTCAGATTGTGATGATGATCTGGACCCCGTGGATCCTAAGTCTTGCATTGAGCCAATAACAACTGGAGATGTAACTTCAGGTTACATTGTTTCAGCAGAAGAGCATTTTGACATTGAAGAGGAAGATATATCTGATGTTTCCTCTGAGTCAGACACTGAGTCTATTGTACTTATGGATGAAGAAACCGAAATGGAACTTAAAGAGCCATCAACATCATCAAGGCTTATGATACCAGCAGGAGGTTTTTCTATCTCTTACTACCAAAGAGTACTGGATAATGGAGAGAAGATACCAATAAATTGGTTGATCTATTCTACATCTAATAATTCAGTCCAGTGCTTTGCTTGCCGGATATTCAACAGAGACAATGTGGCTTTGGTCTCAAAACAAGGCTGTCTTGACAGCATCTGTCAAGACATTTAAGCCGACATGAAAAAAACATAATCCATGTCACAAATTATAAGAAATGGATAGATCTTTCAAGAGCTCTGGAAAAGGGAACAACCATTGATCATATCAATCAAAAGATCATTAAACAAGAAGAGAAATGCTGGTATTCTGTCATACAGCGAATAATCTACATTATCCAATATTTAGCAGGATAAAATCTGGCGCTTTGTGGCTGTGATACCCATTTGTTTCAAAACAGTAATGGTAACTTACTGAAATTAGTTGAAATGATAGGAAAATTTGATCCCATCATATCTGAACACATTCAGAGAATTCAGTGCTCCATTTCACAGCATTCACAAATGCCACATTATCTCGATTACAAGATTCAGAATGAGATAATTGCCATAGTTGGAACAAAAATACGAGAAATAAATTAACGAAGCCTGAATGAGTCCAAATATTTCTCCATTATCCTGGATTGTACTCCTCCTGATGTGAGCCACATGGAGCAGATTAACATTGTTGTCCAATTTATTGTTCTAAATGAAAGCGCAAAAAAAAATTTAATTCGAGAACACTTCCTGGATTTTTTCACAGTATACAATACAACATCTGAAGGACTGACATCCTTTTTACTGGCCTACTTAAAGAACAATATTAACACCAAACATCAGGCTCAATCCTTGGCAACAAAAATTAAATCATTCAAATTCATCTGTTCTATTGTCATTTGCTATAAATTATTATCAAAGGTGAACTTAATCAGCAAAATACTGCATTAAACAACAAAATACTGCATCAAACAACATTAAACCTATCAGGCTGTGTACAGGAAAACTTGATCAAGCACTTGGTGGAATACAGGTCTGATGAAGGCTTTGAGAATGTGCTAGCTGATGCCAAAGAAATAGCTGAAAAGCTTGATTGTGAAGCGCAATTTCCTGATGCAGTTACAATTAGACCTCCACAAAGAAAGAAGATTTTTGACTATGTACATGAAGATGAGTCTCTTGCAGACCCAACACAATATTTTAAAGGGAATTTTTTCTTTGCCGTTTTGGACACATCCAGTCCATAAATGAGAGATTCACATTACTTCAGAGCCACTGTGACACATTTGCAAAACTTGAAATCCCCAAACTTGTAATGGACAGAAATTATATATTGAAGTGTTCCATGGATCTGCAAAACAAGTTAACTGACAGCCACTCTGACATTAATGGAATAGATCTTTGTGATGAACTGGACACCATTAAACCTTTTCTAACTCAGGAGATGACAGTCACCAACATCTTGCAGTATCTAGTGGAGAATAACTTGACCAACACATTCCCAAACCTTTCTATTTCACTGAGAATATTGATGACACTTCCTGTAAGTGTAGCTGCTGGGGAACGTTCATTTTCAAAACTAAAGCTGATAAAAAATTATCTCCGTTCCACAACGTCCCAGGCAAGACTTACCAACTTATCCATAATATCCATTGAAAAATCCTTCTGCGAAGACTTGGATATACATGGTGTAATTAGAAATTTTGCTGTTACCAAGGCTCGAAGAGTTCGTGTTTTGTTTGATTAAATAATCAAACAATATGTACACACTGCATCCTTCCCTAGTGTCTCTCAACTGGAAGATAATGTACCAAAAATGTTTGGGAGACTGCAGATGTGTTTTTGCAATATTTAGCTGGGCTTGGATGTTTTTCTTAAGAAAAGGCTTCTGTCTTGCCACTCTACCCCATAACCCAGACATATGAATAATACGGGAGATTGTTGTCACATGTAGCACACAGCCAGATATTTAATCCTTTAATGTTGCTGTAGGCCTCTTGGTAGCCTCCCTGACCAGTTTCTTATCGTCTTTTCATCAATTTTGGAGGGACGTCCAGTTCTTGGTAATGTTACTGTTGTGCTCCACTTGATGATGACTGTCTTCACTGTATTTCATGGTATATCTAATGCCTTGGAAATTATTTTATACCCTACTGCTGACTGATACCTTTTAACAATGAGATCCCTCTGTAGCTTTGGAAGCTCTCTGTGGACCATGGCTTATTCTGTAGAATGCGACTACGAAAATGTCAGGAAAGACCTACCAGAACAGGTGAACTTTATTTGGGGTTAATCGGAGCACTCAAAGGCTAGGTTCACATCTATGATGCTGAGCTTGATGCGTTTTTCAGGCATGTTTTGCAATATACGTTTTTTCTTTTTTAAAGCCATAATTTTTGCATGCAGTTTTCATGCATTTTGCTGGTTTTTTTTCTCTTTAAACACCTTTAAGCCAGCCATTTTTAACTTTATTTAATTGATATTTAATTGATATTTGCACTGTTTTGTGATTGTATGCATTATGAAAATCTGTTATTTGCACTTTAGTGATTGATTCTGTACTTTTTACATTTTCAATAAATAGTCTATCTTGCATATTTTGCATCTGTAGTTATAGATTTTCTGCTACCTCATTTTCTGTTCAAAAATTTAAAATTGTTTAGTTAATTTTTATATTTCAAGTTTTGTTTTCTGCTACACTATTTGATTTACATGCACTTGACACTGTCAATATTGACAATTGTCAATAAATAGAACATTTATTTTGACTTGTCAAAGCCGTTGACTGAGTTATTGTCAAAGCAAAGTGGTGGGGCTTACAGATGGAGAGGTGGAATTGTTGCCATAGAAACATTTGTAAAGGGAAGGAGTTAGTAAGAAGACCACGCCCATGTGGGGGTGCCAGAAATATTTCTACACCCAGGTGCCTGTGACCATAGGATCGGCCTTGCTCAGGGGTGGCAGTGCTGGAGCAGGGAGTGACGGCTCCAGTAAGGAGGGGGGGCAGAGATGCAGGAAAGGCTAAACAAGTGCTAGTAGTATAGTAATACTCGGGTTCAACACATCGCAGATCATGTAGATAGATTATTGGGTGGGGCTGGGAAGGAGCCAGTGGTCATGGTACACATTGGCACCAATGACAAAGTGAGTGGAAGTCCTAAAAAAATATTTCACGGACTTAGGGAATAGATTGGGAAAAAATACCTCCAAGGTAGTTTTCTCTGAAATACTAACTGTACCTCAAGCTACACCAGAGAGGCAGCAGTAGCTTAGGGAACTGAACAAGTGGCTGAGGAATTGGTGTAGGAAAGAGGGGTTCGGGTTCCTGGAAAACTGGGCTAACCGAACGGTTCAGCCCAAGTATAAGTTCAGGCCGAACTTTAGTTGTTTGCCGAACATCCGAACAAACGGGTCATTCGACCGTTTGTTCAGTCCCCCGAACCGACCACAATGCATTGCGAAGCTGAACAGTGCATTGCAAGTCCTGATTGGCTGAAGTAGTGAAAGCTTCAGCCAATCAGGGCACAGAGCAGGCGAGTTTGGCCTGCAGTTGCAGAGTGGCCCCATTGAAATCAATAGGCGATTTTTATAGGCGGTGCTGCCTGTCAAACTCTGCAGGCTCCAAGCTGTCCATTGAGCTCAGTACCTCTGACAAGAAGTGAGGAGAGGCACTGTGAGCTCATCCTCTCAGTCTGATGCAAACAGAGTGTGCAAGCTTGTATTTAACTGGGCGCTCCGTATGTAGCTTCTGACAGGCTGCGCAAGGAGCAAATTTTGACCAGTGGTGGGGTAGGTCTTCAGCTACCCCTGTGACCCCTGGTTGCCGAGCTACAACCCTCGAAGTTGATCGTTTTTTTTGTGGCTTTTTTTTTTTTTGGTAAGGAGCCTGGAGCTGCAGCTCCAATAGCCGCTGTGTTAATCCGGCCCTGCAAAGTATTGACTCAGGTCGGCTGAATACAAATACATGCCACACTTTTCACATATTTATTTGTAAAAAAAATTGAAAACCATTTATCATTTTCTTTTTACTTCACAATTATGTGCCACTTTGTGTTGGTCTATCACATAAAATCCTAATAAAATACAATTAAGATTTTTGGTTGTAACATGACAAAATGTGGAAAATGTCAAGGGGTATGAATACTTTTTCAAGGCACTGTAGCTTTCCCTAAGGCCATGGCTTCATTTACAGCATCCCTACCTTGTTTGTTTTGGTTCTTCATAATTCAGTCTCAGTTCTTTTTATCCTTAAATCCTTGACCTAAAGTGGTTCTACAGACTGAAGGTTGTTTACCTTCCTGCATTCTATGCAGGTAGGGAAAAATCCTTCAGCCCCACCCCCCCCAATACTTACCTGAGCTCCCTCTCAATCCATGACATGTGCACAAGTGCACTGGCTCTCCGGTGACTCTCCCTCCTCATTGGCTGACACAGCAGTGGGAGCCATTGGCTCCCGCTCCTGTCAATCACAGCCAGTGAGCCAATGAGTAGAGAGAGGGGGCAGGGCTAAGCCGCTGCTCCATGTCTGAATGGTCATGCAGAACAGTGGCTTGGGAGCATGCCTGCTTGGATGCCCCCATTGCAAGCTGCTTGCTTTGGGGGCACTTGACAGGAGGGAGGGGCCAGAAGAGGAGAATCAGGGCAGTTCTGTATAAAACAATTTTTTTTTGTTTCGTTTTTCATTTTGCCTTTAATATCACTTTAAAGAGTATCTATGGTCAAATTGTAATATCATATATACATATTTTCACATTGCATGTCTATTATTTCTAGCCTAATCTTTTTAATCTGAGTTATTTTGAAATTGGTAAACTTACTTTATTGAATCTTGTGATACAAATTTTCTATGCCATGTAAAAAGCACTGCCGTGTCACAGAATTCACAGAGCCTGTGTCAGGAAAGTCCTGGTAGAAGACACGGTGTTGGCCGCTCTGGCGCGTGCCGTTGCGTGTGCGCAGCCCTTGGCACTAAACAGCCTACTTAAACTTGGGATGCACACAGGATCAGTGCTGTCTGATTTGCAGCTCCCTGTGACCCATGAATCAATAGAGTTTTATCTCTCCTCCCGAATCAAACAGGCTTCTGCTGAGTTGGCTTTGTCTTCTGAAACCAGTGTAACGGCACAGGATGGTCTAATGTGGCACGAGGGTAAAATCTAAGGACCTAAGGGTAGCAGTGTTGGAGCTCTGTCATGACCATAAGCTGGCCGGACACTTCGCTGCCATGAAGAGGGCCGAACTGGTACAACGCACGTTTTGGTGGCCTCAGCTGGTATGTGACTGTAATGCCGTGTACACATGATCGGATTATCCGGCGGACTTGGTCCGGCCGTGTGTGCGCTCCGGCTGACTTTTTCTCCCCAAAAGTCCGGCGGACTTAGAAAGAAGTTTTGACTCAAAATTTTGAAATGAACGGACTTGCCGACACACGGAGTAAAGTCTGTTCATTTTAAACATGACTCCAGGTAGACGGAACTAGCGAAGGTCAAGTCAATGGGAGGCTCCCGCTGTGTGACGCTTCGCTTCATCTTACAGTTCTTATATAACGGAGGGCGGGGCCACGCGGGGACCCCGCCCCCCTCTGGCATACGGTTCCATTATAGAAGTGTCAGAAGAAGAGAAGCGTCACACAGCGGGAGCCTCCCATTGATGCGGAGTGGCCCGAGAACGAAGCGAGGAAGAAGAGACGCCGTGGAGGAAGATGCCGGACAAGAACACCGGAGCAAGAAGCAGAGGATCAGAGGAAGAAGCAGAGGAAGAAGAAGATGGAGGAAGAAACCGAAGGATGAAGAAAGGAAGAGGGAAGAAGACCCGAAGAAGATGGTAAGAAGAAGACTTTAATAAAGAAATTGTCAAAAACTGGCTCTTGTAATTTTTAACATTTTTGACACTTTTTTGTAAAATGGTAGGGGTTTTGTAGCCCCTTACCATTTCACACAGGGGGGGGGGCAGCATCTGGGGGTCCCCTTGTTAAAGGGTGCTTCCAGATTCCGATAAGCCCCCCGCCCGCAGACCCCCACAACCACCGGACAAGGGTTGTGGGGATTGTGGGGATTGTGGGGATGAGGCCCTTGTCCTCATCAACATGGGGACAAGGTGCTTTGGGGGGCTACCCCCAAAGCACCCTCCCAATGTTGAGGGCATATGGCCTGGTACAGTTCAGGAGGGGGAGCCCCCCTCTTTTCCTGCGGCCTGCCAGGTTGCGTGCTCAGATAATGGTCTGGTATGGATTTTGAGGGGGACCCCCACGCATTTTTTTTTTCTTAATTTCGTTTTTTTTCTTAATGCTAACATGACCTGTGTGCAAATATCCTTAAAAAAAAACATAAAAGTGAACCAGCGTAAAAAAAAAAAAAGTCAAATTGAGAGGTGTGCCCGTTCAACTTATGCACATGCATTTACGTTGCTTGACATTTACTAAGATTTTGCCAGCGCAGTGAACCAAAGCATTTGAACATGCGCAAATGCCGCATTCGAAATGCATAAATTGACCTTGCGCAGTTCTAAGTGTATTTGCAGGAGCAGCAGGCTTGTTCAGAGAAAGTTACTTTCTCATTCTATTTTGGGCATATTTGTTACTTGGGCAGTTATAACTACACTTCCTCACATCACCCCACATCACCCCCATAATATTGGCACTTCCAGCTTCTTTAAATTCTGAGTTGAAGGTGCCGTGCGCCATGTCTATGGTGGCGCACCGATCGCCACCTCCCGTGCACCGAGGATATAATAGTAAATGGGGAATTGCGCTGGGTTACAGGTGCAAATGTTTTGTAAATACATAGTTACATAGTTAGCTAGGCCGAAAAAAGACACAAGTCCATCCAGTTCAACCATAAAAAAAAGAAATAATAAATAAAAATAAAAAATATCGTACAATCCAATATACCCCATTCTATACCCACAGTTGATCAAGAGGAAGGCAAAAAAAAAAAAAAAGAGCATGCTCCAATCTGCTACAGCTACAGATCACTTCCTGATCCCCCTAGAGACAATCGGATTTTCCCTGGATCAACTTTACCTATAAATGTCAGTACCCAATTATATTATGTACATTTAGGAAAGTATCCAGGCCTTTCTTAAAGCAATCTACTGAGTTAGCCAGAACCACCTCTGGAGGGAGTCTATTCCACATTTTCACAGCTCTTACTGTGAAGAAACCTTTCCGTATTTGGAGATGAAATCTCTTTTCCTCTAGACGTAAGGAGTGCCCCCTTGTCCTCTGTGTTGACCGTAAAGTGAATAACTCAACACCAAGTTCACTATATGGACCCCTTATATATTTGTACATGTTGATCATATCCCCCCTTATTCTCCTCTTCTCAAGAATGAATAAATTCAGTTCCTCATAGCTGAGCTCCTCCATGCCTTTTATCAGTTTGGTTGCTCTTCTCTGCACTTTCTCCAGTTCCCCGATATCCTTTTTGAGAACTGGTGCCCAAAACTGAACTGCATATTCCAGATGAGGTCTTACTAATGATTTGAACAGGGGCAAAATTATATCTCTCTCTCTCTCTGGAGTCCATACCTCTCTTAATACAAGAAAGAACTTTGCTTGCTTTGGAAACCGCAGCTTGACATTGCATGCTATTATTGAGCTTATGATCTACCAAAACCCCCAGATCCTTCTCCACTACGGATTCCCCCAGTTGTACTCCCCCTAGCATGTAGGATGCATGCATTTTCTTAGCCCTCAAGTGCATAACTGTATCGAACGCTTTTGCAAAATCCAAGTATACCTTGTCCACAGCCTCTGTCCAAGGTTTTACTTACCTCTTCATAAAAAGAAATCAGGTTTGTCTGACAACTTCTGTCTTTCATGAATCCATGCTGTCTGTTGCTTAACCGCTTCCCGACCGCCCACTGCATATATACGTCAGCAGAATGGCACGGGCAGGCAAAAGCACGTACCTGTACGTGGTCGTGCATTTGCCTGCCTGTGGGTCGCGCTCGCGACCCGGTCGGGAGCTCCGTGACCCCGGCCGCGGGACCAGCGGACCCGATCGCCGATGGTGTCCCGCGATCGGGTTACGGAGCTGAAGAACGGGGAGAGGTATGTGTAAACAAACCTCTCCCCACGCTTCCTACTCTGCCTGTCATTGATTGGCTGTTCCCGGTCATCGGGAAAGCCGATCAATGATGTCAGGCGTCAGCCCCGCCCCCTAATGTAAAAAAAAAACACACACGTCACAGCCCATAACCCCTCCCCTCCCCCTAGTGGTTAACCCCTTCACTACAACTGTAATTTATACAGGAAACAATGCATTTAAATAGCATTGATTGCTGTATAAATGACAATGGTCCCAAAAATTTGTCAAAAATGGCCGATGTGTCCGCCATAATGTCGCAGTCACAATAAAAATCGCTGATCGCCGCCATTACTAGTAAAAAAAAAAATATTAATAAAAATGCTATAAAACTATCCCCTATTTTGTAAACGCTATAACTTTTGCGCAAACCAATCAATATATACCAAATATACCAAAAATATGTAGAAGAATACGTATCGGCCTAAACTGAGGAAAAAAAACGTTTTTTTATATATTTTTTGGGGATATTTATTATAGCAAAAAGCAAAAAATATTGCATTTTTTTGAAAATTGTCGCTCTATTTTTGTTTATAGCGCAAAAAATAAAAACCGCAGGGGCGATCAAATACCACCAAAAGAAAGCTCTATTTGTGGGAAAAAAAGGACGCCAATTTTGTTTTGGAGCCACGTCGCACGACCGCGCAATTGTCAGTTAAAGCGACGCAGTGCCGAATCGCAAAAAGGGGCCTGGTCCTTTGGCTGCCAATTGGTCCGGGGCTGAAGTGGTTAAAATGTTTTTTTCCAGCAAGAACTCGTCTATGTGGTCTTTTATTAATCTCTCCAGTATCTTCCCAACTATAGAAGTTAAACTAACAGGTCTATAGTTACATGGTAAAGACTTTGTTCCTTTTTTAAATATAGGCACCACGTTCGCCCTGTGGTACTATTCCCGTCATTAATGAGTCCCTAAAAATTAAATACAATGGCTTTGAAATTGCAGAGCTCAATTCTTTTAGGATCCGTGGGTGGATGCCATCTGGTCCAGGTGCTTTATCCACCTTTATTCTGTCTAAATATTTCTGGACCATATCACTTTTGAGCCATTGTGGATCATTCGGGGCTGTGTAAATACCACCCCCATTATGGACATGAGCTCCCCCATGCTCCTTTGTATACACAGAGCTGAAAAAAGTATTTAATAAATTAGCCTTCTCTTTGTCCCCAGTCACCCACTCTAGATTATTTTGTAAAGGGCCTACATGCTCAGACCTGACCTTTTTACTATTAATATATTTGAAGATCTTTTTGGGGTTTGTCCTACTATCTTTTGCAATCTGTCGTTCGTTTTGAATTTTTGCATCCTTGATTTCCTTTTTACATATTCTGTTAATTTCTTTGTAACATTTAAACAACACTAGTGTTCCTTCACTTTTATATTTTTTAAAAGCTATTTTCTTATTGTTCATAGCTTTTTTAACTTTAACCGTGAGCCACATAGGTTTTATTTTAAGCCTTTTAAACGTATTGCCCATGGGAATATACTTTGCAGTGAGGTCCCAAACAGTCTTTTTGAAGAATTCCCATTTCTGTTCTGTGCTCATTGATGCCAATATTCCCTCCCAGTCCAAGTCCTGGAGAGCAGCCCTCATCCTTGGAAAATTTGCTCTCTTGAAGTTGAGCGTTTTTATCTTTCCTGTATGTATTTCTTGCTTACAGCTAACATCAAATGAAATCATGTTATGGTCACTGCTACTCAGATGTTCCTTTATCTGAACATTAGTAATACGCTCTGCATGGTTTGAGATTACCAGATCCAGCAGAGCATCATTCCTAGTTGGGGCCTCAATAAACTGGACCATAAAATTGTCCTGTAATAGGTTTATAAATTTTTGCCCTTTAACTGTCCCAGCAGTGCCATTACTCCAGTCAATTTCTGGGTAGTTAAAATCCCCCATTATTATCACCGTCCCAGCCCTTGCAGCCCTTTCCATCTGTGCAAGGAGCTGAGTCTCCACCTCCTCGTGAACATTGGGTGGTCTATAACAAACCCCAATGATTAACTTAGAACTACGCACATCTGTATGCAGTTCCACCCATAATGCTTCAGACTCATCACACTCTCCATCAACCAGGTCCTCTTTCACGCTTGCTTTGAGATCACTTCTCACAAAAACGTCCGCTGCGCATCGGCATGTGCCGCAACTCATGGTGCAAACCATTCGTAAATCAGCCCCTTAGAGTTCACCCCATCTTCCATGTGACTCTGTTGAAGCCTGCCGTTCCAAATCCCTTCCATGAAGGAAATACTGGAGCCTGTAATAGTCGATGGATAGGAAAAATTTGAGGTGGAGATAATCTTGGATTGTAGAAGAAGTTACAACCAGATTCAGTATCTGATAAAATGGAAGGGATATGGGCCGGAAGATAATTCCTGGGAGTCTGAAAGCAATATTCATGCTAAGGAACTAATGCAATCTTTCAAGAGATCCCATGCTGTGAAATTGGCCAAAATGGGCATCCGGAGGCTGCCCTTTAGGAGGGGGCAATATCAGAAAAGTCCCGGTAGAAGATACATCGTTGGCCGATCTGGCGTTCGCCTGTGTGCGTGCGCACATTTGCGTGAATGCACGCGCGCGGCACTCAGCGCCAAACGGCCTACTTAAACTGGGGATGTACACAGGATCAGTGCTGATCTGCAGCTCCCTGTGAACCCTGCTACTGTTTATCTGCCTTTGTGTGTTTGATCACCTGAACAACCCGGTTTGACCTTTTAGACTCTCTGCTCTCCACCTGCACCTGACCTCGACCTGCCTCTGACTTTGAACCTGCCTGCTCCTCTGATACCTTGCTGCCTGCCAGTTGTTGACCCGGCTTGTCATCTGACCTGTCTACCTAGCTCCTGCTCCAGCATCACCTGTCTGTGCATTAACCAGCCTGCCTGCTTCACTGGAATCCACAAACCCCTGAACTGTGTACAGGACTGTTTGATACAACTTCTGGGTGTGGAAATCGGGTGCTTCATCTTCCAGCCTGTCTGCTGTTCGGACCTTCCTTCTGGTTGGTGGTCATCTCTACAGCATCTGGGACCCCGGAGCCACTCTGCCAGCAACTAACCTGCCAGGCTCTCATAGCAATCTGCTTTCCCGTGCCTCCTGTCTGCTCTACTGAGGGCAGAGTGAGATATGTAAGGGAGGCCTTCCTCTGCACTATCGGTCAGGTATGTGAGAATCTGACAGCCTGCCTTCTGAACTACAGAGGCGCTGAGAGGTGGAGTTAGGACAGAAATCACTGCATGCGGGCAGCAGGTTACCATGGGATATGTCCTTAGAAATTGAAAGTAAACAGCAGATGGGAAGTTGCAAAGCATGCAGGGAATCTAGGAAGTTGTCGAAAGAGATGGCCAACAGACAGGCAGCACTCACAACATGAAAGAAGATTTTTCAAGTAAGCTTGCTTTGGATGGTCAAAAATAACTATTACTATTCCCTGCATGGGAAAGTGAAGATGTCTCTATGAAAACCAGATGTGTTCCTTGCACAATATTCTGTTTGCTTTGGTTTAATAGGGTTACAATGATACTTTACCTGGTGTCTGTAAAGGATAACATATACAAGAACAAAGGGGCTCTGAATTCAGATTTTATAAGTGTCACTGAAATTATCAATCCACAAAACAGGGACCAACCTCAAGAACAGGAAAATTTCCCAGAGTTAAGAATCAGCACACATACAATCCAATGAGAGCAACAAACGTCCAAGAGCCTATGGTAATTTACTGATACAATTGATTCAAAGCATAATAAATCCAATGCTTTTTAGGGGCCAAACACACTCCCCCTTCATCAAGGCTACAAAAAAAGTACAAATACAAAGGTCATGAATCTAAAAGTTAAGGGTCAAAAATATAAAAACAATTATGCAAGTAAAATAAAATGAATATAAATGTCAGAGTATATACTGTACAGTATATACAAATAGGACAATATTGACTGTAATATTGGCAAACAGGACAACATTGACTATAATATTGTCATGTTATTATATATTAGTTTCACTGTATGCTAATGCAGTATTGTGACCTCTGGTGTGTGTATGTAGGATATTGTTGTCTTTGAGTCCGCTATTTACTGAAATCAGATATTATATGTAAATGGGTATATACCCTTGACTTTTATATTTATTATTTTATTTGTATATTTGTTTTTTACATTTATGACCTTTTACTTTTAGATTCATGATCTTTGTATTTGTCCATGTTTTGTAGCCCTGATGAAGGGAGAGTATTTTTGCCCTTTGAAACGCATTGGGTTGGAATCTCTCACTTTTGTTTGACACTTGTATGTTTGAAAAACATGACTAGTTTCTTATTAAAACAATCTGCTTGTAGTGATTCTTCAAAGTTGTGACTTCTTCCATGTTTCCAGTTACAGAACATAAAAAAAAAACACAGATGTGATCTCTGTGATTTTCCCTTATTCTAGGCATTACATGAAATGTAACATATAATGCTTGTTTTAAGCACTCACTTATTGAGATATGGAGGGACCTGGGGTGTGCATACAGCTAAGCTACTCAAACCTAATCCTACATCTCAGTTGCAATGCTTTATATTTTATCAGATATTCATTTGCTAAGAAACACAAAAAGTAGCAGTAAAAGAAAAAAATGTTTTTGAATTCCAGCAGTGTCATTGTTTGCTCTGACCCAGTGCCTGTTACTGTCACATATACTAGAGAGCTTAAGCCCCGTACACATGGGCTCAATGTCACGTGGCATCGGCTGGTTTGTATTGACATTTGGCTCATGTGTAGTGCAGCCAGTCAGACTGTTAGTCCAGAGGCTCCAACCGGAGCTGTCAGGTTTTTTTCTCGGCCAGCCCTCTGGGTTGAACGGAAAAAAAAAAAAACTAGCAGTGTGTACTAGGCTTTAGTCAGCCTATAAATGTGGAGGGAAAAATAAATACATGTGAAATAAAAAGGAATTCATTTATTGGAATGGTACCAGCTGATTGGAGACTGGAATGGTACCAGCTGATTGAAAAGCCAATGTAGCACCAATATTTTAAAAAGGGCCAAAATACATCCCTGGGAATTACAGACCAGTTAGCCTAACATCAATAGTATGCAAGCTCTTGGAGCGGATGATAAGGGACTATATACAAGATTTTAGTAATGAAAACGGTATCATTAGCAGTAATCAGCATGGATTCATGAAGAATCGTTCTTGCCAAACCAATCTCCTTCTATGAGGAGGTGAGCTGCCATCTAGATAAAGGAAGGCCCGTAGACGTGGTGTATCTGGATTTTGCAAAAGCATTTGACACAGTTCCCCATAAACGTTTACTGTACAAAGTAAGGTCAGTTGGCATAGACCATAGGGTGAGTACATGGATTGAAAACTGGCTACAAGGGCGAGTTCAGAGGGTAGTGATAAATGGGGAGTACTCCCAATTGTCAGAGTTCCCTGAGATTTTTATTGTTATCTCAGGGAAAGTAAATATCCCCTATGATAGCAATAGTTAGTGACAGGTACGAAACCTAAGTCATGAAATGCTTGTAGCTTCTTGTTTCTTAGGCCATAAAGATGATTGGATTTTTCTTTTTTTTATAATTTTTATTGTTATCTCAGGGAAAGTAAATATCCCCTATGATAGCAATAGTTAGTGACAGGTACGAAACCTAAGTCATGAAATGCTTGTAGCTTCTTGTTTCTTAGGCCATAAAGATGATTGGAGTGTCTCTGCTCAGCTCTATGGTCAGCTGGTGGAACCATTGGCTGCAGTCTCAGGTTCCCTGTTGGGACAGGAGAGCCTGAGAAAACCATGGAAGACGGTGGGAGGGCTGGGGATGTTCCCTCCCACTGCTTGTAAAAGCAGTCTAGAGGCTAATTAGCCACTAGGATTGCTTTTACATGAAAGCTGAACGCTGGCTAAAAAGAATTATACCAAGATGATACCTAAACCTGCAGGCATCATTTTGGTATAACCACTCAAAGTCCTTGTTGGGCATACATTGTAATGTTCTTTTTTTCATGCAGCCTGTGGGCTGAACGAAAAAAAGAGATTGATCGGTGGGTATGCCCACCATTAGAATACCGCCCTTCATCCACCCACTTCTAATGATGGGCATACTGTCATGAAGATCCTGCCAGAAATCGGAATCCTGGGCCTCCGGGTCTGCGGGCGCCATTGCGCGGGCGCGTGCATGTGCACGGCCGCAAGCGGAGCGTGCGCAGGTAAGCCAGCACGCGCCCCTGTTGGCACCAGGTAGGCTATTTAAACCCAGCCAGAGCAGACGGTCCCCGCGGTCTGCTCTACAGCGTTATAGTGCCTGAAACCTGACCTGTGATACCTTACCTGTGTTTGACCCGGCTTACCTGTGACCATCCTTCTGTCTGCCTGTACCGACCCCGGCTTGCCTGTGACCATCCATCCACCTAATCCACCTGTACCTTGCTGCCAGCCTGATACCCGACCCGGCCTGTCTTGACCAACCTACCTGATTACCTGAGATCCAGTCTGTCTGTGCTGATCCAGTCTGCTCTGCTTATCCAGTCTGCTGCGCTGTCCAGTCTGCTTTGCTGATCCAGTCTGCTTTGCTGATCCAGTCTGGTCTGCTGACCCAGTCTGCTGCGTTGTCCAGTCTGCTTTGCTGATCCAGTCTGCTCTGCTGATCCAGTCTGCTCTGCTGATCCAGTCTGCTGCGCTGTCCAGTCTGCTATGCTGATCCAGTCTGCTGCGCTGTCCAGTCTGCTTTGCTGATCCAGTCTGCTTTTGCTGATCCAGTCTGCTGTGCTGATCCTGATCCAGTCTGCCTGTACCGATCCAGTCTGCTGTGCTGTCCAGTCTGCTTTGCTGAACCAGTCTGCTGTGCTGATCCTGATCCAGTCTGCCTGTGCTGATCCAGTCTGCTGTGCGGTCCAGTCTGCTTTGCTGATCCAGTCTGCTCTGCTCATCCAGTCTGCTGTGCTATCCAGTCTGCTTTGCTGATCCAGTCTGCTGTGCTGATCCAGTCTGTTGTTCTGTCCAGTCTGCTTTGCTGATCCAGTCTGCTTTCCTGATCCAGTCTGCTGTGCTGTCCAGTCTGCTTTGCTGATCCAGTGTGCCTGTGCTGATCCAGTCTGCTGTGCTGTCCAGTCTGCTTTGCTGATCCAGTCTGCTGTGTTGACCCGGCCTATCTACTCACCTAGTCCACTGAGTTGACTTTGGTCACTCCACCAGTCCTTGATCCTGCCAGGCACCCGTGCTCCTCCTCACTCCCGGGTCTCCTGTCACCCTTCCAGGGAGCCGGGAGTGGGAGCCGCAAGGGAGGCCCTCCTCTGCAAATTCTGGTTTACACCACGAGGTACGTGACAGAAGCAGACAGCCATGTCTGAGCCAGAGCAGGGAGCCTCCGCCATGGAGGAGCTGTGTCAACACCTGGCAGACCTGACGAGGCAGTGAAGAACCTCCAACAGGGTTACACCCGGCTGGAAGAACGGGTACTGGTCCTGTCCAACCCTGCTGGCACTTCTGGAACCTCTCATCCAGTGGCACCCCAAATAGGGGTAGCACTAGCTCCCACAGTAGTGTTGTTCCCACCAGAACCAAGAGTCCCTACTCCTGAGAAGTTTTCCGGCACCCGCAGCAGCTTCAGGACTTTTCGCAATTCATGCAAACTACACTTCGCCCTCCAACCACGGACCTTCTCTTTAGAGGGCACTAAAGTGGGCTTCGTGGTATCTCTGCTTACCGGGGACCCTCAGATCTGGGTCCACCGTTTGCTAGAACAAAAGGATGCAGCCCTCACCAACCTCACCACCTTTTTTGATGCTATGGCGCAATTATACGATGACCCCCAGCTCTCGGTGACCACAGAAACCGCCTTTACGCTCCCTTCAGCAGGGGCGAAGACCGGCAGAGGACTATGTAGCGGAATTCCGGCGATGGGGCGCGGATACGAGTTGGAACAACGCTGCCCTTCGTCACCAGTTCCGCATGGGTCTCTCGGACGCTCTAAAAGACGAGCTTGCTAGGGTAGGAGTACCTCAAACCTTGAATGCACTAATCGATTTGGCCATCCAAATCGATCGGCGCCTACGGAAAACGAAGGGCCGAGCGGGCCACAGGCTTTTCCCGGCCAACTAGGATGCTCCCCAGGGCCCCAAGCCATTTACGCCCTGCATCCATCTCCCGGCCTGCACCCACCTCTGATGCGTCCGAGCCCATGCAGTTGGGGCTCCTACGACCATCTCTTACCCCGGCAGAACGTCAGCAACGCCGTAGCAACAATCTGTGCCTCTACTGTGGGGAGCCCGGCCATTATGTCAGAAACTCCCCGGCCAAGCTCCGTAAGTGTCCACCCATGCTGTCAAGTTATATTGATCCTGCAACCAGAGTGTCATCTCATCTTGCCCTTTCTATCTCCTTCCAGCTTCCGGGAAAGACTTTGCGGACACCCGCCATTATTGACTCTGGGGCTTGTATTTGCTTTATGGACTCCTCCTTCGCTGCCCAGCACCAGGTCCCTCTCCTGCCACCTCTCCTATATTTTGTTCCCAGAGGCACCTATAGGACTTGAAGTGTGTTATCTGTACATCTGGCCGATGGGTCTGCCATCATGTCAGGCCCTGTGATATATTTTGTTCCCAGAAGCACCTATAGGACGTCCCATCACACACACAGAGCTATATTTTGTTCCCAGAAGCACCTATAGGACTTGAAGTGTGTTAGTCCCATCACACACACAGAGCTATATTTTGTTCCCAGAAGCACCTATAGGACTTGAAGTGTGTTAGTCCCAGAGCCCACTGGCCCAGAAGCACCTATAGGACTTGAAGTGTGTTAGTCCCATTACACACACAGAGCTATATTTTCTTCCCAGAAGCACCTATAGGACTTGAAGTGTGTTAGTCCCATTACACACACAGAGCTATATTTTGTTCCCAGAAGCACCTATAGGAATAGTCCCATCACACACACAGAGCTATATTTTGTTCCCAGAAGCACCTATAGGACTTGAAGTGTGTTAGTCCCATCACACAGAGCTCCTCTATTTTCTTTGCAGAAGCACCCACAGGACTTCTAGTGTGTTAGTGGCATCACACAGAGCTCCTATTTTCTTTGCAGAAGCACCCATAGGACTTCTAGTGTGTTAGTGGCATCACACAGAGCTCCTATATATTCTTCTCAGCAGCACCCACAGGACTTCTAGTGTGTTAGTGGCATCACACAGAGCTCCTCTATTTTCTTTGCAGAAGCACCCATAGGACTTCTAGTGTGTTAGTGGCATCACACAGAGCTCCTCTATTTTCTTTGCAGAAGCACCCACAGGACTTCTAGTGTGTTAGTGGCATCACACAGAGCTCCTCTATTTTCTTTGCAGAAGCACCCATAGGACTTCTAGTGTGTTAGTGGCATCACACAGAGCTCCTATATTGTCTTCTCAGCAGCACCCACAGGACTTCTAGTGTGTTAGTGGCATCACACAGAGCTCCTCTATTTTCTTTGCAGAAGCACCCACAGGACTTCTAGTGTGTTAGTGGCATCACACAGAGCTCCTATATATTCTTCTCAGCAGCACCCACAGGACTTCTAGTGTGTTAGTGGCATCACACAGAGCTCCTCTATTTTCTTTGCAGAAGCACCCACAGGACTTCTAGTGTGTTAGTGGCATCACACAGAGCTCCTCTATTTTCTTTGCAGAAGCACCCACAGGACTTCTAGTGTGTTAGTGGCATCACACAGAGCTCCTCTATTTTCTTTGCAGAAGCACCCACAGGACTTCTAGTGTGTTAGTGGCATCACACAGAGCTCCTCTATATTTTCCTGCAGAAGCACCCATAGGACTTCTAGTGTGTTAGTGGCCGGGTCACACCAGGAACTGCTCAGCAGCTAGTGTGTTAGTGGCATCACACAGAGCTCCTCTATTTTCTTTGCAGAAGGACATCATTTCCTCTCCTCTTGAGGAATTTTTGAAGAGGGAGGGGATGATGAGGTCACTGACTCCACGTGGGTGCCTCAAGGGAGAGAGGATTTGCGGCGTCACGTCCAACGCTTGGGCACGACAAGCATGACCAGACATATGGCGACCTGCCATGCAGCTCGTTGGCAGGCACACATAAAAGACCCACACCAAAGAACTAAGCGGACCTCTCCTTGCTCCTCCTCAGCTGGGATCTCCATCCCCACTACACCTTCAGTCCTCTCTGAAAGCTGCTCTGAGGAGGACTGAAGGTGTAGAATTCGGTGTGTCACAACCAAGTACTTGCAGTACACCGACGTCCGAATGCAGCAGGCAAATTTCCCTGCCCCAGCTGCTGGACCGTAGAAAGAAGTACACTCCCAGCCATCCACATGCCCAGCGGTTGAATGCTAGCCTTGCTAAATTGCTAGCACTTCAACTGCTGCCTTTTCAGTTGGTAGACTCGGCCCCCTTCCGTGAGTTTGTTCAATGTGCGGTTCCTCAGTGGCAGGTTCCCAAACGCCACTTTTTCTCGCGGAAGGCGATTCCGTCTCTCTACCGGCATGTGGAGGGCAATGTCCATGCCTCGCTGGACAGGGCGGTCAGCGGTAAGGTGCATATTACCGCTGACTCATGGTCCAGCAGGCATGGACAGGGACGGTACCTTTCTTTCACGGCCCATTGGGTCACTCTATTGGCAGCTGGGAGGGATGCAGGACAAGGTGCAGTAGTGTTGGAGGTTGTTCCGCCACCACGCCTCCAAAACGCGACTACTGCTACTGGTTGTGACACACCTCTCTCCTCCACCCCCTCCTCTTCTTCTTCCTCCAGTGCTCTGTCCTTGGAACCAGCGGTGCTCCGTAGGCGTACAAGGGGCTACGCAAGTACGCAGGCAAAAAGATGCCATGCCGTGCTTGCGCTGGTGTGTTTGGGGGACAGGAGCCACACTGGGCCAGAGGTTCTGGCAGCTCTGCAGGGGCAGGCCGAGAGGTGGTTGACGCCACGTCAGCTTAAGCCAGGAATGGTCGTTTCTGACAATGGCACCAACCTCCTCTCCGCCCTGCGACAGGGGCAGCTCACCCATGTGCCCTGCATGGCTCACGTCCTCAACCTGGTGGTGCAGCGGTTCTTGGGCAGGTTCCCAGGCTTACAGGATGTCCTGAGGCAGGCCAGGAAAGTCTGTGTGCATTTCCGCCGATCTTATAATGCCAGTGCTCGGCTGACTGAGCTGCAAAAGGAGCTGAACCTGCCCAAGAACCGCCTAATATCTGACATGCCCACCAGGTGGAACTCAACGTTGGCCATGCTGCAGCGACTGCACACGCAGCAGAGGGCCATCAATGAGTACCTTTGCGACTACGGCACCAGGACAGGGTCAGGGGAGCTTGGTTTTTTTTTCCCCACGTCAGTGGAGCATGATCAGGGATGCATGCACTGTCCTCTCACCATTTGAGGAGGCCACGAGGATGGTGAGCAGTGACAGTGCATGCATCAGTGACACTGTCCCTCTTGTCCACCTGTTGGAGCATACGCTGCGTGGGATAATGGACAGGGCACTTGAGGCAGAACAGAGGCAGGAAGAGGAGGACTTCCTTGCCTCTCAAGGCCCCCTTTATCCGGACAGTGTTCCTTCTGTCCCACCCATCACACAGGAAGAGGATGAGGAGGAGGAGGAGGAGGAGGAGGAGGAGGATTGTGTGAGCATGGAGGTGGAGCCTGGCACTCAGCATCAGCAGCAGCAGTCTTTTAGGGATGATGTACAGTCCCAACAAGCCAGTGGACTTGTACGTGGCTGGGAGGAGGTGGCTGGCGATCATGTCATCCTCAGTGACCCAGAAGACTCCGGACCGAATGCCTCAGCTAACCTACGCTGCATGGCCTCCCTGATCCTGCAAAGCCTGCGGAAGGATCCTCGTGTTCTTCGGATCAAGGAGAGGGACCATTACTGGCTGGCCACTCTCCTTGATCCGCGGTACAAGGGTAAGGTTGCGGACCTTATCTTGCCGTCGCAGAGGGAGCAGAGGATGAGACATCTCAGGGAGGCCTTGCAGAAAGGTCTGTGCAACGCGTTCCCAGAAACTGGGAGGCTACAAACTCCTGGTCTAAGGCACAATTTTTCAGCCCCTGTTTAACAGGGGCGGTACTTACAATTTTTTTAAAAAAAATGCTTCGCAACACGTGTGATGCTTCCAAGTACAGTCTCTGTGAGGGGTTGCAGTGTTGTGGCACCAGCACCAGTGCCTAAGGCACAATTTTTCAGCCCCTGTTTAACAGGGGCGGGTAATTACAAATCTTGATCTAATAGTTCACAGCAGGGCCCATTCCTGCGCCCACCAAGAGTAACTATGAGGGCCTGCAGTCTTGTGGCAACACCGTCCACCACCACCGCCAAAGGCCCAATTTTTCTGCCCTGTTCATCAGGTGCTTGCAATTACAAATCTTGATCTAATAGTTCACAGCAGGGCCCATTCCTGCGCCCACCAAGAGTAACTATGAGGGCCTGCAGTCTTGTGGCAACACCGTCCACCACCACCGCCAAAGGCCCAATTTTTCTGCCCTGTTCATCAGGTGCTTGCAATTACAAATCTTGATCTAATAACTCACAGCAGGGCCCATTCCTGCGCCCACCAAGAGTAACTGTGAGAGCTTACAGTCTTGTGGCAAAACCGTCCACCACCACCACCACCACCACCAATTTTTCTGCCCTGTTCAACAGGTGCATGCAATTACAAATCTTGATCTATTAACTCACAGCAGGGCCCATTCCTGTGCCCACCAGTCTTGTGGCTACACCAACATCTAATAGGGCAAATTTCTGCAGAGTATATACGCCAGGCCCCTACTTTCAAACATCCAACTTACAAACGACTCCTACTTGCAAATGGAAAGAGAAAACAGGAAGTGAGAGGAAATCTACCCCTAGGAAGGGAAATTCTATCCTGTTAGATTTAATTTGGGAAAAAGGTATCTCCTCTCTACTGATACTTTATCACCAATCCTTGTTTCAATTAAAACCCCACTTTTCCAAAAACATTTGTCATTGGGACGGAAAGTGAGGTGACATGTTCTGAACAGATGTGCAAAGACAGCAAATGTTACAGGGGTGATAACCCCTCCCTATGTTCTCCAAAAAGCTTAAAAATATATTTTTTTGGGATGGAGCTACACTTCATAATGTACCTGTTCAGATTCTACTTAAGAACAAACCTAAAGCCGCAAGTGTTTTTAAATGGCTTCTTTTTTTCCTTTACAAATGTCATTTTGTGCAAGGACAGTTCTAAACACGGGAAACACATGCCACTTCACAGGCATACTTTAGACACCCCCCAGGTACCATATTTAAAGGAAAATTTCACTTTTTTTTTTTCACTTTATGCATCCTGCAACCAGAGTGTCATCTCATCTTGCCCTTTCTATCTCCTTCCAGCTTCCGGGAAAGACTTTGCGGACACCCGCCATTATTGACTCTGGGGCTTGTATTTGCTTTATGGACTCCTCCTTCGCTGCCCAGCACCAGGTCCCTCTCCTGCCAAGAACCCATGGGCTATCTGTACATCTGGCCGATGGGTCTGCCATCATGTCAGGCCCTGTGACCCAGGAGACCGCCCCACTTTCCACGGTCATCTCCGGGTCACACCAGGAACTGCTGCGTCTGGACATCATTTCCTCTCCTCTTTTTCCGTTGATCCTGGACATGCCCTGGCTACAAGCACACAACCCGGCCATCAATTGGGCCACCGGGGAGATTTCCTTCTCTTCTCCCTACTGCCGGGAGTTCTGTGGCTCCCCTGACCCGTCTAAGACTTCTACCCTATTGTGTCTTGATACAGAGGCTAGTCTACGCCAGGTCATCCCAGAAGCCTATCACGCATTCCTCGATGTCTTCAGCAAACAAGGGGCAGATGTGCTGCCGCCCCATAGGTCCTATGACTGCCCCATTGAGCTACTTCCCGGGGCCAAGATTCCGTTTGGTAGGGTCTTCCCCTTAACAGAAGTGGAACAGGGGAAGCTCAAAGAATGTATAGATGAGAATCTGAGGAAGGGGTTTATCCGCCCTTCCACGTCCCCAGCAGGTGCGGGAATCTTTTTTGTAGAAAAGAAGGACCATTCCCTCCGGCCCTGTGTGGACTATCATGAACTAAATAACATCACAATAAAAAAACTTTATCCTCTTCTCCTGGTCCCAGAGCTGTTTCAGAGGCTAGGCACCGCCTCCATTTTTTCCAAACTTGACCTCCGTGGGGCATACAACCTGGTCCGCATCAAGGATGGGGATGAATGGAAAACAGCCTTCCGAACACGATTTGGGCACTTCGAGTATTTGGTGATGCCCTTCGGACTCTGTAATGCCCCCGCTACCTTCCAATACTTCATAAATGATGTGCTCCGGGACTTTCTAGATCTATTTACTGTTGTGTATTTAGATGATATACTAATTTTCTCTTCCTCCCTAGAGTCGCATCATGGACACGTTAAGGATGTGTTGGGCCGTCTTCGGCAACATGGCCTCTACGCCAAGGCCGATAAATGCCTATTCGAGGTGGAAAGCATACCCATCCTAGGCCTGATTATCTCCAGCAAGGGCATAAGGATGAACCCCCAAAAGATAGCTGCGATTCTGGATTGGCCAACCCCCGCGGATAAGAAGGGGATCCAGCGGTTCATTGGCTTCGCCAATTTTTATCGTAAGTTCATCAAGGGGTTCTCGGCCATAGTAGCGCCCATCACCCAGCTTACCCGACAGGGAATCCTCTTCCACTGGTCCCCCGAGGCCCAAGGGGCCTTTGAAGCGCTCAAAGGACTTTTCACCTCCGCTCCCATCCTAAGGCACCTGGACTCTTCCTTTCCCTTTGTCCTGGAGGTGGACGCGTCTGAGATAGCCGTGGGGGCAATCCTGTCCCAGAGGCAAGGAGCCAAGGCCCTACTCCACCCCGTAGCCTTCTTCTCGCGCAAGTTATCCACAGCCGAGAAGAACTACGACGTTGGAGACCGTGAACTGCTGGCGATCAAAGCCGCCCTAGAGGAATGGCGCTATCTGCTGGAAGGGGCCGCTCACCCAATCCTGATATTTACGGACCACAAAAACCTAGAATACCTGAAAACCGCAAAAAGGCTGAAGCCCAGGCAAGCCAGGTGGGCATTGTTCTTCTCCCCTTTTACTTTTCACGTGACCTATCGTCCGGGCTCCAAAAATGCCAAGCCGGACGCTCTGTCACGTATGTTCCACAAGTCTCAGGTCGACTCCCCTCCAGATACCATCCTCGCTCCCGGAAATTTCCTCCTACTTCAGGAAGACTTACTTTCCCGGCTCAGGCAAGCCACCATGGGGCAGACGCCCACTCCCGGACCAATTGCAAATTAAGGATGGATTACTATGGCATGAAGACAAAATCTTTATTCCAGAGAGTCTACGGGTAACCATCCTGGAACTATGCCATGACCATCAACTTGCCGGACACTTTGGCATTGCCAAGAAGACCGAACTGGTACAGCGTACCTTTTGGTGGCCTCAAATGCTGGAAGATTATAAAAAGTTTGTGGACACATGTACCATATGTACACGGAGCAAGAGCTACCGAACCAAGGCCTGGGGCCTACTTAAGCCCTTACCGGTCCCAGACCGGCCCTGGAGAATGTTGTCCCTTGACTTCATTGTTGAGCTGCCCCCAGTGGAGGACCATACCACGATCTTTGTGGTAGTCGACCGTCTGTCGAAGATGGCACACTTCGTCCCCATGAAGGGCACCCCCTCTGCTCCAGAATCCACACAGGTGTTTATCAAGGAAATTGTCAGGCTCCACGGGGTACCGGCCAACATAGTGTCAGATTGAGGGGTGCAGTTCACCTCTCGGTTCTGGAAGGCCCTTTGCAAAGCTCTCAACATCGAACTGTCCTTCTCGTCTGCCTACCATCCTCAGTCCAACGGGCAGACTGAGAGGACAAACCAGACCCTGGAGCAATACTTACGGTGCTTCTCCTCCTTTGCCCAGGATGATTGGATCTCCCTGCTGCCAGTAGCCGAGTTTGCTTACAATAACTCCATCCACTTCGCTATCCGACAGACGCCCTTCTTTGCCAACTACGGTTTCCACCCTTCTTTTCTGCCCAATTCCGTTCCTGAATGCACCGTGCCGGCGGTCCAAGAAAGAATTTACTTTTTTACAACCAACAACCAACTTCTACAAGATACCATGGCCCGGACTCAGGAACATAACAAAACAGTCTTTGACAAGAAGAGGCCAGGGGAGCTGGTACTGGCACCAGGTGACTTGGTGTGGCTCTCCACGCTGAATCTGAGGATGGCCTGCCCCTCAAAGAAACTGGGCCCAAAGTTCTTAGGGCCTTTCCCAGTTAAGCGGAAGATAAACGAAGTGGCCTACAAACTGGAGCTCCCAGACTCTCTCAAGGTTCACCCAGTGTTCCATGTTGCTCTACTGAAGCCCTCCTCTCCCAACCCTTTTCCCAACAGGAGATCTGTGCCCCCCAATCCAGTCCTAGTAGATGGCGAGGAGGAATTCAAAGTGGAGGCCGTCCTGAATTTCAGGAGAAGGAGGAACCAGAACCAGTTCCTGATAAAATGGAAGGGCTAAGGCCCTGAAGAAAATTCTTGGGAGCCCGAGTGCAATATCCACGCTAAGAGTCTAGTTCAATCCTTCAAGAGAGCCCATCCTGAGAAGTTTGCCCGAAGGGGCATCTGGGGGGCAATGTCATGAAGATCCTGCCAGAAATCGGAATCCTGGGCCTCCGGGTCCGCGGGCGCCATTTCGCGCGTGCACGGCCGCGAGCGGGAGCGTGCGCAGGTAAGCAAGCGCGCGCCCCTGTTGGCGCCAGGTAGGCTATTTAAACCCAGCCAGAGCAGACGGTCCCCGCTGTCTGCTCTACAGCATTATAGTGCCTGAAACCTGACCTGTGATACCTTACCTGTGTTTGACCCGGCTTACCTGTGACCATCCTTCTGTCTGCCTGTACCGACCCCGGCTTGCCTGTGACCATCCATCCGCCTGATCCACCTGTACCTTGCTGACAGTCTGATACCCGACCTGGCCTGTCTTGACCAACCTACCTGATTACCTGAGATCCAGTCTGTCTGTGCTGATCCAGTCTGCTCTGCTGATCCAGTCGGCTGCGCTGTCCAGTCTGCTTTGCTGATCCAGTCTGCTTGCTGATCCAGTCTGCTCTGCTGATCCAGTCTGCTTTGCTGATCCAGTCTGCTGCGCTGTCCAGTCTGCTTTGCTGATCCAGTCTGATTTGCTGATCCAGTCTGCTGCTCTGTCCAGTCTGCTTTGCTGATCCAGTCTGCTTTGCTGATCCAGTCTGCTGTGCTGATCCTGATCCAGTCTGCCTGTACCGATCCAGTCTGCTGTGCTGTCCAGTCTGCTTTGCTGATCCTGATTCAGTCTGCCTGTGCTGATCCAGTCTGCTGTGTGGTCCAGTCTGCTTTGCTGATCCAGTCTGCTCTGCTGATCCAGTCTGCTCTGCTATCCAGTCTGCTTTGCTGATCCAGTCTGCCTGTGCTGATCCAGTCTGCTGTGCTGTCCAGTCTGCTTTGCTGATCCAGTCTGCCTGTGCTGATCCAGTCTGCTGTGCTGTCCAGTCTGCTTTGCTGATCCAGTCTGCTGTGTTGACCCGGCCTATCTACTCACCTAGTCTGCTGAGTTGACTTTGGTCACTCCACCGGTCCTTGATCCTGCCAGGCACCAGTGCTCCTCCTCACTCCCGGGTCTCCTGTCACCCTACCAGGGAGCCGGGAGTGGGAGCCGCAAGAGAGGCCCTCCTCTGCAAATTCGGGCTCACACCACCAGGTAAGTGACACATACATGCACCATTTTTTTTTAACTGTGGTGGTGAAATCACCTCCTACAGCACTGGAGTCACTGATTTACCTATCAGGAGAGCAAACTCTGTTGCTGTCAAGATAAATAAATCAGTGCTGCAGCTGAATGGCGTACCTGCTAAGCAAATGATGGTTAACAATAAAACAAATTAACATTACAGTATAAAAATAAGACATGGTGTGGTTTGGTATTTGGGGCGCTGATACATCTATAAAACTTAATAAACTAATGATTAGCTATATATAGTTTAAATAGTGAAAAAATTCTGGTTACGATCGATCTCTTAAGTGGGTGGTCAGTGTCTTATATTTGGGTGTATATGTCTCTAAAGCGGAGACCATATGAATATAGATAAATTGAAATATTAAGTAAATTGTGTTGTTGGCACTCAGGTGTGCCGTTTGAACCGAAATAATTATACCTATAACGATCCTTTTTGGTGTGAGTCAATGCACCCTGTTCACACGTCACAGGACTCCACTTAGGGAGATAAACTAGCTTGGCTAAGGTCACGACCCTGCCTGTGTACCTCAAATTAATATTGTGGTGTTGTGCTTGTGGTGCGACACCTTAAATGTGATTAAACAGTCAACTGTGTTTCACATATAATTCCCAATATTTGGGGTGTGACACAAATTACATCAATTGACAACCATTGCAATTTAAAACAACCATGTGGCTCCAAGTGCCTTTGAGCCGCAAAAGACCAAAGAAAAAGTCTCTTAATGAAAGTCTATGTGCACAACTTATAAAAATTTAAAATTAATAAAACACATATGTGCATTGAAGAAAAAATTGTTCATAAATCAATTCTTCTGATTAACGTGTATTGGATTCACTCTTATCCTAGGTAAACGTGAGTCCCTTCACCAACAGCTTCTTCCTTCACCCAAAGTGATAAACAAATTGTGGCTGGCCGCTTACCAGATGTTGTTGATTGCTTTACTTAAAAAACAATCAGTTGCACTTTTACAGGACTTTGCCTGTTCACGGATACACCAAAACTATTTAGACAGCTCTCCCTCCTCACAGATCAGCTCAGGTCACAATGGATATATATGTGGGATCAGAGAGAAACACCTCATAGCGTAATCTTGCTTTTATTTAAAAATAGTTTAAAAACAGCATTAGCCAAATGGCCACTTACATTTCCCGGTGCCCGCCCGGCACTGGGGCTGCTCGCCTTAATGGTCAGTAGTGTGGTTTGGAGGATCTTTCCCTTGTTGTTTTCCGCTGTGGGTCGGCGTGCGTTCCACCTGCTGTTGCCGACAACCATACAGACCGGATACTCAGGGATGTTTTTGCGCTGTCTTCAGGGTGGCGTGCCTGATCACTGTGTTTGCCCTAGTTATGTATTGTCTCCCATTAACTATCCCGCCAATGGGAAACTATGTTTTGCGCAGCCTCAGTGCCGACTGGGCGCCTATTGCGGATCTTCCGCTGATATACATTCATATGTCATTAACAACAAAATAAAATGAAATAAAAACAATGATAAAATCCATACCACTACTCAAACCCTGGATTCTGATTATATAAATGGACTATTTAATATTAGCTAGTATAATACTAGATATTTTATTTTAGCTTTGGGAAAACCCTTTGCGGACTGGCCACGCTTCCGCATTCTGGTTAATGGTGGATTTTTATTCCACCATAATTTTCCTTTAGTGGGGGCTTGTAATAATTGATGTTTAACCCCCTATTGGTCCTGTAACTGATGCTTGGACCATCTCAAGCGGGTATATGAGAAGACCTGTAGTGCTAGTATAACTCCACTAGGTGTCCCGTCTTTTAGATCTGCCTGCTCTTTTTTGCTGTTACATTTTTAACTCTTTCGTGGAATCTAAGGTGGGTTATATAATAACCCCATTAGAACCTTACTGCCCTATTAACCTCAAAAGTGTGGGATTGACCTATGTGGTTGTACCCCAAAAATTGGTCTATCTGTGTAGGACAGTTTATGTAACCCCCCTCTCTTAATTTAATAGACTACAACGAAAAGGAAGTGGGTTGTAATATTCACATGGTTAGTGTATTATTATTCATTAGTCAGGAAACAGTTCAAGTCCAGTTCGATGTTCATACCTTGTGGTTGCATCGTACTCATTTTGTATATCCACTTTGTCTCGTTTTGTGAAATATCTTTTTTCATATTTGTTCCCCACCAGTGTCTTGAGATTTTGTCAATCCCATAAAATTTACACTGGGTGGGATCACTATTGTGGTATTTCTCAAAATGCCTCGATACACTATGGTTGGGAAATTTTTTCTTTATATTTGCTAGATGTTCGTTGATTCTGATTTTAAGTTGTCTGGTGGTGCGGCCTACGTATTGCATTGGGCACGGGCATTCGAGTACATATGTTACATGATCTGAGTAACATGTAATTAAGGGCTTAATTTTGTGTGTATTTTTTGTTACGCACGACTGAAAATGGGTGATCTTCTTTTGGGTCCCTGGTTGTCTGGTAAGTCGGCATGCCTTGCATCTAGTGCAGTAATGAAAGCCAGATCCCTCCAGGAAGGTGGGTACCTTCCTGGGGGGGTCTGGCACATTTGGAGCTATTTTGTTCCGTAGTCCTGGGGCTCGTTTATAAATAAATTTTGGTTGTGGTGTAATAATGGGCTCTAGGTCTTTATCTTGTAATAGAATGGGCCAATGTTTTTTGAATATGGCTTCTATTTGCCTGTACTGTCTGTTGTAACCTGTGATAAAGGCTAGTGGGCCTTTAGATTCAGGTTTAGCTTGGTTTGTTAACAGGGTGTTCCTGTCCATTGCTAATACTTCTAGGACTACCCTGTTCAGGACATTTGGATTGTATCCCTTTTCAACAAACCTTTCTGTTAGTACTTGTGCTTGCTCTCTAAAATCACTAGGAGAAGCACAGTTGCGTTTCAGGCGCAAATATTGGCCCTTGGGGATGGCTCCTATCCACCGCGAGTGATGGCAGCTGCTGGTGGGCACATACCCATAACGGCCAGTGCTTTTAAAGAACGTTTTTGTGATAAAGAGTTCTTGTTTGATAGTTATGGTCAAATCTAGGTAATTGACTTCTCTGCCCATATGTTCGGTGGTGAATCTTAGGCCATAAACATTGCTGTTCATGCCAGCTAGGTAGTTGGTAAACTCATCGACATTACCTTTCCAAAATAAAATAATATCGTCTATATACCTTTTATAGAACACAAGCGACTTACTACGTTGGTTGAAGATGGTTTCTGACTCCCATTTGTTAAGGACAATATTAGCCACACTTGGGGCATAGCGTGCCCCCATGGCAACGCCCCCTATTTGGTTATAATAATCATTGTTCGCCCAAAAATAATTGTTACTCATAGTTATACTCAAGCCTTTGACCAGATGTTTGATTTGGGCTTTCTTTAGTCTAGAATGTTTAGTTAGAGCCCATTGTATTGCCACTAATGCATCCGAGTGTCTGATATTGGTGTACAGTGATTCTATATCTACTGTGATCATAATGGTGTTTTTGGTAGCTTTTAATTTTTGTAAGAGGACTATCAGTTCTCGGCTGTCCTTCAAATACGATGGGCTTGTGGGTACCAGTGGTTTGAAAAAACAATCAAGATACTCCCCTACTAATGATTGGTGGTTGGTCCTTGTTTTTGTGTATTTTCGGTACCAAATACAGAACCGGGATTTTTGGGGCATGAGGAATCAAATACTCTGCCTCTTTGTTATTCAAAAATAGTCTCTGTACTCCCTCCATTACCCAATCTTTTAATAACATTTTTAGTTTTGAAGTAGGATCTCCTCTAAGCTTCTGATAGGTGTTAGAGTCCTGTAATTGCCTGTCCATTTCACTGTAATAATATTCTCGTGTCATAATGACTAATCCCCCTCCCTTGTTCGCCGCCCTGACAACTATTTCTTTGTTATCCTCAATCGATTTGATACCTTCCCATATTTTTGCTGTATCTGCATACTTTTTTATCTCCATGTTTTTAATGTCGTTTTGCACCATATCTTTGAATACTTCTATTTGATGGTGTTTTCCTTTTTGGGGGTTGAAAGTGGAATTGTTTTTTAAATTTGTGTGTGCAAATGGAAGCACTACTTGCGGTGCGTCTTGTGTTACAATTTGGTTGGCAAAATGTTTTTTTATATTCAGTTTCCTGACGTACTTTTCTATGTCTATGAATAGTTCGAATTTATCTGCATTTTTGCTCGGTGCATATTTCAATCCTTGGTTTAATACCTCTAGCTCAATGTCGGTAAACTGTACACCTGTCAAGTTGAACAACCCATGATTTAATTGTCCCTTTTTCTTTTTCTTTCTACCTCTTCCTCTTTTTCCTCTCGGTCTGTTGTGTCTTTTTGTACTTGAGGTGAGTTGGGTGGAATACGATAGGATTCCTTCCATCCCCTCCATTCCCCCCCCTGGTATTGGTTGGGATATTGACTTTGATATGGGCCCGATCTCCCTCTGAAGTTCCCTCTAAAAGTTCCTCTTGGTGGCCTTGGAGGATAATGGTTACGTTCTGGCCCATAATAGTTATATTCCACTGGTCTATTGTCCAACGGACCATACCTATTATAGGTTGGTGGTGGATATGGGGGTGGATATGTATGCCCATTGGGTGGTGCATAATTAGATCCTTTGTAGTTGCCCGACGGTTTCCCGCCTGTACTTTTGTTGCCTGGTTTTGGGGTGTTTGGTCCCCTAGTTGTTTTTACTGGTTGGACCGGAATAGGTTCTTTAGCTTCTGGGGTGTCTGCTTTTACCCCTGTCAATAAGGTTTCTTGCCATTTATATACTTTATTTTGCTCAAAATCCTTGGTGTCCCTTTGGTATTTTTTTGTTTTTTTATTTTTGATCTCTCCATCATACTTTGCCAGGTGACTTTGAAGGGTTTTAGCCCTTTCTAGATATTCATTGTTGGTGCTGAATGGTTCCATTTTTTCTTTGAGATCTGCGATTTTAGCTTGCAGAATGACTGCTTTTGCTTTGCGCTTCCTCACCATGAGTTGCATAAGTTTTTGTTCGCAGCCATTGAAGAATTGGTACCATTCGTCCAAAGATTGTAAGTCTTCGGACCCCTCATTGGGGCTAATGTCCCACCTTAATCTCCTTGGAGTTAGGTTGTGACCTATATAAATTTCTAATGAGGCTACATCCCACCACAACCTTATTTGTTTTTCCATGTCTATTTGTAGTTGTTTAAAACCTCTCTGGAGGTCTAGGTTGGGGTTTGGTGCCTGTTGGAATACTTCCTCAAGGTTTATGTGTCTTTCTTGCATAAAGTTAAATACATTTATTTATTTATTTATTACAGGATTTATATAGCGCCAACAGTTTGCGCAGCGCTTTACAATATAAAAAGGGGAGACAATACAGTTATAATACAATAAAATACAGGAGGATTAAGGGGGCCCTGCTCAGAAGAGCTTACAATCTAATAGGGTGGGGGAGGTGATACAAAACGTTGTAACTTTTGGGAATGAGCTGATGGAAGTGGTAGAAGATTAGTTGGAGACGTGATAGGCTTCCCTGAATAGATGAGTTTTCAGGGATCGTTTGAAGGTGGCTAGAGTAGGGGATAGCCGGACAGGTTGAGGCAGCGAGTTCCAGAGGATGGGAGAGGCTCTGGAGAAATCCTGGAGACGAGCATGGGAGGAGGAAAAAAGAGAGCTTGACAGGAGGAGATCTTGAGAAGAGCGGAGAGGACGGTTTGGGATATGTTTGGAGACAAGATTGGTGATGTAGCTCGGGGCAGAGTTGTGGATGGCTTTGTAAGTTGTGGTTAGTATTTTGAATTTAATTCACTGGGTGATTGGGAGCCAGTGTAGGGATTGGAGGAGAGGGTTGGCAGACTCTGAACGGTTGGTAAGTTGGATAAGCCTGGCAGCAGCATTCATGATAGACTGAAGAGGGTAGAGCCTATGGAGAGGCAGGCCAATGAGAAGGGAGTTGCAATAGTCAAGGCGAGAGATAACAAGGGAGTGAATGAGTAGTTTGGTGGTGTCATTTGTTAAAAAGGGGCGAATTTTAGAGATGTTACGGAGGTGAAATCTACAAACTTTTGACAGCGATTGGACTTGAGGCTGAAATGACAAGTCCGAGTCTAGGATTACACCGAGTACCCTGGCGTGAGGGGAGGGACTGATGGTTGCATTGTTGATTTTGATGGAAAAGTCATGGAGGGGGGCACGGGCGGGGGGGAATATTAGTAGCTCAGTTTTAGAGAGATTTAGTTTAAGGAAGTGGTGCGACATCCATGCTGAGATGTCAGTTAGTAAGTTAGTAATGCGAGAGGATACTGAAGGAGTGAGGTAAGGAGTAGACAGATAGATTTGGGTGTCATCGGCGTATAAGTGGTATTGAAAGCCATGGGCAGTTATCAAGTTATCAAATACATCCATGCTTGCGTGAGTTGGTAGTAATTGGCCAGAAAAAATATATGTTATATTATTCCAATACTAATAGATATGTGCAAATAGGCAACCGTATATGGTTGTCTCAACCCCGCGCTTGGTGAATCTTATGATATTTAAAAATAAAGTAGTAATTAGTTAAACAAAAAGGTGCTTAGGTTTAACCAAAGCTGGATAAATATAAATATAGCTGCTCCCTTGTAAATCCTAGGATTTGATTGGTGGTGTGGTTTGGTATTTGGGGCGCTGATACATCTATAAAACTTAATAAACTAATGATTAGCTATATATAGTTTAAATAGTGAAAAAATTCTGGTTACGATCGATCTCTTAAGTGGGTGGTCAGTGTCTTATATTTGGGTGTATATGTCTCTAAAGCGGAGACCATATGAATATAGATAAATTGAAATATTAAGTAAATTGTGTTGTTGGCACTCAGGTGTGCCGTTTGAACCGAAATAATTATACCTATAGCGATCCTTTTTGGTGTGAGTCAATGCACCCTGTTCACACGTCACAGGACTCCACTTAGGGAGATAAACTAGCTTGGCTAAGGTCACGACCCTGCCTGTGTACCTCAAATTAATATTGTGGTGTTGTGCTTGTGGTGCGACACCTAAAATGTGATTAAACAGTCAACCGTGTTTCACATATAATTCCTAATATTTGGGGTGTGACACAAATTACATCAATTGACAACCATTGCAATTTAAAACAACCATGTGGCTCCAAGTGCCTTTGAGCCGCAAAAGACCAAAGAAAAAGTCTCTTAATGAAAGTCTATGTGCACAACTTATAAAAATTAAAAATTAATAAAACACATATGTGCATTGAAGAAAAAATTGTTCATAAATCAATTCTTCTGATTAACGTGTATTGGATTCACTCTTATCCTAGGTAAACGTGAGTCCCTTCACCAACAGCTTCTTCCTTCACCCAAAGTGATAAACAAATTGTGGCTGGCCGTTTACCAGATGTTGTTGATTGCTTTACTTAAAAAACAATCAGTTGCACTTTTACAGGACTTTGCCTGTTCACGGATACACCAAAACTATTTAGACAGCTCTCCCTCCTCACAGATCAGCTCAGGTCACAATGGATATATATGTGGGATCAGAGAGAAACACCTCATAGCGTAATCTTGCTTTTATTTAAAAATAGTTTAAAAACAGCATTAGCCAAATGGCCACTTACATTTCCCGGTGCCCGCCCGGCACTGGGGCTGCTCGCCTTAATGGTCAGTAGTGTGGTTTGGAGGATCTTTCCCTTGTTGTTTCCCGCTGTGGGTCGGCGTGCGTTTCACCTGCTGTTGCCGACAACCATACAGACCGGATACTCAGGGATGTTTTGCGCTTAGTTAGTGATCAGGTACCGCCTCCGACGCACGTTTCGTGATGTCACGTCTTCAGGGTGGCGTGCCTGATCACTGTGTTTGCCCTAGTTATGTATTGTCTCCCATTAACTATCCCGCCAATGGGAAACTATGTTTTGCGCAGCCTCAGTGCCGACTGGGCGCCTATTGCGGATCTTCCGCTGATATACATTCATATGTCATTAACAACAAAATAAAATGAAATAAAAACAATGATAAAATCCATACCACTACTTAAACCCTGGATTCTGATTATATAAATGGACTATTTAATATTAGCTAGTATAATACTAGATATTTTATTTTAGCTTTGGGAAAACCCTTTGCGGACTGGCCACGCTTCAGCATTCTGGTTAATGGTGGATTTTTATTCCACCATAATTTTCCTTTAGTGGGGGCTTGTAATAATTGATGTTATTTAACCCCCTATTGGTCCTGTAACTGATGCTTGGACCATCTCAAGCGGGTATATGAGAAGACCTGTAGTGCTAGTATAACTCCACTAGGTGTCCCATCTTTTAGATCTGCCTGCTCTTTTTTGCTGTTACATTTTTAACTCTTTCGTGGAATCTAAGGTGGGTTATATAATAACCCCATTAGAACCTTACTGCCCTATTGACCTCAAAAGTGTGGGATTGACCTATGTGGTTGTACCCCAAAAATTGGTCTATCTGTGTAGGACAGTTTATGTAACCCCCCTCTCTTAATTTAATAGACTACAACGAAAAGGAAGTGGGTTGTAATATTCACATGGTTAGTGTATTATTATTCATTAGTCAGGAAACAGTTCAAGTCCAGTTCGATGTTCATACCTTGCGGTTGCATCGTACTCATTTTGTATATCCACTTTGTCTCGTTTTGTGAAATATCTTTTTTCATATTTGTTCCCCTCCAGTGTCTTGAGATTTTTGTCAATCCCATAAAATTTACACTGGGTGGGATCACTATTGTGGTATTTCTCAAAATGCCTCGATACACTATGGTTGGGAGAGTTAAAAATGTAACAGCAAAAAAGAGCAGGCAGATCTAAAAGATGGGACACCTAGTGGAGTTATACTAGCACTACAGGTCTTCTCATATACCCGCTTGAGATGGTCCAAGCATCAGTTACAGGACCAATAGGGGGTTAAATAACATCAATTATTACAAGCCCCCACTAAAGGAAAATTATGGTGGAATAAAAATCCACCATTAACCAGAATGCGGAAGCATGGCCAGTCCGCAAAGGGTTTTCCCAAAGCTAAAATAAAATATCTAGTATTATACTAGCTAATATTAAATAGTCCATTTATATAATCAGAATCCAGGGTTTAAGTAGTGGTATGGATTTTATCATTGTTTTTATTTCATTTTATTTTGTTGTTAATATCATATGAATGTATATCAGCAGAAGATCCGCAATAGGCGCCCAGTCGGCACTGAGGCTGCGCAAAACATAGTTTCCCATTGGCGGGATAGTTAATGGGAGACAATACATAACTAGGGCAAACACAGTGATCAGGCACGCCACCCTGAAGACGTGACATCACGAAACGTGCGTCGGAGGCGGTACCTGATCACTAACTAAGCGCAAAACATCCCTGAGTATCCGGTCTGTATGGTTGTCGGCAACAGCAGGTGGAACGCACGCCGACCCACAGCGGGAAACAACAAGGGAAAGATCCTCCAAACCACACTACTGACCATTAAGGCGAGCAGCCCCAGTGCCGGGCGGGCACCGGGAAATGTAAGTGGCCATTTGGCTAATGCTGTTTTTAAACTATTTTTAAATAAAAGCAAGATTACGCTATGAGGTGTTTCTCTCTGATCCCACATATATATCCATTGTGACCTGAGCTGATCTGTGAGGAGGGAGAGCTGTCTAAATAGTTTTGGTGTATCCGTGAACAGGCAAAGTCCTGTAAAAGTGCAACTGATTGTTTTTTAAGTAAAGCAATCAACAACATCTGGTAAACGGCCAGCCACAATTTGTTTATCACTTTGGGTGAAGGAAGAAGCTGTTGGTGAAGGGACTCACGTTTACCTAGGATAAGAGTGAATCCAATACACGTTAATCAGAAGAATTGATTTATGAACAATTTTTTCTTCAATGCACATGTGTTTTATTAATTTTTAATTTTTATAAGTTGTGCACATAGACTTTCATTAAGAGACTTTTTCTTTGGTCTTTTGCGGCTCAAAGGCACTTGGAGCCACATGGTTGTTTTAAATTGCAATGGTTGTCAATTGATGTAATTTGTGTCACACCCCAAATATTGGGAATTATATGTGAAACACGGTTGACTGTTTAATCACATTTAAGGTGTCGCACCACAAGCACAACACCACAATATTAATTTGAGGTACACAGGCAGGGTCGTGACCTTAGCCAAGCTAGTTTATCTCCCTAAGTGGAGTCCTGTGACGTGTGAACAGGGTGCATTGACTCACACCAAAAAGGATCGCTATAGGTATAATTATTTCGGTTCAAACGGCACACCTGAGTGCCAACAACACAATTTACTTAATATTTTAATTTATCTATATTCATATGGTCTCCGTTTTAGAGACATATACACCCAAATATAAGACACTGACCACCCACTTAAGAGATCGATCGTAACCAGAATTTTTTCACTATTTAAACTATATATAGCTTTTTTTTCAAAACTCTTTATTCCAAATTTTTCATTACATAATAATTTACATTATACATTTTTATATACTTTTACATTTCTTTATACAATACAAATTATAGTTACATTTGCTCCTTCCTTTCATTCCTTCCTTTCTCACCCTCTGTGGTCACTTAATACTATATTTTCAGATATTCCTCTATCCACTGTTAGCCATGTTCTATTCCAGTTTGCCCATATTTTTTCATACCTTCGCCCGTTTCCCCTTTGTTCGTACATTATTTTTTCATAGGGTAGGACCTGGTTTACTGCTCTCACCCATTGGGTTACTGTCGGGGGATATGGCTGAATCCATTTTTCTATTATTTGTTTTCTTGCCAGAAACAGTACCTCCCTTAAGAAGGTATTATTATCTATATTATCTCTCTCTTCCCTCAATATCCCCAACAAACATAATTCCATCGTAGCTATAAAATGTTTATTCAGGACTTTTCCTATTTTCCTAGCTACTTGTTGCCAATATTTTCTTATTTTACCACAGTACCACATTATATGAAGGAAGTCTGCTCCCCCCTGCCCACATCTAGTACATCTTGGTTCAGTCATCCTCCCCATTTTGTGCAGTCTATTTGGAGCCAAGTACGTCTGATGTATTATATTCATCTGTATTATCCTGTTATTCATTGCAGGGGATGCCTTCCAGTGGGAATTGCAGGCTTCATCCCATTCATGATCGCTCATGTCTGGGATAGCCTCCTGCCACTTATCCCTTATTTTCAATGGTTCACCTTCTATTTTCTTCTGTAACAGGTGTGTGTAAATCTTTGCTATCAATCCCTTAGGTCCCTGTGATCTCAGGATGCCTATAAGGGGATATTTAGATATTTTTAATTCCTCTCTCCTAAACTGTGTCTGTAGCACCTGCCTTAGCTGAAGGTATCTGTAGAACTGTTTACTCAATAAATTATATTGTTTACATAGGTTTTCATAGGTTAGTATCACATTTTTGTCATATATCTGACCAAAAGTTGTTATCTTATTCTGCTTCCAAAATTTACTATCCTCAAAGGCTTCCAGTTGTTCAAATTTTGGGTTGTTCCAAATCGCAGTTTCTGTTGGGATTCCAACAAATCCCGTCAGCTTAGCCTCTCTCCATACTGTCCTTGCCACTTTCAAAAGGGGAATTTTTACTCCCACTCTCCTCAGATCTTTTCATTCTAATCCCGTCATTAAATCATCTATTTGCATTTTACTAAGGAGATATTCCTCTATCCTTGTTATTTTTTCCTGTCCTACCCATGATCTTAGATGTTTCAATTGCCCTGCCAAATAATATAAATATAAATCCGGGAGGGCCAGTCCAGCTTCTGTCTTTGTTTTTTGTAGTTTATTAAATTTTAATTTACATCTTCCATATGCCCAAATGAACCGAGTCATCTGCGAGTTTAATTTTTTAAATATCTGTTTTGGTATTTTTACTGGGGAGTGTGCAAATACATATAAAAACAGTTGGGTAATATAATAGATTTTATTAGGTGTATTCTGCCTGCCATTGATATTGGTAGCTTTATCCATATTTCCAATTTTCTCTTCACATGTTCTACTAGTGGGAGTATGTTGGCTTCCATCTCGTCTTCATGTTTCAACGTAATATTTACTCCTAAATATTTAAATACTTCAACTATTTTTAATGGGGTCTGAGCTCTCCTTTCATTACCTGTTCCCAAGGGCATCAGTGCGGATTTTTGCCAATTTATTTTTAACCCTGAGAACCTCCCGTATGTTTCTATTATTCTCATTGCTTCCGTCAGAGATGCTTGCGCATCTCCCATATATAATATAATATCGTCCGCATATAAGCCTAGGTGTTCGATTTTTTCTCCTACTTTAATCCCTTTATATTTATCTGATTGTCTGAATCTATTTGCCAATGCCTCAATTGCCAGAGCAAACAATTGCGGTGACATTTGGCAGCCCTGTCTTGTTCCTCTATATAGTTTTATTGTAGGGGATTGTAGGGGATAATATACCGTTTATTAGCAAATTGGAGCATGGTTGTTTATAGATTATTCTCACCCATTTTCTAAATTTTTCCCCAAATCCATTCCTTTCCAGGACTGTCTGCAGAAATTCCCATTCTATAGAGTCAAATGCCTTGGCTGTATCCAGCGATGCCAAGGCACTTGTTTCCGGAATAAACTCTCTCATTTGTGTCATATATTGCGTCCTTCTAATATTAATTGTGGATTTCCCTGGCATAAAGCCAGTTTGGTCCTCCACTATTATAGACAAGATTACCTGATTGAGCCTTTTGGCAAGCACTTTTGCCAATACTTTATAATCTATATTTAATAATGATATTGGCCTATACGACCCACACTCAGTTCTGTCTTTGTCTGGTTTTGGTATCAATATGACTGTAGCATCATACATGGAAACAGGCATTTCTCCCCTTTGGACCGCCTCTCCATACATTTTGGTCATAACTGGTACCATAATTTCTGCATATCGCTGGTACATTTCCAGTGGTATGCCATCTGGTCCTGGGGACTTACCCTTTCCCAGAGAGAAGATAGCTTCTCGTACTTCCTCTTCCTCTATGTCCCTCTCTAACTCCTCTTTTTGTTCCTCTGTTAATTTAAGGAAGTTCAAATCCTTCAGGTATTCCTCTATATCTTCTCGTGTACAGGTCAGTGTTGATGTATACATGTTAATATAGTATTTTTGGAATGTCTCAAGTATCTCATCTAATGTGTTTACCATCTCTCTTTTTTCATTTTTCACCTCTGATATTGCTAGTGATGGTGTTTGTCGTTTTATCATAAAGTTCAGCATCTTATTAGATTGTTGTCCTTGTTCAAAGTTTTTTTGTGCACATTGGAGTTTCTTACGCTTTGCGTTAATTATTAGTTGGTTCTTATATTGCCGTGATGAGGCTGCCCATCTTATTTGGTTTATATTTGAGGGGTCCCCTATAAACCTATTTTCTGCCTGTGCGCATAATTGTTCCATTTCCTCCTCTTCCTGCCTATTAGTACGTTTAATGTATGATATTGTTGATCTTGTTATCCCCCTCAAGTATGCCTTAAATGTGTCCCAGAGTACTCCATCTATTTTCCTGTTGCCATGTACTTCCAGGAACATTCCCATTTGCTCTGGAATTCTATCATTTAATCCTATCTGGGTTAACCATTGAGCATATATCCTATAACCCGGTCTTATTCTTTTTGGGCCTATTTTTAGCTCAAAGGTTAATCCTGAATGGTCAGTCACCCCTCTTGTCATGTACGCCACAGACCGAACCATTGGCAGGATCTTTTCGTTCCCCATTACCATATCTATTCTAGACATGCGCCCTCTCCCAGGTGCATGCCATGAATAAGCCCGGGTCCCAGGGTTTCTGATCCTCCACAAGTCAGCCCATCCTACTTCATTCATAAATTTCTCCAACACCTTCGGCCCTTCCCCTCCTTTATGCTTACTTCTTCCGAACCTGTCTAATTTTGGGTCTAAACACATATTGAAATCTCCCATACATACGACATGTGCCTCTGGATATTCTGACATAAATATCACTGCCTCTTTCAGTACTCGCATTGTAGCTGGGGGGGGGTTATAAATCCCCATGATTACAACAGGCATTGCATGCACCAACGCAAAGACAAAAACATATCTTCCATCGGGATCTCTTTTTTCTCTAATGCACTCCCATGTTACCCCTCGATGGACCAAAAGAGAAACCCCTCTTGAGTATGTAGTATGACATGAGTGGCTTGACCATTGTATCCAAGGTTTTTCTTGATACTTCAATCTCTCTTTAGTCATATGTGTTTCTTGGATACAAATGATCTTTGCCTGCACCTTGTTAATTTCTGAAAAAACCTGTGTTCGTTTTAATTGCGTTCCCATACCTCTCACATTCCATGACAGAAATGTGTGCTGATTACTCATATTTGATGTATTTTATTTTAGCCATTATTCCCCCAAAAAATAAAAGAAGAGGAAAAATAAATCCTATGTCCCTTTTTCCTTTCCGTGACCCTTCTCTTTTCTACCTCTCTCCTCTCATTCATCCATTCCATTCCATTCATCCATAACATTTTTTTTAGGGCATTACCAACATATTGCATTTTTGCTCTTATATAGGTAATTTATTTCGATTTCAGCCTGTCTGCTCCTACCCTTTTCCCGCTTAATCGGGAATATAAGGGGCGAGGGGGGAGCCGCCAAGGAGGGGGGAGGAAAAAAAAAAAGGGAAACACCGCACAAAAAAAAAAAAAAAAAACGGATACACCGCAGAAAAAAAAAAAAAAGGGAAACACCGCACAAAAAAAAAAAAAAAAAAACGGATACACTGCAGAGAAAGAAAAAAAAAGGGAAACACCGGACAAAAAAAAAAAAAAAATGTTTTTCTTGTTCTCTCCCTTCCACCACCTCCCTCCCTCCACCCTTCCCTTCCTCCTTCCTTGTGCGCAACTCTATTTTATCTATTCACTCCCCATCCCTCCCCCCATTTATTTGTGTTTATAGTGTTTATAATGTGTCTCTTTACCTTGCCCTAGCCTTCCCTTATTACTGTGTTTTTGAGAAAAAAAAAAAAAAAAGGGAAAAGGGGAAGGGGAAAGATTTCCTCTCACTCTTCCCTCTCTTCAGTTTGTAACTAGTGCTTATTTCAATGTGTTTCGCTGTGATTTTAGCTCCATTTTCCTATTTATACACACCCCATCACCCTCCATTTACCCCCCCCCTCCTCCCCATCCCTCCCGCTCCCCTATCAAATAAGAAAAAGGGAAATAAAAGCAAAAAAAAAAAAATATAAAGAAAAAGAAAACCAAATCCATAAATTATTAAAACTTCTTCCTTTAACCCAAGGAAATAATAAAAAAAAAAGGGGGAAATAAAAGCAAATATAAAGTAGGGAGAGTGTCCCTCTCATCCCCCCTCCTCCCCCCCCCCCCCAAAGTCCCGATCTTCTTGGTGTCTCTTATCCTTTCAGGGCTTCTCTGTTTCTCCTATCGAGGCATAGGCTTAGTTATTCCCAGCCAGTCTTTAGCTTGTTCAGGTGTACTGAAAAACAAAGTCTTTCCCCCTTTCTCCACTCTCAATCGTGCTGGGTATGCCATAGAATATTCAATTCCTGCCTCTCTCATTTTTCGTTTTATTTCATAAAATGTTGCCCGTTGTTTTTGCAGCTCCAGAGAGAAGTCTGGAAATATTGATATTTTGCTATTTTCATAGCGAATCTCTCCTTTTTGTCTTGCTTTCCGCAGAATTGTGTCTCTGTCTCTGCAATTTAGTAGTCGTGCCAACAGGGGTCTAGGGGGAAACCCTGGTTTAGGTGTTACTGCCGGGACCCTATGCGCTCTCTCCACTGCATATGCTGCTGATACCTCCATATCTGGGAACACATTTTTCAGCCATTTTTCTATAAAGTCACCAGGATTAAACCCTTCTGCCTTTTCTGGTAAACCGACTATTCTTAAGTTATTGCGATGCATACGGTTCTCAAAATCATCAGATTTTTGATGCCACAGGGTAATCTGTTTTTCTATCGAAGCTATCTTTTTAGGCATAGGGGTAACAGTATCTTCCAATAAAGCAGTCCTATTTTCCATTTCCATCATTCTCTCTCTTATACTCTGCATATCATGCCTGATCAGTCCTATGTCATTTATAATTTCATCCATTTTACCTGTTAAGGCTGCATTGCTCGATTGGATGGCCTCCATTATCTGGGAGTTCATCTGTTCCAGGGTCAGTTTAGGATGTTTCTCCTGTTTTTCTGCTGCTTTCCCGGGCTGCGGCTGGGTTGTGTTAAGCTTCTGGATTTCTAGCGCTGATGGTCCGCCGCTCCGTGTCTGTGGGGGACTACGTCCACCGTCTTGCTTATCCGTTCGAGCAAATTCTTTGAGACGATCGGCCGCCGACTGCTTGCTATTGCTCATCGCACCAAGCGATCGTTTTCACAGATTTAGAGTCTCGGTAGCAACCGGCTGATCAAGATTCTATAGGGGATTCAGGCACCACCAAGCGTTCGTTTTCGCGGGTTTTAGGGTCTCGGTAGCAGAGATTAATCAGGATACTTTCAGAGACTCAGGCTGATCTCAACCTCCCGCTGCTCACATCCGAACGCCGCGTCCGACCGTCACATCCGGTCGCGTCGGCGGAAGCGGAACTATATATAGCTAATCATTAGTTTATTACGTTTTATAGATGTATCAGCGCCCCAAATACCAAACCACACCACCAATCAAATCCTAGGATTTACAAGGGAGCAGCTATATTTATATTTATCCAGCTTTGGTTAAACCTAAGCACCTTTTTGTTTAACTAATTACTACTTTATTTTTAAATATCATAAGATTCACCAAGCGCGGGGTTGAGACAACCATATACGGTTGCCTATTTGCACATATCTATTAGTATTGGAATAATATAACATATATTTTTTCTGGCCAATTACTACCAACTCACGCAAGCATGGATGTATTTAACTTTATGCAAGAAAGACACATAAACCTTGAGGAAGTATTCCAACAGGCACCAAACCCCAACCTAGACCTTGAGAGAGGTTTTAAACAACTACAAATAGACATGGAAAAACAAATAAGGTTGTGGTGGGATGTAGCCTCATTAGAAATTTATATAGGTCACAACCTAACTCCAAGGAGATTAAGGTGGGACATTAGCCCCAATGAGGGGTCCGAAGACTTACAATCTTTGGACGAATGGTACCAATTCTTCAATGGCTGCGAACAAAAACTTATGCAACTCATGGTGAGGAAGCGCAAAGCAAAAGCAGTCATTCTGCAAGCTAAAATCGCAGATCTCAAAGAAAAAATGGAACCATTCAGCACCAACAATGAATATCTAGAAAGAAAATGTGGAAGAAATCTGCGCTCGGAAAAAATTAGGAAATAACCAGAGCAGCTGAACACTATGGCTCTAGATACTAAACCAAAAATAGAAATAAATGTGAAAAAGTGCAGCGCTCAGAAAAATGAGATAAAAAATGAGATAAAAAAACTTGACCAATAACGGTAAAGGTGAGTGAATCAAGTCCTATTCCATGTGAATGGATACTGGTACTTGCGACAATTTGAGTGCATATAAACTTATAAACAACTTAATTACAGTGCAAACCTAAACCAAATATGTGTTGATATATGTTAAATACATAAACTAACATTTGCAAAAAAATATGTGAATACCCAAATCTATAAGTTCAAACACATAAGTGCATCCAAATCGCATGCAGTGAAAAACGCAAAAAAATCTATCAAAATAGTCAAACAGAGTCCTCAGTACTGAATATTGAGTACATAAACTAACATTTGCAAAAAAATATATATGTGAATACCCAAATCTATAGGTTCAAACAGATAAGTGCATCCAAATCGCATACAGTGAAAAACGCAAAAAAAAAAAAAAAAATCAAACAGAGTCCTCAGTGTTCAGTAGCCTTTGACAGTCTCCTACACAGAGCGCTTCTGAGTGTAATAAGATTTTCTTAAAATTGACCTCGCAGTTCCCTTCAAGAGATATAAAGTAAGAAAAGGAGGCTTACCAGATGTCTGGTCTTTACCGCATATATCCCATCAAACGAGGTTCCAGGTACAGCGAATCAGCTGGGCAATTCCTCGCTCATCAGAGCGTGCATCAGGCTCCACCAAGTGCCTATATACCCCCTCTGGGGGGTCCGATCAGAGTCCCGCAGGGATACCAAAAATAAAACAAAAAAAGGTCCGGATCGTGTAGTATGTTAAAACAAGGGATGCCTTTATTCTGGCTCAATGGGTCCAATGTACAGCACAGATAAGTAGCAATACAAAATAAAAACAGTTTTGCTACCTTGTAGCTAAGAAAGATAAAAACTCCTGGCCTGGGAGTGTAGAAGCGATCGCATATGCGCAGAGCGTGTGGGCGTGACTACTCGGGTAGTCACGCCCACACGCTCTGCGCATATGCGATCGCTTCTACACTCCCAGGCCAGGAGTTTTTATCTTTCTTAGCTACAAGGTAGCAAAACTGTTTTTATTTTTGGTATCCCTGCGGGACTCTGATCGGACCCCCCAGAGGGGGTATATAGGCACTTGGTGGAGCCTGATGCACGCTCTGATGAGCGAGGAATTGCCCAGCTGATTCGCTGTACCTGGAATCTCGTTTGATGGGATATATGCGGTAAAGACCAGACATCTGGTAAGCCTCCTTTTCTTACTTTATATCTCTTGAAGGGAACTGCGAGGTCAATTTTAAGAAAATCTTATTACACTCAGAAGCGCTCTGTGTAGGAGACTGTCAAAGGCTACTGAACACTGAGGACTCTGTTTGATTTTTTTTTTTTTTTTTTTTGCGTTTTTCACTGTATGCGATTTGGATGCACTTATCTGTTTGAACCTATAGATTTGGGTATTCACAATATTTTTTTTTTTTTTTTGCAAATGTTAGTTTATGTACTCAATATTCAGTACTGAGGACTCTGTTTGACTATTTTGATTGATTTTTTTGCGTTTTTCACTGCATGCGATTTGGATGCACTTATGTGTTTGAACTTATAGATTTGGGCATTCACATATTTTTTTGCAAATGTTAGTTTATGTATTTAACATATATCAACACATATTTGGTTTAGGTTTGCACTGTAATTAAGTTGTTTATAAGTTTATATGCACTCAAATTGTCGCAAGTACCAGTATCCATTCACATGGAATAGGACTTGATTCACTCACCTTTACCGTTATTGGTCAAGTTTTTTTATCTCATTTTTTATCTCATTTTTCTGAGCGCTGCACTTTTTCACATTTAATATCTAGAAAGGGCTAAAACCCTTCAAAGTCACCTGGCAAAGTATGATGGAGAGATCAAAAATAAAAAAACAAAAAAATACCAAAGGGACACCAAGGATTTTGAGCAAAATAAAGTATATAAATGGCAAGAAACCTTATTGACAGGGGTAAAAGCAGACACCCCAGAAGCTAAAGAACCTATTCCGGTCCAACCAGTAAAAACAACTAGGGGACCAAACACCCCAAAACCAGGCAACAAAAGTACAGGCGGGAAACCGTCGGGCAACTACAAAGGATCTATTTATGCACCACCCAATGGGCATACATATCCACCCCCATATCCACCACCAACCTATAATAGGTATGGTCCGTTGGACAATAGACCAGTGGAATATAACTATTATGGGCCAGAACGTAACCATTATCCTCCAAGGCCACCGAGAGGAACTTTTAGAGGGAACTTCAGAGGGAGACCGGGCCCATATCAAAGTCAATATCCCAACCAATACCAGGGGGGGGGAATGGAGGGGATGGAAGGAATCCTATCGTATTCCACCCAACTCACCTCAAGTACAAAAAGACACAACAGACTGAGAGGAAAAAGAGGAAGAGGTAGAAAGAAAAAGAAAAAGGGACAATTAAATCATGGGTTGTTCAACTTGACAGGTTGAACAAGTTTACCGACATTGAGCTAGAGGTATTAAACCAAGGATTGAAATATGCACCGAGCAAAAATGCAGATAAATTCGAACTATTCATAGACATAGAAAAGTACGTCAGGAAACTGAATATAAAAAAACATTTTGCCAACCAAATTGTAACACAAGACGCACCGCAAGTAGTGCTTCCATTTGCACACACAAATTTAAAAAACAATTCCACTTTCAACCCCCAAAAAGGTAAACACCATCACATAGAAGTATTCAAAGATATGGTGCAAAACGACATTAAAAACATGGAGATAAAAAAGTATGCAGATACAGCAAAAATATGGGAAGGTATCAAATCGATAGAAAGAAATAGTTGTCAGGGCGGCGGACAAGGGAGGGGGATTAGTCATTATGACACGAGAATATTATTACAGTGAAATGGACAGGCAATTACAGGACTCTAACACCTATCAGAAGCTTAGAGGAGATCCTACTTCAAAACTAAAAATGTTATTAAAAGATTGGGTAATGGAGGGAGTACAGAGACTATTTTTGAATAACAAAGAGGCAGAGTATTTGATTCCTCATGCCCCAAAAATCTCGGTTCTGTATTTGGTACCGAAAATACACAAAAACAAGGACCAACCACCAGGGCGCCCAATCATTAGTGGTATCAATTCCCTATTTTCCCGAGTAGGGGAGTATCTTGATTGTTTTTTCAAACCACTGGTACCCACAAGCCCATCGTATTTGAAGGACAGCCGAGAACTGATAGTCCTCTTACAAAAATTAAAAGCTACCAAAAACACCATTATGATCACAGTAGATATAGAATCACTGTACACCAATATCAGACAATCGGATGCATTAGTGGCAATACAATGGGCTCTAACTAAACATTCTAGACTAAAGAAAGCCCAAATCAAACATCTGGTCAAAGGCTTGAGTATAACTATGAGTAACAATTATTTTTGGGCGAACAATGATTATTATAACCAAATAGGGGGCGTTGCCATGGGGGCACGCTACGCCCCAAGTGTGGCTAATATTGTCCTTAACAAATGGGAGTCAGAAACCATCTTCAACCAACGTAGTAAGTCGCTTGTGTTCTATAAAAGGTATATAGACGATATTATTTTATTTTGGAAAGGTAATGTCGATGAGTTTACCAACTACCTAGCTAGCATGAACAGCAATGTTTATGGCCTAAGATTCACCACTAAGGATGAGCCCGGTGTTCGATTCGAACCCATGTTCGAATCGAGCACCGGGTGTTCGCTCGCTCGGCGAGCCCAGAACTATTGGGGCCGCTCGCATCAAATTCGTGTGATGCGAGCGGCCTCGCAATGCATTGCGGCCCGCGCAGTGCAATGCTGGCTGATGATTGGCCAAGCATGCACTGTGACCCCGCATGCTTGGCCAATCACAGCGCCGGCAGCGAGGAGAGCCATAATTGGCTACAGGCAGGATGCCTGTAGCCAATTATAGCTCAGGGGCTTTAGTACACGCCCCACGGTATAAGAGGCCGCCGCGCCGGCGGCCTCGCATATTATGTTTCAGTCAGTGTCAGCGTGTCAGTGTGCTGCTGACTGCTGACAACAATATGTGCTCTATTTCTGGGGATATGTGTGTGCATGCTGTTAGAACAGCATTGCAGTATCACATCTGGGGGGTGTCTATAGGTGGCCTGTGAAGGGGGCAGGTTTCCTGTGCTTAGAACTTTCCCTGCAAAAAAGTGTCATTTTTTGCTATTTAAAATCACTCGCGGCTAATGAATTGATGGCTCCTGTAACACAGAGAACTGTCATTCATTAATAAAAAAAAAAAAAAAAGCGTAGGGGTCCCCCCAAATTCAATAACCAGGCCCTTCAGGTCTGGGATGGATATTAAGGGGGATCCCAGACAAAAAAAAAAAAAAAAAAGGGCGTAGGGTCCCCCTCAAAATCCATACCAGACCCTTGAGGTCTGGTATGGATTTTAAGGGGAACCCTAGCCAAAAAAAATGGCGTGGGGTCCCCCTCAAAATCCATACCAGACCCTTATCCGAGCACGCAACCTGGCAGGCCGCAGGAAAAGAGGGGGGGACGAGAGCGGCCCCCCCTCTCGCCTGAACCGTACCAGGCCACATGCCCTCAACATTGGGAGGATGCTTTGGGGGTCTAAGACCCCTAAAGCACCTTGTCCCCATGTTGATGAGGACAAGGGCCTCTTCCCCACAACCGTGCCCGGTGGTTGTGGGGGTCTGCGGGCGGGGGGCTTATCGGAATCTGGAAGCCCCCTTTAACAAGGGGACCCCCAGATCCCGGCCCCCCCCCCTGTGTGAAATGGTAAGGGGGTACAAAAGTACCCCTACCATTTCACCAAAAAAGTGGCAAAAATGGTAAAAATGACAGGAGACAGTCTTTGACAATTCCTTTATTAAAATCTTCTTTCTTCTTTCTTCATCCTTCGGTTTCTTCATCTTCTCCTTCCTTCATCTTCTTCCATCTTCTTCTTCCATTTTCTTCTTCCTCCGATCCGCTTCTTCTTGCGCTGGTCTTCTCGTCCTTCTCGTCCGGCATCTTCTTCCGTCGGCGTCGGCGTCGGCGTCAGTGTCGCTGTCGGGGTCTTCTTGGGCCGCTCCGCGCAATGGGAGGCTCCCGCTGTGTGAGGCTCCGCTCCATCTGACAGGTCTTTTATAATGGAGGGCACCTGGTGACCCCGCCCCCTCTGACGCACAGAGACGTCATGGGGAATTCCATGATGGCTTTCCCCATGATGTCAGAGGGGGGCGGGGTCACCAGTTGCCCTCCGTTTTAAAAGACCTGTCAGATGGAGCGGAGCCTCACACAGCGGGAGCCTCCCATTGCGCGGATCGGCCCAAGAAGACACCGACACCGACACCGACGGAAGAAGATGCCGGACGAGAAGGACGAGAAGACCAGCGCAAGAAGAAGCGGATCGGAGGAAGAAGAAAATGGAAGAAGAAGATGGAAGAAGATGAAGGAAGGAGAAGATGAAGAAACCGAAGGATGAAGAAAGAAGAAAGAAGATTTTAATAAAGGAATTGTCAAAGACTGTCTCCTGTCATTTTTACCATTTTTGCCACTTTTTTGGTGAAATGGTAGGGGTACTTTTGTACCCCCTTACCATTTCACACAGGGGGGGGCCGGGATCTGGGGGTCCCCTTGTTAAAGGGGGCTTCCAGATTCCGATAAGCCCCCCGCCCGCAGACCCCCACAACCACCGGGCACGGTTGTGGGGAAGAGGCCCTTGTCCTCATCAACATGGGGACAAGGTGCTTTAGGGGTCTTAGACCCCCAAAGCATCCTCCCAATGTTGAGGGCATGTGGCCTGGTACGGTTCAGGCGAGAGGGGGGGGCGCTCTCGTCCCCCCCTCTTTTCCTGCGGCCTGCCAGGTTGCGTGCTCGGATAAGGGTCTGGTATGGATTTTGAGAGGGGACCCCACGCCATTTTTTTTTGGCTAGGGTTCCCCTTAAAATCCATACCAGACCTCAAGGGTCTGGTATGGATTTTGAGGGGGACCCTACGCCATTTTTTTTTTTTTTTTTTTTTGGCTGGGATCCCCCTTAATATCCATCCCAGACCTGAAGGGCCTGGTTATTGAATTTGGGGGGACCCCTACGCTTTTTTTTTTTCATTTTTTTTATTTTTTATCAATGACTTTTTTTTATGAATGAGTTTCAATGAATCACTGTTCTCTGTGTTACGGGAGCCGTGAATTAACATTAGCCGCGAGTGATTTTAAATAGCTTTTTTACTTTCAAAAATGACACTTTGCGCAGAGACAGTTCTAAACACGGGAAACATGCGCCCCTTCACAGGCATACTACACCCCCCAGGTATGAAATTTAAAGGAATATTACACTTTTATTGTTTCAATTTAAGCATTATTAAAATCACTGCTCCTGAAAAAACGGCCGTTTAAAAAAAAAAAAAATTTGCATTGATACATGTCCCCTGGGGCAGGACCCAGGTCCCCAAACACTTTTTATGACATTAACATGCATATTAGCCTTTAAAATGAGCACTTTTAATTTTGAACGTTCGCATCCATTATAACTAATAGGGTTCTAAAGCTTGCACGGATATTAGGTCCGTTCGCGGGTTCTGGTGCGAGCCGAACGGGGGGGTGTTCGGCTCATCCCTATTCACCACCGAACATATGGGCAGAGAAGTCAATTACCTAGATTTGACCATAACTATCAAACAAAAACGTTCTTTAAAAGCACTGACCGTAATGGGTATGTGCCCACCAGCAGCTGCCATCACCCGCGGTGGATAGGAGCCATCCCCAAGGGCCAATATTTGCGCCTGAAACGCAACTGTGCTTCTCCTAGTGATTTTAGAGAGCAAGCACAAGTACTAACAGAAAGGTTTGTTGAAAAGGGATACAATCCAAATGTCCTGAACAGGGTAGTCCTAGAAGTATTAGCAATGGACAGGAACACCCTGTTAACAAACCAAGCTAAACCTGAATCTAAAGGCCCACTAGCCTTTATCACAGGTTACAACAGACAGTACAGGCAAATAGAAGCCATATTCAAAAAACATTGGCCCATTCTATTACAAGATAAAGACCTAGAGCCCATTATTACACCACAACCAAAATTTTTTTATAAACGAGCCCCAGGACTACGGAACAAAATAGCTCCAAATGTGCCAGACCCCCCCCAGGAAGGTACCCACCTTCCTGGAGGGATCTGGCTTTCATTACTGCACTAGATGCAAGGCATGCCGACTTACCAGACAACCAGGGACCCAAAAGAAGATCACCCATTTTCAGTCGTGCGTAACAAAAAATACACACAAAATTAAGCCCTTAATTACATGTTACTCAGATCATGTAACGCAGTGTTTCTCAACTCCAGTCCTCAAGGCGCCCCAACAGTCATGTTTTCAGGATTTCCCTCAGATGAAACGGCTGTGGTAAGGCAGTGAAACTGATCAAATCACCTGTGAAAATAATGGAAAGCCTGAAAACATGACCTGTTGGGGCGCCTTGAGGACTGGAGTTGAGAAACACTGATGTAACGTATGTACTCGAATGCCCGTGCCCAATGCAATACGTAGGCCGCACCACCAGACAACTTAAAATCAGAATCAACGAACATCTAGCAAATATAAAGAAAAAATTTCCCAACCATAGTGTATCGAGGCATTTTGAGAAATACCACAATAGTGATCCCACCCAGTGTAAATTTTATAGGATTGACAAAATCTCAAGACACTGGAGGGGAACAAATATGAAAAAAGATATTTCACAAAACGAGACAAAGTGGATATACAAAATGAGTACGATGCAACCGCAAGGTATGAACATCGAACTGGACTTGAACTGTTTCCTGACTAATGAATAATAATACACTAACCATGTGAATATTACAACCCACTTCCTTTTCGTTGTAATCTATTAAATTAAGAGAGGGGGGTTACATAAACTGTCCTACACAGATAGACCAATTTTTGGGGTACAACCACATAGGTCAATCCCACACTTTTGAGGTCAATAGGGCAGTAAGGTTCTAATGGGGTTATTATATAACCCACCTTAGATTCCACGAAAGAGTTAAAAATGTAACAGCAAAAAAGAGCAGGCAGATCTAAAAGATGGGACACCTAGTGGAGTTATACTAGCACTACAGGTCTTCTCATATACCCGCTTGAGATGGTCCAAGCATCAGTTACAGGACCAATAGGGGGTTAAATAACATCAATTATTACAAGCCCCCACTAAAGGAAAATTATGGTGGAATAAAAATCCACCATTAACCAGAATGCGGAAGCGTGGCCAGTCCGCAAAGGGTTTTCCCAAAGCTAAAATAAAATATCTAGTATTATACTAGCTAATATTAAATAGTCCATTTATATAATCAGAATCCAGGGTTTAAGTAGTGGTATGGATATTATCATTGTTTTTATTTCATTTTATTTTGTTGTTAATGACATATGAATGTATATCAGCGGAAGATCCGCAATAGGCGCCCAGTCGGCACTGAGGCTGCGCAAAACATAGTTTCCCATTGGCGGGATAGTTAATGGGAGACAATACATAACTAGGGCAAACACAGTGATCAGGCACGCCACCCTGAAGACGTGACATCACGAAACGTGCGTCGGAGGCGGTACCTGATCACTAACTAAGCGCAAAACATCCCTGAGTATCCGGTCTGTATGGTTGTCGGCAACAGCAGGTGAAACGCACGCCGACCCACAGCGGGAAACAACAAGGGAAAGATCCTCCAAACCACACTACTGACCATTAAGGCGAGCAGCCCCAGTGCCGGGCGGGCACCGGGAAATGTAAGTGGCCATTTGGCTAATGCTGTTTTTAAACTATTTTTAAATAAAAGCAAGATTACGCTATGAGGTGTTTCTCTCTGATCCCACATATATATCCATTGTGACCTGAGCTGATCTGTGAGGAGGGAGAGCTGTCTAAATAGTTTTGGTGTATCCGTGAACAGGCAAAGTCCTGTAAAAGTGCAACTGATTGTTTTTTAAGTAAAGCAATCAACAACATCTGGTAAACGGCCAGCCACAATTTGTTTATCACTTTGGGTGAAGGAAGAAGCTGTTGGTGAAGGGACTCACGTTTACCTAGGATAAGAGTGAATCCAATACACGTTAATCAGAAGAATTGATTTATGAACAATTTTTTCTTCAATGCACATATGTGTTTTATTAATTTTTAATTTTTATAAGTTGTGCACATAGACTTTCATTAAGAGACTTTTTCTTTGGTCTTTTGCGGCTCAAAGGCACTTGGAGCCACATGGTTGTTTTAAATTGCAATGGTTGTCAATTGATGTAATTTGTGTCACACCCCAAATATTGGGAATTATATGTGAAACACGGTTGACTGTTTAATCACATTTAAGGTGTCGCACCACAAGCACAACACCACAATATTAATTTGAGGTACACAGGCAGGGTCGTGACCTTAGCCAAGCTAGTTTATCTCCCTAAGTGGAGTCCTGTGACGTGTGAACAGGGTGCATTGACTCACACCAAAAAGGATCGTTATAGGTATAATTATTTCGGTTCAAACGGCACACCTGAGTGCCAACAACACAATTTACTTAATATTTTAATTTATCTATATTCATATGGTCTCCGCTTTAGAGACATATGCACCCAAATATAAGACACTGACCACCCACTTAAGAGATCGATCGTAACCAGAATTTTTTCACTATTTAAACTATATATAGCTAATCATTAGTTTATTAAGTTTTATAGATGTATCAGCACCCCAAATACCAAACCACACCACCAATCAAATCCTAGGATTTACAAGGGAGCAGCTATATTTATATTTATCCAGCTTTGGTTAAACCTAAGCACCTTTTTGTTTAACTAATTACTACTTTATTTTTAAATATCATAAGATTCACCAAGCGCGGGGTTGAGACAACCATATACGGTTGCCTATTTAAAAATAAGACATACCATACCTGCAAAGCAAATACAAAAAAACATAGTACATGCTTCGGCATATATTCTCTTTTTTTTAACTGTGGTGGTGAAATCACCCCCTACAGCGCTGGAGTCACATCTTTATGTATCGTGGGAGAAAATGCTGTTGCTGTCAGAATAAATAAACCCGTGCTGCAGCTGAATGGCGTACCTGCTAAACAAAGTAACATTACAGTATAACAGTAAGACATACCTGCAAAACAAATACAATAAAACATAGTAAAAATAAAACATTACAGTTCTAAAATACCGTAACAACAGAGAGAGAACAATAGCTATAGAACAATAGTGAGTGAACAATAGAGCAGACAATAGAGAGGGAACATAAGAGAGAGAACAATAGAGAGAGAGAGAAGAAAAATAAAACCACAACTATTTTTGGCTTTTTTATTTTATATTTTGTGATGCCATCTCATCTTTCGAGACCCTGTCTTAGTTGCCCTAGGACTGTGCAGTGCTGTACCCTATGCTAATACTCCACTAGTGTGTGGTAGCGTTTAAAACAGTCACTGATGCAGAGACCAGGTTGGTCAGGACAGTAGGGACAATAAAAGTGGGTGTCACGCCTAAATCCTGCAGACACGACATCTTCTTTAGGGTGTTCTTTGGGTAGGGGTATCAGGGAGGACATATGGAAAATGCCTTTCATGCAGCCAGCTCACTGTAATTGCTTTGGGAAGGGCTGTGACGATCTCTTCCTAGAATTTTAGGAAGGATCCAGTTCGTCCTGAAGCTTTGTATAACACAAAAGCGTTCAGCAGAGCCAATTGAAATAACATAATAATAATGAGGGGTCCACCCCTCCCAAATTAAGGTTGTATTCATGGACACAGAGGGGTTTCTCCACAACAACAGTCGCCGTAGGAATTAGGAGCTAACAAATTATTACACTTCAAGCAGGCTCTCTCCCCCGTCTAAGTCGGGATTCTACAAGCCGTTGGGGGAAGCCCCGTCGATTAGATTGCACGTGCCACATGCGCCAATTTCACAATCAAAAAAGTGACTAAAAAGCTTGTGTAATAATTGTTCACGTACAAGTGATACCCCTTTCTGAATAAGTGTGACACCAAGTCCCGCACAATCTTACCAGCCCTCCCTATGTAGTCTGGGCAGTTCTCCGGCTCTACGTGACTATCTCTTCCCCTCGTAAACCATAAAACTATATGTATAGTGATGCCCTTACACAGAGCTTATACATCTTGACCCCATATCTGGCAGGCTTGCTGGGAAGAAACTGTTTGATAGACAAGCGGCCAGAAAACGTAATCAGGGACTCATTAATGCACACAACTTGATCAGGAGTAAACAAGGCTGCAAACTGTTGGTTGAAGTGGTTTACGAGGGGCCGAATTTTGTAGAGCCGATCAAATCCAGGGTCACCCCGAGGATGACAGAGTTCATTATCATTGAAGTGCATGAACCGTAATAGGTTTCCAATCTCTGCCAAGGATCAACTGGGGATTAGCAGCGATGAATTGACCAGCATACAAATTGCTTTGGTCCACAATAGATCTATAGAGATCGTCCATGAAAAACAGCGAATAAAAATCAAGTGACGTAAAATCAACTGTTTCCACCTGAATTCCAGATTGGCCAGTGAATGGGGGAAGTACAGGTGCTGCAGAAGTGGTGGGCTCCCAATTCGGATTGGCAAATGCAGCAGGAAGGCTCGACGGGCCTGTGTTTGTCTTCTTCTTGGTGGCTGCAGGACACTACTCATGCTAGCCACCTCACCAGCTTTAACTGCAATTATGGGACTCGCCAAGTCACCAAGTGTTACTGCAGTGCTGGCTGTACGACCAAGATGTATTAGGCCGCTGGTGCTTGCCAGTTCACCAGAAGGAAGAGCGGCACTAATACTGGCTCTCTGCTCCACTCTATACGAGAGCCCTGTGGTTCTTGCACCTCAACAACAGCAGAAGAACGGGGTCGGGTACGCCTGACCTTGGCAGGGACCACAATTCCGTCGTCAGAGCTATCTGTCAGGGTGCCGCTGCTGTCTACCGATTCGTATTCTGAGCCTGAATCTGACAGATGGGTGACTTCCTCTTCACTATCTGTCATGCTCATAAACGTGTAGGCCTCTTCATGCTGTACCTTCGATTGGACATTTTGGCCTCTAAATTTACTGGTACCGTAGTGAGACTCACAGAAAAAAGAGCACCTGACTGTCAGCGACGGCTTCAAACGCATTTGCAGGGATCAGGCCTGACTCTGCGAATGCTGCAGTTATGTGTTTAGTGTTTTTTTAAGTTACAGTGATTGATACTGTACTTGGCTACTAAGGGAGGTGTATGGTGCATGCGTGGGTGTTAGCGCTACTGGCACTGAAGCTGCCTGGGGTGATGCAGACCCTATTTGACACTAAAACCTAACTAATATCACCCGCTGGGTGATCAGGGGGTTAAACCTTTTATTAGGGGTTTAGGGGGGGGCCCTAGACCTATCTGGGCCTACCACTAAGTACCCTAACACTGATTTTTGTCACTAATGACACCAGTACAGTGATCAAAAAAAAAATATGAACACTGCACTGGGTGACACAGTGACAGGGGGTAAAGGGGTTAATTGGGGGGGGGGGGGGGGGGGCGATCAGGGGGGTGACAAGTGTACCTACGTGTACTAGTGTAAGTGTAGTGTTGGTGCATTTACTCTGAGATGTCTTCTCTCCTCTCTCTGGAACAAAAAGGATTCCACAAGGAGAGATGACATCACCTCCCCTGCCTGTGTTTACACTTTCACAGGCAGGGGAAGGATTTAATTCGCCAGGACCGATCACCAGATCCAGGCCAGAAATCATTGGCCTGGGCCTGCAGACTGATCGGTTCTGAAGCGAATCCGATCGTCGCACCCGCCTGAATGGTGCCCATTAATTTCAATGGGCAGAAGCGGTGGAGGAGCAGTGTATACACCGTTCCAAAGATGTTGCTTGCAGAACTTTTTTTAACACCCTGCCAGCGCATCGCCTCAGTGTGAAAGCACTCGGGCTTTCCCACTGAGACTGCAGGGGAGGTGTTTTTCAGGCGCTTTACAGGCGCTATTTTTAGCCCAAAAAAACTCCCCAGTGTGAAAGAGGTCGAAGGCTACTTTCACAATGGGGCATTGGGGGTGTTGGCGGTAAAGCAACGCTATTTTTAGCGGCGCTTTAGATGCCTGAAAAGCTCACGAAAACCTATTTCCATTAAAATCATTGAATGCTTTCACACTGGGACAGTGGGCTAACAGGGCGGTGAAAAAACGCCCCTATCCATTGAAATTAATGCAAATCTCTTCAAAAGCGCCTGAAAAGCTCTTAAAAAGAGCTCAAATGTTTTACTGGCAGTTTAGAAGCACCTCAGTGTGACCTTCAGTTTTGCGGAGGTTTTGGTCCGCTAGCGGCCGAAAAAGGGTTAAAACCGCCAGCAAAGCACCGCTGCAGCAACGTTTTGCCGGTGGTTCTTCGGCGCTGCCCATTGATTTCAATGGGCAGGGGGCGATTTAGGAGCGGTGTATACACCGCTCCTACAGCACTGCAAAGGTGCTGCTTGCAGGACTTTTTTTTACCTTCCTGCCAATGCACCTCTCCAGTGTGAAAGCACTTAGGCTTTCACACTGGAGTGAGAGGAGAGGATCTTTACAGGCACTATGCAGGCACTATTTTCAGCGATATAGCGCCTGTAAAGCACCTCAGTGTGAAAGCAGACTAAAGGGGTTGTAAACCTTCGTGTTTTTCCACCTTAATGCATCCTATGCAATAAGGTGAAAAAACACCTGCCAGTGACCGGTCCCTCAGCCCCCCGTTTTACTTACCTGAGCCCTGGAACTTTACCCGGCGGGGACGCGCTGTCTCTCTACCCGGGGTTCTCACTCTTGATTGGATAGATTGATAGCAGTGCAGCCATTGGCTCCCACTGCTGTCAATCAAATCCAATGACGCGGACGCTGGGGGGAGGGGCCGAGTCATACATTCTGCGTCTATGGACTCGGGAGCGCTCCCACTCGGGACTCGGATGCGCGCCTGCAAGGCAACCCCCTCGGGAGAGTGATTCTCCCAGGGGGTTATCTGATGTGGGGATAAAAACGAAGGGTTCACCCTGGGACTTTAAATGAAGTGGGTACCGTTTCCGCCAGTAAACATAAAAGTAGTAAATATAGTATATGATTTATTCAAGTACAATTGTTTACATGCATAGATAACATCAACAGTTGCCAATTAAAAAAGATACATGAACAAGGAATATTGGTACATAAATGTGGTAGCAGTCATAGTACACAGGCATCATACTACCAGACTAGTTTCGCGAGATCCAGCTCGCTCTTCAGGGGTGGATGTGTGTAACAATGTACCTAGGATGAAAAAATATATATATTTGGCAATATGGCACAGTATTAGTTATAAAGGCGCAGGAAAGGAGGGGTTGTGGGTCCCCATACTCACCACTGAGCTTAACCATGGCTCCAAGTGTGCGTTTCCAAGGCGGCGGTAGCAGGTGCCTCCCCAGGGAGCTGAGGGGGCGGAGTCAGATGGGACCCCACCAGGGGCCAAACGGAGGCATGGCATAGGTGTAGTGATGTATTCCTAGAGACCTCGTTAGTCCATAAAAAGTATAGGCTGTGAACATAAGTATGTTTGTCAGGCATCTAAAGTAGTAAAGTAGAATCAATCAGTATTAGCATAAAGATATGTATGCATGAATGAAAGGCCTGTTTACTGGCAGAAACGGTACCCACTTAATTTAAAGTCCCAGGGCGAACCCTTCATTTTTATATGTTACAGGGATGGAAGTGTGTCACTGGGGACACCAGACCTTTTCTTTTTCTTTAATCTGATGTGGGGCGAAGCAGCGAGAGCCGTCGGAAAACCCCAGAAGACGAGGATCGGGGTAATTCTGTGCAAAACGAGCTGCACAGTGGAGGTAAGTATGATATGTTTGTTATTTAAAAAAAAAAAAAAAAAACCCTTACAATCACTTTAAACTGCGTAGAGGGTTCTTTACTCTAATGCCGCGTACACATGGTCGGAATTCTCGTTGGAAAAAGCTCTGATGGTTTTCCCGTCGGAATTCCGACGGAATTTCGCTCAAACTGTCTTGCCTACACACGGTCACACCAAATTCCGACGGTCAATAACACCACGCCTTAAAAAACTTTTGACTACACTATAAAAGGGAAGTTTAATGCTTCTGAGCATGCGTCGAATTGTTTCTGAGCATGCGTCGGAATTTTGCGTGTCGGAATTGCATACACACACACACAATTGGTATATCCGATAGAAAGGTTTTCAATCCAAAGTCCGTCGGAAATTCCGACAGAAAAAGACCGCTGGGCATACACACGGTCGGAAAATCCGATGAAAAGCTCCCATCGGACTGTTTCCATCGGAAATTCCGACCGTGTGTACGCGGCATTAGAGCGGCAAGGATGTGGAATTCCCTTCCACAGGCGGTGGTTTCAGCGGGGAGCATTGATTGTTTCAAGAAACTATTAGATATGCACCTGAACGACCACAACATACAGGGATATACAATGTAATACTGACCAAAAAACGCACACATAGGGTGGACTTGATGGACTTTTGTCTTTTTTAAACCTATGTAACTATATTACCATACCAGTTACCAGGATACAATGTTTTTTTTTTCGTTGTTTTTTTTTTTTTCAAACAGTTGTGCTTAAAGCACCTAACAGAGCAGTAGACCAATTTATTTCCATAGATAAACTAGAAGATGTGTTTGTTATGTACAGAGCCTTGCAAAAGTATTAACCCCATTGGTTTTTTACTTATTTTGTTACATTACGGCCTTTAGTTCAATGTTTTTTTAATCTGATTCATATGTGATGGATCGGAACACAATAGTCTAAGTTGGTGAAGTAAAATTAGAAAAATATATACATATTTTTAAAATTAAAAACTAAATTTTTTTTTCAGAAATTAAAAACTCATAATTAGCACATAATTTGTGAAATGATGTCCACCTGTGTGCCCCCTTTGTTATGAAGCCCATAAAAAAGCTCTGGTGCAACCAATTACCTTTAGAAGTCACATAATTTGTGAAATGATGTCCACCTGTGTGCAATCTAAGTGTCACACCTTTTTGAAAGGCCCCAGAGGCTGCAACACCTATGCAAGAGGCACCACTAACCAAACACTGCCATGAAGACCAAGGAACTCTCCAAACGAGTAAGGAACAATGTTGTTAAGAAGTACAAGTCAGGGTTAGGTTATAAAAAAATATCCAAATCTTTGATGATCCCTAGGAGCACCATCAAATCTATCATAACCAAATGGAAAGAACATGGCACAACAGCAAACCTGCCAAGAGATGGCCGCACACCAAAACTCACGGACCAGGCAAGGACGGCATTAATCAGAGAGGCAGCACCGAGATCTAAGGTAACCCTGGAGGAGCTTCAGAGTTCCACAGCAGAGTCTGGATTATCTGTACGCTGTACACAGTAAGCCGTACGCTCCATAGAGTTGGGCTTTATATCAGAGTGGCCAGAAGAAAGTCATTACTTTCAGTAAAAAACAAAATGGCCCGTTTTGAGTTTGCAAAAAGGCATGTGGGAGACTCCCAAAATGTATGGAGGAAGGTGCTCCAGTCTGATGAGGCCATCAAATAAAACGCTATGTCTGGCGCAAACCCAACACATCACATCACCCAAAGAACACCACCCCACACAGTGAAATCTGGTGGTGCAAGCATCATGCTGTGGGGATGTTTTTCAGCATTTGGCACTGGGAAACTGGTCAGAGTTGAGGGAAATATAGATGGTGCTAAATGCAGGGATATTCTTGAGCAAAACCTGTACCACTCTATGTGTGATTTGAAGTATTGACTTTAGGGGGGTGAATAGTTATGCACATTGACATTTTATGTTATTTTGTCCTATTTGTTGTTTGTTGCACAATAAAAAAAAAACATCTTCAAAGTTGTGTGTTCTGTAAATTAAATGATGCAAATCCTCAAACAATACATGTTAATTCCAGGTTGTGAGGCAATAAAACACGGGAGGTGAATACTTTTGCTAAGCACTGTATGTATGCAAGATACTGATATGTTTAACATATTCCAGCAGTGGGTCCTAGTGGAACCTTACTAGGTACCACTGGTAGCGATTCTGTTTAATGTCCTGATGACGATGTGTCTCTTACCCCGGTACTACCCTCTGCCATTAAAAACTCTTCAGATGTGTCACGCAATCTTATTAGCATAGTTCACTTCCAGATTCCAGTTGTCTACCAACTCATACCATAAACAATTTTAGGTTCTATCCACCCAGGGGTCTAAATATAGATTCAGACCTAGACAAACACCTGTTGTTATAGTTCAACGGTGTCACTAAAGAGCAAAATGCCCTTGCAAACAGAGCATGTAAAATAAAGTTGCTTTGCTTGGGGATAGATACAGAGCACTGGCAATATCTAATTACATACGGTAATTTAAAGTTTTTTATTCTATATACATTGAATTTGTTAAAGCAAATCTTCACCCGTTTTTTACACTTTGTTTTATTGGCATTGTCATGTAACCTTGTGTAATGTTTGAAATTGTCCATGCCATTTTGTTTTTAATGTAAATATCATATTTTTTTCAAGTTTACCACCAGATTCGATTGCGGCCTCCGAGGCAAATGACGTCACATCCATGGCCCCTTATTCTCCTAGGATATTGTCGTCATCAATCCCAGGAGTTTTCAGGCATCCACAGCTTGCATTATGTTGAGGCCAGACATGATTTGATTATAGGGGGAGTTAGGTGCAATTTTTGAGATGATCACTGCAGGGTATAAGTAATTGTACAGAGCAGTGGCAAAGGGACATGTGTAGGTGTACTCTGCTGAGGAGATCTGCTGTTGGGGGGCACTGTTATCTGTTAAGCTGATGTAATGGGACACTGTGATGTGAACAATCCATGTAATGGGGCACTGTGATAATACATGCATGGGGCACTGTGATGAGCACATATGATGTGACATACCCCTCTGACGGGGACAATCCACTTAAGAGGACACTGATATGGAGACACCAGATGTAGGGGTAGGTTGTAGCTCATCTACTTTTTTATGACAGCTCCTGAGATGTGATTGTGGAGTGTGGAACCCAATTTAGCCTGGAGCAATATCTGACATGATATTTTGGAAGCTAAGCGTTTTTGGAGCTTCTAGCTTCAAAATACTCAATTGTGAATGTGACCCTTTTGTGTTTTACAGTAAATGTACATGTAGAATATGTACAGTAAATAAGGCCTGCTCTGTTTCCTTGTATACAGTGGATATAGAAAATAATTGCCCCCCTTAAAATAATCACATTTTGTTACTTTTTCAGCCTGAAATAAAGACAGAAACTGTTTTTGTTTTATCCAGCTGTATTTACTCATTCAAGTGTATTGAAAGATATAACACCAACATTGTAAACCAAAAAATATTTGTGCGCTCGCTAAATGAATAAAAAATATAATTATAGGGTGATATGATTCAATAATATCAATCAAAACCCTCACCTATTTCATGAATAAAAATTATTACTAATTAAATGACATGAGGGACTGACGCAACACCTATCCGGGTAGGATGTGTAAACAACTATAAAAAAAATATATTTAAGTGCACTGTCCAAAAAACGTAAATACATGTCAAAATATGATCAACTAATTTCATGTAAAGAGTGCATAAACTGCAATATAATCATATTAAATAAAGTAGTAAAACAAAAGTGCAATTGGAAATCAAGGAATAGGTGATCTGAGCCTCGATGTCTCCTTCCGGGCTGTATATAAGTTGGTGTTTTGGCATCCTGCGTGAGCCTCGGTTCCCCAGACTCTTGTTACAGAGGGGCCTCACACGAGACATAATTTCGCAAGAAAAAAACACCGCTCCAGGATGGCCCCTCAAGGCAAATGCTCTTTCTCCTGTTAAGGAGCCCCAGGTGCTGGCTAATAACACAATAGGCAGGAAGCAGTAGAAGAACTCTGGACAGCCGCACACCAGAAAAAGATAAAATCCTGTGTAGTTTATTGAAAAATAGGAATCACATCAAATCTAATGGTCCACAGCAAAACGAAAAAGGGGGTACAAGAGCTGACGCGTTTCACACTAAATAAAGTGCTTACTCATAGCTGGCTATCTCTCAAATAAACATCAAATATATAGTCTTAAAGGTGCATGTCACATGATGAAGTAATTGGTAAAAGCTATTGCAAACAGATGGAAAACAATTATAGTTGGATCTCATCATGTGTTGCCAAGCAGCCCAATTAGGCAAAGAAAAGCCAATCGAAAAAAGCAAACCAAAAAAAGAATGATATATATATATATGGCAAAAATGTGCATGTTGTGTTAAAAGAGTGTGTGCATGTAAAACCGTGTATAAACACACATACTGTTCGCCAAGGACGACACCATGGTGTGGAGTTGTGTTATGGCCGCAGATATAGACTGGAGGGAGGCTTGCTGAGTGCTGGGCCCTGCCATGGCAGGAGGAGGAAACAAGAGCCTGAAGAGCTCCGCCTTCCTGGCCGTGGCGTGGCGGGGAACGGCACGCCCCTGCGTCTAAGTTCTGCCGTCAGTCTGGGGATGGTCCATCCCCTGAGGGACTGGATGCTGTCACTCATGGACACTGGGGAACGTGACAAGGGGGCGGTGAGATCCTCGCTGCCCGCTTGCGACATGGTCCTCGGATGGGCTGTGCCCTGAGGCGATGTCTTGAGGCGTCTAAGGTCGTAAGAAGGTCGACCGGAGCTGTTCAAGGGGATGAGATAAGCCAAGACTGTTTCTTTCCTTGTGTAAACATACGTACCCAACTGCTGTGCTCTGGAAAGGACAAGTGTGCGCACGTACGTGGACGTGCGTACACGGTAAGTTTTTATATTTTACCTGGAGAAACACCGTCCAACCTGTGCAGGGTGGACCTACTGAACTTGGACTGACCTAGGGAAGAAAAAATAAAGAGAACTGGTGTGGTGTGCCTCGTGGGGTGTGTCCCCCGTCTGTGCATATACACTACTTATTATTTTTTTTTTTTTTTTTTTTTTTTTTTTTTTTTTTTTTTTTTTTTTGAGTGAAATGAGAAACGTTTGTGCCATGTCGTGGGCGCAAGGTGTCGTTTTATGAGTGTGACTGCTGATTGCCGAGAATTTTGGAATGAAATGAGGCCAACTCGACTGGGGTACGTTGAGGCGAACTGATGCATGGTAGATGCCATCGGATTCGGATCAGGACGTTTTTGTTGTGACAGCGAACTGATCGGCATGACAGAAGTATGAAACGGTCGAGCCGCGATGGCGACTGTAGACGAACCAGACTTCTGGAGCATGTACTGAAATGAGGCCAACGGATGTTCAGGGCGCATCGGTCCGAACCGGTGCGCAGCGCGACTGGGTTCGAAGCGAGGTGCGGCCTGGCGGTGAGAGAAATGAGGGGAACCATTCCCTGAGGTGCTGAACGGTCGGTCGGGTCTCACGACCGACGACGAGCAGACTCAGGGGTGGTTACTGAAATGGGGGCCGACAAACCTGGGGTACGTTGGAGGCGAAGACCGATCCGCAAAGGTGCGACCGGTTTCGAATCAAAAACGTGACTCGTGAGGTGAAATGTTTTCCTCGTGACAGAGGCGCGAGCGGTGAGCCTAAAAACTTTTCGACTGACAGCGACCGTACTTCTGGAGCACGGAATGAAATGGGGCCTGGGAGCATCTTGGGGCGTGCCGGTACGAATCGAGGCACCGGGGTGCGCCTAGACTTGAATCGGAACGTGATACGTGACAGTGAAATGATGCCATGACAGAGGTGTTTTTTCGACCGATGTACACATATATCCTAGTGAAAACCAAAGAAAAAAAGTGTATTGTGCAATAATAATGTGAAAGATGAAAATGTGAAAACTGTGTATGTATATATATATGATGTGTATATATATATATATATATATATATATATATATATATATATATATAAATGTATATATTTATATAAAATTCCATCTAAAGGAATGTGAACGTATGGCATGTCGAAAAAAGTGGAATTAAATGAAGAAAGTTGGAAATAAAAAAAAAATTTTATCCAAGGAAAGCACATCTTAATGTGTGTATACATGTGAATTTTACAATATTAGTTGTATCTATAATGTGGGTAAACATAAATAAATGTGAAAATAAGGAAAAACCATCAAGCACATATGTATAGTGTATGTCCACATGCATGTGTAATGCATGCAGAACGCTCACACACATATGTGCAATGCATGGTTAAATACTTAAAACAAATTGTGTATTAAATATCAAAATAAGCTGCGTGATCTGTAACAAGTGTCCAACGGAGATACTTGTTTATTTGTAATTATGAGAGGTTTGTGTTGTAAAATGAACGTGTATATTTATGGTCTAGAGCCCTACGGCCGATATGAGTAACGATGACGCACAGGTATAACACAAAACTTACCAACATGAAATAGACCTGAAAGCGTGCCTTGGTCTATCGTATGGTACACCAAAATAAGGGGGCATACCCTAGATAAGGAATGATAAAATAAGTAGCTATAGAATAATGTGAAATGAGTATTCAGTCTGGAGTAAGAATACTTAGAAAAAGCCCTAAAAAAGGGAAGGGCGGGTGGGTATCTTGCACAGGAAACCGACAAAGACCAGCAGCCTTTGGGCTGCTTAAATACCCTCCGGGCTCCTCCCATAACTTCTAACAGGTATAACACAAAACTTACCAACATGAAATAGACCTGAAAGCGTGCCTTGGTCTATCGTATGGTACACCAAAATAAGGGGGCCGCCCCTATCCGGAACGAATGACCGGAGTACTGGCTGGGGTCCAAATGTAGATTGCCGAGAAGGACCCGGACATGTTCCACGAACTGTGATGAGTTAAGAGGTTTAACTGGAAAGGGTAAAAGTGGGCTGGTATCTGGGCGGTCGGACAGCAGTGCCATCAACCGGTTTAACACGGTGACTGGGCACCAGTTGTTTTGGGTTCTGTACAGGTGTATATCCGCTCCGGTACCTTGCTGCTGAGTTTTAGACATCGTCAAGTGAAGAACGTAGTGATCCTGGTGATGGAAGAGGTTACTCTTATGCAAGACTGGACTAGCTGGGTGATTGTGAGTGAATTCGCTGGGCCGCAGAAACCCATAAAACGCCAGGTGTATTGCAGCCTGCAGGACAGTGCTGAGGAGGAGACCAAAAGGAGACCTATCCAAGATGTCAGACATGCCCCTAAAGATCTCCCCAGTGAACGGCAGCCGCTTGGGGATGACTATCGGCCGGTGTTTTTGTACTCCGCGCATTAGAGCCCGTACTGCGTGGCAGGAGAACACCGAAGGCCTCGTGGGGTCTTGAAGGGACAAGTAGTGCTGTACCCCGGCCACGTACTGGCGTATCGTGCCGTGTGACAGTGCCAGGTGGGAATGGCAATAAGCGATAAACGCCAGAACCTGCTTGACGCTGGAAGGTTCACCGGGATGCCGGGGCAGGAACTTATAAAATGCCCTCCAGGCCGTCTGGTAGGCCCGACGCGTGTTGCGAGCAAGCGAGGAGTTAATGAATGAATAATTTGTATAGCGCTACAATGCGAACTGAATCGCCTCAAGGCGCTGTATTTGTGCTTTGTTTTCAAGCTTCTTAGAAGAGGTAGGTCTTGAGTTTTTTCCTGAAGGCCTGATGGTTTTCTTCCATGCGGATATCGTTCGGTAGAGAGTTCCATAGCCGTGGTCCTTGGACAGCGAATCTCCGTTCCCCCTTAGATTTGTAGCGGGATTTGGGAATGAGGAGGAGGTTTTGGTTGGACGATCGGAGACTGCGATTAGGCGTGTAGTGTTTTATTTTCTCGAGAAGGTATTGGGGAGCTTCTCCATGGGTGCATTTGTGGGTGAGGCAGAGGGTCTTGAATATGACCCGATTCTTTACGGTTAGCCAGTGTAGGCTCCTCAGGGAAGGGGAAATGGATTCCTAGTTTTTTTTTCCTGTTATCAGCCTTGCCGCCGTGTTTTGGATAAGTTGTAAGCGTGCAAGTTGATATTGGGGTAAACCTATGTAAAGGGAGTTTGCGTAGTCAAGTCGTGAATTAATGATTGTTCCAACTACCACTGCTTTGTCCTCCTTTGGAATGAAGGGGATGAGTCTGTGTAGCAGGCGGAGCAGATGGTGAGAACCACTGACTACTGATCCTATTTGGGCATCCATTGACATTTCTGAGTCAAAAATGACTCCGAGACTCTTGGCCTTGGTCCTAGGGGCGATGGTCTGTCCAAAGATGGTGGGTGGTGTCCAAGGGGTCTTGGTTCGGGAGTTTTGGTTTGCATGTGGCATAAGAAGTTCTGTTTTCGATTTGTTAAGCTTGAAGGAGCTAGTGGTCATCCAGTCGTCTATCAGAGTTAGGCATTTTTCTAATTGCTGATGATGGTCTTTTTGTCCGGTGATACGAAAATATAATTGGGTGTCGTCAGCGTACGAGTGGAAGCAGAGGTCTGATCTTCTGATGATTTTGAGGAGTGGGCGGATGTATATGTTGAAGAGCACTGGCGACAAGGGTGATCCTTGAGGGACTCCACAGGAGATTGCCCGGGTTTTAGAGGTGAAGTCTCCTAGTTTCACTGTCTGAGAACGATTTCCTAAGAAGGATGCGAACCATTGTAGATCTGCGTCTGACTCCTGCTACTTCTGTGAGACGGATGAGTAGAGTATTGTGGTCCACAGTATCAAACGCTGCACTGAGGTCCAACAGTACCAGGAGACATGATTCTCCGTCATCTGCTGCTTCGAGGGCGTCGTCCCATATCTTCAGGAGTGCTGTTTCTGTACCATGGCCTGGGCGGAAGCCTGATTGTAGAGGGTCCAGGAGTTTGTGTGTGTCCAGGTGGTGTTGTATCTGTTGTACTACCGCCTTCTCCATAATCTTGGAGATGTTGTTAAGGCTTGTTATCGGTCTGCGGTGGTTTGGATCCTGAGGGTCCAGGTTGGGTTTCTTTAGCAGGGGTTTGATGATCCCTTGTTTGAGGGCGCCCGGAACAATCCCTTCTTTAAACGATTGATTTATGAGGTGAGTTATAGTGGGAGCCAAGATGTCGGAGCATTCTTTCAGGAGTTTTGTGGGGATGATGTCAATCGGAGATGTGCTGTCTCTGGTTTTTGATGATGTTCTTAGTGGTGTCCGTGGTGATTGGGATCAGAGAAAACTTTGGAGGTTGTGGGATGTTTATATTGATGTCTTCTTTTTGCTCTGGTTTACTACGATTGCATGTTTTTTTTTGATGAATTATTTTCTGGATGTTGTCGATCTTGTCAATGAAAAAATCTGATAATTCATTGCAGAAAGCTTGAGTTTCGTTTGCTGGGGGGTCTAAGCATACCGGGTTCATTGACTGAGCAACTATTTTAAAAAGTTCCCGAGCGCGATTTAAGGCCGATGAGATGGTATTTGAAAAATAATCTTGTTTAGCTTTGAAGATTGCTTTGTGATAATTCTCCATGAGTCGATTGTAGTTTGTCTGATTTTCCTTGGTAGGATTTCTTCTCCATGCTCTTTCAGCTCTTCTGCGTTCTTGCTTGAGTAGTGCGAGAGAGCTATTAAACCATCCCGAGTTTTTCCTCCGGATAAGTGTTCTGCGTTTTGGAGCCACTGAGTCTGCTGTTTGTAGTAATACATTGTTTAGGGAGCTGAATGTTTGTTCCGTTGAGTGGGTTAAATTCAGCGTTGCTATTTTGTTTGCTAAAGTGATTTTGAAGGTTTTCGGAGTGCAGTTTCTTCTGCGATCTGGTCCAATGAGTTGTTGTTGCAGGTTTCTGTTTTAGGTGGGTGGTATTAGTGGAGATTTTAAATTTGATGGCGTGGTGGTCCGTCCATAGTAGTAGTAGGTTGTCGAGTATGTTGATGTCCAAATTTTGTTTGAAGATAAGGTCCAAAGTGTGTCCTGACCCGTGTGTTGGAGTCTTTATCAGTTGCTGAAGACCCAGTTCTTCCAGTTGGCTGATGCAGGCGATCGCTATTGGGTCTTGGGTAGAGTTTGCCCAGAGGTTAAAGTCTCCAAGTACCAGGAGGTTTTTGGATTTCAGGGTGTGTATTGAGATGAATTCCGGTCCTGGTGGTCTATAGCAAAGTAGAATATGAGTGGTGTCTTGGGGTGTTGATTGAAGATGTAGCGTCAGTGTCTCCATAAAAGGCACTGCGTTCTGCAAAATTGGTTTGGTAAGCACCAGGTGCGATTTAAAAATCACTGCTAGGCCTCCTCCTTTTTTTCCTATCCGATGCTCAGTTAGGATCCTGTAATTCTCCGGCACCAATTCGGTAAGGATGGTGTTACAGTCGGGGCGTTAGCCAGCTTTCCGTGACGAAGAGGCAATCTATGTTGTTTTGGGTGATGAAGTCGTGTACTTCCAGTCTGTGTTTGACTGCGGACCTGGTGTTGATCATGGCGCATGCTAATTGTTGTGGTCGAGCTGGAATTTTCCTGAGTTTGATGGTTGATCGTAGGTCGGTCTTTAGTAGTCGTTCTTTCCGTAGAATTTTTTGAATGGAGGCTGGCAATGTTGAGGTGGTATTCCTTAGCCTGTGGAGGACTTCTGCTGAATATTTGAAGTAGCACATGGCGAGAGGATGAAGTTGCTGGTCCTAGGATGACTGAGTTGATGATCCTGATCCGGGTGGTTCCTGTTGTCAGTCTAGTTATCAGACTTGCCGCCGTGTTAAGGCTATTTGTAAGCGCGCAAGTTGATCATATGATGCCCTATGTGAAGGAAGTTTTTAGTCGAGTCGCAAATTCCTGGCTGTTCCAACTGCCTCTGTTTGTAGCGACGAACCTGGACCAGAAGAAAAGTGCTGGTGACAGCTGTGGTGAATTGTGCTGGTGCGAATAGTTCCGGTAGGGGTGATAGGGGCCTGTTGAACCTACCGCCTTACCGTTGATCCAGAGGAAGGCAAAAAAAACCTAGCCGTGCCAGCCAATTGCTCAGCAGGGAAAAAAATTCCTTCCTGACCCCCAAGGCGGTCGGAACCAGGCCCTGGATCAACTGCTAGGGGGGGGGGGGTCCCGAGGGCTTACCTGATTGGAGATAATCCCGGATGAGCTTGCTGTGTGACCTGGTGCCTCTGCGGTGAAGTCCGGTTGCAGAGGCAGTGGTGTTCTGAGAGGGAAGGGGACGCCGGGATGCAGCAAGGAGGTAAAAAGTAAGCCGAGAGGTGGGATGGCGTGAGCTGGGTCTCAGCCGCAGCCGCTCTCTTCCTCGTCTAGCAAGCTAGCGCAGAGGCGATGGCGGCTGAGGATGTTTCCCACCCAGAGACTGACCTGAAATGAGCGCTGTTCCTTTTGGTACCTGTTAATGATGTTGGTAGCCGATCGTAAATGTGGGGCTAGTCCAAGGTCAGTTGTGACCAATCCGGGATAGTGGCTGAGAGATGGCAGGCTCCAGGCATCTGTTCAAAGAAAGAGATAAAGTTAAAACGAGAGAGTGCGTCCGCTGCTGAGTTGAACTTTCCTGGAACAAATGAACAGTAAATATTAAACTGATGTTGCAGGGATAACTGGACCAGTCTGCGAAGGAAGGACATGACGGGTCTGGATTTAGACCTGCCTTTACTGATGATCTCGGCTGTGGCTCGGTTGTCTGTTGTAAATGCCACAGTCTGTCCGGACCAGTGGTGACCCCATAGGTAAGCGGCTGCTACGATGGGGTACAGTTCAAAGAGGGCCGACGTGGTAGTGAAGCCTGGTGTGGCTAGCGCTTGTGGCGGCCAGGGGGCGGCAAACCACAAATGGCCAAAAATGGCGGCACATCCTGTGGATGCCGCCGCATCTGTCACCACCTGAGGTGACAGTGAGGACACTACGGGGATGAACAGGGACACACCGTTCCAATTGTTGAGAAAGTCTTCCCACATGACCAGATCTGCTCTGGCTGCCGTATCGAGCCTGATGACCTGGTCTGGGTCCTGAGTGTAGGACAGGTACACCAGCAGCCGGGACACAAAGGAGCGGCCCTGGGGGATGATCCTCATAGCAAAATTCAACATCCCGAGGAGAGACTGAAGTTGTTTCTGAGTACATCCCCCGACCCGGGTGAACTCTTGTAGAACCGTCCTGATACGGTTCAACTTGTCTGCGGGAAGGCTGGCCTGCATGACTTGGGTGTCAAGGTCAACGCCCAAGAACGTGATCTTGTGCGCCGGGCCGTCAACCTTGTGTTCTGCTATGGGGACGTTTAGGTTGTTGAAAACGACCCTCAACTTTCCAAGGTCCCCAGGGGGAGCCCCGGGCGGCTCTATCAGCAGGAAGTCATCCAAATAATGAATGACCTCGTGGCACTGTGCCTCGTGGAGAAGGATCCATGCAAGGGTCTCCGCGAATTTATTGAACAACCAAGGACTACTCTTAGACCCGAAGGTCAACTTGGTTGTGAAATAATATCGCTCCCTCCACTTGATGCCGTGCCAGCACCACAGGGAGGGGTGTATAGGCAGCAGCTTGAAGGCGTCAGATATGTCCGCCTTCGAGAGCCAAGCACCTACCCCTGCCCGGAGTATGGCCTGGGTAGCCATCTCCACCGAAGCGTACTTCAGGGAGAACTCCTCAGAGGGGATGAGCGAATTGAGACTGGGAACAACGGAAGAATGAGGCGCTGACAAATCATAAACCAGACGTTTTTTATTCGAAAACTTCCCCTGTACAAGCCCGATAGGGCTGACCCTCCAGATACTAAAGGGGGACTGGCTGAACGGGCCTATCATAAAGTCCCGATCCAGCTCCGTCTGGAGAAGAAGATCGATGGCTGGCTCATCTGTCGCTGCTGACCGCAGGTTCCGGCATTCATGGGTGGCGTGGGGCAGGGTAATGAGCCCGGTATGAAATCCATCAGTGAAGCCTCGGATAAGGTAGCCGACGGTGACGGAGTGGGGTGTGAGGTCAGGTAGACATCAAGCCAAAGGACATTGACCCGGCTTAGTCACGGTTTCTTCTGTTTGATCTCACACAGGACCCTGGGGTGCGCCCTCTGACATAGGGTGCAGACGTGCAACAGCCGGCACTGGCTGAAATTGCAGGAGCCGTAATTGAAGTTGTTGCAAATGGCGGCACCCCCAACCATCCGTACCGGACGTCCCAACTTGTCCATCTTCTGCCCTTGCGCCGGGGCCTGCTGAGCCTGACCCGTGCTGGTAGAGGCCGTGCTAGCTGCCGGGTGGACGGAGGCTATGTTGGCACACCAGACCGCGGTGTGGGACGCTGACTGGCAGACAGCACATAGCGGAGACCGTAGACCCGCAAAGTGGCGGCAAAACAACTCGGTGTCCTTAGCCTTCAAAACCACGAGACGTCCCCCCAGGTGTACGCCTTGTTCTCGGCCAAATCATGGACCGAGATCATGAGTGAGGCCAGGTTGACGTCTTTGCCCTCTAGTATGTCCTTCCTCACATTGGGTGGCACCAGGTGGGAAGGATGAATGGTTGCCGTGGCAACATCGCTACCTGCGGCCGGTGCACTGATGGCTGGGACCACAGCAGGGTCCGGAGCCGTTGCGGCTGGGCTGGTCTCCAGGCGTGTCACCCTGTCCTGGACCTCCACAATCGAGGAAGACAGGGATGATACGAGGGTGTGCAGCTGAGTGACGGCGGCTTAAATTGATTCCAGGGACGCCTGCTGGCCGCTGGACCCTGCCGCAGCAGGTGGGGGGAAGAGGAGCCTGAATAGCTCCGCCTTCCTGGCCGCGGTCGAGAAGGGTATCCCTCTGCGCCTCAGCTCGGCGGACAGTCTGGGGATTGTCCATGCCCTGAGGGACTGGGCACTGCCAGCCTCGGAGACTGATGCCGGAGACAGACCAAGGGCAACTTCTAACTGTATAGAAATGAGACCGAGCAGCTAGGGCGAACCGGTGCGAATCGTAGCATCTCGGATGCGACCGGATTCAGACCGAAACGTGACAAGTGACCGAAACCATGACAAAGACTAAACTTGAGCCCGTATCCGTACGAGCGGTGAGCCAATCTCTGGGGTATGTATGGAAATGCGGGCGTAACCTGGGGCATCCCGAGACGAATCAGTGCATCGAAATGCGACATGATTTGGATCTGAGCGCGGCTAATGACAGAATGAAATGATGACACGATCGCCCCGCTAGGAACGATGCGAAATGACTTAGTGACCGGATGGCTCGACATGTTAGCCACATTGTACACGATGAAATGACTGCCACGCTAAAACAAAGAAATGATTCGACGCGGTCGAAGTGATTCGTACAATTGACATGCCAACAGTGATTCGGAATGCAAATAGCAATTCGACATGCTGCTGACACAATGATTTAAGTGATAAGAATGACGTGCGGGGAGTGTGAACGGCACCCATGCGTCATCTACGTTTGAACGATTCAAAACTGCGTAAACCGACCGCGTTGGGTAACCCCCCAAGTGCTGGATGCGGCACCGGCCGGAGTGTCAAGGCGAGCGGCTATGAGTTGTGCGTGCCACTAGGTAACTCCTGATCGTGTACCGCCAAAAACGTGCGGGACTGTTTTAGTGCTTCGAGACAAGCTGTGCGTGGTTCGTGAGCTACGCAAACCACAGTTTAGTGACATGATAAACAGTGCATGGGAATGTAAAACATGGGAGCCGAAGCCCTACCTGCGACAGCCGAATCAGACTCGTTGTACGGAACCTGCGACTCGGTAACACAAATGCGACACGAAGGGAACAACACGACTCGCGAACACGGAACATGGGACTTCAACAACACACGGGGAAACGGACAAAACGAAAGGAGCTCACGAACCGGCACAAACAGCGCTTGTCTCAAACTAGTCGGTCCTTGATGTCTGACGTATCAGATATCTCGCACAGGAAACCGACAAAGACCAGCAGCCTTTGGGCTGCTTAAATACCCTCCGGGCTGCTCCCATAACTTCAGGCCGGCACACTGGCCTTCCAATAAGTCCAGCATGGCAGGTTTAGACACTGTGTGTTGGTCATATAGGATATATATGATAAAACCCTATAGTTTTTATACCATCTATAACAGATAAACAATAACGCCACATGTATATGAATGTGAATAGTGAAAGGATAGATGACAAAATTAAATATGTATGAAAACTATGTGTATATACACATATATGAATGCACATATCCATAGCCTATCCTTTATACTTTATGTGCGGTGATGATAAACCATTGGGAAGGATCTGCTGGACAACCCACATGAAGATCCAATTAGTGCATAATTGGAATCAATTGCATAACAATCACAAAAACCTTTCTGAAAAAACATAAATAGCATACTATAGATCATTTATGTATTCATTTCGTTGGACACCATAAATCATGCACGCAACACATTTCGACCCTGCTTGAATGCAGAAATTGATAAAACAATTTGTAATAAAGCCATTGATGTCGTTTTTCTTCATCAAGTTGTTTCCTATGGTTAAATATCATGAAGCATATATATATGATGTTCCAACCCTATTTAAATACAAAAAATGAATACACTAATGGATCTACATTATAAATTATTTTAATACTTCTTCATTAATAATCTGCACAGTACACAAAAGGCTACTTATTTCTTGGTCATTGTCCCTAATCTGTGGTTTACTGGCATAGTGCGACTTTTTTCATAGAAATATATAGATGTAATGAGAGCAACAGCTTGTTATGCATAGAAGCAATAAACAGACGAGGAGTTCTCATATACAGTGTGAATATTCCAAATATCATAGCCAGAGACTAAACATGAAAAGTAGAAATAAATATGGACAGAAAAAGAGACAATGACCATATTAGACAGAAGCCCGTTGCCTGGGCTACACAAACACTTAGAAATAAATGAATTATGATGGTAATATTCTAAAATTGGTAGTAAAATCATATTTCTAATAATTACATAAAAATGAAATAATATAAAGATTCATGAGTGTAAATGGTTAATGAGTAACCAGTGTTAACGGCTCATTCTACTAAGACTATTGGAATTATGTGAACTCAGGAATTGGAGGTAATTTTATCTTTTATTGTGGTCCTCATTTAAATTGTTTATTTTTAATTTAATTTTTATTTATTTTATTATTGCCTACATTTCCATCTCTTTTAACATTGCCTCCCTTTCCATAGTGCATGTTCACAATAGAGGACCATTGGTGATGGCCATCCTTATGTTCAATATCATTTCTCTACTCCTTATCCACACTGAAAACCCGTCTATTAATCTCCATAAGAAGACTGTATCCATTCCATGACAAATCAATAAACAGAATATATAGGACAACATAGCTCATTAGTATCTTCTCCTTTTGACCTTTCCCTATGTTACCAGAAAAGACGGCATGTTATATTAAGTCAATTTGGTCCAACTGGCAGCCGATCTCAGCGTGTATGTGGGATGGCTGTTAGTCGCTAGAAGTATACACATGAATGCCGGTATATGGTACCCGTATATAACTGATTGTAAGCTAGGCGACGACTATAGACACTAATAATGGCCAGTGGCATGTAACCATGTTCACCATGTTCATAATGACTGTCAGTTACTACAGATTTATAGCCAGTGTCTACGTGTATGTAGGACGTACGTTGATTGATACATAGGTGGACTTAAATATGTCAATATGGGATGTCTATGTGTGGCTAAAACCAGTAACCGAATGGTATACCAACAAATCGACATCCGCTGCAGACTACTAGAATCCGCAGCCGATGTTGATGTGTGTATGAGGCAGCCGAATAACACGTGAACAAAAACCAGTGCGGGACCAAATGCAAAAAGTGTAGATGACCAACGGGCAGCCCTAAACCAGACACTTGGACACTAAAGTATATGTAAGATGATGTAGTGTTCTAAAGCAGTCCAAGGTAAAGTGAAAACAGAAATTGTTTTAAATGGAAAATGGAGTAGCATCCGCACCAGACACCAGTGTGGATAAATCAAGAGAACACAAATGGATAAAGGGATGGAAAAATACTGAATGCCTCCCTCGCTCGTACCTCCATATGTACCTTAATGAAGCATACCATTATGACAAGATGAACAAAGAAAGGAGTGGGCAAAACATAAGAAAACATTCTGTTCGGTATAGGGGTGTGGCTATCTATGGGCTTATAGGATATACACACATTTGCATTGGCAGCAACCCCCGACTACTAAGAGTCGTGGAGCTGATGTCTGAGCGTGTATGGTATATTAAATTAAATCTAAGTAGAGTAGGCAAAAAATTGCTAGAAGAGGATGGATTAATGAATGGCCCTCTATCGGGCCTGGCATGTGAGGATCAGGGTGGGTGCCTAAATATCGATTGTTTGAAAAATAAAGGAACAGAAATGCAAAAACACACATTTCATCTATAGATAATCTATAGATAAGACCATGTAATGTAAGAAAACAGAGCCACCTCAAAACTCGCAGTCAAGATTCTATGGAGTTCAGGTGGCCATCCAGGGGGGGGGGGGGTTCAAACCCTCAAAAACCTAGCTGAGGGCATATGACAATATAGGGCCGTTGGAATAAACATTTCCATATCTAGTTGACATATTCAGTCATAATAATGAGAAACGTCCCATTCAAAGTTCAACCAAATGGGATTCTGGTGTTCAAAATAAAAATCCAGTATACCTCGCGTTTACACAGTGTACGAAACTTACACCCCGTTTGGGGGTGACAATTTTCTCAACCCCCTGTATGAAAAGACTAGAAACATCCTTAGTATTGCACCAGGTTCCAATGTTTTGCAATATTGGTAGATGTATTCTTCTCAATGTCGTATAGATGGTCATATACCGTATATACTCGAGTATAAGCCGAGTTTTTCCAGCCCTTTTTTTTGGCTGAAAAAAGCCGCCTCAGCTTATACTCGAGTCAGTGAAAAATTTGGCCGAAATGGAGGAGAAAAAGGGGCGGGCCATGCCGCTGGGTGACGCTCATGAATGGCCCGGCCCCTCATTAAATTTCCCCTCCCTCTAATGCTCTGTCAGATCGCCGTGCAGGCATGTATTATGTTTCCCCTTCCTCCCCCTCCCACCGCGCTGAATAATGATGTCCCGCCTCTTTTCTGTTCAACTTCGCTGTGTCAGATGGCCGCTCAAGCAGCCACATAGCGATGTCCCGCCTCCTCTTGTGACAGACGGTACAGTGATCCAATGCTAGGAATCACAGTGCCGTGTGTCATTTGAGGCGGGACATTGCTCCCGCGGGTGCACGGAGTTCTTACACAGCGGGACATTGATCTCACATGCGGTGAGTGAACTACTGTACATTTGCATATTTGCATAAATGAAATATTATACAAGATGTGTGCATTATCCAGAGTATTTTGACATTTACAATGGCTACTGTATTTTTAATGGGCACAGGCAGGCTGTATACTGGTATTTAATGGACACAGTCACAGGCAGCTGTATATTTTATGGACACAGGCAGCTGTATATTTTATGGACACTGGCAGCTGTATATTTTATGGACACAGGCAGGCTGTATACCGGTATTTAATGGACACAGTCACAGGCAGGCTGTATATTTTATGGACACAGGCAGGCTGTATACCGGTATTTAATGGACACAGTCACAGGCAGGCTGTATATTTTATGGACACAGGCAGGCTGTATACCGGTATTTAATGGACACAGTCACAGGCAGGCTGTATATTTTATGGACACAGGCAGGCTGTATACCAGTATTTAATGGACACAGTCACAGGCAGGCTGTATATTTTATGGACACAGGCAGGCTGTATACCGGTATTTAATGGACACAGTCACAGGCAGGCTGTATATTTTATGGACACAGGCAGGCTTTACATTTTAATGGGCACAGGCAGGCTGTACATTTAATGGGCACAGGCAAACTGTACATTTAATGGGCACAGGCAGGCTGTACATTTAATGGGCACAGGCAGGCTGTATATTTAATGGACACAGGCAGGCTGTATATTTAATGGACACAGGCAGGCTGTATATTTAATGGGCACAGGCAGGACACTGGTAGAATGTATATTATTAGCCCTAACACAGGCTGCTATATGCAAACAGTCATGTCATCACATTCTGTAATATCATCAGCCTGCATTAGGCCTCAAAATATACGTAAATGTAAGTCTTTTTTTTTATCCTGTTAGAAATGGATCCCAATACTTCTACCGGTAATCCTGGACCAAAAGAAAAACGCAGGTCATACGAAGCTGGTTTCAAACTTAAGGTTGTGTCAAGAGCAGAAGAAAGCAATAACAGTATTGCAAGTAGGGAATTTTGTGTTGATGAAAAACAAGTGAGGGTATGGCGGAAAATGAAAGCTGACTTGGAAAAGATTCCAAAGGCAAAAAAAGCTTGACGTGGTTTAACAACTTCATATGGGGCTCTAGAGACTGAATTGCATAAATGGGTTATGGAGTGTCGCCAAAATGGTTACTGCGTAACACGCATGGGAATTCGCTTACGTGCCCTTCAAATGGCTAAAGATGACAAATTAAAAGCACCAGGCATTGAAAATTTTGTTGCGTCAGCAGGATGGTGTACCCGCTTCATGAATAGGTTTGCCCAATGTTTTTGCGGCAAAGAACAAAGATTTCACAGAAGTTGCCAAAAGATCTTGATGAAAAAGTGATGTCATTCCATTCATTCATCATAAAACAAAGAAAGATCCATAACTATGACCTGGGAGATATTGGAAATATGGATGAAACACCTATGACCTTTGATCTTCCAAGCAACAGAACTGTAGTAAGTTTGGGAAACAAAACTATTTTTCTCAGAACCACAGGAAATGAAAAAAAACACTTCACAGTTGTTCTGTCATGTTTGGCTAATGGAACTAAGCTGCGGCCTGTCATTATTTTTAAAAGAAAGACCTTGCCTAAAAAGGTCAAATTCCCACCACGAATTACAGTGCGCGCACATATTAAAGGCTGGATGGATGAAGACGGAACAAAAAAATGGCTGGAAGAAATTTGGAAAGGACGACCAGGAGCAGCCTTAAAGAATAAACCATCATTGCTAGTTTGGGATATGTTCAGAGCCCACACATCTAATGACATAAAAAAATTATTTTTTTACTTTGGCCGTTATTCCAGGTGGGCTTACATCTGTATTGCAACCGCTAGATGTGTGCTTAAATAAACCTTTCAAAGACCGTGTGAGAAAGATGTAGCATGAATGGATGTCATCTAGTCAAGCCCGACTGACAAAAGGTGGAAATCTGATGAAGCCCGACATAGAATTGATAGCAAAGTGGGTTTGTGATGCATGGGAAGAGATTCCGGAGGACATGGTGCAACGCGCCTTCAAGAAATGTGGCATTAGTAATGCTATGGATGGCAGTGAAGACAGCGCTTTGTATGAGAACGACAGCAGTGATGGTGATGGCTGCGAACTCAGTGATGATGACAATGTCTATGCTGATAACCTTACACCAGCTAATGCCGAAGCTCTGTTTGGACATACAGATGATGAGGAGGAATCCAGTTTTGAAGGATTTGGCCACCAAGCTAAAATACAAGAGTATTTTAGCTTGGTTGCCAATGGAGCTAAGGTTTTTCTACTTTTAAAGTTATTGTTGATACCATATTGTTTTTATTGACCCTCTTTCCCACTTGCAGAGCTAGTTTACTGTTTTTCTTTAAAATAAATATTCAAAAACATTATTGGTATCCATTTTTATTTTTGAAATTTACCGGTAGCTGCTGCATTTCCCACCCTAGGCTTATACTCGAGTCAATACGTTTTTCCATTTTTTTGTGGTAAAATTAGGTGCCTCGGCTTATATTCGGGTCGGCCTATACTCGAGTATATACGGTAATCGATCTTTTAATCGACGTGTAGTACGTCCCACGTATTGAATTTGGCAACTGGTGCACCTAATGATGTATACTAAAAATGGTGTATTACAATTGATAAACAAAGAGATCTCAAAGGATTTCCTGTTAGTGCAAGACTATATAGATTGGCTTTAAATTGTTTTATCAATTTCTGCATTCAAGCAGGGTCGAAATGTGTTGCATGCATGATTTATGGTGTCCAACAAAATGAATACATAAATGATCTATAGTATGCTATTTATGTTTTTTTCAAAGGTTTTTGTGACTGTTATGCAATTGATTCCAATTATGCACTAATTGGATCTTCATGTGGGTTGTCCAGCAGATCCTTCCCAATAGTTTATCATCACTGCACATAAAGTATAAGACTCCTTTCACACCACACCGCCCATAGCGTCGGCGGTAAAATGCCGCTATTTTTAGCGGCGTTTTACCGTCGGATTTGCGTTGCATTTCGGCTGCTAGCGGGGCGCTTTTACCCCCCGCTGGAGGCCGAGAAAGGGTTAAAACCCCTGGCAAACCGCCGCAATAGTGGCATTTTGCCGGCGGTATTACAGCGCTGCCCCATTGATTTCAATGGGGAGCAGCGCTGGAGGAGCGGTGGAGGAGCTGTGAGTTCACCGCTCCTTCACCACTCCAAAGAAGCTGCTGGCAGGACTTTTTGTGACTCCCTGCCAGCACACCGCTGCAGCGTGAAAGCCCTCGGGCTTTCACACTACAGACAATGGTGCAGCTGTTTTAGGGTGGATTGCAGGCGCTATTTCTAACGCTATAGCGCCTGCAAAACGCCCTTGGTGTGAAAGAGGTTATAAGGGTAGGCTATGGATATGTGCATTCATATATGTATATACACATAGTTTTCATACATATTTAATTTTGTCATCTATCCTTTCACTATTCACATTCATATACATGTGGCGTTATTGTTTATCTGTTATGGATGGTATAAAAACTATAGGGTTTTATCATATATATCCTATATGACCAACACGCCATATATATCCTATATGACTAAACCTGCCATGCTGGACTTATATACACGTTCATTTTACAACACAAACCTCTCATAATTACAAATAAACAAGTATCTCCGTTGGACACTTGTTACAGATCACGCAGCTTATTTTGATATTTAATACACAATTTGTTTTAAGTATTTAACCATGCATTGCACATATGTGTGTGTGTTCTGCATGCATTACACATGCATGTGGACATACACTATACATATGTGCTTGATGGTTCTTCCTTATTTTCACATTTATTTATGTTTACCCACATTATAGATACAACTAATATTGTAAAATACACATGTATACACACATTAAGACGTGTTTTCCTTGGGGAAAAAAAATCTTTTTTATTTCCAACTTTGTTCATTTAATTCCACTTTTTTCGACATGCCATACGTTCACATTCCTTTAGATGGAATTTTATATAAATATATAAATTTTATATATATATATATATATATATACACAGTTTTCACATTTTCATCTTTCACATTATTATTGCACAATACACTTTTTTTCTTTGGTTTTCACTAGGATATATGTGTACATGTATTTGTGTTTATACACGGTTTTACATGCACACACTCTTTTAACATAACATGCAAATTTTTGCCATATATATATCATTCTTTTTTTGGTTTGCTTTTTTCCTTGCCTTATTGGGATGCTTGGCAACACATGATGAGATCCAATTATAATTGTTTTCCAGCTGTTTGCAATAGCTTTTACCAATTACTTCATCATGTGACATGCACCTTTAGGACTATATATTTGATGTTTATTTGAGAGATAGCCAGCTATGAGTAAGCACTTTATTTAGTGCGAAACCCATCAGCTCTTGTACCCCCTTTTTTGTTTTGCTGGTGACCATTAGATGTGATGTGATTCCTATTTTTCAATAAACTACACAGGATTTTATCTTTTTCCAGTGTGCGGCTGTCCAGAGTTCTTCTACTGCTTCCTGCCTGATGTAATTTCGCAAGCCGGGTGGAAGCTCGGATATGCTGGCTATTTAAACTACACGCTGTTTGTGATTATGCATTCTGTAAGTGCATTTCTATTGTTTTAATAAGCTTGTTTGGTAAAATACTAACCTATGTGGGCCCCCTCTGGAGTGCATTTGCCTTAAGAGTTCGGAGAGTCCTAATATTCTGGAATTAAAGAGATACGCTATGGGTGGTACCTCGTCCTAGTGAATATACAAAGAAAAGAGGAACAAGAGGGGGTTTAGCCAACCTGACGGACTATCTCGGCACCTGAACAAAAACGGATATTCCGTAATAGATATTTCATTGATTTATTAGAAAAAATACACAATAATATACAAATATACACATAGAAAAATGAAAAAAGAAAATATTATTTACAGAAGTTTAGCCATCGAATGCAGAATATACATAAAGACATTTCAAATTCCATTATCAGATTTTACATGCTGGTCAATTGATGGTTGATGCGTTTCGCTTTTAGCTTCATCAGAACCAAAGAGCAGCAGTTTATATGTCTAAGTATAATTGTAAAACAGGAAAAATGAGAGTTAGTCGTCAGTGAGCCAAAACATACCCCAATATGTCGTATCAGAAACGTGTTTATCATTATTTACCCTCGCCCTGAATAATAGATTAATTGCCTACCTTGTAGCTATATCTTGCTAATTGAAAGATATTCAATTTGTAGCAATCTAAATTCAATTAAAAGCAATTTCCTGAGAAGGGAGTGAACGTCAGCTTAGAAAGATTTACTTCATATTTGAAAACAATGCAGTTGCTGAAAGAGAGAAGCCAAAGAGGAAAGAAAAAAAAAAATAATAATTAAAATTTATATATATCTATTATTTAAAATATATTAGGTATTATATAGATTTAGTACGTACTTATATTACTGCTTACATATATATTGATGCTGCTATGCATATAATTGTATTGGGGGTCCTCGTTTATCTGGATAGACAAGAATGCTACCCTTGTGTTGCAGCTCTAGGGGAAGTAAATAGAAAATGAAGAGGATCAATACTAAGCTTTTTAATACTAGACCAATCCTATAGAGTTTAGGATAAATATGTCCTACCTGGTAGAATGATATTTAGGATTCAGAAGAATCAATCAGAATCCAGATAAGCTTTAAAGAAGCCGTACAGACATATCCCATTGCTTAAAGCGGTTCTGCACCCATTTAATTTAGTAAATCTCTTTGCCTTCCAAATCAGGCAAAGAGTACTAAATGAAATGTGTTTTTTTTTACTTACCTTGTAATTGATGACTTCCTGTCTTCTGTCTCTTCGGGGGTGGGCGGGGTCTCTGCGTCGATCGTCAGGCCGCACTGTCTCCTGGGATCTGGTGTCATTATTCCCAGGAGTCAGTGCGGACATCTTCCGAAATCTCGTGAGATGTCGGCAGGTATCAGGGTAACTTGCACCCTAAAAAAACAAACCCCAGAAAATGAAGAATTTTATCGGAGGAAAACCGGCGGCGATCGAGATGGAAGATGGAACAGGTAAGTCCCCCAATTGAGCTATCTGCCCTTGGCATATAGCCCAAAAAAAAATTAAAAATAAAAATAAAAAACGAGTGCAGAACGGCTTTAAGAACCTAATAAACAGGGTAAGTGTGATTATAGGTAATAATGACCATTCCAAAGACAATATACTAGGGCAGCTGCTTCCAAGTAGTATAGATGGGAGCCTGTACCTGTTAATGTCCGATGTAAATCATCTGGGAAGGGCAGCCTAAGAGCCCTTTAGGAGCACCCCTCTGGGTTAGATAGCCCAGCGCTGGGTCTGGTGAAGTAATTAGCAGAGAAGTTGGGTTAATAAACCATTCAAAATTTAGGGTTAGTTTTTTAGGGTGCAAGTTATCCTGATACCTATAGTATCAGGGTTCGCCGTTGAGTTGTAAGACATACCTTAGAATTAGAGTTGGAACGAGAGCTGCCTTCCCAGTGCCTCCTCTGCAGACTGATAAGCAGCACTCTTGTCTAAGTACTGAATCTTCCCGCCAAAACTAGGGCGGATGTTTGTTAAGCTGTGATCTAGATCAGCTGGAGCTGGAGGGCTGGCTTACCTGTTGATACGCAGGTGCGAGAAAGGGCGGGGCTAGTACGTCACCGACGGAAGAATTTGTGTCTTCCGTTCACAAGGTGAACATCCACACATGCGCAATAGAAATGAGTGGAAACATAGCCTCCACTATCATTGCGCTTAATGGGTCTTATCTTGCAAAATACGAAAATACGGCATGGATAATAAGGGCACAAGTGTGCCAAACAGGCATACTAGATCAGCTCCAATTGGAGCGCTCAAACCTGCAAGGAGCAGGGAAAAGCTAATTGGGAGGAAAAGGTAACCTAGTCCCAATTGTTTACCTCTATCTAAAGAACATTAATCAGATAGATAAATAAAAATACAAAAACACCAAAACAAAAATACAAAAATACAAAAAAACAAACAAACAAACACAAAAAAAAAAAAAAAAAAAAACGATGACCGTTGAATAGCCAGTCATCGGTCCCCTTTTTCTCTTCTTTCTTACATGTGGCAATGCCTGAAGAGACAAGCCAATGTCGGTGAATAATAATTTCCATTTTTAAAATAATTTTTTTTTTTTTTGTGTTTGTTTGTTTTTTTGTATTTTTGTATTTTTGTTTTGGTGTTTTTGTATTTTTATTTATCTATCTGATTAATGTTCTTTAGATAGAGGTAAACAATTGGGACTAGGTTACCTTTTCCTCCCAATTAGCTTTTCCCTGCTCCTTGCAGGTTTGAGCGCTCCAATTGGAGCTGATCTAGTATGCCTGTTTGGCACACTTGTGCCCTTATTATCCACGCCGTATTTTCGTATTTTGCAAGATAAGACCTGTGACGGATCCTGTACTCAAGGTGTCCGCCGTAAATGCTTCCTAAGTCCTGGAACATGAGTCCAATGGATCTGGTTATAGGAACCCCCAAGAATTAGACGGCACTAGTTCTTGGAGTAAATCAGGAATGCTTTATTTGACATTTCACACACATATATAGCCAGATGACTAAAAGCTAACCTAATTAGCATGAGCTAATTATCTTAATCATTGCCCAGACTAGTTGACTGAGAGAAGACTTTTCAGGGTCAGACTTTAAGGCTCCTAGTTAATTGGAATGGCTATTCAACAGACATTAACATAAACAGTAACACAGGGCTAATTAGCACAACAACATTGTGTGGAATACACCTTACAAGCCAGACCAGCCTCATTTACACAATAGACAGGTGGCTTGAGTTCATGACATTAGAATGTGACAGCTTGTGTCCCATTCAGTCTATTTCTAATGTCAAATGCATATACAGAGTGTGTGTTTTGGGGGGCCCGTAATCAGCTGGCAGGAGGCTCGCATGTAGTCCTCTCAAAAAGCCTGTGTCCCGGCTAGGTCTGTCACAAGACCCATTAAGCGCAATGATAGCGGAGGCTATGTTTCCACTCATTTTTTATTGCGCATGTGTGGATGTTCACCTTGTGAACGGAAGACACAAATTCTTCCGTCGGTGACGTACTAGCCCCGGCCTTCCTCGCACCTGCGTATCAACAGGAAGCCTGAACTGTGCGCATTACTGCTCTGCAATACCTGACAGCGGCGGAAGTAAGCTCCGAAGCTGCGCATGCGCACTTTGGATCCGGAAACTGACGTACACCCACTCAGGTAAGCCAGCCCTCCAGCTCCAGCTGATCTAGATCACAGCTTAACAAACATCCGCCCTAGTTTTGGCGGGAAGATTCAGTACTTAAGCAGCACTCTTGTCTATCAGTGTGCAGAGGAGGCACTGGGAAGGAAGCTCTCGTTCCAACTCTAATTCTAAGGTATGTCTTACAACTCAACGGCGAACCCTGATACTATAGGTATCAGGGTAACTTGCACCCTAAAAAACTAACCCTAAATTTTGAATGGTTTATTAACCCAACTTCTCTGCTAATTACTTCACCAGACCCAGCGCTGGGCTATCTAACCCGGAGGGGTGCTCCTAAAGGGCTCTTAGGCTGCCCTTCCCAGATGATTTACATCAGACATTAACAGGTACAGGCTCCCATCTATACTACTTGGAAGCAGCTGCCCTAGTATATTGTCTTTGGAATGGTCATTATTACCTATAATCACACTTACCCTGTTTATTAGGTTCTTAAGCAATGGGATATGTCTGTACGGCTTCTTTAAAGCTTATCTGGATTCTGATTGATTCTTCTGAATCCTAAATAACATTCGACCAGGTAGGACATATTTATCCTAAACTCTATAGGATTGGTCTAGTATTAAAAAGCTTAGTATTGATCCTCTTCATTTTCTATTTACTTCCCCTAGAGCTGCAACACAAGGGTAGCATTCTTGTCTATCCAGATAAACGAGGACCCCCAATACAATTATATGCATAGCAGCATCAATATATATGTAAGCAGTAATATAAATACGTACTAAATCTATATAATACCTAATATATTTTAAATAATAGATATATATAAATTTTAATTATTTTTTTTTTCTTTCCTCTTTGGCTTCTCTCTTCCAGCAACTGCATTGTTTTCAAATATGAAGTAAATCTTTCTAAGCTGACGTTCACTCCCTTCTCAGGAAATTGCTTTTAATTGAATTTAGATTGCTACAAATTGAATATCTTTCAATTAGCAAGATATACATACAAGGTAGGCAATTAATCTATTATTCAGGGCGAGGGTAAATAATGATAAACACGTTTCTGATACGACATATTGGGGTATGTTTTGGCTCACTGACGACTAACTCTAATTTTTCCTGTTTTACAATTATACTTAGACATATAAACTGCTGCTCTTTGGTTCTGATGAAGCTAAAAGCGAAACGCGTCAACCATCAATTGACCAGCATGTAAAATATGATAATGGAATTTGAAATGTCTTTATGTATATTCTGCATTCGATGGCTAAACTTCTGTAAATAATATTTTCTTTTTTCATTTTTCTATGTGTATATTTGTATATTATTGTGTATTTTTTCTAATAAATCAATGAAATATCCATTACGGAATATCCGTTTTTGTTCAGGTGCCGAGATAGTCCGTCAGGTTGGCTAAACCCCCTCTTGTTCCTCTTTTCTTTCCTAATATTCTGGATCGTGGCACATTTGGCTCCAGAGCAACAAGGCGATATGTGATCTCCTTGTGGGATCAGAATATCTTGTAAGGAGCTCTGGTATTATTCCTATATTATTTGTACCTATAGCTAAGCCTAGAATAAGGCTTACCTATAGGCACTGTAAATATCTTCTAAATGTGCGCCGTTTAGCAGATGTTTACTGCATACTGCATCGATGATGTCATTGGCCCATTTCCAGTTTGAAAGAACGGCCGCCCATGCCGTTTCTTCAGAAGCGTGTGCCATGACCAGCGGCTCCGGCAGGCATGAGTGACATTACGTGGCTCCGGGCAGTCACAGCTGGAATCCGCACCCCCCGGAAGGAAGATGGGCGAAGATGGATGCAGCCTCTAGCGGGGATGACGCGGGCTTCGTTTACAGGGAAGTGTCACATAATGTGCATACTAGCACATTATGCCTTCGCATGAAAAGAAAAAAAACACAGTTTACTTCCTCTTTAACTGTTTGTGGTGAATAAGCTTTGGGAACACTTTCTTGTGGTGGTGTATTTCAATATTTTCCACATTAAGAGAGAAGTCTGTGGAGGATTATATATTCAGCACCACTGTACTACTTTATTTAATATGAAATTAGTTGCTTACAGGGGCAGAGGCTCTAATAGGCTTCAAAATAGGGTGGTCTTGGGGCACAGAGAATGCAAAGCGAGCCCACCCAGGTGTGTTACAATAGCAAATGAATATTTGTGTAGCGCTGACATCCTTGTCTGCTGATGTGTATTAGCATTTACAATGAAAGTCTATGGACGTTTCTATGGCTTAGTGTTTGGCACCATCTAGCGGCCAAACACTGATAGTGGACTTAAATGATTTTTGCTTTTACAAAGCACTGAACTATTTACAGGAAGTGACTGTTATTTACACTAGAGAGTTAACCTTTTTTACCCAGGATGCCGGGTGACCTACCCATGCACACCCTCTCACAGTGCATGCTGGGTAGGACATAAAAGGAGCCCGAGCGGACATTTTAGCTCTCTTCTGGACGCATGACCTGCCTGTGAGGATCTGTGAGGAGGCTTCCCAGAAGAAGCGGCCTGTAGCCATTGCAGAGCGCATCTCCAATCCATTGTGTGAGTGACCCGACGGTGCCGGAGACAGTGACTGGATTAGAGAGACCCAGAGACACTCGTTGAGCATCGGATGACCAGATTCACTCGGCGGAGCAGAACGGATTGACGGAGCTGGCTGACAGAGAAGCAAGCTGCAAACACCGGACCAAAGTTACCATACCGAGCCTTTGATCCAGTTGGTGAGCGGGTTGCGACCCACAGTTTACTAAACTTTGCACCTAGTCAGACTTATATACAGGCCTCGCTGGGATCCATAGTCCTCTGAATGCGAATGCTCCTGCTCCTGTGTGAGAGCACCAGGTGCTGGCTAATGGCACAGCAGATTGAAAATCAGGAAGAACTCCGGACAGCCGCACACCGGGAAAATTAAAAATTTAAAAAAGGTTTATTTAAAATCCAGAATCACTTCAATCCAAAAACTCGACAAGAAAGGGGGGTACAGAGCTGACGCGTTTCGCACTGTATTTCAGTGCTTACTCATAGCTTACTCAGAGCTATGAGTAAGCACTGAAATACAGTGCGAAACGCGTCAGACTGTACCCCCCTTTCTTGTCGAGTCTTAACGTCCATAGACTTTCATTGTAAATGCTAATACACATCAGCAGACAAGGATGTCAGCGCTACACAAATATTCATTTGCTATTGTAACACACCTGGGTGGGCTCGCTTCGCATTCTCTGTGCCCCAAGACCACCCTATTTTGAAGCCTATTAGAGCCTCTTGTCTTAATTTTCCCGGGGTGCGGCTGTCCGGAGTTCTTCCTGATTTTCAATCTATTGTATTATAGTTACGTAAGCAACACTAAGATCATCCTTAACTCAACTTTAAGTACTTTAACCCTTGGATTACAAATTATAAGGAATTATCACTGCTAGCGAAGACAAGAAGACTAAAGACTGAGTCCTTTAAGTGAGATCTCACACATAGCTATAAAAGTAGGGGGAGCTCCCGTGTAATTATATTGTTTATAATTGTTATATCAAGATTCATTGTCCTGTCATTCTATGTTAGGATGACAGCACAATTATTGTAATTACCTGTTTACCAATACTTATAGTAAAATATACTTTGGTTAAGTAACCCTTTGTGTGGAGTATTGTTTTTCTTCCAGCAGATGGAGCCAGTGATCCTGAAGTGACAATACAGGTATAGTTATAATATATTATACTGTATTGTATTGCACCACAGCTGTGTCAAGGGGATTGAGTCAGGTTAGTGGGGTTTATTTGCAGAGTGCAGGCCCAAATCAAACCAGCAGCTCCTTCGGGGGGGGGGCAGTGCTACATGTGGCGGCTTGTCCGGGATCCTGTCACTCTGCAAGCAAGCCCGCCCTCTTGGTGCCACTATGGACCCCATCAAAGTGGTCCAATGGTGCGAAGCAGAAGGCACACGCTCAGAAGCGAGCGTGGCCATTGAACTCAATACTTATAATATACTTTCAAATATAGAAAGCATATTATAGTTCATTTCTATTGTGCAGCATTGTGACTGCAGTGCTGAGCGATTCTGCAGCTGTCTTTTGTCAGTGTAGGGAAAGCATATTATAGTTAATTTCTATTGTGCAGCATTGTGACTGCAGGGATCAGCAATTCTGCAGCTGTCTTTTGTTAGTGTAGGGAGAGGTTGCTGTGTGGAGCAGGGACAGTCTGTAATCACTAGCTATTAGGTCCACAAAAGTCCTTTTAAGGACTGGTATAGGTGTACAGTATATAGGGGTGTAAAACACTTATAATATACTTTCAAATATAGAAAGCATATTATAGTGCATTTCTGCATCGTACAGATCACATCTGGAGCTCCCAGGACGCCGTCACATGGCTCTGCAGTGTGGGCTTTTTAACGTGTCCGCTGCTGACAATTGTGTTGCCATCTGCAGCCTTTGCAGTCAACGCATAAGTCGCGGTAAGCCCAACACTCACCTAGGGACGACCGCCTTAAGAAGGCACATGAACTCCCATCACCGAGCCCAGTGGGAGCAACGCCGTCAGAACCCACAAAGCCACACTCCAGGCTCTCACCGTCTAGCCTCTTCTACTTCTCCTTCTCCTCTCTCCTCACAATTGTCCTCCAGGTGAAAGGTGAACTTCCATCATGCCGTCCTCCCGTTTTTCTTGAAAAAGGCAGACTTCCGTGGACCAAATGTTCGAGCGTAAAAAAATGATGACGCCGGATAACCCTCTTGCCCAACAGTTGACCACTGGCTTGTCAGAACTGATATCCCGCCAACTACTGCCATATAAACTGGTGGACTCGGAGGCCTTTCGAAAATTTGTGGCCATTGGACCACCACAATGGAAGGTCCCAGGAAGGAAATATTGCTCACAGAAGGGCATCCCAGAGCTATATGGCCATGTTCAGCGGCAAGTGAATGTATCTCTGGCACACCGTGTCGGTGCCAAGATACATCTGACCACAGACATGTGGTCTAGCAAACACGAGCAGGGAAGATATATAACTTTTACTGCCCACTGGGTGAACCTTCTGACGGCCGTCAAGCATGTAACCCGTGGCACCGTGTAGATTTGGTTTTACTGCCACGGATTGCATGCAGATCTGCCTCTTCTTCTCCTCCTCCTCCATCCTCCCTCTCCTCCTCGGCTGACTCCTCCTTTTCTGCTGCTACTGTATCTTCCGCTGCACCACCCAAGATCCCCAGAACCTATTCGACATGCCAGGACAGTGCTGCGTCTGTTGTGCCTGGAAGCCAAGAGCCACACTGGCCCTGCACTCCTTTCAGCTTTGCGTTCACAGGCAGATCAGTGGCTAACACCGCTCAATTTGACAATTGGTAAAGTGTTGTGCGACAACGGTGCCAATTTGCTGAGCGCGTTGAAACAGGGCAAAATTACACATGTGCCATGCATGGCACACGTCTTAAACTTGGTCGTGCAGCGATTCGTTGTCAAATACCCTGGGGTCCAGGACGTCTTGCGGCAGGCAAGGAAAATCTCGGCCCATTTCAGAAGATCTTACACGGCCATGGCTCGCCTTGCTGACATTCAGCGGCGACACAATCTGCCGGTCAGACGTATTATTTGTGACTGCCCGACGCGATGGAACTCAACCTTGTATATGCTTGATAGGCTGCTCCAGCAGAAACATGCAGTTAACGACTACCTGTACAAACTCTGCGGCAGAACAGGTTCTGGGGAGCATGTTTTTTTTTCACTGCGGCAGTGGCTGCTCATGCGCGATGCATGCAGACTTCTGCGGCCATTTGATGGGATTACCAAACTGGTCAGTCGCAGCCATGGCGCCATCAGTTACATCGTACCTTACGCCTTCTTTATGGAGCGTGCATTGCGTCGTGTCATTGATCAAGCCATCGAGGAGCAGGAGCAGGAAGATGAGGAAGTCGCAATGCTGGATGAATTCCCAGGGGGGGCTACTCTATCTGAGACAAGTCAACAACAGGAGTCTGAAGAGGAGTCAGGGGAGGATGGTGCCGGGGCGGATGAGGAGGAGCAAGAAGAGCATGCTTTAAACCTTTCTGGGATCCCTGTTGTTGTCCGTGGATGGAGGGAGGAGAACGAGGATGACATTATCCTGGATGATGAGCAGGAGCCAGGCCACCACACTGCATCCAGTTTAGTGCAAATGGGGGCCTTCATGCTCCAGTGTTTTAAGAGGGACCCCCGTAAAAAAAGCATAAAGGGCAAGGACCAGTACTGGGTGGCAACGTACTTAGACCTGCGTACAAACAAAAAATGGCAGAAATGTTACCACCATTCACTCCCAGAGAAACAGTTGCGGGTACCAATCCAACAGTGCCTGCAAGAAGAGGGCGGTTTGAAGATGTGTTGGTCACTTCTGATATGAGATCATTCTTTCAGCCGACCCATCGACAGGTATCATCCGGATCCAGCATCAGGGAACGCCTAGACCGACAGGTGTCTGACTACATTGGGTTAACGGCCGATGCGGACGCTCTGAGAAGTAATGAACCCCTGGACTACTGGGTAGGCAGGCTTGACCTCTTGCCAGAGCTTGCAGAATTTGCAATGGAACTGTTGGCTTGCCCCTTGTCCAGTGTCCTGTCCAAAAGGACGTTCAGCGCAGCAGGGAGGATCGTGACCGATAAGCACACTTGCCTAGATCACGACAGTGTTGACTACCTCACATTTATAAAAATTTATGAGGCATGGATCTCGGAGGAATTCAACACACGTGACCAGTAGACCATGTATATGCATAACTGTATAAACGATTTATTTATGGTCGGAGCCCTCCGATCTTCGAGAGATATGAAAGAAACACATAAACACGTCACAAGACTAACAACATAAATAGACCTGAAGTGTGCCCTGGCCTGCTGTAAGGTGAGCCCTGGTGAGCTGGGCGATAAGCCCTGGTGAGCTGGGCTATATGCCAAGAGAAGGGCGCATACCTTGACAGTAAATGGATACTTCTGTAGAGAAGGATGTTTTAAAAGAAGTACTCTGAGAAGGGAAAAGGGTGGGTGGGTACCTTGCACTGGAACCGACACAGCCTGTTGTGGGTGGTCTGGTTAAATACCCTCCGGGCTCCTCCCATAATTACAGGCCACCATGCTGGCCTTCTTATTTATGGTCGGAGCCCTCCGATCTTCGAGAGATATGAAAGAAACACATAAACACGTCACAAGACTAACAACATAAATAGACCTGAAGTGTGCCCTGGCCTGCTGTAAGGTGAGCCCTGGTGAGCTGGGCGATAAGCCCTGGTGAGCTGGGCTATATGCCAAGAGAAGGGCGCAAAAGACTCGGTTAGGGAGGTAATTTGGTATTGTGTGAAAAGCCAACTGTGTGTGGCGGCATGACATGGAAGCCAGGATGTGATGGAGGTCTCCTGTTGTCACCCTGGGGTTTGAGGCTAGTAACCCGTGAGACAAGTTCCAGGCTGTACAGTAGGCCTTTAGGGCATTTGAGATAACGATAGATTAATGAGGCAGGTAGTATCGCGAAGGTGTTGTTCGGATGCGAGGTTAACTACGACCAATGTGGGATAAGAGACATGGTCGGGTCGGTTCCAGGTTCCTGCGAAAAGGACGCCGCAAGGTTAACGGGTAATGTGACGGCTAGAGTATTGTTTGTCTGGGATGTAGACGCAGAGGACCTCTGATTGGTGCTGTGGGGATAGTGGCACCGGCCTGTGCGGGAAGGCCATAATGGCCAGCGACTTGGACCTATTTATAATACTGGCTGTGGCTTGGTTGTCTGTGGTAAACGACCCTGTTTGTCTTGCCCGGTTGCTGCACCAGATGTGGCCTGCTGCAACAATGGGGTAGAGTTCGAACAACGAGGAGGACTAAGTGATCCCGGGAATCAAGAGGATTCTGACAGCCATGGCCCTGTGAACCCAAGATGGCCAAAAATTGAGGCGAGGACCTGTGGGGGCTGTGGCGTCCATGACTACCTGAGGTGAAGAGGGAGACGCTGACGGAATGAACATTGGCATGCCATGTTGGTTCGTGGGAAATTGTCTCCCATGGGCAGATCCGTTGTTGCTGGCACGTCTGAATTAAGGATTTGGTGGGGGTCTTGTACCTGGAAGAAAAACACTAAGAGGCGGGAGGTAAAGGATCACCCCCGGGTCTGAAGAAAGAATGGTGATAGTCATGGAATGAGCACCCTGCGTGCTAATGACCTAGATCCATGCTGTATGCAGATACGCGTCCACTTCTACCCTCCTGTTGGGGTTGCCCTGCATGCGCGTCTCCGACTGTCCCTAAGGCACAGCGCAAACTCTGAGACAGTGAGCGTGCGATTAAGTCAAGGGTCTCTGGCCTTCAGGATGATGGAGACGTTTCCCCTCTAATATGATTTGTTCTCGGCCAAGTTGTGTGCTGCTATGAGGAGGGATGCTAAGTTAACGTCATTATTGTCCCAGATGTGTGTGTTTTTTTTTTTTTTCTTGTAAAGCTTGTAAAACAGGAGAGAAAAAAAATAAATAAATAAATAAATAAAAAGGGGGGGGGCGGGAATATGGGCGTTTTGTTTTTTTTTTTTTTGTTTTTGTTTTTCTTTTCTTTCGAGTTTGAAAGACAGGAGAAAATATATGGGCGTTTGTAGCTTGGGGAAAAGGGGGGGGGCAGAGCAGGATACCTGTGCGACAGGTATGGGGACAAACAGGGGTTGCGCGCGAGCGCTGAGTGGGATGTTCCTTGGGCCTATATGTAAACTCAGGGGATGCGTGACACCCGAGGTGAGCCAGGAGGTGACTGGCCGGGTAGCCGATGCTCGGGTGTCCATCTGTGCTCGGCACGGACTGGTTAACCAGAGCCCCCCCAGGGCGGCACTGGGGGGAGTGGCTACTGATTGGTTGCTAAGTAGGAATGTTTCGATCTGTAGCAATTTGACGTAGGTTCGGTCAGCTAATACTTGCACTGCCAGCAAGTCATGAGATTAGGTGACCTTGTCTGCGTAGTGAAGGCTTGTGCTTCGAAAATAGAGTGAGATGCATAGAAGTATGTGACAGTTACTAACGCCTGGAGATTTTAGCCAAAACTATGGTGTTCTGCATGGATTGGGGAGGGGAGATGTGGGAAACGAAGCAGGATACCGTACGACGGTATAGGGACAATCGGGGATTGCGCGTGAGCGCTGAGTGAGTTTGTTTCTTTGGCCTGTTTGGAAACTCAGAGAATGCATGACAACCGAGGTGAGCCAGGAGGTGACTGGCCAGGTAACCGATGCTCGGGTGTCTGTCTGTGCTCGGCACGGACTAGTTTAACCAGAGCCCCCCCCCCAGGGCGGTACTGGGGAGAGTGGCTGCTGGTTGGTTGCTAAGTAGGGATGTTTCGATCTGTAGTAGTTTGACGTGGGTTCGGTCAGCTAATACTTGCACTGCCAGCAAGTCATGAGACTAGGTGACCTTGTCTGCGTAGTGAAGGCTTGTGCTTCGAAAACAGAGTGACATGCATAGAAGTATGTGACAGTTACTAACGCCTGGATACTGAGCCAAATATGTGCGTGAAATGAGGATATGTAGTGAAAGGTGTGTAGAGAGAAAGGAAACTAAAATAACAACAACCTATGCACCTGCTTGCTACCCTAGTGCTAGAGTCTCTGTTGGGGTCGAACCTGGTAGACCTGGTACCTACGATCGGGTGACATGAAAATTATTATTTTTTTTTTTTTAAAAAGATGGGTTGCAAGAGCTGATTCGGGGCCATAGCTGACCCCCTGGTGAAGAGATGCAAGCCCTCGACATTTTTTTATTTATTTTTTACCTGGGAAAGAAAGAGATGGTCTGATCCTGTTCGTAGGAGACCAGGGGCGACTTACTGACCTAAAAAAGGTGAAAAGGGATAGAGAAAGGCATGAGTAGCTGAGTTGGCTACTGGGGAGGTTGTGGCTGCGGAGGCCAGTGAAGGTCGAGCTGCAACGATTGCAGGGGTGTGGGAGCCATGACACAAACCTGCGGTGATGCAAGATGTGCGGGGGATGGCTGTGCCTCACGTTGGCTGGGTTGCCGCGAAGGCAAGGAGTGGAGCGACTTGCGGAGGTTGCAAGGTGTGGGGGCCCATGACACGAACTTGCGGTAACTGCAAGAAGTGCGGGGGATGGCAGTGACAGATGCTCTGATGGACTGGGGGGGGGGGCAAAAAGGGGGAACTGACCTGGAAGGGTGAAAAAGGGGTAAAGAAAACGTATGAGTGGCCGTGTTGCTACTGGAGATGATGGGCGTTATGCCAAACGCGGCAAGATGTACGAGTAGCCGTGTTGCTACTGGAGATGACAGGTGTTTAAGCAAAATGTAGAAAGACGTATGCGTAGCCGTGTTGCTACTGGAGATGACAGGCGTAATGCAGCAAGATGTATGAGTAGCCGTGTTGCTACTGGAGATGACAGGTGTAATGCCGGATGCAGCAAGACGTATGAGTAGCCGTGTTGCTACTGGAGATGACAGGCGTAATGCCAAATGCGGCAAGATGTATGAGTAGCCGTGTTGCTACTGGAGATGACGGGCGTTTATGCCGAATGCAGCAAGACATATGAGTAGCCGTGTTGCTACTGGAGATGACGTGCGTTATGCCAAATGCGGCAAGATGTATGAGTAGCCGTGTTGCTACTGGCGATGACGGGCGTTATGCCAAATGCAGCAAGATGTATGAGTAGCCGTGTTGCTACTGGAGATGACGGGCGTTTATGCTAAATGCAGCAAGACGTGTGGGTAGCCGTGTTGCTACTGGAGATGACGGGCGTTATGCCAAATGCGGCAGGATGTATGAGTAGCCGTGTTGCTACTGGAGATGACGGGCGTTATGCCAAATGCAGCAAGACGTATGATGTGGTGGGTTTGCAGTGTTTGCAAGGTGTAGGAAGACTTGCAGCGTATTGATGTGTGTGTAGGATTTATCGTGCGCAACGGGATGTATTCGTACTTTCCGATGTGACTTTAGTCTTATAAAGAACTCGACTTGTTTGAGTAGGTGATGGGACGGAATTTGGTGCGACTGCTTGTTGCGTGTTTCAGGGAAGACTCGAATCGTAGCGCCGATGCTGCGACTAGATTCGAATCGGCCGTAGATGCGAGGTGACTGAGGGGCTTGTATGCCACATCTGAACCATATCGCTGATGACATGGCTGGTTCGGTTTTGACGGAAAGGTGATGGGGGGGGGGGTTTGAAGGGGGCTTGTGATTGCCTTGAGGATCCGAACCATAGAAGCAAGGTTTAGCGACTAGGCTAGAATCGGCTGATGGTGAGTGTATGCTATCCGGTAAGAGGTGAAGGGGGGGGTCGGTTGCGTCTGGCTCGAGTGCGTTGGGTAGAAAGTATGACAAAACATGAAAGATGACATAGAACGACTTGTGAAGCCGAAAGTGCGACTTTGCGACATGGACATAACGTAATGATTCGAGTTTAGTAGGAGTGGTAACGACAAAGTCCTACCTGCGACAGTGCGTGTGTAGCGATAATCGATGAAAATATATGACCGATCTCGTGAGCCCAACTGTATGGACATGTGTGGGTAGGCAGAAACAGTCTCTGCGATGCATCTGATGTGGATCAGTTTGAAAAGGTATAAGATGAGTCCGATATAAATCGGTAGAATCTGATACAATTGGTTTGTAGGGTGTATGCCATCTCTTCCTGTGACCGAACACCTGACCACACCCATCCCCCCAAGCTAGCCAGTGCAGAGAAGGCACCAGGTGGTTTTAATTACACCTCAATCAGCCACAGGAATCCATACAAACAAAATACATGATAATCTCAGAAAATAAGAAAAAAAAGGCAATCCCATGGACAGTGAATTTGTAACAAGTGAATCCTATGAAAGTCATATCGGAGAACGACCGATAGCTGCTTGGAGGCTCGGGTCAATAACTCAGAGGTAGCTTTGTGAAGGGGTGCCAGATAGTAAGCATGATAAGCCACAAGTTTGCACATGATATGAAAGGTTTGGCTACTACTTATCTGCGACCATGAGCGGGAACCGCCGACGAAGACCCCGAATGAAGATGCCGAAGTGGGCCTGCGATTGGACGCATAGATAGACGACCGTGAGGGAGCTGAGAAGAGTCGGCCTCTTGATGTGCAGTACCTTGCACTGGAACCGACACAGCCTGTTGTGGGTGGTCTGGTTAAATACCCTCCGGGCTCCTCCCATAATTACAGGCCACCATGCTGGCCTTCTTATATAATCTAGCACATGGACCTTTTTTCTACCTTTGGCTCACTTGTAGAAAAAAAGCACACTGTACTATATGCCTGTACCCTCATGTTTGAAGAGGTTGAGCGGTGTCATATTTTTGGGTCCTGCAGCGAGTTGCTGGTGTCAGTGCTCTCTATCTCGGTGCTGGTGTCAGTGCTCTCCATTTCGGTGCTGGTGCCAGTGCTCTCTAGCGCGGTGCTGGTGTCAGTGTTCTATCTCTGTGCTGGTGTCAGTGTTCTATCTCGGTGCTGGTGTCAGTGTTATATCTCAATGCTGGTGTCAGTGAGGGAGATAGCAGCAGAGAAGCCAATCAGCAGGCAGTGCCAGCACCATGGCTGAGGATCATCACTGAACTGGAACCTCCGGACCCCCGCAGTGGAGCCCTGCATAGGTGGGGGTAAGGGCCAGACAGAGGGAGGGGTCAGGGGCTCAAGCACAGGTTGGCATGGACACTGGCACAGGACTGCGCTGCCCTGACTGTGGCACTGATAACCAGGAGGAAGGTAGTGGAGGTGATGGGGCAGTGGGTGGATTTAAAGACCAGTGGCTGAGGGATGCTGAAGGAGCAGGATGGGGGGCTGGCTCTCTAGCTCATGCTGGTGGTAGCTGGCTGCAGAAGGGGTTGTGGCATGGTTGCTGTGCCTCTCCCTGCAGCTGGAGTCCAGATCCCCCCACCCAGAGAGGGGCGACCAGACATCATTTCTCTCCTCCCTACCCCTTTGATCGGCTCCATATACCACGCTGATGAGGCTTCCTCCCCAGTGGGTCCCTCTTCTCCCCCTCTGCAGCTCTGCTTACCAGGCAGACGCCTCCTCCAGGTGTGCGGGGATCGCTTAGCAGAGCACTCCAGTTGTGGGTGACGGGGGGCAATCTGCTTCTCCGGAGCAGCGGGAATAGTTTAATTTTGCTCCGGCTGCTGGAATGAGTCTCCCCCCAGACAACACAGTGCTGGCCAGCCCTGCCTCCGCCCCATCCTCTCTCCACTGCCTGGCCATGGAGCTCACAGGCAGCATTAACCCTCTGCTGGCCGGAGCACAGCGCCGATGCAGCAGCATTGTTGTGAGCAGAGGTGGCTCCTAAATTAGGCTGCCGCGAGGCCCCTGGCGATTGCCTAATTTGCCTAATTCAAGAACTGCCTCTAGTTCTCCCCTCTAGAGTTTAGAGGCAAGTCTTTACCTTTCCCAAAGAAGGCCAATGTCCACACCACGCTTCAACTCCAACACGAGTTTATTTTCCTTTTATGCTTCAGTAACCGGAGAGTTGAAAAGAGAAAGGGGTTAGCAGATAGAACTGATTCAGGCACACTCTTTGCTTCATCGCCACTCGGTTCCGAGTGGGTACAGCTTACCCAGATAGTCACCCAATGGCACTAGCAGCCGGCATGTAGCTCGAACAGTGACTTAGTCCCCTCCAAGGACAAAGTCAAGGAGATCCCTCCTTAGGTAGCAGGCTAGCAGCACTCCGCAAAGGCAGTCTGCGGAGCAAGGAATCCTTCCCTCCGACAGGTCACCAGGCCTCTCCCGAGACAGCAATCTTTATCACTCGCCTCCTGTTATGGGATCGATCCTCCCCTGGCTTCCTCTTAGTCAGAGCGGTCGCCCTCACCTGGGCTCCCTGGGTTTCCTTTCTGGCTTTGTAGACCCAGTTAAAGGTACTGGGCCTACCTGGAACTCCGTAGCCTTGGGCTGAAGGTGCCTGAGACCCCACAGTCAATGCTCGTATCCCCCCTCGAGGGGATACACTCCTCCGGGTACAGGTCCCCGGGTATTCGCGCCCAGAACAATGGCTTCTGCCCCTTTTGTACCCTCTTCCGGCATGCACAGCGGGTAGACCACGCCCACTGCACAGCTGCCGAGAGAGGACACCCAATAGCCACTCCATCACCTGTGGTTCAACCCCGGGTACAAGTGTCAGCACCACCTATACACCTAAGGGGAACTGCACGCCAGGTGAAACAGCAGCAAGGCAGAGTCCAAACAATTAGAAGACCCAAGCCAACTATTGCTCAGGTCACCCCTAAATTTGGGATACCCGCTACAATAACTTATAAAAAAAAATAAAAATGATGGCAGCTTTTCCTAAAGCAGGATCATCTCCTGCACCCCCTTCATAGCCTGGCCTGGCCTTGCCTCTCCTCCATGGCCTTCATGAGCTCCTAAATTGACAACATTTCACAGATAAAAAAAGAATGCTTGTCGTTGTCGATCCCAGATTGCTTAATACTTCTGGTATGTCAGTGTCCATGTTGTGGGACTATGTGTGCACAGCTAGTAAGTATTTTGTGGCTGCAAATATGACCTGGAGGTCTTTAATGTTCGCCTGCCATTAAAATGAATGGGACCCGCCGCGAACCGCATTTGTTCCATTAGATGTTTGTCTATCACTAGTGAGGAGACTACTTACACCGCTTGTAGTGCAGGAAAGAACCCTCCCCCCCCCCCCCCCCACACACACAAAAATACACCCTATGCTTGCCCAGGTGTATCGAGATCTCAAACAAGAAAAGAAGGCCCCAAAAGAGGGAGTGGGAAAAATCTGGCTTCTGGACAAGAAAGATAGAGACTGGTCCAGCCAGGTGAAGTACTCTGCTTGACAGCCTCCATCAAGTTAAGCTGGAAAAAGCCGGGCCCATTCATTGTCCTCGAGACTTCAAGTCAAGAAGAACATAAAGGACTGGAACTTATCCCTGAAATATTGCCAACCAGAGCATTGAAGAGGAACAAAGGCAAGATTTCAGTTAGTGTCCGCAACACAGCAGCTGTGCCAGTGAGGGTACCAGCTAGGACACTGTTAGGACAGGTCAGCCCAGCCACCCCAGTCTCAACGTGTGATTTAATGGGAGAGCAAGCCGGAGAGATTCCCCTGGAAGAATTCTGGCTGAAAAACACACCTCTTACTCCTGCCTGGATGGAGAGAGCTAAAGCCCAACTCCTGAGGTGGAGGACAGCTTTCTCTAAAAGTGAGTTTGACGTGGGGCTGGCGAAGAGTGCAACCCACCGAATTCGGCTGGAGGAAGACAAGCCCTTTCGGGAGAGAGCCAGGCAAATCCCACTGGGGGATCTTGAAGACTTAAGGGAACAGCTGGCTGAACTAAAAAGGACGGGCATCCTCAGAGAGTCCTGGAGTCCTTACGCCTCTCCTATAGTGGTGGTATAGGCTATGCATTGACTATAGGACCCTGAACCGGAGGACCATTGCTGACCAGTACACCACACCTCGGATAGAGGATGCCTTACAGAGCCTGTTGGGGGCAAAGTGGTTCAGTGTTTTGGACCTAAATAGCGTTATTTTCAGTTCCCCATGTGTCCTGAAGATAGGAAGAAGACCTCTTTTATCACCCCTGTGGGCTTCTTCAAGTTCAATCGGATGCCGCAAGGTCTGTCTGGAGCCCCAGCAAACTTCCAGAGATTGATGGAGAAGACAGTGGGAGACATGAACCTGATTGAAGTGCTGGTCTATCTGGATGATGTCATAGTGTTTGGGAGAATGTTGGAAGAACACAAAGAATGCCTGAAGAAGGTCCTGAAGAGACTTCATGACAAAGGCCTGAAGCTCTCCATGGAGAAATGCCAATTCTACCAGCCCTCAGTGAATTACCTAGGACACATTGTGTCTGAAGAGGGAGTGGCAACAGATCCCGAGAAGTTGGAAGCTGTCACTTCTTGGCCCAGGCCTACCAACGTGACTGAACTCAGATCATTCCTGGGCTTCTGCTCGTACTACAGGAGGTTCGTGGAAGGGTTTGCCAAAATAGCCCACCCACTCACTGAGCTTCTGAAGAACCAGGAAGAGGCTGGTGCAGACCCGGGTCAGTCGGGGAAGCCAAAAGAGGGGCCCAGAAAGAAGAAAGAGTCCATCCAGGACCAGTGGACTCCGCAATGTGAGAAAGCGTTCAGACAATTGAAGTGGAGCCTTACCACTGCTCCGGTTTTGGCTTATGCAGATCCTGCCAAACCCTACGAGCTACATGTGGATGCCAGCCGAGACGGGCTAGGAGGAGTGCTCTACCAAGAATATGATGGACATTTTAGGCCCATTGCCTATGTGAGCAGAAGCTTAATTCCTGCTGAAAGAAATTACCCTACTCACAAACTAAAATTTCTGACTCTGAAGTGGGCAATGGTAGACAAGTTTAAGGATTATCTTTACGGGGCTGAGTTCGTAGTCAAGACAGACAACAACCCCCTCACATACTTGCTCACCACCGCGAAGCTGGATGCCACCGGCCACAGGTGGCTGGCTGCTCTCTCTGCGTTTACCTTCAGCCTGAAGTACAGACCAGGGGTCGGTAACCGAGATGCGGATGCCTTGTCAAGAAGGCCCCATGACTCCCTAAACCCCTCAGAAGACTGGACCTTAACCCTGAAGTTAAGTATGGGCTCTCTGTAAAGGGACAGGCCAACAAAGGAAATGGTGGGGCCCGTGCGGAAGAAGTAGGGGTGTCCTCAGTAGGGGTACCTCAATGTTATTGTAACATCTCCCAGATTGTACAAGAGGGTCTTCCCAAGCTATCTAAAAGGATCTCAGGAGCGATCAGGAGGAAGACTCACTCTGTGGGCTAGTACTGAAGGCGTTGGAGAACAAACAGCCTGATCTACTGCAGAAGAGCCCCCGGAAAGAAGGAGTGGGATCGGTTGCAGTTACAACAAGGGGGTGGTCTACCGAAGGGGCCCCTCTGAAGATCCCGAAGAGAAGTGGCAACTGCTCCTGCCGGAAAAACACAGAGAGAGGGTGCTGATCGCTCTGCACGACCACCCTGGTCATTTGGGAGCCGAGAGAACCCTTCAACTAGTAAGGGACAGGTTCTACTGGCCTCACATGAGGACCGAAGTGGAGATATTGTCATTCCTGCCTCAGGTGCATACAGTGGAAGACCTTGCCCCAGAGGGCTGCCCCAATGGGCCACTTAGAGAGCCAAGGGCCAATGGATCTGGTCTGCATAGACTTTCTATGTTTGGAGTCTGACCCTACGAGCTACATGTGGATGCCAGCCGAGACGGGCTAGGAGGAGTGCTCTACCAAGAATATGATGGACATTTTCGGCCCATTGCCTATGTGAGCAGAAGCTTAATTCCTGCTGAAAGAAATTACCCTACTCACAAACTAAAATTTCTGACTCTGAAGTGGGCAATGGTAGACAAGTTTAAGGATTATCTTTACGGGGCTGAGTTCGTAGTCAAGACAGACAACAACCCCCTCACATACTTGCTCACCACCGCGAAGCTGGATGCCACCGGCCACAGGTGGCTGGCTGCTCTCTCTGCGTTTACCTTCAGCCTGAAGTACAGACCAGGGGTTGGTAACCGAGATGCGGATGCCTTGTCAAGAAGGCCCCATGACTCCCTAAACCCCTCAGAAGACTGGACCTTAACCCTGAAGTTAAGTAAGGGCTCTCTGTAAAGGGACAGGCCAACAAAGGAAATGGTGGGGCCCGAGCGGAAGAAGTAGGGGTGTCCTCAGTAGGGGTACCTCAATGTTATTGTAACATCTCCCAGATTGTACAAGAGGGTCTTCCCAAGCTATCTAAAAGGATCTCAGGAGCGATCAGGAGGAAGACTTACTCTGTGGGCTAGTACTGAAGGCGTTGGAGAACAAACAGCCTGATCTACTGCAGAAGAGCCCCCGGAAAGAAGGAGTGGGATCGGTTGCAGTTACAACAAGGGGGTGGTCTACCGAAGGGGCCCCTCTGAAGATCCCGAAGAGAAGTGGCAACTGCTCCTGCCGGAAAAACACAGAGAGAGGGTGCTGATCGCTCTGCACGACCACCCTGGTCATTTGGGAGCCGAGAGAACCCTTCAACTAGTAAGGGACAGGTTCTACTGGCCTCACATGAGGACCGAAGTGGAGATATTGTCATTCCTGCCTCAGGTGCATACAGTGGAAGACCTTGCCCCAGAGGGCTGCCCCAATGGGCCACTTAGAGAGCCAAGGGCCAATGGATCTGGTCTGCATAGACTTTCTATGTTTGGAGTCTGACCACTAAGATGTCCCCTTGCCCACTCAGGTCGCAGATCACTTCACCCGCTATGCCCAGGCATTCCCTACTAGGGACCAGCATGCAGCCACAGTAGCAAAGACTCTCGTGAAAAAGTTCTTCGTCCATTATGGTCTAGCTCAACTGATACATTCGGACCAAGGAAGAGACTTTGAGAGCACGCTGATAAAAGGTCTGTTAGATCTACTAGGCATACAAAAGTGGTACTCCCTACCACCCAAAAGGGGACCTTTAACCGGAAAGGTTCAACAGAACTCTCCTAAACATGTTGGCGACCTTGACTGCAGTGCAGAAACCCCATTGGAGTAGGCACATCACTGCGTTAGTTCATGCCTATAACAGTACCAAGTGTGACGCTACTGGATATTCACCTTACAGGCTAATGTTCGGCGTGAAGCCAGGCTGCCAGTGGATATAGCCTTTGGGACCTCTCTGGATCACACATCAGAGACCTCCCATCGAGGGTATGTGGACAGACTGCAGAGGAACTTGAAGATAGCTTATGAGCAGGCTCAAGCTACTTTGAACACCAGAGAAAATAGGAATAAGAGGAACTTTGATCTAAAAGTAAGAGTTCAGGATCTTCAACCAGGTTACCGTGTCCTACTAAGGAATCTGGGCATCCCAGGCAAACATAAGTTGGCTAATCGCTGGAGATCACAGCCATATGTTGTGTGTAGGAAGTACCCAGGACTCCCAGTGTATGAAATCAAGCCAGAAGGAAACACTGGGCCAGTGTAAACCTGGCATTGAAATCATCTCTTACCCCTCACAGAAGCAGTCAGGATAAATCCAGAAGAGGAACTCCCTTCCACGTCCACTGCTGTGCACAGACCAGCAACTAGGTCTCAGCCTGCACCCTCTGTAGATGAGGATGAAGAAATGGAGATGAGTTGGCTGTGGCCACCAGAGACATCAGAGACTGACATTGATGTCTCCCCAAAGACAGGAGAAGATAAGAATTTGTGCCGATAACACAACAAGCGGAAGAGTAAAATACTTCCGCTCACTCCCCACTACCAGTATCTGAGATGAGAAATGAGGATATTTGTCCAAGAGTAGTGGATACCCCGAAAAGGCAAAGAACAAAGAGAGACATTCGCCCACATCTGTACCAGACACTATAGTGTCAGCTATGAGTGCACAGGACAGCTCCCCATCACATGTGAATTGGTGGGAAACTCCTCTGTCTGTATTGTGTAACCGTATAGAGGCAAAAATACAGGATAGAGTTAACATTTTGAACCTCTTTGGGGACCAAAGAGACAAAGTAGGGGGAGTGTGTATCGCTGACATCCTTGTCTGCTGATGTGTATTAGCATTTACAATGAAAGTTTATGGACGTTTCTATGGCTTAGGGTCTGGCGCCATCTAGCGGCCAAACACTAATAATGGACTTAAATGATTTTTGCTTTTACAAAGAACTGAACTATTTACAGGAAGTGACTGTTATTTACACTGTAGAGTTTACCTTTTTTACCCAGGATGCCAGGTGACCTACCCATGGACACTCTCTCTAACAGTGCATGCTGGGTAGGACATAAAAGGAGCCCAAGCGGACATTTTAGCTCTCTTCGGGACGCATAGCCTGCCTGTGAGGATCTGTGAGGAGGCTTCCCAAAAGAAGCGGCCTGCAGCCATTGCGGAGCGCATCTCCGATCCATTGTGTGAGTGACCTGACGGTGCCAGAGACAGTGACTGGATTAGAGAGACACTCGTTGAGCATCGGATGACCAGATTCACTCGGTGGAACAGAACAGAGTGACGGAGACGGCTGACAGAGAAGCAAGCTGCAAACACAGGACCAAAGTTACCATACCGAGCCTTTGATCCAGTTGGTGAGTGGGTTGCGGCCCACAGTTTACTAAACTTTGCACCTAGTCAGACTTATATACAGGCCTCGCTGGGATCCATAGTCCTACGGAGGAGGAGTATAGCAACTGACACTAGGTGGGCATAAGGCCTACTTGCTATCGTATCTCCAGTATTGTATTATAGTTAGTAAATTGATGCCCAACATGTCACGCTTCAAAATTGCGCCCGCTTGTGGAATGGCGACAAAATTTTACTCCATAGGCGACGTTTAAAAAAATTCTACAGGTTGCATGTTTTAAGTAACAGAGAAGGTCTAGGGCTAGAATTATTGCTCTCGCTCTACCGATCGCAGCGATACCTCACATGTGTGGTTTGAACACCGTTTTCATATGAAGGCGCTAGTCACGTATGCGTTCTCTTCTGCACGCGAGCTTGTCGGGATGGGGCGACATTTTTTTTCTTATTTATTTTAAAAAAATGTTTAAATTTTTACACTTTTGTGTCACTTTTATTCCTATTACAAGGAATGTAAACATCCCTTGTAATAGAAAAAATCCCCTGAGGAAGATACGTCATACCCTTAGTATCGACACACATAGGGGAGGGGCCAAGACAGAGTGAGAGTCAGTATACCTGCCTAGAGGAGATACAAGCCATACCCATACTGTTTGCAGTATTCTATTGAGCTTTATGAAGTACGATGCACTGACGCACCTTATACATTCTTTTTCCTTTTTTCATGCGCCTCTGAGATCATTGCATTGAGGATACTCCTGAACCAGTGAAACAGCTGAGAACCCTATAGTGTTTCATATGCGTGTTTTGACTCAGTCTAAAAGCTGGTCACACGATCTGAGGTGAGCTTATTACCATAAGGGGTTTCCGGATTTCACCTATGCATGATTCAGAGTCACGGTTGGATATAACAAGCATGTCAATAGTATGATCACTGGAGATCACGTTACTTGCATCTATTTTCACATCAATCGACATTTGTGTTTCTAATCACAGCCCAAGATAGGCTGCCACAAAGAACTGTTTTTCACTTGAATGGTTTTTGCACTTTTTTTATACGTTTTTTTACATGTTTGCTACCACATATGTATGTATTTAGCACTTTTTTTCATCAAATATTAATATTATTATTATTTTATTTGTTTATTCCCTTGAGTGTTATATGTGTGTTATTGTGTATACGATAGCACCACGTAGCTCTGAGGGGTCCATATAACTTTATTGAGTTTTTTGGCACAATTGGCACTTGTGCACTTTATATCCAGTTGTGTGTTTACAGGTCTTGTGCACATTATTTGTTTTGCTATATATTGCACTTTACACCAGTTGTATGTTTACTATTTTATGCACATTATTATATTCTTGTGGATCTACAACTATAGATGAAGGCACAGATTATTTAGTGCACAGCCATTCCAGTGCAGCGTATATTTATTTTAGTTTTATTGTGCACAAATGTATGAGACGTGTTTAACGTTTGCAGCTTGATAGTGGCAGATTGGTAGGGGGTGACCCTTTAAGGCTCGCAGGATTTTGTTTTTGTTTTTTTAAATCCCCGCCTGCCGTGCGCTCCGTGACCGTGCCAGACTCGATCGCCGCTGGGATACCCGCGATCGTGTCACGGAGCTGAAGAATGGGGAGATGCCGAGGTAAACAGCATCTCCCCTTTCTGCCTAGTGACAGGACACTGATCATCTGCTCCCTGTCATCAGGAGCAGCGATCAGTGTCGTGTCACTGCTAGCCCATCCCCCAGACAGTTAGAAACACTCCCCCCAGGACACACTTAACCCCCCCTGCCCCCTAGTAGTTAATCCCTTCACTGCCAGTGACATTTTTACAGTAATCAATGCAATTTTATAGCATTGATCGCTGTATTAATGCCAATGGTCCCAAAAATGTGTCAAAATTGTCCGATGTGACCGCAAAAATGTCGCAGTCACGTTAAAAATCGCTGATCGCCGACATTACTGGTAAAAAACAATAATTAATAAAAATGCCATAAAACTATCCCCTATTTTGTAGACGCTATAACTTTTGCGCAAACCATCAATGAACACTTATTGCAATTTTCTTTTACCAAAAATATGTAGAAGAACACGTATCAGCCTAAACTGAGGGAAAAATAGTTTTTTAGATATTTTTGGGAGATATTTATTATAGCAAAAAGTAAAAAATAATGTGTTTTTTTCAAAATTGTCGTTCTTTTTTTGTTTATAGCGCAAAAAATAAAAAAACGCAGAGGTGATCAAATACCACCAAAAGAAAGCTCTATTTGTGGGAAAAAAAGGACATCAATTTTGTTTGGCACAATTGTCAGTTAAAGCGACGCAGTGCCAAATCGCAAAAAGTGCTCTGGTCATGAAGGGGGTAAATCCTTCCGGGGCTGAAGTGGTTAAGAGCTATGACGCTATGAGCTATTTTGACGTTGCTTCTGCCCTGCAATGATATGGAGACGGGTGGGGGCCATCTTCCCCTCACTCGTCTCCATGTCAGGCCACAAGAAGAATGCACCAGATTGCGGCGGGAGGGGGGGCCCCTCTCCCGCCGCCGATAAAAGTGATCTTGCAGCAAATCCGCCGCAGAGACCACTTTTATCCTAAACTGAACCACTTACTGAATAAGAGGATACCGGGGTTATGGCATCTAGCTGCTGCCATAACAACGATATCCTCCTTCAATTTACCGATGAATAACGACGGTGGGTGGTCCGGAAGTGGTTAAGTCATTCCAAAGATTTTCAATGGGGTTTCAGTCTGAACTCTGACTAGCCCATGTAAGGACATTCGCCTTTTTCTGCTCCAACCACTGTGAAGTCATTTTTGCTGTGTGCTTTGGGTCATCGTCATGTTGGAAGGTGAATGCTGAGGGGAGGGCAGCCAGATTTTCCTCAAGAATATGACTGTATTTTGCCCCAGTCATTTTTCCTTCTATCCTGACAAGTGCTCCAGTCCCTGCTGCAGAGAAACACCCCCATAACAGGGCATTACCACCTCCATGCTTTACTGTAGGAATGGTGTTATTTAGATAGTAAGCTGTAATGGATTTCCACCAGACATATTGGTGCTGCCTCATCCGACCAAAACACCTTTTTCCATGTGTTCTCAGAATCTTCAAGGTGCGTTTTGGCAAAGCTCAGTCGTGACTGCATGTGGCCTTTCTTGAGGAGTGGCTTTTTTCTTGCAACTCTCCCATACAAGCAACATTTGTGGAAAACTTGTGATATTGTTGTCACATGCACACAATGATCACTCTTTGTCATAAATTCCTGAAACTGCTTCAGAGTTGCTGTAGGCCTCTTGCTAGCCTCTTTGACCAATTTCCTCCTGGCTCTTTCATTCATTTTGGAGCGATGTCCTGATCCAGGGAGTGTCTGTGTTGTACCCAATACCTTACAATTCTTGATAATAGACTTTGCTGTGCTTCTAAGCATTGATAAAGCCTTTGGATTTTTTTTTGTATCCATCTGACTTGTGCCTGTCCACAACTTTATCCTGAAGATCTTTTTTTTTTCAAATATAAAGTTTTATTAATTTTTTCAAGGCACAAAGAAAAGGAGGTCAAGGCCTCAACAAAACTTACCATCACGTAATTGCATTGAAGGTCGCAGCCTCCTCGTTTCAGTTTACAGTCATCAACAGTGCAATGTATCAACCCATTAGTCTCCCGTTGTTGTGCAGACTTATTGTTTACCTTTAGGTACTAAGCTAAGGAGGGGTCATCTACACCGGGCCTGATCGGTAGGCTATTCATGTACATAACAGGATTGTAGTATACGAAAGATAAGAAGGGAGGATAGGAGGGAGAATAAGTGTAGTTCAAAAAAGATCAGGGAGGGAGGGGGGGGGGGGGTGGGAAGCTGTTGGGAAGGGGGGGGAGCTACCGGTCTCGATATCCTGGTGTAAATATGGTAAAATAAAGCTGCGCCAATATTAAAAATTAATAAATTAATAAACATATAAATTGCAACCCATCAAATTGTTTGGATGAAAAAAACACTGATCTCGTACAGAACAGTCCAGACAAGGATAAATTAGTCCAATAAAACTCAATCTAGGCATCAGGCATAGGACAGGTTAAAATCCACAGATAAATCGTATTTAAATGACACCACGGTGCTCGTGCTACAAGTTATCCACTGTGACATGTATGCAAACGGTGCTTCATCCCGACCACCTGATGAATGGGAGGCTTACCAGAGGGTAGCAATGATAAGGCATTGGATATAAGCTTGAGGTGTATCCAGTGGTCAAGCGCTGGTAGGGTTAACAACAGCTCCAGGAAAAACACTCCAAGTGGGGAGAGGGGGGGGAGGAACCCGTCCTGTAATCCGTTCACAACTGAGATAGCCAGCCAAATCCTAGTACATTCCTCCGTTTGGAGAGAAAACACAAAAGGGGCCACCCATAGCGTGATACTGATAATAATAGGTTTATTAAAAAAGATTAAAAATAACTTACATCAATGTAGTAAAAGATAAGCAAAAAAAATAATAGCACAACACTGCCGGCCGGTCAGTGTGAACCCGTCCCTTGAACGTTCCCCATTGAAAACGTCATTTATGACGAAACGTCGTATGGGAAGGCACGCAGCGACGCCACCACTACAGACTGATATTGGATCAAGGGACGGGTTCACACTGACCGGCCGGCAGTGTTGTGCTATTATTTTTTTCGCTTATCTTTTACTACATTGATGAAGTTATTTTTAATCTTTTTTAATAAACCTATTATTATCAGTATCACGCTATGGGTGGCCCCTTTTGTGTTTTCTCTCCAAACGGAGGAATGTACTAGGATTTGGCTGGCTATCTCAGTTGTGAACGGATTACAGGACGGGTTCCTCCCCCCCCCCCCTCTCCCCACTTGGAGTGTTTTTCCTGGAGCTGTTGTTAACCCTACCAGCGCTTGACCACTGGATACACCTCAAGCTTATATCCAATGCCTTATCATTGCTACCCTCTGGTAAGCCTCCCATTCATCAGGTGGTCGGGATGAAGCACCGTTTGCATACATGTCACAGTGGATAACTTGTAGCACGAGCACCGTGGTGTCATTTAAATACGATTTATCTGTGGATTTTAACCTGTCCTATGCCTGATGCCTAGATTGAGTTTTATTGGACTAATTTATCCTTGTCTGGACTGTTCTGTACGAGATCAGTGTTTTTTTCATCCAAACAATTTGATGGGTTGCAATTTATATGTTTATTAATTTATTAATTTTTAATATTGGCGCAGCTTTATTTTACCATATATCTGTCTAAGTGTGAAGTATCCCACTTTTTAGCAGCAGCCTTTCTTTCTTTATTATTATTATTATTATTTTTTTTTTTTTTATTTCTTATTTTTTTTTTTTTTTCTTTTTTAAAGTATATTTTTTTCCTGTATTAGTTGTCCAGGTTCACCCTTTCCAAATTCTCACCTTTTAGGTGCCCTATCTTTCCCCTCTTCCCCCTAGCGCGGTTTATCCTTTTTCATCCTGGTGTAAAGCAGATCTCTATAGCAGCAATGCTATAAACGGGCCCATTTAGTCTCAGGTCCCTAGTAAGGTTTTCCCTTCGTCTGAGAGTATAAAGATATTCCATAATGCCCATGTTTTTCTGTAATTTTCTTGTTTGTCCTGTGAAGTCAGTATGAGGTCTTACAGCTTATTTATGTCTTCCACTTTCCGCAGCCACATTGCTGCGGTCGGTGGGCATTGTTGCTTCCATAACAACGGTATGCAGGACTTGGCTGCATTGGTTAGGTGTCTTAGTATGTATTTTTTGTATCTCTTAGGGGATAAGGAGGATGAGTGTAGCAAGAAAAACGCGGGGTCTTCGGGGATCTGGAATTCTGTGAACTTTTGTGTCGTGGTGCGGACTATATCCCAAAAGGGTGTTAGCAACGGGCAAGATCAGAACATGTGTAACAGCGTTCCCTCTTCCCTCTGGCATCTCCAACAGAGTTCCGAGGATTCAGGGAAGATCTTATGTAATCGACTAGGTGTGAAGTACCACCTAGTCAAGATCTTGTAGTTCGTTTCCTGCACTTTAGTGCAAATGGAGGATTTGAGAGCGAAGTTTATCATGTTCTGTCTCTGGGTCGTCGTGAAAGTGCGCTGTAAATCTGACTCCCACCTTTCAAGACACGCAAAATTTGGTGGTTAGGAAGGTGTGTTCAGTAGAGTATACATGTTTGAGAGGACTTACGTCAAAGGTTCCTTCCATCAGGAATTCCTCAAATGAAGTCCTTGGTCTATTGTATAGAGGTGGGTCTGGGATACTGTGCAGGAAATGGTGTATTTGAACCGCGTTCCAGAATGGCAGTTGGTAACTGCCATCCAGGGCTGTCAGCTCCTCAATACTGGGCCATCTGTCATTAGTCACAAAGCTCCCTGCTAGTGTTTTGTCATTGCTTCTCAGCGTCTGGAAGTTCGTGGGGCAGTATCCCGGGGGAAGTTAGGATTACCTAGAATCAGAGTCATAGGGGAGGTCTTAGTCGTCTGTACGTTTTGGAGGGTCGCCTGTCTGCATTGTCTTAAGGTGTTCCCAATTAAGGGGTGTGTCTTTGTCTCTGGGGGTAAGGAGTCGAAGCACCAGATTGCTGTCGCCAGGGGTGTCACCAACTGGCTTTGTTCTATTTGGGCCCACAGTTTCAGATCTTGATGTCGTTTCCAGTCCACCACTCTCCCAAGGTGTATGGCTTGATAATAGCGTTTAACATCTGGGAGTGCTAGTCCCCCATGTTGTTTAGGTGCCGTAAGCAGGGTGCGTGGTAGACGTGGTTTTTTATTTGCCCATACAAAACGGGTAAACAAAGCTTGTACTAGCCGAAAATAATTGGGGGGGTATTCTGATTGGTAGGGCCTGGAAAAGGTATAAAAATTTGGGTAGGATACTCATTTTTATTAGGTTACACCTCCCGAACCAGGAGTGTATCCCTTTGTGCCATTTCTCTAGAAGGGTTTTAGTTTTTGTCAGTAAGGGGGGGAAATTGGCTTCATATATTCGTGTCAAGTCTGGCGGGATCTTTGTACCCAGATATGTCAATGTGGAGGAGGTCCAGCGAAATTTAAAGTTCGCCTGTATAGTCGGTATGTCACGTGTCGAAATTGCTATTCCCATGGCCTCAGATTTATTATAATTAATTTTGAGATTGGAAAGTTTCCCGAATGTCTCCAGTTCTTTAAGTAGGTTGGGCAGTGATGTCGCTGGGTCAGTCAGTGAGAAGAACATGTCATCAGCGTACGCTGATATTTTATGTTGTCGTCGTCCGTCTGATACTCCGTGGATGTCTGTGTTGAGTCTGATCGTGGCCAGCAGTGGTTCCAATGAGAGTGCGTATAGCAGCGGGGAGAATGGGCATCCCTGCCGCGTGCCATTAGTTATAGAAAACGAGTCTGATAAGACTCCGTTTGCCTTCACTTGGGCCGTTGGGTTGCTGTAAATACCGGCTATGCGGTTAAGCATTTTCTCCCCCAGTCCTATACTTCTAAAAACAGAGAACATGTATGGCCAGCTGACCCTGTCAAACGCCTTTTCGGCGTCTGTGTTCAGAAAGACACAGAGTTTGTTTGGTTTTTACAATGTGTAGAAGATTTAACACTTTGGTGTCTCTGGCTTCCCTGGAAGGAATGAAGCCCACATGATCTGAAGTGAATAAGTTGCTGCAGGTGTAATGCTAGCCTAGTAGCTAGTATTTTTGTGTATAGTTTGAGGTCCACATTCAATAGCAATATGGGTCTGTAACTACCACATATCGCTGGGTCTTTCCCCTCCTTCCAGATTACCGAAATATGAGCACTCATCGTATCTCTGGCAAATTTACCTCCCTCTCCAATTGAGTTAAATACTTTCAGAAGGCGGGGCCCCAGTATTGGGAATAGTGTTCTGTAGTACTGTAACGTGTAACCGTCTGGGCCTGGTGCTTTCCCCGGTTTCATCTGTTTAACCGCTTGCTGAAGTTCTGTCAGGGTTATGGGGGCTTCTAAGTCAGTCTGGGCTTCTGGTGAGAGAGTCGGGAGTTGGGCAGATGACAGATATTCATTAAGTTCCCGTTGTGGTGTTGTCGTTGGTGGTAGGTTGTATAGTGCGGTATAGAAGGACTTAAATGCCTGTGTGATTTGCTTGGGGAAGGATACCCTACTTCCATCTGGGTTGGTGATGTGTGGGATATACGTGGACAGTCTGAGGTCTTTGACAGATTGGGCTAGGAGCTTCCCACATTTCTCCCCGGATTCGTATGCAGTTTTTCCTAATCACCAATTTGGATTGCTGCCTTAGCTCTGTATAATAGTATATTGTTTATTTGTTTCCTGATTGTCTCTAGTTCTGCTGTAAGGGACTGGGTGGGGGCATGTTTATGTCTGGCCTCCGCAGCCGCGAGGTCTTGTAAGAGCTGGGCTAGTTTCTGGTTCCTTTCTCTTTTAATACGGGCTCCATGCCCAATGAGGGTACCCCTAATCACTACCTTGTGGGCCTCCCATAAGTTCCCTGGTTCGCATTATCCTGAAGATCTTTTGACAATGTGATGCCACTCCTAGTTTATTGTTTGCTTCAGATGCACTACCAGGGACTAAAATGCTCCAGGAAAAACTCTTTTTATGCTGAGCTAATCAAAATTGCTGTTTGCCCCCGCCGTGCTCGCGACCATTGAATTTGTTTCAGAACTGATCAATCTTCAGGTCCAGGCCCCCAGTTAACCCCTTCACTCCCTGTCACAGTTTCACCTAGTGCAGTTGTCAGATTTTTCACTGATCACTGTACTGGTGTAATTTGTGACACTAATCAGCATTAGGGCAGTAAGTGGTAGGCCCAGGTAGCTTTAGGGTACCCCCCTAACAAAGGTTTAACCCCTTGATCACCCCCTGTCACCCGTATTGACGCTGGTTAGTTAGTTCTTTTTTATAGCGTCAGGGTACCTGTCGTATATATATCCTAAATAAAGGTTAAACCCCCTGATCCCCCGGCGGGTGATATCAGTTTTAGCGTCGCGGCCTACATGTTTCTGAGCATGACAGATGAGAGTGAAGAGGAAGTCACCCATCTGTCAGATTCAGGCTCAGAATACGATCCTGTAGACAGCAGCGGCACCCTGACAGATAGCTCTGACGACAGAGTTGTGGTCCCTGCCAAGGTCAGGCGTACCTGACCCTGTTCTACTGCTGTTGTTGAGGTGCAAGAACCACAAGGCTCTCGTATAGAGTGGAGCAGAGAGCCAGTACTAGTGCCGCTCATCCTTCTGGTGAACTGGCAAGCACCAGCGACCTAGTACATCCTGGTCATAGTCAAACAAGCACTGCAGTATCACATAGTGGCATGGCGAGTCCCATAAGTGCAGTTCAAGCTGGTGAGGTGGCTAGCACAATTAGCGTCCCGCTGCCACCAAGAAAACAAAGGCAGGCCCGTCAAGCCAATAGTGCCCTTCCTGCTGCATTTGCCAATCCAAATTGGGAGCCCACCACTTCTGCAGCACCCCGTACCTCCCCCATTCGCTGGCCAACCTGGAATTCAGGTGGAAACAGTTGATTTTACGTCACTTGATTTTTATTTGCTGTTTTTCACAGAAGATCTCTATAAATCTATTGTGGACCAAAGCAATTTTTATGCTGGTCAATTCATCGCTGCTAATCCCCAGTTGACCCTTGCCAGAGACTGGAAACCTATTACGGTTTCCAAATTTAAGACCTTCCTGGGCCTATTCCTCCTCATGGGCATAGTTAAAAAAAAGTGAGTTGCGGTCATATTGACCAAATTCACCACATGCCCGTGTTCTCTGCCTCCATGACCAGGACATAATACGAGCAGATCTTGCAGTTCATGCATTTCAATGACAATGAACTCTGTCATCCTCGGGGTGACCCTGAATACTATCGGCTCCACAAAATTCGGCCCCTTGTAAACCACTTCAACCAACATTTTGCAGCCTTGTTTACTCCCCATCAAGTTGTTTGCGTTTATGAGTCCCTGATTACGTTTTCTGGCCTATTGTCATTCAAACAGTATCTTCCCAGCAAGCGTGCCAGATATGGGGTCAAGATGTATAAACTCTGTGACAGGACAACAGGCTATATATATAGTTTTATGGTTTAAGAGGGAAGATATAGTTACGTAGAGCCGGATAAACTGCCCAGACTACATGGGGAGCGCTGGTAAGATTATGTGGGACTTGGTGTCACCCTTATTCGGAAAGGGGTACCATTTGTATGTGGACAATTATTACACAAGCCTGACACTTTTTAGTCAATTGTTTGATCATGGAATTGGCACATGTGGCACCGTGCGATCTAAGCACCAGGGCTTACCCCAGCGGCTTGTAGATTCCTGTCTTAGGCTGAAGGAGAGAGCCTGCTTAAAATTTAATAATTAGCTCGCTGTGAAGTGGAGGGATAGTAAGAATGTTTTCGTTCTGTCCTCCCTTCACGCACACACGACGATCCAAATGGCGACTGGTGTTGTGGAGAAACCCCTCCACGAATACAACCTTAATATGGGAGGGGTGGACCTCAACGACCAGTTGATGGTGCCGTAATTAATTGCCCATAAGGCCAGACGCTGGTACAAAAAAGTGTCTGTATACTTATTCCAATTGGCTCTGCTGAAAGCTTATGTGCTATACAAAGCACCACATACCACACATGTGGTATCCCGGTACTCAGGAGAAGCAGCAGAATGTATTTTGTGGTGTCATCTCACATATGCCCATGGCATGTTTGAGCAATATATCATTTCAGTGACAACTTTGTGTAAATTTTTTTTTTATTGTCATTTGTTGTACTGCCCTGATGTTTCAGCACCTCAAGAAATTAGATAGGCATTCATAAACTAAAAGCTGCGTAAATTCCAGAAAATATACCCTAGTTTGTAGATGCTATAACTTTTGCGCAAACCAACAAATATAAGCTTATTGAATTTTTTTTTACCCGAGACATGTAGCTGAATACATTTTGGCCTAAATGTATGACTAAAATTGAGTTTATTGTATTTTTTTTTTTTATAACAAAAAGTAGAAAATATCTTTATTTATTTTTTCAAAATTTTCAGTCTTTTTTCGTTTATATCGCAAAAAATAAAAACCGCAGAGGTGATCAAATACCACCAAAAGAAAGCTCTATTTGTGGGGAAAAAAGGACGCAAATTTAATTTGGGTACAGCATTGCATGACCGCGCAATTACCAGTTAAAGCGACGCAGTGCCAAATTGTAAAAAGTTCTCTGGTCAGTAAGGGGGGTAAAACCTTCCGGGGCTGAAGTGGTTAAGAGAAAGGTAATAGCACATTGCTAATACACAGAACACAGGACTGTGATTGTGCAGTCTGTACCTGTCTAGTGCATATATAGCTATATAGTTAGTCTGGCTGAAAAAAGACACAGATCAACCAATAAAAGAGGGGGGGGGATTATACAATCCCATATACAGTACACAATACTATATCCACAGTTGATCCAGAGGAAGGCGAAAAAACCCCAGCAAAGCATAATTCAATTTGCTCCAGGAAGGGAAAAAATTCCTTCCTGATCCCCGGAGAGGCAATCGGATATTCCCTGGATCAAAATAAAAATTCAAGCTGCGCTGATTGAAAATGAATAATCTAAGTGATACCTTAAATTAGTGTTACATTTAAATGTAACCTGAGAAAAAAAAATTTAATAATACAAAGTAATGCAATTGGTGAAAAAGTCACTAGTTAATCCTAAAAAAAAAAAAAGGAACTAAAAAAAGAGTCCATGTGTTGAAAATGGTACTTCAATGTATTCCTCTGCAGTGGCACACAAACAAAACACCACCGGAATAGTGAAGAGAGAAATGGGACAATGCCTCCACCTCTGCACACACTGCCGCTTACCAGCTGTAAATGATCCCCTATTACGGGAGATCAGATGCGCTTGTGGCTTGTTACCCCGCCTCAGGTCTCTGTGTTGTGCACCAATGCTCCCAACGTCCTCACCAATTAATATCCTCATACACAAATGCATTCAATAGGTCCCCATGAAAAGACAATAAAGGCTTGCATAGTGTAAATCCTTAATTTATTTGGTTAAAAGAGAACAAAATTGCACTTACAATTAGGTTGTTTAAAACAGCATATAGAATCGAGCCGGCCGGCTCTCGATAGCAGCCCGTAGCTTCCGGGACCTGCGTATACGTGGTGACATCAGCACATCGCTCCTCCCTACGTACGTTTTGTCACACCTGATTTCATCCTGGGGCACGGGCGGCATACTGACTCACCACCTTAAATACTAAGCATGACAAACAGTTCCACCCTGTTCTGAGCTCCAAGTGTCATCTATTCTGCATTCGCCATATTGGAACAGGGCGAATGCCCACAACTCACGATTTAAACCATCCATATTGACAGTGCTAGATCCGCCATCCACGGACAGGGCAAATTACCTCATCCACAGCTATAGTTATCGATCTTACTAGAATAACCTGAATGGCTGAACTGACTATGGGATTATCAATATCTACATGACATTTAAAAAGGTTCATTATTTATAAACTCATTCAAATAGCCCACAACCGAAATGTTTAAACAGTATGTGACTAAGTATAATGTACTATGAATGGTTCTAAATGGTCTAAAATTACGAATTTGCCTTTGGCCAATTATGGCTCAGGGGGTAAGTCCACGCCCCACACTATATAAGGCCGCATGCACGTCGGCAGAGAGAGATAGAGTGTCATTTCATTTACTTTGAGCAGGCAGTTTATTCAGTTAGCTAGATCTCACTGCAGACCGTTCCTGCTGTACTGTTTCTAATATACTTCAGGCAGGCAGTTGATTCAGTTAGCTGCAGTGTATTTAATATACAGTGGCTTGCGAAAGTATTCGGCCCCCTTGAACTTTTCAACCTTTTGCCACATTTCAGGCTTCAAACATTAAATTAAAATTTAATTTTTTTGTGAAGAATCACCAACAAGTGGGACACAATTGTGAAGTGGAACGAAATCTATTGGATATTTTAAACTTTTTTAGCAAATAAAAAACTGAAAAGTGGTGCGTGCAAAATTATTCGGCCCCTTTACTTTCAGTGCAGCAAAGTCACTCCAGAAGTTCAGCGAGGATCTCTGAATGATCCAATGTTGTCCTAAATGACTGATGGTGTGTAATCAAGTCTCTGTATAAATGCACCTGCTCTGCGATAGTCTCAGGGTTCTGTTGAAAGCGCAGAGAGCATCATGAAGACCAAGGAACACACCAGGCAGGTCCGTAATACTGTTGTGGAGAAGTTTAAAGCCAGATTTGGATACAAAAAGATTTCCCAAGCTTTAAACATCCCAAGAAGCACTGTGCAAGCGATCATTTTGAAATGGAAGGAGTATCAGACCACTGCAAATCTACCAAGACCTGGCTGTCCCTCTAAACTTTCAGCTCAGACAAGGAGAAGACTGATCAGAGATGCAGCCAAGAGGCCCATGATCACTCTGGATGAACTGCAGAGAACTACAGCTGAGGTGGGAGAGTCTGTCCATAGGACAACAATCAGTCATACACTGCACAAATCTAGCCTTTATGGAAGAGTGGCAAGAAGAAAGCCATTTCTCAAAGATATCCATAAAAAGTCTTGTCTAAAGTTTGCCACAAGCCACCTGGGAGACACACCAAACATGTGGAAGAAGGTGCTCTGGTGCGATGAAACCAAAATCGAACTTTTTGGCCACAATGCAAAACGATATGTTTGGCGTAAAAGCAACACAGCTCATCACCCTTAACACACCATCCCCACTGTCAAACATGGTGGTGGCAGCATCAAGGTTTGGGCCTGCTTTTCTTCAGCAGGGACAGGGAAGATGGTTAAAATTGAGGGGAAGATGGATGCAGCCAAATACAGGACCATTCTGGATGAAAACCTATTGGAGTCTGCAAACGACCTGAAACTGGGACGGAGATTTATCTTCCAACAAGACAATGATCCCAAACATACAGCAAAATCTACAAAGGAATGGTTCACAAATAAACGTATCCAGGTGTTAGAATGGCCAAGTCAAAGTCCAGACCTGAATCCAATCAAAAATATGTGGAAAGAGCTGAAAACTGCTGTTCACAAACGCTCTCCATCCAACCTCACTGAGCTCGAGCTGTTTTGCAAGGAAGAATGGGCAAGAATTTCAGTCTCTCGATGTGCAAAACTGATAGAGACATACCCCAAGCGACTTGCAGCTGTAATCGCAGCAAAAGGGGGCTCTACAAAGTATTAACGCAAGGGGGCCGAATAATTTTGCACGCCCCACTTTTCATTTTTTTTATTAGTTAAAAAAGTTTCAAAAATCCAATAGATTTTGTTCCACTTCACAATTGTGTCCCACTTGTTGGTGATTCTTCACAAAAAATAAAAATTTAATATCTTTATGTTTGAATATATATATATATATATATATATATATATATATATATATATATATATATATATATATATATATCCACTGCATACAATTTAGCTAGATCTCACTGCAGACTATTTCTGCTGTATTGTTTCTAATATACTTCAGGCAGGCAGTTGATTCAGTTAGCTGCAGTGTATTTATATATATATATATATATATATATATATATATATATATATATATATATATATATATATATTGTAAAGTTCGGGGGACCAGCTAAATCGCAGGACACAGGCTTTTAACCCAAAAGGAGGTTTATTAAACTTAAACAGCTTTACAGCAGCAAAACAAAAGAAAACGGTTTCAGTCTCACCGACATGCAAAGTCCAGCATTGCTATCGCAATCAAACAGTCCTTGGGTGGGGGCGTGGCCAGGCAGCGGATGTAGTCGGTCGCACTATCAGACAGCTCCGCCAAATCTCCTGATATATCCTGGGAATCACGGATCATCCGTCCATAAAAACGGTAAATCGGACACCGGAAAGCCCCCTGACCTTGCTGGGACCGATAGTGCCACTCAGCAATCTAGATGTCCACCGCAAGACGAAATGCTTCGTCCCGCTCGGCGGACCTCATGGGCCAAAATGGCGCCAACGCACAGCGCTCTGCAAAGTCACTACACAAGGAGGCAGCTGAAAAGCTGTTCTCCATGCCACTGTCAACGGGACAAGCTGCCTTCTCAAACGCTAATGGAGACTCGTCCGGAGGTGCATCTGAAACAGATGACACAGTGCCACTAGAGGAAAATGGAGCCTCGTTTGACTGGGACACAGTGAGTACTCCTAAAGACGCCATCACTAGGCCTCAGGGCCCGGCTAGCCCAGACACTGTAACCGAACCCACACTGAGAGACATCTTTGCAGCGGTCACCTCCTGCAATACATCCATTGCAGCCCTCACCACTGAAATTAAGGGGGTGAAGACTGAAATGACTTTCCTACGCCAAGATGCACAAAAACTGAGGGAAAGAGCATCTGCATTGGAGGGGAGGGTGAGCTCCATAGAGGATGACATGGCCCCTATGCAACAGGACCTCTCATACAATAACCACCTAATCTCACAACATATAGCACGCTTAGACGACATGGAGAACAGAATGAGGAGGAACAATGTTCGCGCCATTGGCATCCCTGAAAGAATGGAAGGCAAGAACCCTGTAGAATTTATCGAAGGATGGCTGACTAATGCGTTTGGAAGGGATGTGTTCTCCCCCATGTTCTCGGTGGAAAGAGCACACCGAGTCCCAGCTAGGCCTCCCCCACCCGGGGCACCCCCGCGACCCTTCCTGTTTAAACTCCTCAATTATAAAGGACAGAGATGCGATCCTACACAACGCCAGAATAAAACCTGCTGCCCTCAAGCTTGATAACGCAAAGATATAATTGTTCCCAGACTTCTCTGCTGAACTACAGAAGAAAAGGGCCAAATATAACGATGTCAAACGCAGACTCAGGGACATGGATCTCAAGTATGCAATGTTGTACCCCGCACGTCTATGAGTAGAAGCACTGGGATCGGTGCAATTTTTCGATACTCCTGCTGCAGCCATGCAATGGCTGGACCGAGAAGAGCGCTCTATTCGAGATGACCACAACAGACGCCCAGCCCCACGCTGAAATATCTATCTGAATACCTTTTAAGAGGAAGCTTTCTAAGGACAGTCATGTTCCCCACTCTTATCTTGTTAAGGCGGAGCTGCCTGCCTTTGGACTGTTAGTTGGAAGCTACCCCGACAGTTACGGCTGTAGCTCTTGCTGCTGAGAAGCTAAGACACTATAGTGCGCTTCCACTGTTGCCCCCCAGGATGGTCAACGTAAGACATCCAGAGTTAATGCGGAAAAACCGCAAGGCCCTGTTGGCCTACTGTTGCATAGCTCTATTTTTTGATTTTTCTACCTTTTTTTGTTTTTTTTCCTCTCACTCTATGGCACCTATTTTTTGCAGTGACCTCTCTCTCACTGTATCTACAGGAAGTGTTACACCCTCTGTATAAAGATGGGCCTTTACGACCCCATTGGGATATGCTGGAGTCTGCTCGACCTGTTGAGTTTTTTAGAGCATGGTGCAGCCAATGGTTGTTACATATTAATGTCCTGATATCAATGTGTTTTATGTATGCTTTTTCTGCACAGCTTATCCTGGCTGCTGTTATTAAGGTAAACCAATGTCTGAAACAACGAGATGTATGACATGGAATGTCAGAGGCTTAAATAATCCTGTTAAGCGATTGGCCGTGCTCCGTGCGATCAAGCGCTTACATGCGGATGTTATCCGTTTGCAGGAGACTCATCTCCCCCGGACCTCCAACCCAGTAATAGCACAGAGACAATTTGGTTATCAATACCATGCCACGTACTCGGTGTATTCGAGGGGGGTGAGTCTCCTGATTAGAAAAGGCATACAGTTCGCTCCTATAAATGTTAACATAGACCCTGAAGGTCGTTATATTTTTATTTTGTGCTCCCTATTCGGGACTAAATGTATCTTAGCCGGGTTGTACATCCCACCCCCATTTTCAGCAGGCCCCCTTAGGTCACTGGCGAATTATATGTCTCAATATCCAGGGGTCCCACTACTAGCGATAGGGGACTTCAATAATTATATTGACCTAGAAAAGGACAAGTTAAGCGCTAGGGGTGGAGAGGGCCCACAAATCAAAAACAGAACCACTCCATTTGCAAGACTACTTATAGAGTTGGGTCTTACAGATGTATGGAGGATGCATAACCCAGATGCTAAAGTGTACTCCTGCCAATCGGCCTCAATTGGGGGCTTATCACGCATTGACTTAGGTTTGGGGAATGAGCACATGCTACCTTTGATTACTACATCTCAATATCACGTTAGACAGATCTCAGATCACTCTCCACTCACCATAGATATCCGACTAGGAGCGGCACCAGGCAAGGCTATGTGGAAACTAAACCCTTTTTGGTTGTCACTCCTGCCCACCCCAGACCCGATACAGGAACACTTACTAATCTTTTTTGAACATAACTTAGACTCTGCGGAACTGTCCGTGATATGGGATGCAGCCAAAGCCTTCCTCCGGGGACAGTTCATCAGAGAAATCTCTCACATTAAAACGAAAACAAAAGAATGGGAGAATACGATATTGACAGAAGCACAGAAAGCGGAAACGCTTTATATAGCAGACCCTAATGAGAATACTAAAAGAGGGTGGCTCTCAGCACAATCCATGCTAAAAAATTTTACATTGCATTGCAAATTGCGGAAAATAAGCGTTTTTTCCTGCAACAGGCACAGTTTGAAGAAGGGGAAAACACGGGACATATGCTCGCTATGCTGGCTAAATCCCAGCAAACACAATCGCACATAATAGCAATAACAGACCCGGAAGGTACCACCTGTCACTCCACGACAGATATTATGCATTTTTTTAGGGAATTCTTCCAAGGGGTCTACACTTCCAAAGTAAACCCATCGGAAGAGGAGATACACTCATTTCTAGATAAATACCCTATTTCTAAATTGTCCACTACAGACGCTAACCGGCTAAACGCCCCATTAACGGAAGAAGACCTGCTAGAGGCCTTAGCACACACACAGAATGGAAAGGCTCCGGGATCGGATGGCCTCCCATCGGAAGTATATAAGCGGTATGCCACACAATTACTCCCGATTCTCCTTAGGGTATATAATAAGGCATTTGAGACTGGACAACTCCCTGCCTCCATGAGAGAGGCATTGATAGTGGTTATATTGAAGCCGGGGAAGGATGCACTTTCCCCGGATTCATATAGGCCCATCTCAATGCTTACATTTGATGTAAAGCTGTTGGCCAGAGTTCTGTAACAGGTTAGCAAAATGCATTCAATCAGTAGACCACAAAGACCAGTCGGGTTTTATACCGACTAGGTCAACAGCACAGAATCTACGCAGGTTGTTTCTCAATCTTCAGGTACCCATAGACAACCCTGGAAATAGAGCTATTCTTTCATTAGACGCTGCCAAAGCTTTTGACAGCGTCGAATGGACATATCTCTGGGAAACGCTGAAAAAATTTGGTGTGGGCCCCTCTTTTTTGAAATGGGTCCAACTTCTATACAATACCCCCTCAGCTAGGATGAGAATTAATGGGGACATATCTGAACCTTTTCGACTTTTCAGGGGCACACGGCAGGGGTGCCCTTTATCACCCCTGCTGTTTGCCTTGGCGCTGGAACCTCTGGCTATACATGTAAGAGCTTCACAAAGTGTGGTGGGATTTCGTCGAGGCCTTAGGCAGGACGTTATCTCCCTATACGCAGACGATACCTTAATATACCTTGGAGATACCGTGGACTCCCTAAAGAATACAATGCACTTAATAGCTCAATTTGGGGAGTTGTCAGGGTTTAGTATAAATTGGAACAAGTCAGTACTAATGCCTCTAGACCCCTTACCTCAACCTCTACCAGGATGCGCAAAAGACATACTTATAGTGGAAGAGTTTAGATACCTAGGGATACAAGTGACACCAGACCCCGCACGTTACCCGAATCTAAATTTAACCCCCCTACTGCATAAATTTAGGATGAAATGCTCATCATGGGTGAAGCTACCTCTCTCTGCCACAGGGAGAGCAAATCTGATTAAGATGGTGTGGGCCCCACAGCTGCTATATGTATTCCACAACGCCCCAGTGTGGATCCCACACAAATGGTTCACACTTATTGACGCTCAGTTTAGGGACCTGATATGGGGGAAGAAACCTGCAAGGATTAGCCTACACTCCTTGCAGCTTGCTAAGGACCAAGGTGGGTTGGCGGTTCCCCATGCTAGGTCTTACTTTATAGCCTCTCAGATGCAACACCTGGGCAACTGGGGAAATATGGAAACAGACGACCCTATTAGATTGATACTATTTCCTGAGGATTCCGCAATGCCAGCAATATCATATCTGGAAGCGGGTCTTACCCACTTATCACAATCCCTCCCCACCATAGTGCTACTGAACACTCTGTGGAAGTACATCAGATCCATTATGAAAATTAAGGGGGTTTGTTCTTTCACCCCAATATGGAGGAACAAATATTACAAAGATTTATACAAACTAGAAAACTTTCAACAATGGGAAGAAGTGGGAGTGAGGTACGTCCCTCAGTTGTTCAGTGGCACTACGCTTAAATCCTTCACAAATCTGCAGGAAGAATTTGCAATCCCCAGAACCAGGTTTTTCCAATATTTACAATTGAGACATGCAGTGAATAGTGAACTCAGGACTTCCTCTCTTGCGCTAGTGACACATCCAATGATGTCTGATGTGCTGCTGGCGGAAGACAGAAAGGGCATGATATCCAGAATATACACTAGACTAATTCAGAGAACACATGATGCCTCCACACTGCCCTGCAGGAAAGGATGGGAGAAGGATCTGGGCCCTATTGACGGTGAACAATGGGAGCTCTGCTTGACGTCTGCACCGTTAGTATCAGTTTCCACGTCGCATAGACTGTCACACCTTTTTCTATTACATAGAGTATACAGGACTCCATCTAGACTACACAGGTGGGGATCTCACGATTCTCCATTATGTCCTAAGTGCAATCGAGAAGTTGGGGACTTACTACATATGATGTGGAAATGCCCGAAATTGTTCAGGTATTGGCAATATGTACTGACTACCATTTCCCAGGTATTCCAAATACCAACACTAAACGACCCGCTGGTCTGCCTCCTTGGCGCACTAGAGATACCCTCGCTCTCGCCCAATGGCCATACTGCAATTCTCCGCTTACTTTACCTAGCCAGAAAAGCGATTGCTAGGTTTTGGATAACCCCTAGAGTGCCAACGGGGAAGGGCTGGGTGGAAATGGTAAACAGCACGTTGATAAGGGAAAAGCTTACCTACCAACATAGGAATGTTCAAAAGAAATTTCTTGCATTATGGCAACCCTGGTTAGATGTCCCAGGTTTAGCCCCAACCCAATTAATTAGAGACAGATTACTGCAAATGTGATTATTGAATGCATTAAGTATGCCCAACGTAACCTCCAATGGGAAAAAATATAGGAAATAGGGGTGAAGAGAGTCATGGCAAACACAAACACCCGACTTTTAATCTGTAAAGAGTGAGAGATTACTACAGTTGTTGTTTCTTACTTTTTCTTTTCTTTTTACTTCCCACTCTACTTTTATTTTTTCTCTCCTCTCTTTCTTTTGACTTTCTTTTTACTTGCTCTCCCTCTTTTCTTTCTAGCCTATTGAAACCTACTTGAGCTCTATCTTGATAAATGTCCACGAACTTTATATGTCATCTTTAGGTTTGCTGGACTCAGTGTCTGGACATATGTTTATGGTGGTACGATCCACCACCGTAACCTGGAAGTACGAAATAACAGGCTCTGTATACAGACTCAAACCTCATAGGACTATGTGAATAAGAACTCACTTTGAAAAGACTATACTGCCACAGTTGGCAGTTCACTAGTATACTCTGTTGCTACAATACTGTTGCGCCATAATGTGTTTGTACCTATCTAAATGTATGGTTGTACATGTTCTTATTTTTCTTTTTTCTTCAATAAAAACGTTTCTGATTAAAAAAAAAAACAGTCCTTGGGTGGTTGCAGGTGACTTCAACTGCTAGGAGGCTTCCAGGCAGAATGCTGCTGTCCACTTTGGTTGCTTAAATCAAACCACACACAAACCACCATCTCCTCTGCACTCCTCCACACCCATCTGCAACTTCCTGTCTGGTTTTTAAACCCACTTCCTTTAACAGGTGAGTTAACCCTTTTTGTTCCCTTAAAGGGACCACAGTCCAAACAAAGGGGAAACATAAGAACTAAAGATATTGGAGATACGGGACTGTCTAAGGTACATAATCACAGAGAAATTTGTAGAAATATAATAAAAAGTAATTATTTTATTAACATATAAAAAGTAAAAAAGTGTGTAAGACTCTGTGTACAACAGTATATAAATCACAAGGTTCAAAGGTTATACATACAATCCCTATTAGAACATGCTGTGATAATGCACTCAAGACACATAAGTCATAATACTTGTCCAGTTGCTCTCGACATGTTTTGCCTAATCAGGCTTCTTCAGGAGACAAGGATAAGATACAGATGAACGAAGGTTTTGGAGATATTTTCTTATTCTATGGTATGTATGCAAAACAATATATAGATTAATATATACACAGAACAATGTTATTTCTTTACATTTTTATGCTACATAAATGTGCGGTAACGGTTACGTTAAAGTGAAATCAACAGGCACATGCACGACCCCCTACCTCCAATGTCATGGAGTCCATACATGCCCAGATTTCCGAATATTAATCAGGACGGGCCCACAGCGGCACGTCCCAGGCAAGGATTCGCACAGGGCTATGCCAGATGGTCACAGCCAGAGAAAATGGCTGGAGAACCGTAGGGGGAGAGAGAGAGAGTCCTATTCGTTTTCAACTCTAGTATTGTGGGGCCTGCAAAGTACAAAAGTACTTGTTTAGCATTAATATACTATGTATCATAATTAGCTGAGATGCAGGAAAATAGTCTGGCCAAGCCCAATGTTTGTTGTCAAACTATACCTACCTCTTCGGCAACTCTAACAATGACGAATACACACAGGAGGCTCGGGTCTACCTTCCAAAGAAGGGAGAGGGAAGAGATCTATCTTTGTTTTGTATGTTGTCAAATAATGACCACGCTATTCTATAAAAGAGAGAAAAAAGGAAGAAAAGCTCCTATAATGCCTCGTACACACGTAGGGACTTTTGCCGGCGGACCTAGTCCAGCGGACAATCCCGCGGGACTTTCCAGCTAGGTCCGCTGGACTTTCCGAGGGTGTGGACTTGCCCACACACGCACGGACTTCTCCAGCGGATAATCCGCCGGCCAAAAGTCCGCGGGACTTTTGAAAATGAACGGACTTGCCCACACACGGAGCAGTCCGTTCATTTCGAACGTAACTTCAGGTTACGTAGCTAGCGTAGGCAGTAAATGCCGCCGCGCTAGCTCCGCAAGCTGGCATGGATTTAAAGGGAATCCCCACGCCGAAAAAACGGCGTGGGGGTTCCCCCCAAATCCAAGTCAGACCCTCATCCGAGCACGCAGCCTGGCAGGCCAGGAAAGGGGTGGGGACGAACGAGCGCCCCCCCCCCCCGCTCCTGAGCCGTACCAGGCCGCGTGCCCTCAACATGGGGGGGTGCCCTGGGGAAAGGGGGGCCGTGCGGCCCCCCCACCCCAAAGCACCTTGTCCCCATGTTGATGAGGACAAGGGCCTCTTCCCGACAACCCTGGCCGTTGGTTGTCGGGGTCTGCGGGCGGGGGCTTATCGGAATCTGGGAGCCCCCTTTAATAAGGGGGCCCCCAGATCCCGGCCCCCCACCCTATGTGAATGAGTATGGGGTACGATGTACCCCTACCCATTCACCTAAGGTGTAAAATGTAAAGTACAAAAACACACACACTTTTGAAAAAATATTTTATTGCACTGCTCCGGGGGTCTTCTTCCGTCTTGGGGGTCTTCTCGCCGGACTCCTACGCTCTCTTCTGCTCTTTTACCTAGCTCTTTCACGAGGGGAGGAGTCCGGCTACCTTCGTCGTCGTCGCCGCCGTCGTCTGGGGGTCTCGATCCGCCTTCGGGGGTCTTCCGGGGGTCTCTTCTGTTCTTGCGGCGGTCGTCGTCTTCCGCGCCGCCGGCGCCTTCTCCTTCTTGTCCTTCTTCTTGTCCTTTTTGTTCTTCTTCTTCTTCCGATGTTGACCCGACGCTCTCTCTGCCCGGAATGCCTGTGCCGCTCTGCGCTCGGACTTATATAGGGACATGGGGGACAGGGTCACATGCACATGTCACATGGTGACCCCGCCCCCTTGTGTTGTCACAGTCCCGGAGGATGCTGGGACTGTGACATCGCAAGGGGGCGGGGTCACCATGTGACATGAACATGTGACCCTGTCCCCCATTACCCTATATAAGTCCGAGCGCAGAGCGGCACAGGCATTCCGGGCAGAGAGAGCGTCGGGTCAACATCGGAAGAAGAAGAAGAACAAGAAGGACAAGAAGAAGGAGAAGGCGCCGGCGGCGCGGAAGACGACGACCGCCGCAAGAACAGAAGAGACCCCCGGAAGACCCCCGAAGGCGGATCGAGACCCCCAGACGACGGCGGCGACGACGAAGAAGGTAGCCGGACTCCCCTCGCTCGTGAAAGAGCTAGGTAAAAGAGCAGAAGAGAGCGGAGGAGTCCGGCGAGAAGACCCCCAAGACGGAAGAAGACCCCCGAAGGCGGATCGAGACCCCCAGACGGCGGCGACGACGAAGAAGGTAGCCGGACTTCCCCCGCTCGGTAAAAGAGCTTGGTAAATGGCGGGGGAGTCCGGCGAGAAGACCCCCAAGACGGAAGAAGACCCCCGGAGCAGTGCAATAAACTATTTTTTCAAAAGTGTGGGTGTTTTTTTTTACTTTACATTTTACACCTTAGGTGAATGGGTAGGGGTACATCGTACCCCATACTCATTCACATAGGGTGGGGGGCCGGTATCTGGGGGGCCCCTTATTAAAGGGGGCTCCCAGATTCCGATAAGCCCCCGCCCGCAGACCCCGACAACCAACGGCCAGGGTTGTCGGGAAGAGGCCCTTGTCCTCATCAACATGGGGACAAGGTGCTTTGGGGTGGGGGGGCCGCACGGCCCCCCTTTCCCCAGGGCACCCCCCATGTTGAGGGCACGCGGCCTGGTACGGCTCAGGAGGGGGGGGGCGCTCGTTCGTCCCCACCCCTTTCCTGGCCTGCCAGGCTGCGTGCTCGGATGAGGGTCTGACATGGATTTGGGGGGAACCCCCACGCCGTTTTTTCGGCGTGGGGAGTCCCTTTAAATCCATGCCAGGTCACGGAGCTAGCGCGGCGGCATTTACTGCCTACGCTAGCTACGTAACCTGAAGTCACGTGCTAAATGAACGGACTTGCCGATGAGCGGCAAGTCCCTTCATTTCAAAAGTCCCGCGGACTTGCCCACTAACGGCGGGATTATCCGCTGGACTGCCAAGTCCAGCGGATAATTTGAAAACAAAACTTCAAACTTTGGCGCCAAAAAGTCCGCCGTACTTTGGCGCCAAAAAGTCCGCCGGCGCCCACACACGAGGGGATTATCCGCTGGACTTCAGTCCAGAGGATAATCCCGCGGGATTGTCCCTTCGTGTGTACGCGGCATAAGAATACATAAGAGCTGTATTAGTTGCATTTAAATCCCCCAATGTATTTAAACTCCCCTACCTTGTAGTAGGGTGTGTAGATCACCAGAGTATGTTGTTCTGATGGCTTATCGGCTCATACAACCAGCCCCATACGAGGGACTAAGTGTACAGTCCAATGCCTATGGATTGAATAAAAATTTGGGGTAAACACAATGAATCAATCTAATAGTTGTTCAAAGGACGGTACGTCCACCCTCTAAAGAGAAGGGGGTCTGTCACTTTACCTGTTTTTGAAGTTCCCAGCGTTTCCCGAGCCTCACATCCACCTCAGTCTGACCTTCCGTCAGACTGGGTTTAAGTAGTCTCCCCCCGTGGCGCCAAAACGCACGGCGTGCGACGTCACGCCGTGCTGACGTCACGCGGACGTAGCACGGGAGCCGGCCGGCGCCTGGTTCACGCCATGTAACTGGAAGCTTCCTGGATGGAACTACTTCCGGTTCAAAGCGCAGCTACGGCTTCCCCTGACGTTCCCTGCTGACAGCAACCATAGGGCTCTGTCAGAGCGAGGTCTTTGGGGGTGCCGGATGTAAAGTGCCACTGCTTAGTGGCAAGACCGGCACTCATGGCCGACTCCCGATCCGGATGCATGACGGGAAATGATCCGCCACCTGTTATAGTGGCAGACAGAGCCACGCCATGCATACGGATGGGTCCATACGGATCTCCATAGCCCAAAGGCTGCCAACATATGGAATTCACCCAGTGCGTGGATGTAATTTGCCTTGGGGACCAATGCCACCGTGAAGTCCGCCCGGACCAATTAAGAGGGGGAAAAAATAAATATAGAGCTTTAGAAAAGAGAAAAAAGGGAAAAGTTTGGAAAATTAGATTGCAAAATAGATAGAAAAATATTAGAAAGACGGCCCGCAGCCACACATTCATTACAGCAAATTTTTTATTTTTGTTTGTAACATAAACATACGTTATACCAACACAAAGTGCCCCAGAGTTGGGACACTATGGTTACAACTTAAAGTAGGTGTAATCCAACACTTTAGCAGAGTACAGATAATAAGCACTAGAGATTATTTTACCCCTACACAGAGGGGAATATCACTAAACGAGCACGCTCCAGATCAAGAAAGGCAAACCCAAACTTGGGCCCCCCAAGACCTTCGCACCAAAATCAGCAATGCCCAACTCCAGGCACAACCAGATGGGGAAGGAATATAATTGGTGAACAATAAAAAGACAAACAGATAGGCTATAGTCTCCATTGGGGGATACCCCCAAAGGAGTGTAAAAATAACTCTATAGGAAAGGTTTAAAGCTGATCCCTTCATTGAGGCCCGGATACCGGGAAGCCTTCAACAAATAGATCCATCTAGTTTCAATTTGTAGTAGTTTTTTTATCCAAGTCACCCCCCCCGTTCCTGTTGGGGCAAATGTTCAAGGCTATAGAAGCCAATGTAGTCAAGATCAAACTTGTGATATAGGCCTACATGGCGAATAATGGGTGTCTCCATTTTACGTTTGCAAATAAGTGATACATGGTCTCTCATGCGGCAAAAAAGGGGGCGTTTGGTTTTCCCCACATAGAATGCTCCGCATAGGCATTTCATCAGATATACTGATCCCACGGATTGACAGTTTGTACGATGTTTTGGCCTCACATGTAAACTACTATATGAATAAATATAGAGGTATAATAATGAAGGCCCGTCTGAATGGCACCATAGATGCCAAAACCTTTGACTTTCTAGACATGACTTCCTTCACCACTCCTACCTTTTACGCCTTGCCCAAGGTACATAAGAGTTTAACATCCCCACCAGGTCGCCCCATAATTTCAGGGTGTGGATCTTTGACAGAAAAAGCCAGTCAATTAGTTGATGAGTACCTGTACCCGCATGTCAAATGTTTATTTTCGTATGTTAAGGATACCATAGAACTCCTGAAAAGCACAGATGGACTACAAATACCTACAAACGCCTGGCTGGTAGCCATTGACATAGAGGCCCTCTATAACTCGATACCCCATAAAAAAGGTGTCGAGGTGATAGGGGAGTTCTTGACAGAAAGGGACATTGACTCATGGAAATACAATGAGTTTGTACTGGAGTTACTTGGTTTTATCTTAATGCACAACATATTTGTATTTAAACGCTCCCATTACCTCCAGGTGCAGGGGGTCGCTATGGGGGCAAAATGTGCGCCCTCATATGCGAACCTGTACCTGGGGGGATGGGAGCGAGACTTGTTCTCCCATGAGAACAAGAGCCTGTCCATTGGCAAGATCATATCATGGAGTCGTTATATCGATGACGTCCTCATGATATGGTCAGGATCAAGGGAGGACCTTATCGTTTTCCTCGATGAACTACAAACCAATGAATATAACTTAAAATTTACCTTTAATTATGATCAGAAAAGGATTACCTTCCTAGATGTTGAACTTTATGTGGACGAGAAAGGAACTTTATGCTCCACTCTCTACAGAAAAGCCTCAGCAGGCAATAGCATGTTGCATGCTAGCAGCTCTCACCCTGAAAAACTAATTAGAAGCATCCCTTATAGCCAATTTCTAAGGATCAAGCGCAACTATACGCACCTCGCTGATTTTCAGCGAGAGGCAAACCTTCTACGTGATCGTCTCCTCCTGCGAGGATACAGCAAAACATGCCTTCGGAGGGCTTACAATCAGGTAGTGGGCATGAATAGACAGCTTTTGCTGTATAAGCTTAGACGAGCTAAGACCCAGGAAAGCACACGAGTCATCACCAAATACAATCGACAACATAAAAAGGTACGCAACATATATAAAAAGTTCTGGTATCTTTTATCTACCGACCAAAAAATCTCAAAATACATCAAACCATACCCAGAAATTACATACAGGAGATCACGCTCATTACGCGATACTCTTGTGAGTAGTCACTATACGTATGAACAGAATAGTACCAAGCAAGTTCCAGGTACATATAGATGCGGCAAATGCAAATTTTGCCGTTTCATTCTAGAGGGCAAAAGTATAGACTTACCAGATGGGAAAACATGGACCCCAAAACATCGTACAAACTGTCAATCCGTGGGATCAGTATATCTGATGAAATGCCTATGCGGAGCATTCTATGTGGGGAAAACCAAACGCTCCCTTTTTTTCCGCATGAGAGACCATGTATCACTTATTTGCAAACGTAAAATGGAGACACCCATTAGTCGCCATGTAGGCCTATATCACAAGTTTGATCTTGACTACATTGGCTTCTATAGCCTTGAACATTTGCCCCAACAGGAACGGGGGGGTGACTTGGATAAAAAACTACTACAAATTGAAACTAGATGGATCTATTTGTTGAAGGCTACCCGGTATCCGGGCCTCAATGAAGGGATCAGCTTTAAACCTTTCCTATAGAGTTATTTTTACACTCCTTTGGGGGTATCCCCCAATGGAGACTACAGCCTATCTGTTTGTCTTTTTATTGTTCACCAATTATATTCCTTCCCCATCTGGTTGTGCCTGGAGTTGGGCATTGCTGATTTTGGTGCGAAGGTCTTGGGGGGCCCAAGTTTGGGTTTGCCTTTCTTGATCTGGAGCGTGCTCGTTTAGTGATATTCCCCTCTGTGTAGGGGTAAAATAATCTCTAGTGCTTATTATCTGTACTCTGCTAAAGTGTTGGATTACACCTACTTTAAGTTGTAACCATAGTGTCCCAACTCTGGGGCACTTTGTGTTGGTATAACGTATGTTTATGTTACAAACAAAAATAAAAAATTTGCTGTAATGAATGTGTGGCTGCGGGCCGTCTTTCTAATATTTTTCTATCTATTTTGCAATCTAATTTTCCAAACTTTTCCCTTTTTCTCTTTTCTAAAGCTCTATATTTCTTTTTTCCCCCCTCTTAATTGGTCCGGGCGGACTTCACGGTGGCATTGGTCCCCAAGGCAAATTACATCCACGCACTGGGTGAATTCCATATGTTGGCAGCCTTTGGGCTATGGAGATCCGTATGGACCCATCCGTATGCATGGCGTGGCTCTGTCTGCCACTATAACAGGTGGCGGATCATTTCCCGTCATGCATCCGGATCGGGAGTCGGCCATGAGTGCCGGTCTTGCCACTAAGCAGTGGCACTTTACATCCGGCACCCCCAAAGACCTCGCTCTGACAGAGCCCTATGGTTGCTGTGAGCAGGAAACGTCAGGGGAAGCCGTAGCTGCGCTTTGAACCGGAAGTAGTTCCATCCAGGAAGCTTCCGGTTACATGGCGTGAACCAGGCGCCGGCCGGCTCCCGTGCTACGTCCGTGTGACGTCAGCACGGCGTGACGTCACACGCCGTGCATTTTGGCACCACGGGGGGAGACTACTTAAACCCAGTCTGACGGAAGGTCAGACTAAGGTGGATGTGAGGCTCGGGAAACGCTGGGAACTTCAAAAACAGGTAAAGTGACAGACCCCCTTCTCTTTAGAGGGTGGACGTACCGTCCTTTGAACAACTATTAGATGGATTCATTGTGTTTACCCCAAATTTGTATTCAATCCATAGGCATTGGACAGTACACTTAGTCCCTCGTATGGGGCTGGTTGTATGAGCCGATAAGCCATCAGAACAACATACTCTGGTGATCTACACACCCTACTACAAGGTAGGGGAGTTTAAATACATTGGGGGATTTAAATGCAACTAATACAGCTCTTATGTATTCTTATAGGAGCTTTTCTTCCTTTTTTCTCTCTTTTATAGAATAGCGTGGTCATTATTTGACAACATACAAAACAAAGATAGATCTCTTCCCTCTCCCTTCTTTGGAAGGTAGACCCGAGCCTCCTGTGTGTATTCGTCATTGTTAGAGTTGCCGAAGAGGTAGGTATAGTTTGACAACAAACATTGGGCTTGGCCAGACTATTTTCCTGCATCTCAGCTAATTATGATACATAGTATATTAATGCTAAACAAGTACTTTTGTACTTTGCAGGCCCCACAATACTAGAGTTGAAAACGAATAGGACTCTCTCTCTCTCCCCCTACGGTTCTCCAGCCATTTTCTCTGGCTGTGACCATCTGGCATAGCCCTGTGCGAATCCTTGCCTGGGACGTGCCGCTGTGGGCCCGTCCTGATTAATATTCGGAAATCTGGGCATGTATGGACTCCATGACATTGGAGGTAGGGGGTCGTGCATGTGCCTGTTGATTTCACTTTGACGTAACCGTTACCGCACATTCATGCAGCATAAAATAGGAAAGAAATAACATTGTTCTGTGTATATATTAATCTATATATTGTTTTGCATACATACCATAGAATAAGAAAATATCTCCAAAACCTTCGTTCATCTGTATCTTATCCTTGTCTCCTGAAGAAGCCTGATTAGGCGAAACATGTCGAGAGCAACTGGACAAGTATTATGACTTATGTGTCTTGAGTGCATTATCACAGCATGTTCTAATAGGGATTGTATGTATAACCTTTGAACCTTGTGATTTATTTACTGTTGTACACAGAGTCTTACACACTTTTTTACTTTTTATATGTTAATAAAATAATTACTTTTTATTATATTTCTACAAATTTCTCTGTGATTATGTACCTTAGACAGTCCCGTATCTCCAATATCTTTATTTCTTATATTAATTTGGGATGATGGTACAATATATGTGAGTAACTTTAGGAGAACACCCCAGTCTAACGAGCCTCGAAAAGGGGAAACATAGCGTCCTTCCAGGACCCAGCCACGGCGTCCTGTACATATCCCCCCCTGTGCCCCAACGCCAAGGAGGTGGAGGCAACAGTGGAGCTCAAACAATGGACTCGGGAGAGGGCATCTGCATTTTGATGCAGTCTCCCGGGCCTATACTCCACTACAAATTTAAATTCCTGGAGTGCCAGGAACCACCGAGTAACCCTGGCATTAGTCCCTTTACCTTGTCTCAGCCATGTTAAAGGGGCATGGTCAGAAACCAGCCTAAACTTCCTCCCCAAAAGGTAATATCTGAGGGATTTCAGAGCCCACTTAATGGCCAGACACTCTCGTTCAATTATAGCGTAGTTTTTCTCCGCTGGTGTTAACTTCCTACTGAGGAAGACTACTGGGTGCTCCTCGCCATGAACAACCTGGGACAACACCGCTCCTAATCCTACATCGGAAGCATCAGTCTGTACAACAAACTCTTTTGAAAAATTGGGTGCTACTAGGACAGGGTGTTGGCACAGTGCCGACTTGAGCTCCAAAAAAGCCTTCTCAGCGTCTGCATTCCATTCCACCATGACCGATTTCCGACCCTTAGTCAGATCGGTCAATGGAGATGCCAACGTGGCAAAGTTGGGTACAAACCTCCTGTAGTATCCCACCATACCCAGGAATGCACGTACCTGTTTTTTTGTGAGGGGGCGGGGCCAATTCTGTACAGCCTCTACCTTGTTGACCTGAGGTTTTACTACCCCTCTACCCACAACATAGCCCAGGTATTTCACCTCCTCCATTCCCAAAGCACATTTTTCCGGGTTTATTGTAAACCCCTCCTTCCAAAGAGGGTCCAGTACTGCCTGGACTTTGGGCAAGTGTGATTCCCAGTCTCTGCTAAAAATGACTATGTCATCCAAGTATACTGAGGCATACTCCTGGTGAGGACGTAAAATCCTATCCATTGCCCTCTGGAACGTGGCTGGAGCAGTTTGCAATCCAAAAGGCATTCTTTTGTACTGAAAACTTCCCTCTGGGGTAGAAAAAGCAGTTTTCTCTCTAGCAGCCTCAGTCAACGGGATTTGCCAATACCCCTTGGTAAGGTCAAATGTAGTGATATACCTGGCTGGACCTAGTCTCTCAATAAGCTCATCTACCCGGGGTATGGGGTAGGCGTCAAACCGTGAAACTTCATTTAGTTTCCGGAAATCATTGCAGAATCGCAGAGTCCCGTTGGGTTTCGGTACCAACGCAATCGGGCTTGACCACTCACTCTGATTCCTCAATAATTTCCAGGTCCAACATCTTCTTCACTTCCTCTGAAACAGCCTTCCTTTGGGCCTCTGGAATGCGGTAAGGCCGGACAAAAACTTTGACTCCCGGTTCCGTGACAATATCATGCTCTATGACACTAGTGAGCCCTGGCAAGTCTGAAAATTTCTCTTTATTTCTCTGCAAGAACTCCTTTGCCTGCTGACTTTGGACTCTAGACAGGGTATTTGCTACTTGGACACTCTCCACCCCAACAGGAGGCTCAAGTCTTGCACCAGCCAGGGAGGTCACTGGTTCCCTGTCTGTCCAGGGCTTTAACAAGTTTACATGATATATCTGATAGGGTTTCCTCTTACCTGGTTGGTGGACTCTATAATTTACCTCTCCCACTTTTTCTACAACTTCAAAGGGGCCTTGCCACCTGGCCAAGAATTTACTTTCCACAGTGGGGATCAACACCCTTACTCGATCCCCCACTTGGAAGTTCCTTATTTTAGCAGCCCTATTATAGACCCTTCGTTGAGCCTCCTGGGCTTTTTGCAAAATGTTCTTTGACTAGAGGCATCACAGTTCGGATCCTCTCCTGCATTTGGGAAACATATTCAAGAACACTCTTATGCTGAATAGGTTCACTTTCCCATTCCTCTTTAACAAAATCCAGTAGTCCGCGAGGTCTCCGCCCATATACCAACTCAAAGGGCGAAAACCCAGTGGAGGCCTGGGGCACTTCCCGGATAGCAAACAGGAGAGCGGGTAACAGGCAGTCCCAGTCTTTCCCATCCCTTTGTACAACTCTCTTGAGCATAGACTTAAGGGTCTTATTAAAGCGCTCTACCAACCCATCCGTTTGTGGATGGTAGACCGATGTGCGCAGCTGTTTAATCCGGAACAGCTTGCACACATCAGCCTTAACCCTCGACATAAACGGGGTGCCATGGTCCGTGAGTATTTCCTTGGGAAAACCAGTCCGTGTAAACAACTGGAATAATTCCTGAGCAATAGCCTTAGAGGAGGTATTCCGCAGAGTTAGCGCTTCAGGATATCGGGTGGCATAGTCAAGGATCACCAGAATGTAGGAGTGACCTCGAGCTGACTTTACCAAAGGACCCACTATATCCATGTCTATCCTCTCGAATGGGACCTCAATTATGGGCAGAGGGACCAAAGGGCTCCGGAAGTGGGTCACCGGAGCGGTCAACTGACAGGTGGGACAAGAGGCACAGTATCTTCTTACCTCTGCTTTCAGACCTGGCCAGTAAAACCGGTCGGTGATCCGTGCCTCCGTCTTTTCAACTCCCAGGTGTCCCCCTAAAACATCATCATGGGCCAGGTCCAGGACCTTGCGTCTATACTGTTGGGGTACCAATAATTGTTCTACCACATTTTCTCTCACTTTGGTAACCCGATAAAGCAGTTCATTACATATTGCAAAGTGTGGCCACCGCCCATTCGCACCTGGCTCTTGGGGTACCCCATTTAATACTACAACTTGTTCCCGTGCACGGGCCAAAGTGGGGTCCTGCATCTGGGCAGTACCAAATGTCCCCTGGGGAACACCCAAATCCGGCAGGGCAGGGGTAGAGGCCACTTCCTCATCCTCTTCACCCAGCATTACCTGAAGTGGGGAAGGTTCCCCCTCCTCAGTGTTCGAGTAGGTCTACGAACCACACATTTTGACACCCTTAACAGTATCAGCACTACTTTCATCACCATTACCCAAATCATTAGCATTTTTATCAATTGGATCCACATTAGGAACATTTGGCATCTCAGGGTTATTACCCTCAACCGTAGGAACAGAGGAACTAGTGTATCCCCAGTCTTGGGATCGTTCAGGTAGTTCTCCTTGTCCCCACAGTTTTTCAAAAAATGGACAGTCTCGTCCTATGATAACATCATGTATCAAGTTCTTTACCACCCCCACCTCTTGAGTACCAGTGCCATATGCTGTGGAGATGGACACCGAGATGAGAGGGTACTCTCTAGTGTCCCCGTGAATGCACACAACCCGTAAAGTTTTGCTTTCCGGACCGATCTTCATAATTACTCTAGGATGAACCAGGGTTACCATGCTTCCGGAATCCAGCAAAGCCCAGGCAGGGAGGTAGTTCACTTGGACTACACACTCAAAACTCTTCTCCCCGATCAAGGTGTGTGGTACATGCTCTATGGGCATAAAAAGACCCCCTCCGAAGAACCCCGCATTCCATGGGCTCCTCTTGCAGTGGGCAGTGGGCCCGGGTATGGCCCCAGGAATTACATCGCCAACATTGTACATCCCCTCCTCTCCGAACAGGAACAGATCGCTGAGCAGGTACCGGGAGTGACTCTTGACCTTCCGGGGTGTTGATTCCAGGGCTCCGGGGGACATCCTTTCGAAGGGCGGCAGTCGATCGAATAGGCCGTGGCAGACTGGGCCCTTGGCGCTTGGTAGGGCCAAGCAGATCCTCCACCACTGTATATCGTTCTACCATCTCGACAAGGAGGTTCACTGTTTTGGGGTCTCCATGGCTGACCCACCGTTGAAGGTCGTCTGGCAGTGACCGTAGGTATCGGTCCAGCACGACCCGCTCCACGATTTGGAGGCCAGACAACACTTCGGGCTGCAGCCATTTTTTTACCAGTTGCACCAGGTCATGCATTTGAGACCGTGGTGGACGATCTGGACGATACTTCCATTGGTGCACTCATTGGGCCCGAACGGCCGTAGTCACCCCCAAACGATCCAGTATTTCTGCCTTTAGTTTTTGATAGTTTTTAGCGTCCTCTGGTGGCAGGTCGAAGTAGGCTTTTTGAGGATCTCCGGTGAGAAAAGGGGCAATCAGGCCGGCCCACTGGTCCTGGGGCCACCCTTCTCTCTCTGCCGTCCTCTCAAATGTAGCAAGAAATGCCTCTACATCATCACTCAGGGACAATTTCTGCAAAAAAATGGCTTGCCCTCACGGTCACCTGGTTGCCAGGGGCAACAGCCGCTTGCTCACGACCCTGAGAAAACTGCTGCACTACTTCTTTTAAGGCAGTCACCTGAGCCTGCATAACCTCTTGCTGGGTTGCTTGCTGGGCTGCCAACTGAGCCACCAACAGGCGAGTATTTTCTTCATGGCGGGTCTGCGCTTGCATATTAGCCAGGGACAGTTGTTTAATTAGTTCCTCCATTGCTTCAGCTTTCAGGGTTTGGGCAGCTTTAACCCAGGACATAAATCCACTGTACTGTCCCTTTAAATGTCAGTTTTAAATTCAAATGCAAAAACAGCAAAAAAAACGCCTGTTACTCTGTCCTGCCCGCATTCGAGCACCACTTGTAAAGTTCGGGGGACCAGCTAAATCGCAGGACACAGGCTTTTAACCCAAAAGGAGGTTTATTAAACTTAAACAGCTTTATAGCAGCAAAAGTAAACGGTTTCAGTCTCACCGACATGCAAAGTCCAGCATTGCTATCGCAATCAAACAGTCCTTGGTTGGTTGCAGGTGACTTCAACTGCTAGGAGGCTTCCAGGCAGAATGCTGCTGTCCACTTTGGTTGCTGTAAATCAAACCACACACAAACCACCATCTCCTCTGCACTCCTCCACACCCATCTGCAACTTCCTGTCTGGTTTTTAAATCCACTTCCTTTAACAGGTGAGTTAACCCTTTTTGTTCCCTTAAAGGGACCACAGTCCAAACAGAGGGGAAACATAGCGTCCTTCCAGGACCCAGCCACGGCGTCCTGTACAATATATATATATATATATATATATATATATATATATATAGTCAGACTATATATATATATACAGTCAGACTGGTGTATGTGTATATATATATATACTGTATCCAGTTAAGCTAGATCTCACTGCAGATCCTTCCTGGTGTATGTATTCAAATACACTTTCAAGCAGGCAGGCCAGGCAGGTTATTAACCACTTGCTTACTGGGCACTTAAACACCCTTCCTGCCCAGACCAATTTTCAGTTTTCGGTGCTCTCACGCTTTGAATGACAATTACTCAGTCATGCAACACTGTACCCAAATAATTTTTTTTGTCCTTTTTTTCCCACAAATAGAGCTTTCTTTTGGTGGTATTTGATCACCTCTGGGTTTTTTATTTTTTGCGCTATAAATGAAAAAAGACTGAAAATTTAGAAAAAAAAACGCATTTTTCTTTGTTTTTGTGATAAAATTTAGCAAATTATAAATTTTCTTCATAATTTTTGCCACAATTTATACTGCTACATATCTTTGGTAAAAATAACCCAAATTAGTGGATATTATTTGGTCTTTGTGAAAGTTAGAGAGTCTACAAGCTGTGGTGTGAATTATACAAAATTGATCACATCTGATGTACTGGTGGCCTATCTCATTTCTTGTGACCCGAACCAGCCAGGAAAGTACAAATACCCCCCAAATTACCCCTTTTTTGAAAGTAGACATTCCAAGGTATTTAGTAAGAGGCATGGTCAGCTTTTTGATGTTGTCATTTTTTTCCACAATTCTTTGCAAAATAAATGTTTTTTTTTCCCCACAAAATTGTCATTGTAATAGGTTATTTCTCTCACATGAAATATGTATACCACAAATGACACCCCAAAATAAATTATGCTACTCCTCCTGAGTATTACGATACCACATGTGTGGGACTTTTCCACAGCCTGGCCACTTAGAGAGGCCCAACTTGCAGGGAGCGCCATCACGTGTTCTAGGAGCATAAATTACACATCTAACTTGTTGACTACCTAGTACACTTTTGAAGGCCCTGGAGCACCAGGACAATGACACGTGACACTGATGTGGCACTGATGACAGATGCCACTAATACGGGGCACTGATGACACATGACACTGATGACAGATGGCACTAATATGTGGCACTGATGACAGATGCCACTTATACGTGGCAATGATATCATATGGCACTAATATGTGACACTGATGAGAGATGGCACTAATACGTGGCACTGAGAGATGGCACTAATACGTGGCACTGATGACACGTGACACTGATGACAGATGGCACTGATACGTGGCACTGATGACACGTGACACTGATGACAGATGGCACTGATATGTGGCATTGATGACACATGACACTGATGACAGATGGCACTGATACGTGGCATTGATGACACGTGACACTGATAACAGATGGCACGTGACACTGACAGGTGGCACTGATGACAGATGGCACTAATATGTGGCACTGATGACAGATGGAACTAATATGTGGCACTGATGACACGTGACACTGCTATGGCACTGATGACACGTGGCACTGATGACAAATGGCACTTATACATGGCACTGGGGACAAATGGCACTGGGGACAAATAGCACTAGAGACAGGTGGCACTGGGGACAGGTGGCACGGGGGACAGGTGGCACGGGGGACAGGTGGCAGAGGGGACAGGTGGCAGTGGGGACAGATGGAACATTTATTTTTTCTGTTTTTTTACTCACGGCTGCTGCAGCCGTTCATCTCTCCCTCCTCACACGCTGTCTCTGTGTGAGGAGGGAGAGCAGCGCTGAGAGATGATCTCCTATGTTTACTGTGATTGGCCGTTTACAGCGATCTGTGACTGGCTGTGTCCGAGGGACACGGCAAGCACAGAACTTCCCCAATGCGGAAGTAAACAGGAGGACGTCCAGGGACGTCCTCCCGGTATGGAGCGCCCGCGCTGCAGCCGTCTTTCGGCTATAGCCCGGGCGCAAAGAGGTTAAGTGATCTGCAGTGCATAAAATATATATACTGTCTCCTACATATATATCCACTGCATTCTAGTTTGGCCAAGCTTACAGGTAGTCCCTGGTGTACGTTTTCAAATACACTTTCAGGCAGGAAGGTGATTTAGTGATCTTAAGTGCATAAAATATATATACAGTCTCCAACATATATATATCCACTGCATTCCAGTCTAGCCAAGCCTATATCTGACTGCAGGCTATTGCTGGTGTACATTTTCAAATACACTTTCAGGCAGGCGGGCAAGTGATTCAGTGATCTGCAGTGCATTAAATATATATACAGTCTCCAACATATATATATATCCACTGCATTCTAGTCTAGCCAAGCCTATATCTGACTGCAGGCCATTGCTGGTGTATATTTTTAAATACACTTTCAGGCAGGCAGGCAATTGATTCAGTAATCTGCAGTGCACTAAATATATATCCACTGCATTCCAGTCTAGCCAAGCATATATCTGACTGCAGGCCATTGCTGGTGTATGTTTTCAAATACACTTTCAGGCAGGCAGACAGGCAAGTGATTCAGTGATCTGCAGTGCACTAAATATATATACAGTCTTCAACATATATATATCCACTGCATTCCAGTCTAGCCAAGCCTATATCTGACTGCAGGCCATTGCTGGTGTATGTTTTCAAATACACTTTCAGGCAGGCAGGCAGGCAGGCAAGTGATTCAGTAATCTGCAGTGCACTAAATATATATCCACTGCATTCCAGTCTAGCCAAGCCTATATCTGACTGCAGGCCATTGCTGGTGTATGTTTTCAAATACACTTTCAGGCAGGCAGACAGGCAAGTGATTCAGTGATCTGCAGTGCACTAAATATATATATACAGTCTTCAACATATATATATCCACTGCATTCCAGTCTAGCCAAGCCTATATCTGACTGCAGGCAGTTCCTGGTGTACGTTTTCAAATACACTGTCAGGCAGGCAGGCAGGCAGGTGATTCAGTGATCTGCAGTGCATAAAATATATATATACACAGTCTCCAACATATATATATATATTGTAGAGGACGCCGTGGCTGGGTCCTGGAAGGACGCTATGTTTCCCCTCTGTTTGGACTGTGGTCCCTTTAAGGGAACAAAAAGGGTTAACTCACCTGTTAGAGGAAGTGGGTTTAAAAACAAGACAGGAAGTTGCAGATGGGTGTGGAGGAGTGTAGAGGAGATTGTGGTTTGTGTGTGGTTTGATTTTCAGCAAGCAAAGTGGACAGCAGCATTCTGCCTGGAAGCCTCCTAGCAGTTGAAGTCACCTGCAACCACCCAAGGACTATTTGATTGCGATAGCAATGCTGGACTTTGAATGTCGGTGAGACTGAAACCTTTTTCTTTTGTTGTTGCTGCTGTAAAGCTGTTTAAGTTTAATAAACCTCCTTTTGGGTTAAAAGCCTGTGTCCTGCGGTCTGGCTGGTCCCCCGAACTTTACAAGTGGTGCTCGAATGCGGGCAGGACAGAGTAACAGGTGTTTTTTTGCTGTTTTTGCATTTGAATGTAAAACTGACATTTAAAGGGACAGTACAGTGGATTTGTGTCCTGGGTTAAAGCTGCCCAAACCCTGAAAGCTGAAGCAATGGAAGAACTAATTAAACAACTGTCCCTGGCTAATATGCAAGCGCAGACCCGCCATGAAGAAAATACTCGCCTGTTGGTGGCTCAGTTGGCAGCCCAGCAAGCAACCCAGCAAGCAACCCAGCAAGAGGTTATGCAGGCCCAGGTGACTGCCTTAAAAGAAGTAGTGCATCAGTTTTCTCAGGGTCGTGAGCAAGCGGCTGTTGCCCCTGGCAACCAGGTGACTGTGAGGGCAAGCCATTTTTTGCAGAAATTGTCCCTGAGTGATGATGTAGAGGCATTTCTTGCTACGTTTGAGAGGACGGCAGAGAGAGAAGGGTGGCCCCAGGACCAGTGGGCCGGCCTGATTGCCCCTTTTCTCACCGGAGATCCTCAAAAAGCCTACTTCGACCTGCCACCAGAGGACGCTAAAGACTATCAAAAACTAAAGGCAGAAATACTGGCTCGTTTGGGGGTGACTACGGCCATTCGGGCCCAACGAGTGCACCAATGGAAGTATTGTCCAGATCGTCCACCACGGTCTCAAATGCATGACCTGGTGCAACTGGTAAAAAAATGGCTGCAGCCCGAAGTGTTGTCGGTCCCCCAAATCGTGGAGCGGGTCGTGCTGGACCGATACCTACGGTCATTGCCAGACGACCTTCAACGGTGGGTCAGCTATGGAGACCCCAAAACAGTGAACCTCCTTGTCGAGATGGTAGAGCGATATACAGTGGTGGAGGATCTGCTTGGCCCTACCAAGCGCCAAGGGCCCAGTCTGCCACGGCCTATTCGATCGACTGCCGCCCTTCAAAAGGATGTCCCCCGGAGCCCTGGAATCAACACCCCGGAAGGTCAAGAGTCACTCCCAGTACCTCCTCAGCGATCTGTTCCTGTTCGGAGAGGAGGGATGTACAATGTTGGCGATGTCATTCCTGGGGCCATACCCGGGCCCACTGCCCACTGCAAGAGGAGCCCATGGAATGCGGGGTTCTTCGGAGGGGGTCTTTTTATGCTCATAGAGCATGTACCACACACCTTGACCGTGGAGAAGATTACAAAGATTACAAAAAACACTTACAAATTTGAGTGTGTAGTCCAAGTGAACCACCTCCCTGCCTAGGCTTTGCTGGATTCCGGAAGCATGGTAACCCTGGTTCATCCTAGAGTAATTGGGAAGATCGGTCCGGTAAGCAAAACTTTACGGGTTGTGTGCATTCACGGGGACACTAGAGAGTACCCTCTCATCTCAGTGTCCATCTCCACAGCATATGGCACTGGTACTCAAGAGGTGGGGGTGGTAAAGAACTTGATACATGATGTTATCATAGGACGAGACTGTCTATTTTTTGAAAAACTGTGGGGACAAGGAGAACTACCTGAACGATCACAAGACTGGGGATAAACTAGTTCCTCTGTTCCTACGGTTGAGGGTAATAACCCTGAGATGCCAAATGTTCCTAATGTGGATCCAGTTGATACAAATGCTAATGATTGGGTTAATGGTGATGAAAGTAGTGCTGATACTGTTAAGGGTGTCAAAATGTGTGGTTCGCAGACCTACCTGAAAACTGAGGAGGGGGAACCTTCCCCACTTCAGGTAATGCTGGGTGAAGAGGATGAGGAAGTGGCCTCTACCCCTGCCCTGCCGGATTTGGGTGTTCCCCAGGGGACATTTGGTACTGCCCAGATGCAGGACCCCACTTTGGCCCGTGCACGGGAACAAGTTGTAGTATTAAATGGGGTAACCCAAGAGCCAGGTGCGAATGAGCGGTGGCCCCACTTTGCAATATGTAATGAATTGCTTTATCGGGTTACCAAAGTGAGAGAAAATGTGGTAGAACAATTATTGGTACCCCAACAGTATAGACGCAAGGTCCTGGACCTGGCCCATGATGATGTTTTAGGGGGACACCTGGGAGTTGAAAAGACGGAGGCACGGATCACCGACCGGTTTTACTGGCCAGGTCTGAAAGCAGAGGTAAGAAGATACTGTGCCTCTTGTCCCACCTGTCAGTTGACCGCGCCGGTGACCCACTTCCGGAGCCCTTTGGTCCCTCTGCCCATAATTGAGGTCCCATTCGAGAGGATAGCCATGGATATAGTGGGTCCTTTGGTAAAGTCAGCTCGAGGTCACTCCTACATACTGGTGATCCTTGACTATGCCACCCGATATCCTGAAGCGCTACCTCTGCGGAATACCTCCTCTAACGCTATTGCTCGGGAATTATTCCAGTTGTTTACACGGACTGGTTTTCCCAAGGAAATACTCACAGACCAGGGCACCCCGTTTATGTCGAGGGTTATGGCTGATGTGTGCAAGCTGTTCCGGATTAAACAGCTGCGCACATCGGTCTACCATCCACAAACGGATGGGTTGGTAGAGCGCTTTAATAAGACCCTTAAGTCTATGCTCAAGCGGGTTGTACAAAGGGATGGGAAAGACTGGGACTGCCTGTTACACGCTCTCCTGTTTGCTATCTGGGAAGTGCCCCAGGCCTCCACTGGGTTTTCGCCCTTTGAGTTGGTATATGGGCGGAGACCTCGCGGACTACTGGATTTTGTTAAAGAGGAATGGGAAAGTGAACCTATTCAGCATAAGAGTGTTCTTGAATATGTTTCCCAAATGCAGGAGAGGATCCGAACTGTGATGCCTCTAGTCAAAGAACATTTGCAAAAAAGCCCAGGAGGCTCAACGACGGGTCTATAATAGGGCTGCTAGAATAAGGAACTTCCAAGTGGGGGATCGAGTAGCGGTGTTGATCCCCACTGTGGAAAGTAAATTCTTGGCCAGGTGGCAAGGCCCCTTTGAAGTTGTAGAAAAAGTGGGAGAGGTAAATTATAGAGTCCACCAACCAGGTAAGAGGAAACCCTATCAGATATATCATGTAAACTTGTTAAAGCCCTGGACAGACAGGGAACCGGTGACCTCCCTGGCTGGTGCAAGACTTGAGCCTCGGGTTGGGGTGGAGAGTGTCCAAGTAGCAAATACCCTGTCTAGAGTCCAAAGTCAGCAGGCAAAGGAGTTCTTGCAGAGAAATTTTCAGACTTGCCAGGGCTCACTAGTGTCATAGAGCATGATATTGTCACGGAACCAGGAGTCAAAGTTTTTGTCCGGCCTTACCGCATTCCAGAGGCCAAAGGAAGGCTGTTTCAGAGGAAGTGAAGAAGATGTTAGACCTGGAGATTATTGAGGAATCACAGAGTGAGTGGTCAAGCCCGATTGTGTTGGTACCGAAGCCCAATGGGACTCTGCGATTCTGCAATGATTTCCGGAAACTAAATTAAGTTTCACGGTTTTATACCTACCCCATACCCCGGGTAGATGAGCTTATTGAGAGACTAGGTCCAGCCAGGTATATCACTACATTAGACCTTACCAAGGGGTATTGGCAAATCCCGTTGACTAAGGCTGCTAGAGAGAAAACTGCTTTTTCTACCCCAGAGGGAAGTTTTCAGTACAAGAGAATGCCTTTTGGATTGCAAACTGCTCCAGCCACATTTCAGAGGGCAATGGATAGGATTTTGCGTCCTCACCGGGAGTATGCCTCAGTATACTAGGATGACATAGTCATTTTTAGCAGAGACTGGGAATCACACTTGCCCAAAGTCCAGGCAGTACTGGACTCTCTTTGGAAGGAGGGGTTTACAATAAACCCGGAAAAATGTGCTTTGGGAATGGAGGAGGTGAAATACCTGGGCTATGTTGTGGGTAGAGGGGTAGTAAAACCTCAGGTCAACAAGGTAGAGGCTGTACAGAATTGGCCCCGCCCCCTCACAAAAAAACAGGTACGTGCATTCCTGGGTATGGTGGGATACTACAGGAGGTTTGTACCCAACTTTGCCACGTTGGCAGCTCCATTGACCGATCTGACTAAGGGTCGGAAATCGGTCATGGTGGAGTGGAATGCAGACGCTGAGAAGGCTTTTTTGGAGCTCAAGTCGGCACTGTGCCAACACCCTGTCCTAGTAGCACCCAATTTGTTGTACAGACTGATGCTTCCGATGTAGGATTGGGGGCGGTGTTGTCACAGGTTATTCATGGCGAGGAGCACCCAGTAGTCTTCCTCAGTAGGAAGTTAACACCAGCGGAGAAAAACTACGCTATAATTGAACGAGAGTGTCTGGCCATTAAGTGGGCTCTGGAATCCCTCAGATATTACCTTTTGGGGAGGAAGTTTAGGCTGATTTCTGACCATGCCCCTTTAACATGGCTGAGACAAGGTAAAGGGACTAATGCCAGGGTTACTCGGTGGTTCCTGGCACTCCAGGAATTTAAATTTGTAGTGGAGCATAGGCCCGGGAGACTGCATCAAAATGCAGATGCCCTCTCCCGAGTCCATTGTTTGAGCTCCACTGTTGCCTCCACCTCCTTGGCGTTGGGGCACAGGGGGGGATAGGTACAGGACGCCGTGGCTGGGTCCTGGAAGGACGCTATGTTTCCCCTCTGTTTGGACTGTGGTCCCTTTAAGGGAACAAAAAGGGTTAACTCACCTGTTAGAGGAAGTGGGTTTAGAAAACAAGACAGGAAGTTGCAGATGGGTGTGGAGGAGTGTAGAGGAGATTGTGGTTTGTGTGTGGTTTAATTTGCAGCAAGCAAAGTGGACAGCAGCATTCTGCCTGGAAGCCTCCTAGCAGTTGAAGTCACCTGCAACCACCCAAGGACTATTTGATTGCGATAGCAATGCTGGACTTTGAATGTTGGTGAGACTGAAACCTTTTTCTTTTGTTTTTGCTGCTGTAAAGCTGTTTAAGTTTAATAAACCTCCTTTTGGGTTAAAAGCCTGTGTCCTGTGGTCTGGCTGGTCCCCCGAACTTTACAATATATATATATATATATATATATATATATATATCCACTGCCTTCTAGTCTAGCCAAGCCTATATCTGACTGCAGGCCATTGCTGGTGTACGTATTCAAATACACTTTCAGGCAGGCAGGCAAGTGATTCAGTGATCTGCAGTGCATTAAATATATATATATATATATATATCCCCTGCATTCTAGTCTAGCCAAGCCTATATCTGACTGCAGGTAGTTCCTGGTGTACGTTTTCAAATAAACTTTCAGGCAGGCGATTCAGTGATCTGCAGTGCATAAAGATATATATATACAGTCTCCTACATATATATCCACTGCATTCTAGTCTAGCCAAGTTTATACCTGACTACAGGCCATTCCTGGTGTACGTTTTCAAATACACTTTCAGGCAGGCAGGTGATTCAGTGATCTGCAGTGCATAAAATATATATACAGTCTCCTACATATATATAGCCACTGCATTCCAGTCTAGCCAAGCCTATATCTTACTGCAGGCCATTGCTGGTGTATGTCTTCAAATACACTTTCAGCCAGGCAGGCAGACAGGCAAGTGATTCAGTGATCTGCAATGCATTAAATATATATACAGTCTCCTACATATATATATATATATATATATATATATATATATATATATATATATATATATATATATCCACTGCATTCCAGTTTAGCTAAGCCTATATCTGACTGCAGGCCATTGCTGGTGTACTTTTTCAAATACACTTTCATGCAGGCAGGCAAGTTATTCAGTAATCTGCAGTGCATTAAATATATATATATACACTCTCCAACATATATATATATCCACTGCATTCTAGTCTAGCCAAGCCTATATCTGACTGCAGGTAGTTCCTGGTGTACGTTTTCAAATACACTTTCAGGCAGGCAGGCGATTCAGTGATCTGCAGTGCATTTAATTTGAAAACAAGACAGGAAGTTGCAGATGGGTGTGGAGGAGTGTAGAGGAGATTGTGGTTTGTGTGTGGTTTAATTTGCAGCAAGCAAAGTGGACAGCAGCATTCTCTAGCAGTTGAAGTCACCTGCAACCACCCAAGGACTATTTGATTGCGATAGCAATGCTGGACTTTGAATGTTGGTGAGACTGAAAACTTTTTCTTTTGTTTTTGCTGCTGTAAAGCTGTTTAAGTTTAATAAACCTCCTTTTGGGTTAAAAGCCTGTGTCCTGTGGTCTGGCTGGTCCCCCGAACTTTACAATATATATATATATATATATATATATATATATATATATATATATATATATATATATATATATATATATATATATCCACTGCATTCCAGTCTAGCCAAGCCTATATCTGACTGACTGCACCAAGGCCATTGCTGTGTGTATTTCAAATGCAGTTGAAATATTTTCAAATCTGGTTGAAATTATTTCAACTGAATTAGAAACTATTTCAACCAGATTTGAAAAATATTTCATCTGCATTAGAAACTATTTCAACTGCATTAGAAACTATTTCAACCAGATTTGAAAATATTTCATCTGCATTAGAAACTATTTCTATCACCAAGTAACCCCGAGATACGTGGACCCAAAGTCGGGTCACAAAATATTTTCGAATTCGGTTGAAATAGTTTCAAATGCGGTTGAAATCATTTCAAATGCAGTTGAAAAAATTTCAAATCATGTTGATACTATTTCAAGCGGATTTGAAAATATTTTGCGACCCGACTTTGAAAAAAAAAATGAAATTGATTCTAACAGTCTGCAGAAGATCTGCAAAAAAAAAAGAAGTGAAATGGCTGTTAATAGTCTACAGGAGATCTGCTATTAAATTATATATTTTTTTATTCTGTTCTAATCTTTTCTATTTGAATTATAAATTTTGGAAGATGGTTATTTATTATACACATCTGTCACATAAAAAAAAAGATGTGAAATGGCTGTCACGGATGTCGGTCGCAAGGCAAGTACATATGCTGTATGTCATTGTCCACTTGCCACAACACCTGCCACAAGTGCCAAGACACCTGCCACGATTGCCACATGACCTGCCACGAGTACCACGTGACCGACCACAAGTGCCACGTGACCTGCCCCGTGACCAAGTTGTGGATTGTCCACTTGCCATGTCACCTGCCACAAGTTATGGGGTTCCTAGCACCAAGTGACCCCCAGATATGGGGCATATGTCAAGTACTTTTCTACAGCAGAGAATTACATTTTGTGACCCGACTTTGAGGCCACGTATCTCGGGGCCACTTAAAGCTAGAAACCAGTAGAACTAGCACTATAACCTCTCCAAATTTGGGGTTTCTATCACCAAGTAACCCCGAGATACGTGGACCCAAAGTCGGGTCGCAAAATATTTTCGAATCCGGTTGAAATAGTTTCAAATGCGGTTGAAATAATTTCAAATGCAGTTGAAATAATTTCGAATCATGTTGATACTATTTCAAGCGGATTCGAGAATATTTTGCCATCCGAATTTGAAAAAAAATGAAATTGATTCTAACAGTCTGCAGAAGATCTGCAAAAAAAAGTGAAATGGCTGTTAATAGTCTACAGGAGATCTGCTAAAAAAAGAAATAGATGCTAATAGTCTGCAGGAGATCTGGTGAGAAAACGAAATAGATACTAATAGTCTGTAGTTGTAGTGCTAGTTCTACTGTGTTTGCATACCAAATTTGGGGTTTCTAGCTACAAGTGGCCCCGAGATACGTGGCCCCAAAGTCGGGTCACAAAATGTAATTCTCTGCTGCAGAAAAGTACTTGACATATCGCCCCTATCTTGGGGTCACTTGGTGCTAGGAACCCCACAACTTGTGGCAGGTGACGTGGCAAGTGGACTATCCACAACTTGGTCACGTGGCCGGTCATGTGGCACTCGTGGCCGGTCATGTGGCACGCGTGGCCGGTCACGTGGCACTCGTGGCAGGTGTCGTGCCACTCGTGGCAGGTGTCGTGGCACTTGTGGCAAGTGAACAATACACAACTTGTGGCAGGTGATGTGGCAAGTGGACAATGACATACAGCATATGTACTTGCCTTGCGATCGACATCCGTGTTAGACGTGCAAAAATAAAAAAATTGTTTTGTTTCGTTTTAATTCGTTAATTAATTCATTTTGTTTAGTTAGATTCGTTAAATTCGTTTTCGGATTTTGTTTCATTTTTGACCGAATTCGAAAAATCAGTCGCATTTGAAATTATTTCAACCGGATTTGAAATATTTCAACCGGATTTAAAAATATTTCAACCAAATTTAAAAATATTTCTACTGGATTTGAAATTATTTCAACTGCATTAGAAACTATTTCAACCAGATTTGAAACAGTTTCTAATGCAGTTGAAATAGTTTCTAATGCAGTTGAAATATTTTCAAATCTGGTTGAAATAGTTTCTAATGCAGTTGAAATTATTTCAACCGAATTCGAAAAATATTTTGCGACCCGACTTTGGGTCCACGTATCTCGGGGTCACTTGGTGATATAAACCCCAAATTTGGAGAGTTGTAGTGCTAGTTATACTGTGTTTGCATACCAAATTTGGGTTTCTAGCTTTAAGTGGCCCCGAGATACGTGGCCTCAAAGTCGGGTCACAAAATGTAATTCTCTGCTGTAGAAAAGTACTTGACATATGCCCCATATCTGGGGGTCACTTGGTGCTAGGAACCCCATAACTTGTGGCAGGTGACATGGCAAGTGGACAATCCACAACTTGGTCACGTGGCAGGTCACGTGGCACTTGTGGTTGGTGACGTGGCACTCATGGCAGGTGTCTTGGCGCTTGTGGCAGGTGTTGTGGCAAGTGGACAATGACATACAGCATATGTACTTGCATTGCGATCGACATCCGTGACAGCCATTTCACATCCTTTTTTTTTTATGTGACAGATGTATATAAATAAATAACCATCTTCCAAAATGTATAATTCAAATAGAAAAGAGTAGAACAGAATAGAAAAAAATATATAATTTAATAGCAGATCTCCTGTAGACTATTAACAGCCATTTCACTTCTTTTTTTTTTGCAGATCTTCTGCAGACTGTTAGAATCAATTTCATTTTTTTTTTCAAAGTCGGGTCGCAAAATATTTTCAAATCCACTTGAAATAGTATCAACATGATTTGAAATTTTTCAACTGCATTTGAAATTTTTTCAACTGCATTTAAAAATTTTTTCAACTGCATTTGAAAATTTTTCAACTGCATTTGAAATTTTTTCAACTGCATTTGAAATTTTTTCAACTGCATTTGAAATTTTTTCAACTGCATTTGAAATTTTTTCAACTGCATTTGAAATTATTTCAACCGAATTCGAAAATATTTTGCGACCCGACTTTCGGTCCACGTATCTCGGGGTTACTTGCTGATAGAAATAGTTTCTAATGCAGATGAAATATTTTCAAATCTGGTTGAAATAGTTTCTAATGCAGTTGAAATATTTCAACCAGATTTGAAAATATATATATATATATATCCACTGCATTCCAGTTTAGCTAAGCCTATATCTGACTGCAGGCCATTGCTGGTGTACTTTTTCACACTTTCAGGCAGGCAGGCAAGTTATTCAGTAATCTGCAGTGCATTAAATATATATATACACTCTCCAACATATATATATATCCACTGCATTCTAGTCTAGCCAAGCCTATATCTGACTGCAGGTAGTTCCTGGTGTACGTTTTCAAATACACTTTCAGGCAGGCAGGCGATTCAGTGATCTGCAGTGCATAAAATATATATAGTCTCCTACACATATATATATATATATATATATCCACTGCATTCCAGTCTAGCCAAGCCTATATCTGACTGAAGGCCATTGCTGGTGTACGTTTTCAAAGACACTTTCAGGCAGGCAAGTGATTCAGTGATCTGCAGTGCATTAAATATATATACAGTCTCCTACATATATATATAATATATATATATATATCTATATACATATATATATATATATCCACTGCATTCTAGTCTAGCCAAGCCTATATCTGACTGCAGGCCATTGCTGGTGTACTTTTCAAATACACTTTCAGGCAGGGCAGGCAGGCGATTCAGTGATCTTCAGTGCATAAAATATATATACTGTCTCCTACATATATATCCACTGCATTCTAGTCTAGCCAAGCCTATAGCTGACTATAGGCCATTCCTGGTGTATGTATTCAAAGACACTTTCAGGCAGGCCAGGCAGGCGATTCCGTGATCTGCAGTGCATAAAGATATATATACAGTCTCCTACATATATATCAACTGCATTCTGGTCTAGCCAAGCCTATACCTGACTACAGGCCATTCCTGGTGTACGTTTTCAACGACACTTTCAGGCAGGCAGGCAGGTGATTCAGTGATCTGCAATGCATAAAGATACACAGTCTCCTACATATATATCCACTGCATTCTAGTCTATCCAAGCCTATACATGGCCACAGGCAATTCCTGGTGTGCGTTTTCAAATACACTTTCAGGCAGGCGATTCAGTGATCTGCAGTGCATAAAATATATATATACAGTCTCCTACATATATATATATATCCACTGCATTCCAGTCTAGCCAAGCCTATATCTGACTGCAGGCCATTGCTGGTGTACTTTTTCAAATACACTTTCAGGCAGGCAGGCAAGTGATTCAGTGATCTGCAGTGCATTAAATATATATACACTCTCCAACATATATATATATATATATATATATATATATATATATATATATATATATATATATATATATATATATATATATATATTGTAACCTGGGGGGACAGGTAGCAGGTACAAACCTCCCTGGGATGAGCTGTTATTTAGGCACAGATACCATAATCCGCTGAGGTAGTGAAAACAGTGCTGGGTTTATTTGTTTTAAACACAAGTCCATACACAGGTACTGCACAGTCTTCCAGAAAACATATCAGAACAGAAATAACAAAACAAAATTCCTAGCCGTGTCTCGGCTCTAACTATACCATACACCGGCCCTCACTACCAGGCTGAGCAAGCCTACCGCTTGTCAGTTCCTGTATAGACTTTTTAAGCTTTTTACCAACCTTTAGCTCCTCACAAACCATCAAATGTCTTTGTGTCCCAGGCAGAGAGCAAAGGCTGTCTGCTCAGGTGAGCTTAAATTAGCCTGGGGAAGAGGACTAAGATCCGAACTGGATCATGTATCAGAGACCTCTGAATGTGTATGAGAGGAACCTGGGAGACATATAAACCCCGAACAAGACTTCTCCTGGCTCTCTCTGGGAAGCTCTGCTACATATCCTCCCCCCTTGTTTCAACCCGAGGGTTGGAACACCTGTGGCCCAACAGGAGTGAACACGGGACAGAGCATCTACATTCCCCATCTCCACACCTGGCCTGTGTTTTACGGTGAAGGAGTAATCCTGTAGAGCCAAAAACCACCGGTTCACCCGTCTATTAGTCTCCTTCTTTTGGGCCATCCACTTCAGGGGAGCATGGTCAGTTATTAAGTCAAACTGGCGCCCTAGCAAATAGTACCTGAGCGCGTCCACGGCCCACTTTATGGCTAAACATTCCTTTTCAATGACTGCATACTTTTTCTCATGGTCATTGAGCTTTCTGCTTAGGTACACGACAGGGTGTTCTTCCCCATTGTATATCTGTGATAGTACTGCCCCGATACCAACATCAGACGCATCCGTCTGAACCAAAAGCTCTCTGGAGAAATCAGGGGAGTACAGTACTGGCTGTGCGCACAGAGCCCTCTTCAGGACCTGGAAAGACTCCTCTGCTACTGAGGACCATTTCACCTTTACTGAGTCTTTCCCTTTCGTAAGGTCTGTCAGAGGGGCAGCTATAGTTGCAAAATTTGGAATAAATCTTCTATAATACCCCGCAATACCAAGAAAGGCCCTGACCTGCTTCTTGTTTGCAGGGCGTGGCCACTCCTGGATGGCTGCTATTTTACTCACTTGAGGTTTTATGACACCACGGCCAATAGTGTCGCCCAAATACTTGGCTTCCTCTAGACCAATGGCACATTTTTTTGGATTTTCCGTAAAACCTTCTTTGAAGAGGGAATCAAGAACAGCCTGGACACGAGGCAAGTGAGACTCCCAGTCAGTGCTATGTACCACTATGTCATCTAGATAGGCTGCTGCATATCGTCGGTGGGGTTTTAGGGTCCTGTCCATGGCCCTCTGAAATGTTGCGTGGCATTTTGCAACCCAAAAGGCTTTTTTTATATTGAAAGGAGCCCTCTGGGGTCACAAATGCAGTCTTCTCTTTGGCGCTACCAGTCAGGGGTATTTGCCAATACCCTTTTGTCAAGTCCAAAGTGGTAAGATAGCGAGCCTTGCCAAGTCGGTCTATAAGTTCGTCTACTCTGGGCATTGGGTATGTGTCAAACTTTGTCACCGCATTAAGCTTCCTATAGTCGTTACAGAACCTCCAAGTGCCATCCGGTTTTGGGACTAACACGATGGGGCTAGACCAGTCACTATTGGATTCCTCAATGACATCTAGCTCCAACATTTTTTTTAACTTCATTGCTGATGTCCTTCCTCCTCGCTTAAGGAATTCGGTACGGTTTGAGCTTGACACGTACCCCAGGTTCAGTAACAATATCATGCTGAACTGCTGAAGTCGTGCCAGGTAATTCTGAAAACTTCTCTCTATTCCTTATCAGGAATTCTCTAGTGTCCTGTTTTTGGGAATATGACAGGGTGTCTGGAATCGTGACCTCAGGGATGAGAGGGGACTCAGTACCCGTAGGCGTTACTGGAAGAGGCCTCGCAGTTAACGCCATTCTATCCTTCCAGGGTTTTAACAGGTTTATATGGTAAACCTGTTCGGGCTTCCTTTTTCCTGGTTGATAAACCTTGTAGTTGACCTCCCCAACTCTCTCAATTACTTCAAAGGGACCCTGCCACTTAGCCAGGAACTTGCTCTCAACAGTGGGAACTAACACCAGGACCCTGTCACCAGGTGAGAAAACACGGATTTGTGTCCCCCTGTTATATATTCTCTGTTGGGCTGCCTGGGCCTGCAGTAAGTGTTCTTTTACCAATGGCATGATTGCTGCAATCCTCTCCTGCATTTGAGCAATATGCTCAATGACACTTTTATGGGGTGTCTACTTTGGCTATGTCTAAGAGTCCCCGAGGGTTTCTCCCATAAAGCAACTCAAAGGGAGAGTACCCCGTAGAGGACTGGGGAACCTCCCTGATGGCAAACATCAAGTATGATATCAGGAAGTCCCAGTTTTTCCCATCCTTGTCAACAACCTTTTTTAACATGCTCTTTAACGTCTTATTGAAGCGTTCCACCAAGCCATCCGTTTGAGGATGATATACTGAGGTTCGCAACTGCTTCACCTTAAACAACTTACAGAGCTCCCTCGTTGTTCGCGACATAAACGGGGTGACCTGGTCTGTAAGGATTTCTTTTGGGATGCCAACCCGACTGAACACCATAAACAGCTCTTTGGCAATGTTTTCAGCAGACGCGGCGCGTAAGGGAACTGCTTCGGGGTAACGGGTAGCATAATCCATGATTACGAGGATATGCTGATGACCCCGGGCAGACTTGGGAAGTGGGCCCACAAGGTCCATGGCAATCCTCTCAAAGGGCACTTCAATGATAGGCAAGGGTACTAAAAGACTTTGGAAGTGGGATAGTGGGGCTGACATCTGACACACGACAGGATTGACAATAATTCTCAATATCTTTCTGTATCCCGGGCCAGTAAAACCTGCGCAAGACCCTTTCAGTAGTTTTTTCAACCCCTAAATGGCCTCCTAGCAAGTGCCCATGGGCAAGTTCTAACACCACCCGTCTGTATGGCTTAGGGACCACCAACTGTTCAACCACTTCATCATTCATTTTACATATACGATATAGTAAATCCTCATTGCTGCTGAAATAAGGAAAACAGGGCCTGTCCCCAGGTTCGACAGGTACATCATTAATCACTATTACATTCTCCCAGGCCCTGGAAAGGGTATGGTCTTTTCTCTGCTCAGTACCAAAATTTTCCTTGTGCACATTAAGGTCAGCAAACTCTAACATGGGCTCGGGGTCAGTAGACGGCTGTTCAGCTCTACTGGTAGTGGGGACTAACTGAAGGGTCCTCCAGCTCTCCTGCCATAACCGATAGAGGAAAATCCGGGGAGCCCTGAGAAGAGTCCCCTGAACCCACATTGTCAGTAGTGGCCAGGAATTCTGGCTCTGCGACTGAGTCAGGTACTGCGACCGAGTTGGGATGATCCCACAGTTCCCAAAACTTAGGGAAGTCCCTACCAATGATGGCCTCATGCACCAAGTGGGGAACAAGTCCAACCGGATGGGTCACCGTACCTAAGCCAGTTTTAAACTGAACAGTGGTTACAGGATACTCTCGGGTATTCCCATGTATACAGATCACAGCAATATTTTTAGCATGATAATTCACAGGTTCAATCATTTCAGCTGTAACCAAAGTCACTAGACTTCCAGAGTCCAGCAAGGCTGTAATAGGCTTATCATTAACAGTCATTTGGCACATTGGTTTTCTCATATCTGGCGCTGCAATGCATGAAACTGCTGCAAACATAAAATACAAAAGGATAAGGGCTGCGCTAGCAAAAGTGACTCACCACTGTGAGTATAAGTGAAACATATGTGAAACATTAATATTATTAAATCAAACAAATTGTGCAACAATGGTTACAAATATGGAAATAGTGAGGTGACTTTTTTGATAGGAATAGTCAATGTTGACCGACCATCAGGTTGGGATCGTTATAATCATAGGTTGCAGGTGATCCCCTTTGAAACCCCACTCACCAGAACACCATGACCCACGGCTTTGCAGTCCTGGGGTCTAGATACGTGTTAGTGGAACGGTGAAGTGGATGATGTCAGAAATCCCAATAGAAAATTCAGACTGGCCAGCGGAGACTCCAAATATGAATGCTGTGGAAAAGAAAAAAAAAGGAAAAAAAGGAACAACATGTGTAGTATTGCCGTGCTATACCTGTGCAATGCTAGACAATAGTAACTCACTCCTGAGCAGACAGGGATCAGCGAGTTCCGGGTGCGCGCTCGGCGTGCGCTCCAAGCAGAACAGGAAGCAGCGTCACTGGTTTACTGACCGGAAATTGCTTCTACGCGTTTCGCCCCTCCTCCAGGGCGTCATCAAGGACAATATTGCTGCAAACATAGACTGCCTTCTAATAGATAAATCACACTGCATTGGTTCATCTGTCAATGGACAATTTGCCGCAACATGTCCCATTTCTTGGCAACGAAAACACCTGACGTTTCCCCTATTTCCTTGCCATGCTTACCACCCACTTCCCCTGAAACAGTCTTACCGGTTGCCTGGGGAGACTGTGGCTTTGGGTGGAAAGTCCGAGCGGCTGTAGGGGTAGTGACCAGGTTCTTTGCAGCAAAATACCTTTCAACAAGTTCTACCAGGTGGTTCGCTGAATTGGGGTCTCCTTGACTCACCCACTCCTGCAGGGGAATTGGTAGTGACCTCAAGAACTGGTCCATGACCACACGCTCCATTATTTGTGGCCCAGACAGGGACTCCGGCTGTAGCCATTTCCTCACCAGGTGAATTAGGTCGAACATCTGCGATCTTGGGGGCTTCTTGTCTTGGAAGGACCAGCTGTGGACGCGCTGTGCTCGAACTGCCAAAGTGACACCAAGTTGTGCCAGTATTTCCTGTTTGACCTTTTCATAGTCTCCCGCTTCTGCTGACTCTAAATCATAGTAGACCTTCTGCGATTCCCCAGTAAGCAAGGGGGCGACCAGTCCTGCCCACTGGGTTTTAGGCCAACCTTCCCTCTCAGCGGTCCGTTCAAATGTTAGCAGAAAGGCCTCTGGATCATCATCTGTAGTCATCTTAGACAGAAAGCGAGCCACATGGATGGCTGAGGGCTTATCTCCAACATCACCAACTTTAGCAGGTGACCACTGTGCTAATGTCTCCACAACCTCAGACAAGGTTTTCCTATCTGCTTTTGCATCAATGGCTAGCTGTTCAAACAGCCTCTGCGATTGCTCCTGTGCGATAGCATTGGCTTGCTGTAATGCAGCGCTGAGTGCAGCGTTTGTTTTCTGCTGTTCAGCGTTTGTTTGCTGTTGTGCAGCGTGGAGTGCAGCGTTTGTTTTCTGCTGTGCAGCGTTTGCTTGCTGCAGTGCAGCGTTTGTTTGCTGTTGTGCAGCGTTGGATATCATCAATTGTTTTAGGATTTCCTCCATGTTTAGTCACTCTAGGTACTTGCCTTTTAAGTAGTACCGTATATACTCGAGTATAAGCCGAGTTTTTCAGCCCACTTTTTGGGCTGAAAAAAGCCGCCTCGGCTTATACTCGAGTCAGTGAAAAATTTGCCCGAATGGAGGAGAAAAAGTGGCGGGCCATGCCGCTGGGTGACACTCGTGAATGGCCCGGCGCCCCTGTGAGTTTCCCCTCTCTCCCTCTGTGTCAATTTGCCGCGCCGCTCCGCGCAGCGCGCACCGCACCATCCCCCCCTCCTCGCGCTCTAATGTAAAGCAGGGCAGTCCTACGATTCCCCTTCCTCCCACTCTTGCCGCTCTGCAAGGATGTCCCAACTCCTCCTTGCTATGGCAAGCAGCCACATAGCGATGTCCCGCCTCCTCTGGTACGGCGATCCAATGATAGGAATCACTGTGCAGTGTGTGATAGGAGGCGGGACATCGCTCTGCACGGGACATCATCATCACAGCGGGACATCAGCTCAGCATCATGAGGTAAACGAAATATTTAATTGAATACACCGGTATTGTGTCTTAATAATTTCTTATCCAGAGCAAATGTTTACAATGGCTACTGCATATTTAATGGGCACAGGGCAGGCTGTGTATGGTGCTGTATATTTAATGGGCACAGGGCAGGCTGTGTATGGTGCTGTATATGTAATGGGCACAGGGCAGGCTGTGTATGGTGCTGTATATTTAATGGGCACAGGGCAGGCTGTATATGGTGCTGTATATTTAATGGGCACACGGCAGGCTGTATATTTAATGGGCACACGGCAGGCTGTATATTTAATGGGCACATGGCAGGCTGTATATTTAATGGGCACAGGGCAGGCTGTATACGGTATTCAATGGGCAATGGCAGGCTGTATAATTAATGGACACATGCAGGCTGTACGGTATATTTAATGGACACATGCAGGCTGTACGGTATATTTAATGGACACATGCAGGCTGTACGGTATATTTAATGGACACATGCAGGCTGTACGGTATATTTATTGGACACATGCAGGCTGTACGGTATATTTAATGGACACATGCAGGCTGTACGGTATATTTAATGGACACATGCAGGCTGTACGGTATATTTAATGGACACAGGCAGGCTGTACGGTATATTTAATGGACACAGGCAGGCTGTACGGTATATTTAATGGACACAGGCAGGCTGTACGGTATATTTAATGGACACAGGCAGGCTGTACAGTATATTTAATGGACACAGGCAGGCTGTACGGTATATTTAATGGACACAGGCAGGCTGTACGGTATATTTAATGGACACAGGCAGGCTGTACAGTATTTTTAATGGGCACAGGCAGGACACTGGTAGAATGTATATTATGAGCCCTAACACAGGCTGCTCTATGCAAACAGTCATGTCATCACTTTCTGTAATATCAGCCTGCATTAGGCCTCAAAAGATACGGTACCCGTACAAGTCTTTTTTTTTTTTTATCGTGTTAAAAATGGATCCCAATACTTCTACCGGTAATCCTGGACCAAAAGAAAAACGCAGGTCATTTGAAGCTGGTTTCAAACTTAAGGTTGTGTCAAGAGCAGAAGAAAGCAATAACTGTATTGCAAGTAGGGAATTTTGTGTTGATGAAAAACAAGTGAGGGTATGGCGGAAAAAGAAAGCTGACTTGGAAAAGATTCCAAAGACAAAAAAAGCTCAACGTGGTTTAACAACTTCATATGGGGCTCTAGAGACTGAATTGCATAAATGGCTTATGGAGTGTCGTCAAAATGGTTACTGCGTAACACGCATGGGAATTCGCTTACGTGCCCTTCAAATGGCTAAAGATGACAAATTAAAAGCACCAGGCATTGAAAATTTTGTTGCGTCAGCAGGATGGTGTACCCGCTTCATGAATAGGTTTGCCCTATGTTTGCAGCAAAGAACAAAGATTTCACAGAAGTTGCCAAAAGACCTTGATGAAAAAGTAATGTCATTCCATTCATTCATCATAAAACAAAGACACAAAATGACCTGGTAGATATTGGAAATATGGATGAAACACCTATGACCTTTGATCTTCCAAGCAACAGAACTGTGTCAAGTTTGGGAGACAAAACTATTTTTCTCAGAACCACAGGAAATGAAAAAAAACATTTCACAGTTGTTCTGTCATGTTTGGCTAATGGAACTAAGCTGCGGCCTGTCATTATTTTTAAAAGAAAGACCTTGCCTAAAAAGGTCAAATTCCCACCACGAATTACAGTGCGCGCACATATTAAAGGCTGGATGGATGAAGACGGAACAAAAAAATGGCTGGAAGAAATTTGGAAAGGACGACCAGGAGCAGCCTTAAAGAAAAAAACCATCATTGCTAGTTTGGGATATGTTCAGAGCCCACACATCTGATGACATAAAAAAAATGGCAAAATCTTCTCAAGTTACTTTGGCCGTTATTCCAGGTGGGCTTACATCTGTATTGCAACCGCTAGATGTGTGCTTAAATAAACCTTTCAAAGACCGTGTGAGAAAGATGTGGCATGAATGGATGTCATCTAGTCAAGCCCGACTGACAAAAGGTGGAAATCTGATGAAGCCCGACATAGAATTGATAGCACAGTGGGTTCGTGATGCATGGGAAGAGATTCCGGAGGACATGGTGCAACGCGCCTTCAAGAAATGTGGCATTAGTAATGCTATGGATGGCAGTGAAGACAGCGCTTTGTTTGAGAACGACAGCAGTGATGGTGATGGCTGCGAACTCAGTGATGATGACAATGTCTATGCTGATAACCTCACACCAGCTAATGCTGAAGCTCTGTTTGGACATACAGATGATGAGGAGGAATCCAGTTTTGAAGGATTTTAACTCTTGTGTTTTAGCTTGGTTGCTGAATGAGCTAAGGTTTTTGTACTTTTAAAGTTATTGTTGATACCATATTGTTTTTATTGACCCTCTTTTCCACTTACAGAGCTAGTTTACTGTTTTTCTTTGAAATAAATATTCAAAAACATTATTGGTGTCTATTTTTATTTTTGAAATTTACCGGTAGCTGCTGCATTTCCCACCCTAGGCTTATACTCGAGTCAATAACTTTTTCCATTTTTTTGTGGTAAAATTAGGTGCCTCGGCTTATATTCGGGTCGGCCTATACTCGAGTATATACGGTAACTTACTACAGCTGCCCGCTGAACTCCACCATATGTAACCTGGGGGGACAGGTAGCAGGTACAAAGCTCCCTGGGATGAGCTGTTACAGTATTTAGGCACAGATACCATAATCCGCTGAGGTAGTGAAAACAGTGCTGGGTTTATTTGTTGTAAACACAAGTCCATACACAGGTACTGCACAGTCTTCCAGAAAACATATCAGAACAGAAATAACAAAACAAAATTCCTAGCCGTGTCTCGGCTCTAACTAAACCATACACCGCTTGTCAGTTCCTGTATAGACTTTTTAAGCTTTTTACCAACCTTTAGCTCCTCACAAACCATCAAATGTCTGTGTGTCCCAGGCAGAGAGCAAAGGCTGTCTGCTCAGGCAAGCTTAAATTAGCCTGGGGAAGAGGACTAAGATCCGAACTGGATCATGTATCAGAGACCTCTGAATGTGTATGAGAGGAGCCTGGGAGACATATAAACCCCGAACAAGACTTCTCCTGGCTCTCTCTGGGACGCTCTGCTACAATATCCACTGCATTCTAGTCTAGCCAATCCTATATCTGACTGCAGGTAGTTCCTGGTGTGTGTTTTCAAATACACTTTCAGGCAGGCAGGTGATTCAGTGATCTGCAGTGCATAAAATATATATAGTCTCCTATATATATATATATATATATATCCACTGCATTCCAGTCTAGCCAAGCCTATATCTGACTGAAGGCCATTGCTGGTGTACATTTTCAAAGACACTTTCAGGCGGGCAAGTGATTCAGTGATCTGCAGTGCATTAAATATATATACATACATATATATATATATATATATATATATATATCCACTGCATTCCAGTCTAGCCAAGCCTATATTTGACTGCAGGCCATTGCTGGTGTACGTTTTCAAATACACTTTCAGGCAGGCAGGTGATTCAGTGATCTGCAGTGCATAAAATATATATACTGTCTCCTACATATATATCCACTGCATTCTTGTCTAGCCAAGCCTATACCTGACTATAGGCCATTCCTGGTGTATGTATTCAAAGACACTTTCAGGCAGGCCAGGCAGGTGATTCAGTGATCTGCAGTGCATAAAGATATATATATATACAGTCTCCTACATATATATCCACTGCATTCTCGTCTAGCCAAGCCTATACCTGACTACAGGCCATTCCTGGTGTTTGTTTTCAACGACACTTTCAGGCAGGCAGGCAGGTGATTCAGTGATCTGCAGTGCATAAAGATATATATACAGTCTCCTACATATATATATTCACTGCATTCTAGTCTAGCCAAGCCTATACATTACTGCAGGCCATTCCTGGTGTAATTTTTCTAGTAAACTTCAGGTGGTGTTTTGCTAATCCAATTTTACAGCATGTCTGGAAGGCCACCAAGGAAAGGCAGATGCTTACATGCCACTAAAAGAGGACAAGCAGGCTCTGTGTCTACAGCCAACAGTGCTGGTCATGGACACGGTGCATCCTCAGCACGTGGCCGTGGGGCTCGCTTGTCCTTTTTTTCGACAGCTGGCCGTGTTGAGCCTCAACATGCAGAAGAGTTGGTAGAGTGGATCACAAAGCCGTCTTCATCCTCCTCATCCTCTGTTACCCAGGCTAAGACTAGTTTGGCTACCAATGCAGCTGCCAAATCGGCCTATTCCATCGGTTCAATGGCATCAGTCACTCCTTTCCTAGCCCCACCATCATGTCCTGAGGAGTCCCCCGAACTGTTCGACCACAGTGTCGGGTACATGCTGCAGGAGTATGCACAGCGTTTTGAAGGCTCCGATTATGGTACCCAGGTTGAGGATGAAGGTAGTAACGTGAGCCCAGAGACAGGGGGTGCCCAAGAAGGACAAGAAACTGGCAGTCATGTTCCCCCAGCTGCAGCATACTGCCATGTTTGCTCCAGTGGCGAGGAGGGAGGGGATGATGAGGTCACTGACTCTACGTGGGTGCCTGATAGAAGAGAGGAGGAGGAGGTGGCACAAATTCAATGAGGCAGGATGCCCTCCAGGGGCCAGTTTAAGGTCAGCCAACCAACTGTATCACACACCGCAGAGCTCCGCATGTGCAGGGTGCTGCTGACTCTGCGTGTTTTTTCAAAAGTTCTTTGGTGTGGGCCTTTTTTGAGACATGTGCAGCAGATCGCACCATTGCTGTTTGCAACATATGTCTGAATCGTATCAAGTGTGGCCAAAACAGCAGCCCCTTGGGCACCACATGCTTGACCAGACATAGGTCGAGCTCCCATGCAGTCCGTTGGCAACAGTACTTAAAAGACCCACACCAAAGAACAAGGCAGACCTCTCCTTGCTCCTCATCAGCTGGGATCTCCAACCCCACTATACCTTCAGTCCTCTCAGAGACCTGCACTGAGAGGAATGAAGGTGTAGAATTAGGTGTCCCAAGCACTTGCGAGCAATCTGCTAGCGGTACACCTAAATCCGATTGTAGCAGGCAAATTTCCCTACCCCAGTTGCTAAACTGTCGAAAGAACAAACGCCATTTTTTTTCTCGGAAGGCCAATCTGGCTCTCTACCGGCATGTAGAAGGCAATGTCTTGGCCTTGTTGGACAGGGCGGTCAGCAGTAAGGTGCATATTACCACTGACTCATGGTCCAGCAGGCATGGACAGGGACATTACCTTTCTTTCACGGCGCACTGGGTAACCCTGCTGGCAGCTGGGAAGGATGCAGGACAGGGTGCAGTAATGTTGGAGCTTGTTCCACCACCACGCCCCCAAAATGCTGGTAGTGGTGATTCTGCCACACCTCTCTCCTCCACCCCCTCCTCTTCTTCTTCCTCTATGGCCTCTTCCTGTGCAGATTTGTCCTCAAAACCAGCGGTTCTCTGTAGGCGTTCTAGGGGCTACGCAAACACTCAGGCAAAAAGATGCCATGCGGTGCTTGAGTTGGTCTGATTGGGGGACAGGAGCCACACTGGGGCAAAGATTCTGGCAGCTCTGCAGGGGCAGGATCAGAGGTGGTTGACACCACGCCAGCTTCAGCCAGGAATGATGGTTTGCGACAATTGCACCAATCTCTTCTCCGCCCTCCGACAGGGACACTTGACTCACGTTCCCTGTTTGGCTCACGTCCTTAATTAGGTGGTGCAGTGGTTCTTGTGCAGGTACCCGGGCTTACAGGATTTCCTGAGGCAGGCCAGGAAAGTCTGTGGGCATTTCCACCGGTCATATAATGCCAGTGCTCAGCTGGCTGACATTCAAAAGGAATGCAACCTGCCCAAGAACCGCCTCATCTGGGACATGCCCACCAGGTGGAATTCAACGTTGGCAATGCTGCAGCAGCTGCACACACAGCAGAGGGCCATCAATGAGTACCTTTTTGAGTATGGCACCAGCACAGGGTCAGGGGAGCTTAGCTTTTTTTCGCCACGCCAGTGGCTAATGATCAAGCATGCATGCACTGTCCTGTCACCACTTGAGGAGGCCACGAGGATGGTGAGCAGTGACAGTGCATGCATCAGTGATACTGTTCCTCTTGTCTTGCTGTTGGAGCACACGCTGCGTGGAATAATGGACATGGTACTTGAGGCAGAACAGAGGGAGGAAGAGGAGGACTTCCTTACCTCTCAAGGCCCGCTTTATCCAGACAGTATTCCCGCAGGCCTGCCTATCACACAGGAAGAGGAGGAGGAGGATTGTGTCAGCATGGAGGTGGAGCCTGGCACTCAGCATCAGCAGCAGTCTTCAAGGGATCGTTTTCAGTCCCCAGAAACCCATGTACTTGTACGTTGCTGGGAGGAGGTAGCTGCAGATCGTGTCGTCCTTAGTGACCCAGAGGACTCCGGACCGAATGCCTCAGCAAACCTATGCTGCATGGGCTCCCTGATCCTGCAAAGCCTGTGAAAGGACCCTCGGATTCGTGGTATCAAGGAGAGGGATCAGTACTGGCTGGCAACCCTTCTTGATCCACGTTACAAGGGTAAGCTTGCGGAACTTATCCAGCCTTCGCAAAAGGAGCAGAGGATGAAACATCTTCGGGTGGCCTTGCAGAAAGGTTTGTGCAATGCGTTTCCAGAGCCTGGAAGGTTGCAATTTCCTGGTCCTCCTGGACAACGTGTTGCTGAGGCTTCGGTCAGTCACAGAAGGAGCGGTGGAGAAGGTGGCTTTCTGACCGATGCGTTCAGACAATTTTTTAGTCTGCCGCCCCAAGGTCTGATCGGTTCCAGCAACCATCGCCAGCATCTGATTTACATGGTGCAGGAATACCTTGAGGCAAGATCAGACTTGGAGACCTTTCCAATCGAAAATCCACTGGGTTACTGGGTCTTGAGGATGGATCACTGGCCAGAGCTTGCACAGTATGCAATTGAGCTACTGGCCTGTCCTGCATCCAGCGTTCTAGCTGAACGCACATTCAGTGCTGCTGGAGGCTTTGTAACCGATCACAGAGTGCGCCTGTCCACAGACTTGGTTGATCGGCTCACCTTCATAAAAATCAGTCTTGGATCACCAGCTACCAAGCACCTGATGCTGATGTAACCAATTCATTTTCTTATGAATGTGAGATCCTTTGAAGACTGTCTATGCTGATGCTGAGTGACTATCCTGTTATTCTGAGTTACTATCCTATTCCTCCTCAATGTTCATGTTGATAGCTTCTAAGAACATATTTGGTTCTGGGCACCAGCACCAGTGCCTAAAGCCCAATTTTTCTGCCCCTGTTTAACAGGGGCGTGTAATTACAATTTTTGCTGTAATATTTTGCAGCGGGGCTCGTTCCTGCGCTCAACTAGAGTATCTCTAAGGGGTTGCAGTGTTGTGGCACCAGCACCAGTGCCTAAAGTCCAATTTTCTGCCCCTGTTTAACATGGGCATGTAATTAAAATTTTTGCTGTAATATTTTGCAGAAGGGCTCGTTCCTGCGCTCAACTAGAGTATCTGTGAGGCTTTACAGTGGTGTGTCACTACCACCACCACCGCCACCTAAGGCTTAACAGGGACACGTAATTTTAATTTTTGATCTAATATTTCACAGCAGGGCTCGTTCCTGCGCTCAACAACAGAATATGTGAGGGGTTACAGTGTTGTGGCACCAACAAACACAATTTTTCTGCCCCTGTTTAACAGGGGTGTGTAATTACAAGGGCCCGTTCCTGCGCCCACCAAGAGTAACTGTGAGGGCTTACAGTGTTGTGGCAACACCACCACCAAAGGCCCAATTTTTCTGCCCCTGTTCAACAGGGGCATGTAATTACAATTCTTGATCTAATATTTCACAGCAGGGCCCGTTCCAGCGCCCACCAAGAGTAACTGTGAGGGCTTACAGTGTTCTGGTACCACCAACACCTAAGGCCCAAACTTCTGCAGAGTATATAGGGAAGGCCATATAGTATATACAGGGGGTCCCCTAGTTACAAACATCCGACTTACAAACGACTCCTACTTACAAACAGAGGGAGACAACAGGAAGTGAGAGGAAATCTACCCCTAGGAAGGGAAATTCTCTCCTGTAAGAGTTAATATGGGAAAAAGGTGTCTCCACTGATGCTTTATCACCAATCCTTGTTTCCCTAAAAAACCCAAATTTTCTAAATCGAATTGTCATTGGGATAGAAAGTGAGGTAAAATCTTCTGAACAAGGGCACAGAAAGCAAAACAAATGACCCATCAGATAACATCCCAATTTAAATTCAGATGGACAGACTCTTATATTGGTTATTTGGGGACTAAAATACCCAAAGTACTAAGTAGGATACTGGAATTAAACTACGCCCCAATGTTAAAACAAATAAAGATAGACTTGAAAAGATGGGATAAAGAGATCTTTACTCGGCTTGGGAGGACGAACATAATAAAAATGAACGTAATGCCAAGGCTTTTGTATCTATTTCAAACCATGCCAGTAAAGATCCCTCAAAGTTTTATGAGAGAACTTCGGTCAGGATTCCTGAGGTTGATATGGGCTGGAAAACCCGCAAGAGTACGGAGATCTATTTTGGCTCTCCCTAAAGAAAAAGGAGGTATTGGATTTCCAGACCCATGTAAATATCAGGAGGCCTCACATCTAGTCAGAATAAAGGAATGGTGTGCCAAAAAAAAGAAGCCATGGGTAATGATGGAACAAATATTGAGTAAAGCCCCCTTGGAGGGGTTGGCATGGATGGCTGGAAAGGATATCCCAATGGCAGTAAAAAAACACCCATTGATAGGGGCAACCTTAAACATAAGTAAAAAAAAATTCAATAAAAACAAGATATCAATTGAACCAAGCCCTATGTTACCTATATTAGGTACATTTGATTTTAAGCCAGGTATCTTGGACCAGAAATTCTCTGACTTAAGACGCAGGGGGAAAAGTAGGATCATACATTTCTCAAAAGAGGGAAGATTAATGACAAGAAGGTAGATAGAAAGTGAACTTACCCCAGAGCTAGACTATTTTAGAGCAATGCAGTTGGGAGCCTATATTCATTCAAAAAGCAGAAAATACTTGGAAATCCGGGGGCTGTCGGAGTTCGAGCAGATATGTTTGGACGGCGAGAATTTGAGACACCCCCTGTCATATTTCTATGAATTGATTACAGGACTAGATGCCCCTGAAAATCTAGGTTTTATACACGCCTGGGAAGAAGAACTGAAGGTTACATTCTCCCAAAAGCAAAAAGAAAAAATTTTGAGATCCGTGCATAAAACATCAATAGCAAGTAGATATCAGGAAGGGGGATATAAGATCCTCACCAGATGGTATAAGACCCCAAGCATGCTACATGGTATATTCCCGCAGATACCAAATGTATGCTGGTGATGTGGAAAATCAGAGGGTACAATGCTGCATTTTTTTTGGGAATGTGACAAAATTAGAGAGTACTGGAAAATGGTGGAAGAAACAGTAAGGGAAATTACAGGGGTGTCTCTTGGAGAAAACCCGGCTGCATTTCTATTAAACGATGTTCACATGTCGGTTGAAAAATACAAAAAATCATTATTAAAACACCTTCTCACGGCGGCGAGAGCCTGTATCCCGGCTTTGTGGAAAAAGGATGCACCACCTACGAGGGCCCATTGGTGGGCCAGAGTAGGAGAAATCCAACAAATGGAAAACTTGACAATGGCAATTAAGGAGCAGGAGGAGAAGTATAGGGACATATGGGCACCCTATTTTTTATATAAAAGAGATGGGGAGGGGGAGTGGAGCTGAGTGGCGCTCGGATGGGGGAGGGGGGGGGGGGGGCGGGGAGGATAATGAGAGGAGATATATATATATATATTTTTTTTTATATTATTTTTTTTTATTTTATTTTTTGGGGTTTTTTGGGAGGGGGGCAATAGAGGGAGTAGAGTGAGTTATAAGGAAGACAGTAGAGGTAAAGTATAAGCAATATATGCCATAGAATACGAATGTGATAGACGTGATGTCACAAAATAAGGAAAAATGTAAATATGAAATGTATTGTGTAAATGGAAAATAAAAAGTTTATAAAAAAGAAAGCAAAACAAATGTTACAGGGGTGATGATAACCCTTCCCTATGTTATCCAAAACGCTTAAAAAATGTTTTTGGGCTGGAGCTATATAATATATTATAATATACTATATATAAAATGTACCTGTTCCAAATTACAAACGGATTCAACCTAACAACAAACCTACAGTCCCTATCTTGTTTGTAACCTGGGAACCGCCTGTATACTGCTCTTCAGAGTATATAGGGCATGGGGGCCCCACACCTTTTTCTTTTTTTAATTTGGGTGCGGGGTTCCCCTTACGTGCCACTTTACAGGCCTGCTATAGACACCCCCCAGTTACGATATTTTAAGGGATATTTCACTTTTATTTTTTCCCTTCAAAGCGGTGTTTCACCTAAAAAAAAAATTTTTTTAAAAGTCAGCAGCTAAAAAAAAAGTAGCTGCTGACTTTTAATAAGTACACTTACCCTCCCAGGGTGCCCGCGATGTCGGTCGTGGAGGCCGAGATGTCCTTCGGCGATCCGGTTCCAGCGCCGCCATCCTCAGTAAGGGAAACGTTTCCTACTGCGCATGCACGAGTCGTTGCGCGGCCTACTGCTTATGCGCAAGTCGAATTTGTGAATGGGGAACGCGATGTGTTGTGGGAAATAGTTCCCATAACACACCGCGCCCCATTCAGTAGAAGGCGGCGCTAGGAGAACAGCTCCGAGGAACAGGAAGAAGCAGATTAGGACGATCTGCCTTGCACCAGCCATTTCTGGTAAGTAAAAAAAATTTTTTTTTTTCCTTCATTTTAAATTTGTATTAACATTTTTGTTAAGTTTTGTTTTTCAGGGTGGCCCTCCACTTTAAGCATCATTAAAGTCACTGCTCCCGAAAAAAATGCAGTTTTTAAAACTTTCTTTTGCATTGATACATGTCCCCTGGGGCAGGACCCAGGTTCCCAAACCTTTTTTAGGACAATAACTTGCATATTAGCCTTTAAAATTTGCACTTTTGATTTCTCATGTTCAAGTCCCATAGACTTTAACATTGTTCGAATGTTTGCGCAAACTTTCGGTCCGTTTGCATGTTCTGGATGCAAACATAACCGGGGGGTGTTCGGCTCATCCCTACTCTCTATACGTGACAACCTACTAAACTTAAGTATTGCGAATGAGGTGTGAGGCCATATATGGCCCTAACATTAAAAAAGACCCAGCCTACCGTGTAAAATCACTGTAAAATGAGATCCCCTAGAATCAAGTGGCAACAAATGATGGTATGAGTGCCACCGTAACCACTATAGATAATAATGGGGCTATATAAACAACTCATGTGTCACAATATGATATTTAGAAATGCCCATATCGCTGGTATAAAGCAATAGAGGGTAATGATACATGTCAACAAGGAAATCATACATGACTCCCTTGTTACCAACACGTGGGAAAGAATGAAGGGAGTGACCACCATGCTCACACTGCAGCGCCAATACATGTCCACACTAACAAGAGAGCAATGTGGTAAAACTCCCCCTAACCCCCAACTATCAATATAAAACAATCCAACCCCCAGTGGAACTAAAGGATGTATGCAGCTGGGAACGTAAAACAGGTTCACATAAAATGTACCTTACACATATAGTATGCCATAGCCTCATGAATTATCGATAAACGCATTGTCGTGAACATCAACATTAAGGCCGTACGGAGTGTAGCACTGTACCCTGTGTATCCAGGCCATTTCCAATCTGGACAGTTCCCTAACTAAGGAGCTACCCCTCCAATGAGCACTAAATTTGTCAATCCTTATAAACAAGGTATTGGCCAGGTTTTTATTATGGTGGATTGAATAGTGTTTGGACACTGAATGGTATCTAAAACCATTTTTAATATTGGTGATATGCTCCCCAAGGCGGATTTGCATTGCAGCATGCATGGGCATTGCAACAGGTACCCAACACCAGTCGTGGAACAAGTGATGAAAGCTTCTATCCGATGTTCCTTTGAGGTACTAGTTGAAACAACAGTGTCCATTTTCCTAGTTCTACTTTTATTTAAAGAGCAGATTTGACACCTACGGCATTGATGGCATCCCGTAAGATTTTGAAAAAAGGCTAGCTTTTTAGTAGAAGGATTCACAACATTGGGGACCACCCTGTCTCTGAGAGAGGCCACCCCCCTAAATATCACTTGTGTTTGCTGGTAAAAAGGTTTTGATAACCCTATCATTCCCCAACAAGTGCCAATGTTTGCGAATGATACTCTTAATTTGATGATGTTGAGTGGAGAAGGTAGTGACGAAGGGTACTAAGGATGTGCCCTTCCGTTCTTGTTTCCTAGATCCTCCTTCCAATAGGGTGGACCTGTCAATCTTACCTACTTGTTCTTGTTCACGCATATTGGTATTGTATTGTTTTCTATTTATTTAGTTCACAATTTTTTGTATGATTGTACATTGATTATATAACAGACATTTTATGAGCGCTGCACTCTTTTGATATTCACTTACTTGTTCTATGATGTCTTGTAAGGAAACAGGGTCATAACCCTTTTCCTCTAGTCTCTTTTTCAAGATGTCTGCCTTGAGTCGATCAACCTCTGTGCAGTTGCGTCTCATTCTCACAAACTGGCTTTTAGGAACTGATTTTAGCCATGAGTCATGGACTGGTGTTCCAAGAGGAATGAAAGCATTTTGATCATTTTTTTTTTTTAAATAAGTTACAGTGTTGAAGCTATCCCCATCTTTAGATATTGTTAAATAAAGAACATTGATTGTACCCTGACTCGCTCATGGACAAATCTGATCCCCCCTATCATTGTTATTGATAGTGAAAAAAATTCATCCAACTGAGGACCTGTTCCGTCCCATAGGAGGAGGACGTCATCAATGTACCTTGCCCAGAATGTCAAGTGTGGGCTTCGGTTCATATAGATGACGTCCTCCTCCCACTTGGCCATAAACAAATTGGCCAAACTGGGGGCATATTTAGCTATACCATGTTGTTGTCGATAATATTGATTCTCAAACCAAACATAATTATGGTTAGCTGCAAATTCCAGCCACTCCATAATGAATGGCTGTTGCTGTCTTGGGACTTTGGATAAGATGTCCAAATAATATTCAACTGCTGCTAAACCCAAACTGTGTTATATGATGGTATACAGGGATGTGACATCTGCTGTCACCAACCAGGTATGTTCCCTAGGTTTAAGCTGAGAAAGCATATTAATTACATGTCTAGTATCCTTCAAATAAGAAGGAACCTGTTACACCAAGGGTTGAAGGAAATAGTCAATATACTTACCCACCCGGGACGTGATCGAGTCAATGCCACTCACGATCAGACAACCCGGGGGTAAAGTAAGACTTTTGTGGATTTTGGGAAAATAATAGGACAGGAACTCGCGGTGCCTTGGGGATTAGAAATATTTTTTCATTTTCATTGAGAATGTTGAGCTCAAAACCCCTTTGGACCAACCCCTCCAAAGTTATAAAGAGGCGTTGGCCAATCCAGAATGATGATATTCTTGTTGGATAGGTCCACTGTCCTTTGGGGGAATCAAGGCAAAATGTTGTTTGATGTTGATTTTGCGCACATATTTATGTATGTCCATGTATGTTTGAAATGTATTTAATTGGCCTAACACTCCCCTTAATTGGCCTAACACTCCCCTACTTAAGTTTAGGTTGTCACGTATAGAGAGTTACAGACATACAATTCGGTATTTTTCTCTTTTTTTAATATGTAATTAAGTATATATTTTTTCTCTTTTTATACCTGATACTCCTTCAGGTGGTGAGAAGATACAACTATTGAGCTCTTTCTTTTGCATTCTTAGAGTGGCTTGCAATTATGTTGGGATGCAATTTTTTGGAGGGCCTTCTAACGCATGCTTATTGCAATTTGTCCTTTAGCATTCGTTGGTGCTCACACTCATAGTGCAATTCCACTTTCACATTAACCACTTAAGCCCCGGACCATTTGGCTGCCTAAAGACCAGAGGACTTTTTACAATTTGGCACGGCGCTACTTTAACTGGTAATTGCGCAGTCATGCAATGTTGTACCCAAACGAAATTTGAGTCCTTTTTTTCCCCACAAATATAGCTTTCTTTTGATGGTATTTGATTGCCTCTGTGATTTAAATTTTTTGCGATATAAACAGACCAAATATTTAGAAAAAAAATTATATTTTCTACTTTTTGTTATAAGAAAAATCCAATAAACTAAATTTTAGTCATACATTTAGGCCAAAATGTATTCAGCCACATGTCTTTGGTAAAAAAAAATGTCAATAAGCGTATATTTATTGGTTTACGCAAAAGTTATAGAGTCTACAAACTAGGGTACATTTTCTGGAATTTACGCAGCTTTTAGTTTATGACTGCCTATATCATTTCTTGAGGTGCTAAAATATCAGGCCCCCCCCCCCAAATGACCCCATTTGGTAAAGTAGACACCCCAAGGAAATTGCTGAGAGGCATGTTGAGCCCATTGAATATTAAATTTTTTTGTCCCAAGTGATTCAATAATGACAAAAAAAAAAAAAAAAACTAAATGATATATTGCTCACACATGCCCTGGTTATATGTGGAATTGCACCCCAAAATACATTTTTCTGCTTCTCTTGAGTACAGGGATACCACATGTGTGGGACTTTTTGGGAGCCTAACACGTACGGGGCCCCCGAAAACCAACCAATCACCTTCAGGATTTCTAAGGGCGTATATTTTTGATTTCACTTCTCACTACCTATCACAGTTTTGAAGGCCGTAAAATGCCAAGATGGCACAAATCCCCCCCCCCCCCCCCCCCCCCAAATGACCCCATTTTGGAAATTAGACACCCCAAGTTATTTGCTGAGAGGCTTATTGAGTCCATGGAATATTTTATATTTTGCCACAAGTTGCGGGAAAATTACAAACTTTTTTTGCACAAAGTTGTCACTAAATTATATATTGCTCACACATACCATGGGCATATGTGGAATTACACACCAAAATACATTCTGCTGCTTCTCCTGAGTATGGGGATACCACATGTGTGAAAAAATAAATAAAAACAAAAAATAAAAAATGTGTCTTTTTCCCGCAAAATATAAAATATTCCATGGACTCGACATGCCTCTCAGCAAATAGCTGTGGGGTGTCTACTTTCCAAAAGGGGTCATTTGGGCGGGGGGTTTTGTACTGTCCTGGCATTTTATGCACAACATTTAGAAGCTTATGTCACACATCACCCACTCTTCTAGCCACTTGAAGACAAAGCCCTTTCTGACACTTTTTGTTTACATGAAAAAAATAATTTTTTGCAAGAAATTACTTTGAACACCCAAATATTATATATTTGTTTAAAGCCAAGGCCCTACAGATTAAAATGGTGGGTGTTTCATTTTTTTTTCACACAGTATTTGCGCATTGATTTTTCAAACGCATTTTTTTTTAGAAAAACACACTTTTTTAATTTTAATGCACTAAAACACACTATATTGTCCAAATGCTTTTTTTTTTTTAATTCAGCGTTTTTTTTATTGATTTTCTTTTCAAAAATACACAATATACTTTTCAAATACATACTTTCCAGATACAGTTATCATACACGTCCATACAAAATAACCCCCCCCCCCCCATATAAAAACAAAACAAAAATAAAATAAAAAACTTAGGATCTTGAAAAATCCCAAGCTTCCTCTCCCTCAATCCCCCCCCCCCCCCACTCCCCACCCCTCCAACCCCTCATACCCACTATAACCATCTCATAACTCTCTCTAATCCTTCCAGATGGCTTCAAATTCCCCTAGATTATTTCTATGTAAATAAATTTATTTTTCTTTAACTATGGTTTCTCTTATTTGTATTCTCCATTCCTCCACCGTTGGAGGATATATAGAGATCCATTTCTGGGCTATCAGTTTTTCGAGCCTGAAACAGGGATCTCGCTATTGCAATGTAGGTTAATAACAAGGGGGCATTTGAGGCTAGGAACCGCAGGTGCTGAGTCTGCGTCCAAAGGGCCAGTGACCCACAAGAAATTTGGGGGGAAGGGGAGTTGGACTATCTCGGTACAGTTAAAACAAAGACTGAAGTAAGAATATTATTAGAAAGTAGGTTTTTTAATACAGAAAATGATTACATACATGAACATGCACGATAAGCATTTCAATTTAAAAGAACAGATTACCCCTCCTATACAGTTCTCAAACAACGACAAATGACAGCAGGTCCTAGCCCGCAACCTTGACGTTTTGTTTGGATGTGGAGGGGGATGTCTCGACTGGTTTTGCAGCCTAGGCTGCTTCTTCAGGAGAGAAGTCTAGAATAGACATTGGTTTTAAAAAAATAGTCTACAAACAGCATTGAAATACAGAAACAATAACGGCAGAGTACATCAAAAAATAATAAGAAGAGGGTGGATCAGCTCACCAGTGCGTATGGAGACAAGATCCAATTGAGTCCAATTGTGTCTTTCCCGGCGGATAAGACAATGTGGGGAGATATATTATTAATGATACATAACTGAATTATGATTGAAGCACCACCACCCGGTGTGGTTAATTGGGATGAAGATGTGAGTGAAGAACCCCAAAGAACGTGAGGAGAATATGGGGGGGGATAAAAGTGAGGGGAAGGAACACCCCAAAGAGGGGGGGGGAGGAGGGGGGGGGGGAAATTGGGGGTTATGGGTCAGGGAGGGGGTAAGGGGATAAAGTGAAGAAAAAAGGGGGGGGAGGGGAAAGAGAGGGGGAGGGAAGAGAGGTAGGGGTAAGGAAGGGGGTTATAGGGAGAGGAAAGCAATTGCAGGGAATAGGGGGGGAGGAAAATGTGCGGGGGGGTGGGGAAGGGGGGAGTTTAAGAATAGGGGAAAAAAAGGGGAAAAAAGGAGGGGGGAAGGAAAAGAAAAAGGGAAGAGGGCACCTCCCCTGCCCTCTTCCCTTTTTCTTTTCCTTCCCCCCCCCCCCCCCTCCTTTCTTCTCCCCTTTTTTTCCCCTATTCTTAAACTCCCGCACCTCCCCTGCCCTCTTCCCTTTTTCTTTTCCTTCCCCCCCTCCTTTCTTCTCCCCTTTTTTTCCCCTATTCTTAAACTCCCCCCTTCCCCACCCCCCCCCCCGCACATTTTCCTCCCCCCCTATTCCCTGCAATTGCTTTCCTCTCCCTATAACCCCCTTCCTTACCCCTACCTCTCTTCCCTCCCCCTCTTCCCCTCCCCTCCTTTTTTCCCCTCCCCCCTTTTTTCTTCACTTTATCCCCTTACCCCCTCCCTGACCCATAACCCCCAATTTCCCCCCCCCTCCTCCCCCCCCCTCTTTGGGGTGTTCCTTCCCCTCACTTTTATCCCCCCCCCCCATATTCTCCTCACGTTCTTTGGGGTTCTTCACTCACATCTTCATCCCAATTAACCACACCGGGTGGTGGTGCTTCAATCATAATTCAATTATGTATCATTAATAATATATCTCCCCACATTGTCTTAGCCGATTCCATAAGATTATACCCCCATATCCGCCGGGAAAGACACAATTGGACTCAATTGGATCTTGTCTCCATACGCACTGGTGAGCTGATCCACCCTCTTCTTATTATTTTTTGATGTACTCTGCCGTTATTGTTTCTGTATTTCAATGCTGTTTGTAGACTATTTTTTTAAAACCAATGTCTATTCTAGACTTCTCTCCTGAAGAAGCAGCCTAGGCTGCGAAACCGGTCGAGACATCCCCCTCCACATCCAAACAAAACGTCAAGGTTGCGGGCTAGGACCTGCTGTCATTTGTCGTTGTTTGAGAACTGTATAGGAGGGGTAATCTGTTCTTTTAAATTGAAATGCTTATCGTGCATGTTCATGTATGTAATCATTTTCTGTATTAAAAAACCTACTTTCTAATAATATTCTTACTTCAGTCTTTGTTTTAACTGTACCGAGATAGTCCAACTCCCCTTCCCCCCAAATTTCTTGTGGGTCACTGGCCCTTTGGACGCAGACTCAGCACCTGCGGTTCCTAGCCTCAAATGCCCCCTTGTTATTAACATTTGTAATGGATGATGGTACTCTTAACCTAACTTACCTATACTACTAAAGACCATACTCACGATTTGACATAATTATAGGGTGGATAACACACCCGCTTCTCCCTTGTGACGCCCCTCCTGCCCAGCAACAGGACAGACGTTCTCCCCCTGTGAGTGTCTTTCATATTTTCCTTTTGATTATTTATTATTATTTAGTAGTAATAATTGTTTGTTGTCCTCTTGTTCACCTTAGTATGCATTTTTAGGCCACTGTTAATCAAGGTTTGGATAATTGACCATGGATGTTTTAGGTGCCAATTGGGTGGGCTTTATGTCCAACCTCAAGACCTCCTGTCTTAGTGATCATAAAATTGAGGATGATCTCAAATTTTTCTTTACCAAGATGTTCGCACTTCTGAAGCGTAAATCACACCTACATTGGCATATAGAGTACTTCAAAATGTACGTTGTGGAGAGAGTCTGCCCTCTAGGTTTGCGGGGACATATTTTCCCCACCATCAAAGATCCCTCTGTGGATTTAAAAAAATCATGGGAGAATATTCTCACTAATTGCAGTATAGATCTAATGAGATCACTAATTACCCAGTACTCAGACAATATGAATACATTAGATTTAGAAATTGAACGCCTCAACTCCACTTATTTACACTTGGTGGATAGTCCCTTCTTTAACACCAAATGGAAAGAATTGAGAGACCGTTTGGAAATTATGAACAAGGATATCATAGTCAAAAAACAGAATAAATTTTGTAAAGATCAAGTTGCTTTCTCAGAGGGCTATGCTTATCGTTGGGCTGATCAAACTGTGGGCAGAAGGGGACCCACAAGATCCAACTTCCCTAGGCCTCCTAACACGGAGGGGGAATCGGATTCTTCCCTTTCGTCTACACTTTCACTCCAAACTAACGCACAGCCCACACCTGGGAGAAACTCCACACGGAAACGGTTGAGATTTGGTGGAGGTACTCCCCCAACCAATCCCAAAAAGAATAAAAAAACATCTAGAAATACTAAATCCACCAACAAATCCACAGCTTCCACTGAACCTCCAGCTGAAGGTCCAGGGGCTAATACGACCCTCCACAACATCATTCCTAAAGTACTCAATTCCAGCACCATGACTAATAAATACACTAAAGTAAATGAAGATTTAATTTTTTTAGACCTGAAAAAACAACAACAGGGGAACCTCGATACGTTTGTGGTCAAGTCCACACAAATAGTACCCAATACACTGCCACTGCCCAACATTCCCCCGATCACCCAGACTTAAATATCATTAACTTGACACCAGTTCCCCTCACTGAAGATGAAATCTCAGTTCTACAGCTGGGATTAGGCTTCTGCACTTTTGATAATTTAAAAGTCAATGAGACGATCAAAGACTTATATCTTTTTGCACGTAATCTCACTTTCAAGTTCATGTTCGACAAGGACCGCGCCAACATCAATTTGGAATGGGAATTAGCCGAACGCACCAAGCACTTTACTATACAAGAATTCCTGGGCACTACGCGACTTAATGCTCCTCTATGATGAAGGAGCTGTTGATGATCCCCCACCCACACAAACACATACCCTGGCACATACGCAGATCCCTACAACCACTGTAGTCAATCATGCACCTAAACGTAAACCGTTCCGGTTACGTTCACGTCGTTTTCCGGATCTGATGACTTGCCCCACGATCTGGTCCTTTGTACAGGCCACTATTCGAGATCTCAAATTACAGCAATGGCATAAAATATCTCCCAATTTAACCCCTAGACAGATGCAGGCTCTCAAGAACCTACAGGTACGCCCTGATATTGTTATCAAACAGTCAGACAAGGGAGGCAACATCGTGATAATGACGCATCAACAATATCAGGCGATGTGCCAAAAAATCTTGGGCAATCGCAGTTGGTATCGTCCTATCACTGCATCCCTAACCTCCTCTTTTGCTCAGGAACTAACTGCCCTTTGCGCTGAGGCCCTACATTCGGGCCTCATCGACAAGGACACTTTTGAGTTCCTTGTTCCTAAATTCCCTCGCATTCCAACTTTTTATTCACTTCCTAAAACACATAAAAACGTACGTAATCCCCCGGGAAGGCCAATCGTGTCAGGAATAGGTTCTCTGACAGACAATGCCAGTAAATTCATAGATGCATTCTTGATACCCCACGTTCGCAGCCTTCCATCTTACATCCAAGATACTGCTGACCTGCTGCAACAGTTGGAGGGGATCCAGATCCCTCCGGACTCCCTGCTCGTGTCGATTGACGTCGAAGCCCTATATTCGAGCATTCCACACGAGCAGGGGGTCCTGACGGCTGGTTCCTTTCTCTTTGAGCAGGACACCAATACTTGGCCCTTGAATGAATTTATCTTGACTCTTTTGAAATTTATCCTAACCAAAAATTTTTTCATTTTCAACGAACAATTATTTTTGCAGACCCAAGGAGTCGCCATGGGGACGTCTTGCGCCCCGGCGTATGCAAATTTGTATCTGGGAGGCTGGGAACGGTCAGTACAATCAGATGAAAGTTATGCGGAATACCTAGCGGAAGTATTATTATGGTATAGATACATTGATGACCTGTTCCTGGTTTGGACAGGTACTAAAGATAAACTTACGGAATTTATCGAAAGGTTGGGCCACAATACTCTCAATTTATCTTTTACTTTTAATGTTGATAATGATGAGATCCCCTTTTTGGATCTGACCATCATCAAACAACCAGATGGTTATCTGGGAACTAATCTTTACCGCAAGCCCACCGCCGGCAACACATTGTTATACGCTACCAGCGCCCACCCCAAACCACTGGTGCGAAGTATACCATTCGCGCAGTATCTGCGATTACGCAGAAACTGCTCTCATGAGGAAGATTTCAGGACACAGGCCAATGCACTACGTGAACGGTTGCTAGCTAGAGGATATTCCTCCTCTAATCTCAGGAAGGCCTTTAATAAGGCCTCACTGAGACCTAGAAGCTCCCTCCTAATGAAACGTCCTAAACCAGCTCCGACCATGGAACCAGTCAGATTCATTACCACATACTCCGCTCATCATCACATACTCAGAGACATTCTATTTAAAAATTTGCATCTCCTGACAGACCACCAGACCCTAAAGAGACACGTACGTTCCAACCCCGAATTGGTGTTCCGGAGAGCTTCTTCCCTCCGTGATCGCCTAACCAGCAGCCATTATGTGGAGGCAAAACCCCCCAAAAAGAGACCATATGGTACGTTTAAATGCGGCCAATGCCCTCGCTGCCCATGGGTTAGGGAAACTAAACGCTTTACCTTACCCAATGGAGAGAGATTTATCCCCCATTGCCACGCGGATTGTGGCACTAGAGGAGTGATTTACCTCATAATGTGCAAATGCAATGCATTTTATGTGGGTAAAACCATTAGAGAATTTAGACAAAGGATTGGGGACCACCTCTACTATTCCGGAAGCGGCAAGTTGACCACAATTGGACGTCACATCGGAATTTACCACCGCTATGATACGTCTGTGGTGGACTTCCGGATTTTAGAGGTGATACCCCCAAATCCTAGAGGGGGTGATTGGGATCGTTCAATCCTACAAAGGGAGACCCTTTGGATTGAAAAATTAAATGCGACCCAACCCCCAGGGCTGAACGAAACGATATCATATAAGCCATTCCTGTAGTTGATTCACATACAGCTTCCCCAACCTCCCCCTTTGGGATAATTATGCCATCCACCCTATTATTCCCTGGCCTTTCCCCTTGCCCCGGTGACCTTTGGCTCTGATTTGCCTACTTCGATGTATAGAGGACATTTATGGACTTCTGTATATAAGTCCCTCTAATTCTGTATTATTATTGTGATTTGTAATCCGCATGCTTCATTATTGTGTTTTTGTAATGTATTATTAATCTTGTTTGCTGTACAGGCTGGATCTTCTCACCCGTGCAAATATTTGGGACTGACCATGGGAGCCCAATTCTTCCCTTTAATTAGGGCTTTCCCGGCGGATATGTGCCCATCTTGGAGGGATGACCTTGTCCCTCTTACCCTAGTGCCTGAACACGTTTAGGCCATAATGGGAGCGTGCTGGTCTCGGGGCCCACCTTTCCGCGGCTGTGTGTCCCCGCCGCACTTGGCACACGCGCATACACGCCTAGTGTGTGTGTGCGGGTCTGCCTATCCATCCCTAGCCATGGACTCCATCCAGGATGTCTGCCCTTTGGACGGCGTCTGGATGGTTGCCTGGTTACCCTTGTGTACGCGGTCCTTCGCGCATGTGCAATCTCGGGACCCGCGCGCCTACGTCACCTTCATGCGCCCTGGCCCGGCATCGATGGCCGGCGCACATACACACCTGCGGATTGCACTGGCCCCCTTCGTCCGCCACGCAGATGGGCTGATCGCTGGCGCCGGTGCAGGCCACACCTGTGGCTTGTTACCGACGTCACCGATTGGGGTGCTTTTAATGACGGTGTGTTCACACCGTCAGTAGGCGCATGGAAGGGCCCGGATGCGGAACTAAGTTTGGAATCTCAGCTACACGGTATGTGCTTTAACCCCCAGGCTACTTGTTGCTATTTTTCTTCCTCTTTTTAATAATCATTAGATCAACTAATTATAGGTACTTTTCTTTGCAGAACCTTTTCTAACAATTTTGGGTTACTAACCACCTTGCCTGTCTTAGCCCGTTACTGGCTATAGACAATTATGGTTATACCATCCTAATAAACCCAACATTAACCTCATACCAAATAGCTGATTTCCACTGTTCCTGCATCTAAGCCTGGCTTGACAAAAACTTATGTAAGTTTTTATTTTGAAACACTTTGAACCATTAGTAATTCCACCTCCCCTTTTCCATTCCCCCATCCTTCACCCCCATCCCCCCCCTCTATGGTCTCCTTTCCCCCTTCCCCTCCTCCTCCTCCCCCCCCCCCCCCGCCCCCCGTTCCATCCCTTCCTTCTCCCCCCTCTCCCCCTTTTTTTTTTTCTCCCCCCCCTCTCTGTTCCCCCCCCCCAACTCCTTCCCCCTCTAACCAATACCTTTCCCCTCCCGCCCCTCCCTCCACCACCTCCCCTGCCCTCTTCCCTTTTTCTTTTCCTTCCCCCCCTCCTTTCTTCTCCCCTTTTTTTCCCCTATTCTTAAACTCCCCCCTTCCCCCCCCCCCACCCCCCGCACATTTTCCTCCCCCCCTATTCCCTGCAATTGCTTTCCTCTCCCTATAACCCCCTTCCTTACCCCTACCTCTCTTCCCTCCCCCTCTCTTTCCCCTCCCCCTTTTTTCTTCACTTTATCCCCTTACCCCCTCCCTGACCCATAGCCCCCAATTTTTTTCCCCCCCCCCCCCCCCCTCTTTGGGGTGTTCCTTCCCCTCACTTTTATCCCCCCCCCATATTCTCCTCACGTTCTTTGGGGTTCTTCACTCACATCTTCATCCCAATTAACCACACCAGGTGGTGGTGCTTCAATCATAATTCAATTATGTATCATTAATAATATATTTCCCCACATTGTCTTAGCCGATTCCATAAGATTATACCCCCATATCCGCCGGGAAAGACACAATTGGACTCAATTGGATCTTGTCTCCATACGCACTGGTAAGCTGATCCACCCTCTTCTTATTATTTTTTGATGTACTCTGACGTTATTGTTTCTGTATTTCAATGCTGTTTGTAGACTATTTTTTTAAAACCAATGTCTATTCTAGACTTCTCTCCTGAAGAAGCAGCCTAGGCTGCGAAACCAGTCGAGACATCCCCCTCCACATCCAAACAAAACGTCAAGGTTGCGGGCTAGGACCTGCTGTCATTTGTCGTTGTTTGAGAACTGTATAGGAGGGGTAATCTGTTCTTTTAAATTGAAATGCTTATCGTGCATGTTCATGTATGTAATCATTTTCTGTATTAAAAAACCTACTTTCTAATAATATTCTTACTTCAGTCTTTGTTTTAACTGTACCGAGATAGTCCAACTCCCCTTCCCCCCAAATTTCTTGTGGGTCACTGGCCCTTTGGACGCAGACTCAGCACCTGCGGTTCCTAGCCTCAAATGCCCCCTTGTTATTAACATTTGTAATGGATGATGGTACTCTTAACCTAACTTACCTACACTACTAAAGACCATACTCACGATTTGACATTGCAATGTAGGTGTTATCTAGTATACTGGGTTTCGTCACTACATTTAGCAGGCATATTCTAGGATCTAGTACAACATTTATACCCAATATAGTGTTTATATTTTTAATTATATCCTGCCAATAGCATTGAAGCTTGGGGCACCTCCATAGCATATGTATTAAGTTGGCCGGTGCACCTTTAAATCGTGGGCATAGGGGGGATTCCCTGCGTTTCCATTTAAACAGTTTTTCTGGAGTGTAGTATGACCTATGTAGGATAAACATTTGTGTTAATTTTTGTGTCGTTGACAGTGAAACCTGTAGTATTGCTGAAAGAGCCTCCGCCCACTGTTCATCTGACAGTGGGCCTAGGTCTCGTTCCCACTGTATCCTGGCTGGGACCACTATCTTTTCATTAATTTTACTATTCAATATCTGATAGATTTTAGATATGAGGGCCTTTTTTTTTTCCATCCCTTTTAAGCAATAATATTTGTGACGGACCTCGTACCCAAGATGTCCGCCGTAAATGCTTCCTCTGTCCGGTACCACACAATCCAAGACCCTTTAGCCCACCCAGTCACCAGACAACACCAGTGTAGGGCACATCAGGAATGAATCTTTATTTGACATGTCACACATATATACAGCCAGATGACTCACACCTAACCTAATTAGCATGAGCTAATTATCTTAATCAACACTGGACTCCTTCATTCAATTGCAGGGTTAATTAGCACACACAACAATAGGTGAAACACTCCTACAAGCCAGACTATACTCAATTACATAACAGACAGGCTGTCTGGAGTTCATGACATTAGCATCTCTTGCTAATATGCCAAATACACATACAGATTCTATGTGTATTGGGGGGCCAGCATGGACCTGAATCCAAGTAACACCAGCTCAGGGGTCCCAGGCTTGCAGCTCAAAGAGCACCGTTCCCCCAAATGCCAGGGCCCATAATCGCAAGGTAATAGGCTCGCATTCAGTCCCCTCCAACAGCCTGTGTCCCGGCTAGGTCTGTCACATTTCTCCCCTTTCGGCAGGAGGCTAACACAGGAGGAGACCCCAGACGGGTTGACTCCGAAGTTAGTCAGTGGTTCCAGTCCTCTAATGCTGGGATCCACACAGTACCCCAAACAAATAGTTCCAAACTGAGTATTCCTCACCCAGCCAACCTCTGCCTCTCTCAGAGAACATATCCGCCGCTGGGGAGAGGCCCGGACTGGTCCTTCTCCCTGGAGTCTTTTCAGCCGCTGGAGAGAAGACAGGGTGACTGGGATCACTCCGTCATGCTGTTGGGGATTTGGGCCGACCGCCCAGCATCCCGGGGGTATACAGGTGGGGACTGCAGTCCCATCCCCCTTTACAGAAAATCTGCCCTCTGTTAGTTGTGGGCAGAGGTCAGCAGCACTTTGTTCCGTTGCCAGCAGTTCAGGTGGGTGTAGGAGCTTCCCTACATCATCTCCTCCAGCTAACTGTTGGGGAGAGAGGCCGACTGCCCCAGCTCCCTGGAACTCCGCAGCTGTTGCTGGTGCTGGACAGAGGTGGGTAGCACTCTGCCCTGTTGCCAGCACTTCTGCTGGGGACTCCACATCCTCCGCTCTGGTTAACCGTTGGGGCAGGAGGCTGGCTTCCTCCACTCCCAAATTGTGTAGCTGCCATTGGGAAGGGGAGCCGGCTGCTTCCTTTTCCATGCCCTCATCTGGCTGCTGGGATGACATGTCTGTGGTATTGTCTCCCAGGTGCACGGATCTTTGCTGGGGAGGAAAGACCGCTTTCTCCACCCTGGCCGACTGTTGAGGAGGGACAACAAACACCTCCTCTCCCTTCTCCCCCTGTATCTGCTGCTGGGAAGTGATTGCCACCTTCTCACCCTGAGCCTCCATAACTGCCACCGGTGTGGGGCAGAGGTCTTGGACCCTCTGTCCGGTGACCAGCGCTTCAGCTGGAGAAGTTCCTTGTAACTCCACGGATACTGCTGTTGGTGCTGGGCAGAGCTCAGTGAAGTTTGGCCCTAATACCAGCTCTTCTGATGGAGGCTCATCAGGTTGTTTTTCCTTAGCAGAAAAGTCTATTAAATCTCCTGTCTCTGCAACTGATGTCTGGGGATAGAGGTTCACCATCTGTCCGTGGAACCTAGAAGATGGCATCGGTGCTGGGCAGAGGTTAGCAGAGCTCTGCCCTGTTGTCAGCACTTCAGCTTTGGGGATGGCAATCTCCAGATTTTCCACTGCCGATTCTCTGGCATGCTGCTGGACAGGCATATTCCTCCATCCAACCTCGTCTTGTGCATTAACAGGTTTGTCAAGGTCAGTCAGCACTTGCTGCGTCTGCCATAAGACCTCCGCGTCCATAGCTGCAGGGGCAGGTGGGCAAAGCACTCTGTTACTATGCCACATTGCTGACTCTTCAGCCAGGGTTTCAGAGCTGTCTGCTGGTATTTCCTGATAGTCCCAGGCAAAGGGAGCCCCACCCTGCTGCTGAGCAGAGTCTAGCAGCTGTATGTAGGCGATCTCCAGCTCCCATTCCTGAGCGGCCAGGAACTCCAAATCTTCCTGTGCCCAGTGCACTTCCGAGACATTCAATCTTTGCTCTCTGTGCTCCATTTTTTCCTCCAAACGCCACTCCAGATTACTCCCAAAGTTGGGGTCCTCGGACAGCCTCCAGTACAACAATCCCAGGCCATTATAATCAAAGCCTTCCGTGGGCCTGTCATCCGCTGTCCACGGGCACACTTGGGCTACATACCACCGGAGGGCTCTGTAGCTCTCGTCCAAACGCATTTCTGCCCGGATCAGCCTGCTTAACTCAGCTGTCCACTCCTGCTTCGGTTGTTCCCCCAATAACAGCAATCGTACTTCATACTGCGACCAGTACCTTACATGGATGGAGGGGAGAACTTTTCCCTGGTGTCGCTGCTCACAGGCTAGCGCTTCTTTCCAGAGTTGTAGGCGGACAGAATCATACCATTCCAGCAGGACCTGCACCGATACTGGTCCTCTGTGCTGTATCTGCATCTCTCGCAACCTCCTTCCGAATTCCTCTTCCATGATGACGTATCTGTACCTCTGCTATCCGGGCCTTGGATCCAGGTGATGGTTTGGATGTGTTCACGACAAGGAAGCACGATCCCACCGCTGCCAGCCAATTGTGACGGACCTCGTACCCAAGATGTCCGCCGTAAATGCTTCCTCTGATCCGGTACCACACAATCCAAGACCCTTTAGCCCACCCAGTCACCAGACAACACCAGTTTAGGGCACATCAGGAATGAATCTTTATTTGACATGTCACACAGCCAGATGACTCACACCTAACCTAATTAGCATGAGCTAATTATCTTAATCAACACTGGACTCCTTCATTCAATTGCAGGGTTAATTAGCACACACAACAATAGGTGAAACACTCCTACAAGCCAGACTATACTCAATTACATAACAGACAGGCTGTCTGGAGTTCATGACATTAGCATCTCTTGCTAATATGCCAAATACACATACAGATTCTATGTGTATTGGGGGGCCAGCATGGACCTGAATCCAAGTAACACCAGCTCAGGGGTCCCAGGCTTGCAGCTCAAAGAGCACCGTTCCCCCAAATGCCAGGGCCCATAATCGCAAGGTAATAGGCTCGCATTCAGTCCCCTCCAACAGCCTGTGTCCCGGCTAGGTCTGTCACAATATTATTTTAGAGTTATTACGTTTTAATTCTGTGGTGCATGCCTGAGCCTGTATGGCATGTCTAAGTTGCAAGTACTGGAAAAACTTCTGCCAAATGTTTGATGAAGTAAAAAAGATGATCTTAGGATGAGTACATGGATACCAAACACGACATGCTTTAAAATTGCGCACAAACGCTCAGCGGCAACAAACTACATACATTTTTAAAAGCCTTTACAGGTTACCACTTTAGATTTAAAGAGGAGGTCTACTGCTAAAATTACTGCCCTTGATCTGACCTTCGCTGTGATACCTCATATGCATGGTGCAATTGCTGTTTACATATGACCCCAGACCAAAGCTTGCGTTTGCCTTTGCGCAAGAGCAGGGGGGGACAGGGGTGCTTTTTTTATTTTATTTTATTTCTTTAATTATTTTGCTTTTTTTATTTTATTTTTAAACTGTTCCTTTAATTTTTATTTTTTTATGATTTTTATTGTTATCTCAGGGAATGTAAATATCCCCTATGATAGCAATAGTTAGTGACAGCTACTCTTTTTTGAAAAGATCTCTCCTCTGCCCTCAAAGCATCTGACCACACCAAGATCGGTGTGTGATAAAAATGCTTTCCCAATTTCCCAATGGCGCTGTTTATATCTGGCGAAATCTAAGTCATGAAATGCTCGTAGCTTCCGGTTTCTTAGGCCATAGAGATGATTGGAGCCATTCTGGTCTCTGATCAGCTCTATGGTCAGCTGGCGGAACCACCGGCTGCATTCTCAGGTTCCCTGTTGGGACAGGAGAGCCAGAGAAAACCATGGAAGACGGTGGGGGGGACATTCTCTCCAACTGCTTGTAAAAGCAGTCTAGAGGCTAATTAGCTGATAGGATTGCTTTTACATGAAAGCCGACCGCTGGCTGAAAAGATGATACCTAAACCCGCAGGTATGATTCTGGTATAGACACTCAAATTCCAGCAACATACCAGTACATTTCTGGTCCTTGTTGGGCATACATTGTAATCTTTTTTTTTTCATGCAGCCTGTGGGCTGAATGAAAAAAAGAGATTGATTGATGGGTATGCCCACCATAAGAATATCTCCCTTCATCCACCCACTTCTAATGATGGGCATACATGCACCATTTTGTTTTTGGGAGCAAATGCTGTTGCTGTCAAGATAAATAAATCCACGCTGCAGCTGAATGGCGTACCTGCTAAGCAAAAGATGGTTAACAATAAAACAAACATTACAGTATAACATAACATACCTGCAAAGCAAATACAATAAAACATAGTAAAAATAAAACAGAGAGAATGATAGATATAGAACAATAGTGAGCGAACAGTAGAACGGACAGTAGAGAGCAAACATAAGAGAGAGAACAATAGAGAGAGAGAGAAGAAAAATACAACCACAACTATTTTTGGCTTTTTTTTTTGTGTTTTTGTGTGCGTTTTGTTTTATTTTTTTCACTTTTTCCACTTTTATAAAAACTGTAAAAAAAACTATAAACTAAACGTTGCAGATTAGGGTCTCTTAAAATGTGATGGCCATCACATCTTTCGAGACCCCGAGACCCTGTGTATGTGTTGCCTATGACTGTGTGGTGCTGTATCCTTCGCTAATACTCAACTAGTGTGTGATAGCGTTCGAAACATTTACCAATGCAAACACCAGGTTGGTCAGGACAGGAGGGACTAAAAAATCTGCACTTTCCACAGACACGACATCTTCTTTGGGGGTTTCTTTGGGTAGGGGTACCAGAGAGGACATGTGGAAAATGCCTCTCATGCAGCCGGCTTACTGCATTTGGATTGGGAAGTTGGGCCAGAGCACCGTCCGGAAACAGAAGGGCTCTGGTGATCTCTTCCTGAAATTAAAGGAAGGATCCAGTTCGTCCTGAAGCTCTGTATAGCACATGAGCGTTCAGCAAAGCCAATTTAAATAAATAAACAGACACTTTTATGTACCAGCATCTGGCCTAAAGGGCAATTATGTACGGCGCCAACAACTGGTCGTTGAGGTATTATATTCGTGGACACAGAGGGGTTTCTCCACAACACCAGTCGCCGTAGAAATTTGGACAGTCGTGTCTGCGTGAAGAGAGGACAGAATGAAAAATTATTACACCTCAAGCAGGCTCTCTCCCCCAGCCTAAGACCGGAATCTACAAGCCGCTGGGGTAAGCCCCGGCAGTTAGATCGCACGGTGCCACATGCGCCAATTTGATGATCGAACAAGTGATTAAAAAGTGGCACGCTTGTGTAATAATTGTCCACATACAAGTTGTACGCCTTTCCGAATAAGGGTGACACCAAGTCCCACACAATCTTACCAGCACTCCCTATGTAGTCAGTGGACCAATATGACCACAACTCACTCTTTTTAGTTATGCCCATGAGGAGGGATAGGCCCAGGAAGGTCTTAAATTCGGAGACCGTAATTGGTCTCCAATCTCTGCCAAGGATCAGCTGGGGATTAGCAGCTATGAATTGACCAGCATATAAATTGCTTTGGTCCACAATAGATCTATAGAGATCTTCGGTGAAAAACAGCGAATAAAAATCAAGTGACTTAAAATCAACTGTTTCCACCTGAATTCCGGGTTGGCCAGTGAATGGGGGAATTACGGGTGCTGCAGAAGTGGTGGGTTCCCAATTAGAATTGGCAAATGCAGAAACATGTCAGCTTTGTAAAAACGAGCTAGGACCAGGTAGGAAGTTACAAGTAGGGGCTGTGAAGGGAAGGGAGGGGGGTTGTTTGTGTACAGGGAGGGGCCAGAGGCTTGTGTGTGTACAGATTTGTGTATGTGGGGCTGACATATATACAGGTGTGTGTGTGGGGGGGGGGTGGCTGCCATATATACAGGTGTGTGTGTGTGTGGGGGGCGTGGCTGCCATATATACAGTTGTGTGTGTGTAAGGGGGAGCTGACATATATACAGGTTTGGGGGGTGGACATATATACAGGAGTGTGTAAGGGGGAGCTGACATATATACAGGTGTGAGGGGGGCTGACATATATACAGGTTTGGGGGGTGGACATATATACAGGTGTGTGTAAGGGGGAGCTGACATATATACAGGATTTATGTTCTGGATTGCTACCCAGGGTGCCTGATACGGACAATATCATGGACACTAGGGTGCGCTGTCCTTGTTACAAATCCCTTTGCTGACAAATTTTTCAAAAAAGGACTCCTTTGTTTAGGAGCCAAAAACGACTTTAAAAAAAAAAAAAAGGGACTCCTTTGTTTAGGAGCCAAACAGAAAGTTTATCTGCCTATGGGCATATGTTCAATTGTGCTTATTAAGAGACCCTTTTTATATCTCTCCGGCTGGAGTAAGGAAGGAAATTACATGGTCCTCCTGGATAGATGCCTCTGACGGTCTCGACCCCCCCTCCCCCTGACTATTATTCAGACCACACTGGTTGCACTTACCCCCCTCCAACCTAGTCACCATACTCCCTCCCCCCTACCCATTGCCACCCTGATATCCCACCCCCCCCCCCCCCCCCCCAATAGGTTCCAGGTATCCTTATAATGTATGTGAGGTCTCACTAAAGATGACATGCTCTTATGATTGTTGTAACTGATGCTCATGACACCTGTACTGGTGATCATTAACCAAAGGATGACTGCCGGATGAAGGTGGTTTCTCCTGTCTATATTTGTGTGCCACTGTACTTACTATATTGCTTTGTACTGTAATGCTGATTTGTCTAATAAACTCCTCTGTTAAAAAAAAAAGGAAGGAAATTACAAAGGAAAAATGTGCCATCTTCGAAAATTTTGAAAAGAATGTGTTTTGTTTCTGTCACCAAGTAGAGGATTATAACCCCCTCTGCCTGGTGAAGTGTTAATGTAGAGTTAGTTTGTGTTTGCTTGTGTCTTCTTTTAGGAAACCTTGGGATGTGACGGCTGTCCATCTCCATTGTTGGAACAGATGAAGTCCTGGGGTAAGCAGAGTATTCCTCCCGAGGGAGCAGTGCTCTGGTTCCGCTTGTATGCAATGCTAGCTGCAGGGACCTGTAGTTAGGATGTATAAAGTGTGCAAATGTATGTATATGTTCACAGTGTACATGTTTAATTTTGTACTTTTATACAATGTTTCCCCATCCAAGTTTGTGTTTTTTTCAACTTTCTCCATCCAACTAATTGATATGGGATGCCTTTTCCTCCTGAGTTCAGGAGGTATTTTTCAAATGTATTCCTCCACAACTGAGGACAGCTGTGATTTTAGTGGGTGGTGAATGTAGCACCCTTTACCAGAAGGTATGTGCTAGAATAGGATTTTTCTGGGTTTAAGATATCAGTGTAGGCAAATTTAGACAGGCATGTGCTGTAAGTTAGGCCTGTTTGTTTTGATTTGAGATTGGGAGTGTTTAGTGTAGTTGTGGGTGTGACCACCTGTGCTCTGATTCAGAAGGCCTCCCATATAAGCTGGGGTCACATGCTGCCCGGGAGGTTCTGATGGTGCAGGAGAAAAGGAGAATGGAGTATTAGGTAGCTGCCGCAGGGCGTCCCCACGAGGGGGACTAGCTGACCGCGGAGGAGGGATGGAGGAGCCTCAGGATGTATTCCTGGATAAAAATCTTCATCGTGGAGTTGGTGTCAAGCTGCTGTGACCAGGGAACACAGGACTTGCACACAGGAGAAGATCGGTGAAGGAGAAGTAATAGGAGGACTGAGAAAAGCAGATTTCTGTGACCAGGGAACACAGAGTTTGTCCTTTGGAGAAGGTCAGTGTACAAGAAGCAAATGGAGAAGTGTTGAGAGTAGTGCAGAAATCGGGGAGAGGTACCGAGTATCTCTGGCCTGGTAAAGCACTTTGGTAATATCTTGGTAATATCTTCCAAGAGACCAAATTCACTGAGCCACCAGGGAGAGGTAATTGCATGTCTCTGGCTTATGGATTTGCTGAAGCAACACCATTCAAGTACAGCCTGCAAACTGGGATTATTCCTTTTTGTATTACTGGAAGTGAAGTAACAGGAAACTAACAGTTTTGCAGTAGAGGATTTGTACAAGAGGAGTGATAATCTGCAGGAGTGAGTGTAGAAGAAGAAGAGCAATAGTCTGCAGCGGAGATATGCAGAGAGAATAGACTGTGAATGTTAGAAGTGCATCATTTTCAAGGCTAAAGCTGCTAATCAGTGTCTTACCAATGTGATGACATTTTGATAAGTGCTATGGGCATCCCATATCTTCCTTTACCCCACCCAAGTTGTATCTCGCAATAAACGCAACAAAACTACGCAAATGACTGCTCATTGTCTCAAATTATATATAGGGGTCTGGCAGCAGGGTGATTGGTGGATTGTTTGTCACGAGTGCTCGTCACCATGGCTACACATACAAAAACCTTAGATCCTTCTGGGACCTCCCCATATACTGTATATTTCACACTTGGGGAGTAGAGGTGTAGTTGGGATGAGAGGGGGGGTCCACAGATCTAGCAAGCGACAATACACTCTACATGTAAAAACAAAGAGTAGTATAAAATTCAACAGTATAGCTTTTTGAAAAATAAAATACTAAAACAGCGCTAAAAGATATTGATGCAAAGATTGCATAAAATCTTATAAGATGAGTCCACAATCAAAAGTTCAGAATAAATAAGTTAGTGTTTCTTGAGTGCAGGATAGTGGTAGGTGAGCAGTTCAATATATCAAGGTGACTTCTTTTGCGTTATACTATCTCAAGCACCGCTTTATCCCATATGACTTTTCACCACGTGAGTTCAAACTCACCAGAAATACAGATAAAAAACGCCTGTCATACAATTGTCATCACCAGGATATACTCTGCATCCACATCATCTCTAATCCTTAGCTAAGATAGGGTTAAACCAGCAAGGTAGCCTTCTTATACTTTTGACATCACCAAGGCACTGCACTGCATCAGGGGTCCAGGGATATAGTATCTCCAAAAAATTGCCATAGAAACAAATAGAATGTTGCACATAGCGTAATATTGTTTATTTAATGGATATTAAAAACATATACTATTTCCCATAAAATAACCCCTAAGGTAATCTGCGTACATTAATTATTCTTTGGTTTAGCAAAACAGAATCTCATGTGACTTGCGTTTGAGTAGTGGAATTCCTCAGCATCAGCCCCAGCACTTCCGTTTGTGTAGCATGTACAGACATACACAGGACTTCCGGGTGGTGGTTTGGTGGTGGTGGAACGCAATACGTCACTTCCGGCTAGCGTCGTGTAGGCCACGCCCTTACGCGTTTCGTCACTTCCCACTTCAACAGAGCGAGGAAAGGGGAGTGTGCCTCACGTGGTGAAAAGTCATATGGGATAAAGCGGTGCTTGAGATAGTATAACGCAAAAGAAGTTACCTTGATATATTTAACTGCTCACCTACCACTATCCTGCACTCAAGAAACACTAACTTATTTATTCTGAACTTTTGATTGTGGACTCATCTTATAAGATTTTATGCAATCTTTGCACCAATATCTTTTAGCGCTGTTTTAGTATTTTATTTTTCAGAAAGCTATACTGTTGAATTTTATACTACTCTTTGTTTTTACATTTTAAACAGCTGCTTATATTATATATATATATATTTATTTATTTATTTATTTATATATATTTATAGATTGATTCAATATTGTCTAGTTGTGCCAGGAACTATATATATATCACATCGGGCACTGAGCAGTGTATAATAGGCCTTTAACATACACTCCCTCTATTCAATACACTCTACATGTCAATTTATTGGTGATATAAAGTCCCTCGTTGTAGCTGTAACGTTATACAGTGCCTTGAACAAGTATATATACCACCTTAAATTTTCCACATTTTGTCATGTTACAGCCAAAAATGTGATTGTATTAAATAATATGTATGAATGAATATGTGAAAAGTGTGGCATGCATTGGTATTCAGCCCCCTTTACTCTAATACCCCTAACTAAAATCTAGTGGAACCAATTGCCTTCAGAAGTCACCTAATAAGCAAATAGAGTCCACCTGTGTGTAATTTAATCTCAGTATAAATACAGCTGTTCTGTGAAGCCCTCAGAGGTTTGTTAGAGAACCTTAGTGAACAAACAGCATCTCGAAGGCCAAGGAACACACCAGACAAGTCAGAGATAAAGTTGTGAATAAGTTTAAAAATGGGTAGGTTATAAATAAAATTCCCAAACTTTGAACATCTCACGAAGCACTGTCATCCAACATCCGAAAATGGAAAGCGTATGGCAGAACTGCAAACCTACCAAGACATGGCCGTCCACGTCCACCTAAACTAACAGGCCAGGCAAGGAGAGCAGAGAAGCAGCCAAGAGGCCCATGGTAAGTCTTGAGGAGCTGCATAGATCCACAGCTCAGGTGGGAGAATCTGTCCACAGGATAACTATTAATCATGCACTCCACAAATCTGGTCTTTATGGAAGAGTGGCAAGAAGAAAGCCATTATTGAAAGAAAGCCATAAGAAGTCCCATTTGCAGTTTTCAAGAATCCATGTGGGGTACACAGCAAACGTTGAAGAAGGTGCTCTGGTCAGATGAGACAAAAATTAGCATTTTGCTTTTAGGCCAAAAAGTTCATGTGTGGTGGAAAACAAACACTGCACATCACCCTGAACACACCATCCCCACCGTGAAACATGGTGGTGGCACCATAATGTTGTGGGGATGCTTTTCTTCAGCAGGGACAGAGAAGCTGGTCAGAGCCGAAGGGAAGATGGATGGAGCCAAATACAGGGCAATCTAATGCCGCGTACACACGAGAGGACTTTTTAACAGCAAAGGTCAGACGGAACGAATCCCTTCGGACAATTCGATCGTGTGTGGGTTCCATCGGACTTTTACTGTCGAAAAATCAGACAGACTTTAGAAATGGAACATGTTTTAAATTTTCCCGCCGGAACTCCGCTGGATCCAGTTCCTATCGAAAAATCCACTCGTCTGTGTGCTAGTCCGACAACGACGCTAGGGCAGCTATTGGCTACGAACTTCCTTATTCTAGTCCGGTCGTACGTCATCATGTTCGAATCCGTCAGAATTTAGTGTGATTGTGTGTGGCCAAGTCCGTTCATTCGAAAAGTTTATCGGAACTGTCGAAAGTCCGTCGGAAAGACCGTCGGACCTAGTCCGTCGAAAAGTCCGCTTGTGTGTATGCGGCATTAGAAGAAAACCTGTTAGACTCTGCAAAAGACTTGAGACTTGGGCAGATGTTCACCTTCCAGCAGGTCAACGGCCCTAAACATACAGCCAGAGCTACAATGGAATGGTTTAGATCAAAGCATATATATGTGTTAGAATGGCCCAGTCAAAGTCCAGATCTAAATCCAATTGAGAATCTGTGGCAAGGCTTGAAAATTGCTGTTCACGGACGCTCTCCATCCAATCTGACAGAGCTTGGGCTATTTTGCAAAAAAGAATGGGCAAAAATGTTACTCTCTAGATGTGCAAAGCTGGTAGAGACATCCCCAAAAAGACTGGCAGCTGTAATTGCAGCGAAAGGTGGTTCTACAAAGTATTGTAGAGGCAATCTGATTTTCCCTGGATCAACTTTACCTATAAATGTTAGTACCCAGTTATATCATGTACATTTAGGAAATAATACAGGCATTTTTTTAAAGCAATCTACTGAGCTGGCCAGAACCACCTCTGGAGGGAGTCTATTTAAAATGTTCACAGCTCGTACTGTGAAGAAACCTTTCCGTATTTGGAGAATAAATCTAGATGTGCCCCCTTGTCCTCTGTGATGACCTTAAAGTGAATAACTGAACCCTAAGCTCACTATATGGACCCCTTATGTATTTGTACATGTTGATCATATCCCCCTCTAATCTCCTCTTCTCAAGCTCCTCCATGCCTCTTATCAGTTTGGTTGCCCTTCTCTGCACTTTCTCCAGTTCCCCAATATGTTATTTGAGAACTGGTGCCCAAAACTGAACTGCATATTCCAGATGAGTGTGTGTGCAGCTGCTGAGCAGAGATCCATGTGAAAATTCCTGGAGCATGCTCTTCTGGGCCAATATACACGCCGCCCGTGCCCCAGGAAGACGTCATCTTTTGACGAAACGGCGTAGGGTGAGCGGCGTGCTGACGTCACCTCCATTCCCCGTCCATCCAGGAAGCGACAGGCAGCGAGTAAGAGAGCCGGCCGGCTCGACAGTTTTGCTTTTAAACACACAACTGCCTATTTGATTGCATTCTAAATGTAAGTGAAAACGGTATTGTGCTATGGATGTCCCTTTTTCTTCCATGTAAATGATTTGGAGGAGAGTAAGGAGGACCCAGGAGAGATTTGGATATACCTTTGAAATTTGAGAGTGTCATCTGGGAGACTTTGGATAGAGACCCGGGCAGGGGTTTATGCCACAGGCCTATCTGATCTCTTTGATACAGGGATCAGAACAACTGGTAAGCTGCTATTTTTTTATATGGTGGAGGACTCTTCTCTGGCTATCCAACCACTTGTTTCGCGGGTGTCAAATGCTGTAGCACTGTGAACTAATAACAACAGAATCCTAATCTTTATGGTGGACTTTTTGCATGCTTCAAGCTTTCTAATAAGCAATGTCTTCTTTTGGTTCTCTGTTGTTCACTATGCCATTATACTGAATCTGGACTTACTATCAGGGATTTATGGAACCACTGTAATTTTTATGTTGTATTTGTTATTCACTTTTGGATTGTATAATTCTGAATTTAAACAGAATAACGGGTCAATGATTGCATCCAGTGGATGCCCACTGTAATTTACCTCACGTGTAATACCACCAGCTCTGGGCTGGATTGATTCTCACGCACTATATCACCAGCTCTGAGGTGAAATAATCTTCACATTTATTAATTTCCAGCGCAGACATTTTTCTTTTCTTATATTCCAGATGAGGTCTTAGGAATGATTTGTACAGGGGCAAAATTGTAATTAAATGGCCCTGTTAAACATGGGCAGAAAAATTAGGCCTTTGGTTTTGGTGGCGCCAGAACACTGTAACCCCTCACAGTTACTTTTGTTGGATGCAGGAACAGGCCCTGTTGTGAAATATTATATCAAAAATTGTAATTACATTCCCCTGTTAAACAGCGGCAGAAAATTGGGGCTTGGGTGGTGGTGCCACAACACTGTAATCCCTCAAAGTTACTCTTGTTGGGTGGGCGCAGGAATGGCCCTTGCTGTGAAATATTATATCAAAATCTTTTATTACATGCCCCTGTTAAACGGGGCTAGAAAAATTGGACCTTTGGTTTTGGTGGTGCCAGAACACCAAGTCCTCACAGTTACTCTTGTTGGGTGCAGGAACGGGCCCTGCATTGAAATATTATTAAACAGGGGCAGAAAAATTGGGCATTGGGTGGTGTTGGTGGTGGTGCCCTAAACCAAAAATATTGTTGGAACCTAGCATCGTTAAGATTGAGGAGGAATATGATAGTCAGCATATGCAGTCTTCAACGGATCCCAGATCCATAGCAAATTCAATCAATTATATCAACATCAGGTGCTTGATAGCTGCTGATCCAAGACTGATTCATTTTAATGAATGTGAGCCTATCAACGGAGTCTGTGGACAGGCGCACTCTTTGATCCCTTACAAACCCTCCAGCAGCACTGAATATGCATTCAGAAAGCATGCTGGATGCAGGACAGGCCAGTAGCTTAATTGCATATTGAGCAAGTTCTGGCCAGTGGTCCATCCTCAGGACCCAGTAACCCAGTGGATTCTGTGTTGGAAAGGTCTCCAAGTCTGCTCTTGCCCCTAGATATTCCTGCACCATATAATGCAGACGCTGGCGATGGTAGCTTGAACCGATCAGACCTTGGCGCTGAGGACTGAAAAATAGTTTAAAGGCATCGGTCAGCCGGTCATCTTCCCCACTGCTCTTCCTCTGACTGAACGAAGCCTCAGCAACACGTTGTCCAGCACCAGGAAATGATAGCCTTCCAGGGTCTGGAAAGGCGTTACACAAACCTTTCTTCAAGGCCTCCTAAAGATGTTTCATCCTGTGCTCCCTCTGCAAAGGCAGGATAAGTTCTGCAACTTTACCCTTGTAACGTGGATCAAGAAGGGTTGCCAGCCAGTAATGAACCCTCTCCTTGATACCATGAATCCTAGGGTCCTTTCACAGGCTTTGCAGAATTAGGGAGGCATTCGATTCTGAGTCCTCTGGGTCGCTAAAGATCACATTATCCGTAACTACCTCATCTCAGCCACACACAACTCCTTGGGTTTCTGGGGACTGAAAACTATCCCTTGAAGACTGCTGCTGAGTGTTATCCTCTACATCCATGCTGACACAATCATCCTCCCCTTCTTCCTGTGTGTTTGGGGGGCCCGCAGGAATGCTATCTGGATAAAGGGGGCCTTGAGAGGAAATTAAGTCCTACTCTTCCTCCCGCTGTTCTGCCTCAAGTGCCCTGTCAATGATTCCACAAAGCGTGTGCTCCAGCAGGAAGAGTGACGGTGTCACTGATGCATGCATTGTCACTGCTCACCATCCTTGTGGCCTCCTCAAATGGTGACAGGACAGTGCATGCATTCTTAATCAGTAGCCACTGGTGTGGTGAAAAAGAAGCCAAGATCCCTTGACTCTGTCCTGGTGCCATACTCGCATAGGTACTCATTTGATGGCCCTCTGCTGTGTGCAGCCACTGCTGCAATGCCAACGTTGAGTTCCACTTGGTGGGCATGTCACAAATGAGGCGGTTGGTGGGCAGGTTGCATTCCCTTTGAATTGTATGACTGGCGGAAATGACCACAGACTTTTCTGGCCTGCCTCAGGAGATCTTGTAAGCCTAAGTACCTGCATGTATAGACATGAATATCATTTTATCACACATTTCTCAATGGCCATGTTCCTTTTCCTTTCCTTTTGTTTATTGGCACTATGGTTGACTTAGTCAACCGAGTTGCCTTGTAGCTACATATTCATCTATTTTATCTGTTTATTCATTCACATAAATGTTGTATTGACATGAACTTTAAATATTTACACTTAGATGCTTTGTAGTCTCCGAACAGGAATCAGTGAGAGTTCCTCTTCAATTGGTTTCAATTGAGTCTGATATTATCACACTCACTTGAATCTCTTTTGTTTTATGGGCAGTCGTCCCTCCTGCTTAGGAACCCCAAAGATACTTAAATACACCCTAATACATGAGGCCTAATAGATCATAATTAATCGATCGATTCAAATGAGGTCCATTCATATGGGTATTAGAGAGTAGGACTGCTCAGTAGGCACATTATAGAACTATGTGTAGAGGCTTTTATATGTTCACATGTTTGTGTAATTTTATATGTGTTGTATTATGTTTTGCATTAGGCAAATATACTTTCTTTTTTATGATAATAATTCATATGTTGAGTATAATTGTAGGGTACACTGGGTTAAATCCTATTCTTTTATATTTATTTGTGTAGGGATTCATGCATATCAATTTATGTTTATTTAGGTCTCAAAACATGTCATGCCACCCTGTCCATCTCAGAGTTTCCTCTCTATCTGCATTATTAATAGGCTCTTTCACTGTTTTATAAATAAATGGATTAGTTAATTCACTCATTGGTTTACACATCCATTACATACACGGTAAGATGGGTGAGGAATTACAGGCGGCTGGAGCATGATGACTCGGAGAGGTGTTCACGGTTGTGTGCGGTTGAGGGATCACCGGATTGGTGTTCCTCTCAGAGTCAAGCATTTTCTGTCCACATGACTTTCTTTGCACATTTATAAACCGCTTTAATGTTGAGATTGTGTGATGCATATTTATTAGCTTATAAAATATCCTATTAGCATTTAGGAAACTTGCACACATATGAATATAAAGTTAGACATATAGGTCACTATCTAAATAACTTTTATCATTATTAGTTAGAATATGTCATTTGCACTATCTATTAATATTCCATCATTTATAATCACAAATAATTTAATCATTATTCTGTTTATTTTACACATATTCGGTGTAGAGTATAAGTTCAGACAATTTACGTTTGTGTACAAATTTAACTTTGTTGTCTGTCCTCATTTAGATTTCTGGTATGAAACAGTTTTTCAGTTCGTTTTTACACATATTACACATATAGATATAAACATGTATACATTCACGTTTTACTAATTTCACTTTATTTATTACACTTTATTTTTTACACTTCACTTTACACATGCTTATCAAATAGGATTATATACTCGAGTATAAGCCAACCCGAATATAAGCCGAGGCACCTAATTTTACCATAAAAAAATGGGAAAACGTATTGACTCGAGTATAAGCCTAGGGTGAGAAATGTGCAGCTACTGTAAGTTGAAAAGAGGGTCAACAATGCCCATTTGCAGCCTCACTGTGCCCATTTGCATGCCTCACTGTGCCAATTTGCAGCCATAGGTCCCCTGAACTTCAAACTTGGTAGTTAAGGGGTCCTAGATGCCCCCTAGCTGCAGCCAAAATTGGGGTCTCTGGACCCAAAGGGTTCCAAAATGACTTTGCTGCAAATGGACATGGTTGACCGACTTTGGGGCCCTGTATCTCGGGGCCACTTTTTGCTAGGAATATGTTGTAGTGTTGGTTCCATTGGGTTTGCACACCAAATTTGGGGTTCCTAGCACCAAGTGGCCCCGAAATACGGCACCCCAAAGTCGGGTCGGAAAATGTCATTCTCTGCTGCAGAAAAGTGCTTGACTCCAGTATAAGCTGAGGGGGGCACTTTCAGCACAAAAAAATGTGCTGAAAAACTCAGCTTATACTCGAGTATATACGGTACATGATTTTTATCTATTTATTTTCTTTGGAGTGCAGCTGTCCAGAGCTTTCTATTCATCTTTAAGCCTAGGTACCTGGTCAAGAACAGATTGCACCACCAAATTCAGGACGTGTGCCAAACATGTGTCTTTGGGCGGAGAGAAGGCATCAACCCCCTCTGAGCCTGCCCCTGCAGAAATGAAAGAATTTCTGCCCAAGTGTGGCTCCTGTCCCCTAGGCAGACCAAGCACTGCATGGCATCTTTTAGCCTTACTGCTTGCGTAGCCCCTTGAATGCTTACGGAGCCCGCTTACAGAGCACTGCTGGTTCAGAGGATAAATCTGCAGAAGAGGCCATAGAGGAAGAAGAAGAAGAGGAGCGGGTGGAGGAGAGAGCTGTGGCAGAATCACCACCATTTTGGAGGCATGGTGGCGGAACAAGCTCTAACAACACTAAACCCTGTCCTGCATCCTTCTCAGCTGCCAGCAGTTACCCAGTGCGCAGTGAAGGAAAGATAACGTCCCTGCCCATGCCTGCTGGACCATGAGTCAGCGGTAACATGAACCTTACTGCTGACTGCCCTGTCCAACGAGGCCAAAAAATTGCCTTCCACATGCTGGTAGAGAGCCGGAACGGCCTTACGTGAAAAGAAATGGCATTTTGGAACCTGCCACTGAGGTACAGTACATTCCACAAATTCACGAAAGGGGATAGAGTCTACCAGCTGAAAAGGCAGCAGTTGCAGTGCTAGCAATTTGGCCAAGCTAGCATTTAGACACTGAGCATGTGGGTGGCTGGGACCAAATTACTTTTACGGTTCAGCAACTGGGGTAGGGAAATTTGCCTGCCTAATTTGCCCCTGCTGGTGGTGTACTGCTAGCAGATTGGCTGCAAGTATTTGGGACACCTATTGCTATACCTTCATTCCTCTCAGTGCAGGTTTTTGAGAGGACTGGAGGTATAGTAGGGTTGGAGATCCCAGATGAGGAGCAAGGAGAAGTCCGCCTTTTTCTATGATGTGGGCAAGTCTGGTCAAGCATATGGTGCCCAAGCGGCTGCTGTTCTGGCCATGCTTGATCCGCTTCAGACATAGGTTGCAAACAGCAACGGTGCGATCTGTTGCACAAATGTTGAAAAAAAAAAAAAAGGCCCACACCAAGAAACTTTTAAAATTAAGCAGGGAGTCAGCAGCGCCCTGCACCTGCAGAGCTCTGTGGTGTGATGCAATAGGGTGGCTGCCCTTAAGATGCCCCTGCTGCCTTGCTGGAGTTGTGCCTCCTCCCTTCTCTCAGGCACCCAAGTACAGTCAGTGACCTCATCATCCCCTCCCTCCTCGTCACTGGAGCAAACTTGGTAGTATGCTGCAGCTGGGGGAACACGACTGCCAGTTTCTTGTTGTTCTGTGGCACCCCCACTCTCTCTGTGGCTCACGTTACTCCCTTCCTCAACCTGTGAGCCAACATCAGAGCCTTCAAATCGCTGCGCAATCTCCAGCAGCATATAACCGACACTGTGGTCAAATAATTCTGGGGACTTCTCCATGCATGATGGTGAGACTAGGGAAGCAGTGACTGTGGACAATGAGCCGGTGGAATAGGCTGCTTTAGCAGCTGCGTTGGAAGGCAAATTACTCTGAGCCTTGGTAACAGAGGATGAGGACGGCTTTGTTATCTACTCCACCAACTCTTCTGCATGTTGTGGCTCAATAACACGGGCAGAAAAAAAATTAAAAAAGAGAGTATCCCCATGTGGACTTTAAAGGCATTTATATCTATTCAGATATTATTCAAACGTATTTAGAAATGTAAAAAAAAATGTATTTAACAAAATATGCTAAAAACATATAACAAAGACAATAGGTGAATTTTTGTGGAATGCATACAAATCTGTATAGAAAACACCAAAAAGATTACAGCACACAGTGCAGTGTGATCCTTCACCCGACATTTCAGATAGATTCCTTCTTCAGGGGTGTTCATCAGGACACACACATGTGCATCTATAATATTGCAAAAACATATATTATCAGTCCATGTTGTTACCGTTACCACACATTGTTTCAAAGGCATATATGTGCTATTATACAGTGGTGTGAAAAAGTGTTTGCCCCCTTCCTCATTTCCTGTTCCTTTGCATGTTTGTCACACTTAAGTGTTTCGGAACATCAAACCAATTTAAACAATAGTCAAGGACAACACAAGTAAACACAAAATGCAATTTGTAAATGAAGGTGTTTATTATTAAAGGTGAAAAAAAATCCAAACCATCATGGCCCTGTGTGAAAAAGTGATTGCCCCCCTTGTTAAAACATACTATAACTGTGGTTGTCCACACCTGAGTTCAATTTCTCTAGCCACACCCAGGCCTGATTATTGCCACACCTGTTCACAATCAAGGCATCACTTAAATAGGAGCTGCTTGACACAGTAAGGTCCACCAGAAGATCCTTAAAAGCTACACATCATACCGAGACCCAAAGAAATTCAGGAACAATTGAGAAAGAAAGTAATTGAGATCTATCAGTCTGGAAAGGGTTATAAAGCCATTTCCAAAGCTTTGGGAATCCAGCGAACCACAGTGAGAGCCATTATCCACAAATGGCGAAGACATGGAACAGTGGTGAACCTTCCCAGGAGTGGCCGGCCGCCCAAAATTACCCCAAGAGCGCAGCGACGATTCATCCAAGAGGTCACAAAAGACCCCACAACAACGTCCAAGGAACTGCAGGCCTCACTTGCCTCAGTTAAGGTCAGCGTTCATGCCTCCACCATCAGGAAAAGACTGGGCAAAAATGGCCTGCATGGCAGAGTTCCAAGGAGAAAACCACTGCTGAGCAAAAAGAACATCAAAGCTCGTCTCAATTTCTCCACAACACATCTTGATGATCCCCAAGACTTTTGGGACAACATTCTGTGGACCGATGAGACAAAAGTGGAACTCTTTGGAAGGTGTGTGTCCAAGTATATCTGGCGTAGAAGGAACACTGCATTTCAGAAAAAGAACATTATACCAACAGTAAAATATGGTGGTGGTAGTGTGATGGTCTGGGGCTGTTTTGCTGCTTCAGGACCTGGAAGACTTGCCGTGATAAAAGGAACTATGAATTCTGCTGTCTACCAAGAGATCCTGAAGGAGAATGTCCGACCATCTGTTCGTGTACTCAAGCTGAAACGAACTTGGGTTCTGCAGCAGGACAATGATCCTAAACACACCAGCAAGTCCACCACCGAATGGCTGAAGAAAAACAAAATGAAGACTTTGGAGTGGCCTAGCCAAAGTCCTGACCTGAATCCTATTGAGATGTTGTGGTATGACCTTAAAAAGGCCGTTCATGCTCGAAAACCCTCTAATGTAACTGAATTAGGACAATTCTGCAAAGATGAGTGGGCCAAAATTCCTCCAGGACGCTGTAAAAGCCTCATTGCACGTTATCGCAAACGCTTGGTTGCAGTTGTTGCTGCTAAGGGTGGCCCAACCAGTTATTAGGTTTAGGGGGCAATCACTTTTTCACACAGGGCCATGATGGTTTGGATTTTTTTTCACCTTTAATAATAAACACCTTCATTTACAAATTGCATTTTGTGTTTACTTGTGTTGTCCTTGACTATTGTTTAAATTGGTTTGATGTTCCGAAACACTTAAGTGTGACAAACATGCAAAGGAACAGGAAATGAGGAAGGGGGCAAACACTTTTTCACACCACTGTACTCTCTTTTCTATATATTATATTGAATGCACTTACATGTGCTGCGATGGTGTTACAGATAAATCATTCCAATTGTATGTTAAAAACAGGAACACAGCTGTATCCCAAGAAGGAATCTGTATGGTCATGTTAGGAGAGAGTTTTCTCTATGTTGGAAAAGCAGGTCAGGAAGCTGGCATTAATAGACCCCTCATCTCCCAAGGAAAAATCCCCCAGGCAGAGAGAACAGATACACTGAGGCCCAATGTGGAAGTACGGCCTATGATTGAATATATAAACATTTTTTATTTTATTTTTATCTTGCTATTAAAATGCAAAAAATCTATAAGGCATAAATTGGTATATTGGAGAGAGTATATATATTATATATACACATATACACTAGACGAAGCTCCTTGGTTCATATATATATATATATATATATACATATACACTAGACGGACTATATATATATATATATATATATATATATATATATATATATATATATATATATATATATATATATATATATACATACACATACACACTCTACATTTAGCATAGACTTTATATTCAGTGTTTACTCTACGTATATCCAGTCAGTGCTGGCAGTATATTAATATATATATATATATATATATATATATATATATATACACAGTATCTAACAAAAGTGAGTACACCCCTCACATTTTTGTAAATATTTTATTCTATCTTTTCATGTGACAACACTGACAACACTGAAGAAATGACACTTTGCTACAATGTAAAGTAGTGAGTGTACAGCTTGTATAACAGTGTAAATTTGCTGTCCCTTTCAAAATAACTCAACACAGCCATTAATGACAAAACCGCTGGCAACAACAGTGAAAATGTCCAAACTGAGCCCAATTAGCGATTTGATTTTCCCTCCCTGGTGTCATGTGACTCGTTAGTGTTACAAGGTCTCAGGTGTGAATGGGAAGCAGGTGTGTTAAATTTGGCCTTATCGCGCTCACGCTCTTATACAGTCACTGGAAGTTCAACATGGCACCTCATGGCAAAGAACTCTCTGAGCATCTGAAAAAAAGAATTGTTGCTCTACATAAAGATGGCCTAGGCTATAAGAAGATTGCCAAGACCCTGAAACTGAGCTGCAGCATGGTGGCCAAGACCATACAGCGGTTTAACAGGACGGGTTCCACTCAGAACAGGCCTCGCCATGGTCGACCAAAGAAGATGAATGCACGTGCTCAGCGTCATATCCAGAGGTTCTCTTTGGGGAAATAGACGTATGAGTGCTGCCAGCATTGCGGCAGAGGTTAAAGGGGTGGGGGGTCAGTGCTCAGACCATACACCGCACACTGCATCAAATTGGTCTACATGGCTGTCATCCCAGAAGGAATCCTCTTCTAAAGATGATGCACAAGAAAGCCTGCAAACAGTTTGCTGAAGACAAGCAGACTAAGGATATGGACTACTGGAACCATGTCCTGTGGTCCGATGAGACCAAATGTATTTGGTTCAGATGGTGTCAAGCATGTGGGGCGGCAACCAGGAGAGGAGTACAAAGACAAGTGTGTGTCTTGCCTACAGTCAAGCATGGTGGTGGGAGTGGCATGGTCTGGGGCTGCATGAGTGCTGCCAGCACTGGGGAGCTACAGTTCATTGAGGGAACCATGAATACCAACATGTACTGTGACATACTGAAGCAGAGCATGATCCCCTCCCTTCGGAGACTGGGCCGCAGTGCACTATTCCAACATGATAACGACCCCAAACACACCCCCAAGACGACCCACTGCCTTGCTAAAGAAGCTGAGGGTGAAGGTGATGGACTGGCCAAGCATGTCTCCAGACCTAAACCCTATTGAGCATCTGTGACAGAACCCACTGTCACTGTATGTTTTGGAGGGGGCTGTTTAACCCTCAACACCTGTGTGGCTTGTCTCGTGATTGAGGGGTTAAGGGCACAGGTCTGTCGGAGATGCCCAGTAGGGGTATACGAGATCCATCACAGCATCTGTGGGGCATCCTCAAACAGAACGTGGAGGAGCGCAAGGTCTCTAACATCCACCATCTCTGTGATGTCGTCATGGAGAAGTGGAAGAGGACTCCAGTGGCAACCTGTGAAGCTCTGGTGAACTTCATGCCCAAGGGGGTTAAGGGAGTGCTGGAAAATGATGGTGGCCACATAAAATATTGACACTTAGGGGTGTACTTACTTTTATTGCGGTTTAGACATTCATGGCTGTGCGTTGAGTTCTTTTGAGGGGACAGCAAATTTACAGTTATACAAGCTGCACACTCACTACATTACATTGTAGCAAAGTATCACATGAAAAGATATAATAAAATATTTACAAAAATGTGAGGGGTGTACTCACTTTTGTTCTTAAGTTGAATCTGTTTGTAAGTCGGAACAGGTAAATTTTTTAAGTGTAGTTCCAGACAGAAAAACTATTTTTAAGCTTTTTGGATAGCATAGGGAAGGGTTAACACCCCTGTAATGTTTGTTTTGCTGTCTGTGCCCCTGTTCAGAAGATTTCACCTCACTTCCTGTCCCAATGACAATTGGATTTTGAAAATTTTGGGTTGTTGTTGAAACAAGCCATAATAAAAAAGCATCAGTGGAGACACCTTTTTCCCATAAAAACTCTTACAGGAGTGAATTTCCCTTCCTGGGGGTAGATGTCCTCTCACTTCCTGTTGTCTCCCTCTGTTTGTAAGTAGGAGGCGTTTGTAAGTCGGATGTTTGTAACTAGGGGACCCTCTGTATCTCTCTGTCCACACCAACAACACTAAACATGGCCGCTATGTAAGCAGCCTTATATAGTGTGGGGCATGGACTTAGTCCCCCCTGAGCCATGTTTGGCCAAAGGCACCCTGCCTTTGGCCAATTATGGCTCCCTCAGCAGAGTGCACTGTGATTGGCCAAAGCATGCAGGTCAGGTGCATGCTTTGGCCAATCATCATACAGCAATACACTGTGATATCGCAGTGCATTATGGGGCGTTCCAGGGCGCTCTACTGTCCCGCGAACGCCCCATATGTTCAGTCTATTTTAGAACAAATAAACACCCGATGTTCGAGTTAAACTTACGTTCGACTCGAACCTCTGGCTCATCCCTAATTACAAGGAATGTAAACATCCCTTGTAATAGGAATAGGGCATGACAGTAACTCTTTATGGAGAGATGTAGGGTCTATAAGACCCCACATCTCTTCCCCAGGCTGAAAAGCCTGAGATCATAAAAAATAAACGATCTCTGCCTTTCCAGCCGAGTCCCTGGCAATTTACTTCAGCCAGCACGGACATGACATCATAACATTGCGCATGGGCCTCCTAGACTGCCGGGGACCATCTGGCCCTCTGTATTCTCTATGGCTAACTTCCGATTCCGGCAGATCCCTTCTCCAGCTTGACTATCGCATGGGCGAGCCGGTAGAAGAACCGGGGGGGGGGGGGGAGTCCACTCCCGCCACCTGTAAGAACGATAAAGCGGCTGAGCAGCCACTATGATTGTTCTTACAGTGCAGGGAATCACCAGCTGAAAGAAATTATATCTGAATGATGCCTGTAACTGCTGACATCATTCAGATATCCCCACTGAAAGACCAGGAAGTCATATGATGTTCTGTGGGATGGAAGTGGTTAATACTTTCTCAATCGACTCAGAACACGTGGAATAGTATGTGGGTAGGTCCCTGGCGCTACTGTGAGTAATTGGGGTCAATAAGTGGTAGTAAGGTGATGGCAGGTGTGGTAATTTGCAGCAAAATGAATAGTGTTCACAAAATACACAAATAAGTCATAAAATAGGTAAAGAATTTCGCGCAAATTAAAATAAAGTGAAATAAAGTGCATCAGTGCATAAATAGCTAGCTGATGGTAACTATAATATAAATTGATGTTCTGGAGGTAATTGATAAATAAATAGATGTAAATAAAATCCTAAATGATATAAAATCACAGATGGGTGTATAATAATCGCATAAGATAAAAAATAGATATAAAATCGCAGGTGAATTGCATAAGTGATAAGTGAAAATGGGGTACAAAAACAATAGTGACAAGTGTCTAAAATTGTGAATACCCAATGCTAACGTATACTTCAAAGTGAATCGCATATAGAGCATGAAAAAAAAAAAAAAATAAATGAATACATAGTGAGACAAAGTATCAAAAAGTGGATAAAAATAGTGGATAAAGATTATTAATATTTTTATCCACTTTTTGATACTTTGTCTCACTATGTATTAATTTTTTTATTTTTTCATGCTCTATATGCGATTCACTTTGAAGTATACGTTAGCATTGGGTATTCACAATTTTAGACACTTGTCACTATTGTTTTTGTACCCCATTTTCACTTATGCGATTCACTTGCGATTTTATATCTATTTTTTATCTTATGCGATTATTATACACCCATCTGTGATTTTATATCATTTAGGATTTTATTTACATCTATTTATTTATCAATTACCTCCAGAACATCAATTTATATTATAGTTACCATCAGCTAGCTATTTATGCACTGGTGCACTTTATTTTAATTTGCGCGCAATTCTTTACCTATTTTATGACTCAGAACAAGTGCCCCCTCTCATGAATGCGAGTTAGGGACCCCTTAGATTGTAAGCTACTTGAGGGCAGGGACTGATGTGAATGTATAATATATATGTAAAGTGCTGGGTAAATGAAAGGTGCTATACAAGTACCTGTAATAATAATAACTTACCTCTTCAGGCTGTTCACTTTATACTTGGGGTGCTTTTCAGCTTGGGATCTTTGCCAGTTAAATGTCCTCTATAATGCAGAATAGGGCTGATATGATGGCATTATCTCTGCTCTTTATTCAGATATAATGTTCAAGCAGTGAGATGGGGAAAAACCCCTTAGGGGGGAAACCCATGATGCCCTAACATGGCATCTAAGTTTGAATTATTTTGGCCTTCATTCAATGTGTACGAGTACCAATGGCAGAAGAGAATGCAGAGAGCAGCAGATATATATATAAAAAAAAAAAAAAAAAACACTGGATTGAAAATTGAATGTACATTTGTTCTGGGCAAAAACAAATAGTATTTGACTAATTACGCTTCCCCTCAATTGCTATGCGTGTGAATCGGGGAAAAAAAATCTGCATTATGGCCACTAGATAGCGCTAATGATCACAGTAAATAAGCATTTATTTCCTACGGTCATCAGCTCCATCGAGTGGTCATAATGCAATGTTCACCTGACTATATTCTGTATAAATGAAATACATTCAGCCTGGATAGAAAATAGCCTAATATACATTTTTTGGCGCCATTCACACATAACAAATGTACATGCAGTTTCGCAGGACTAATGGCTCTGCAAATTTTATTACATACCGTATATACTCGAGTATAGGCCGACCCGAATATAAGCCGAGGCACCTAATTTTACCACAAAAAACTGGGAAAACGTATTGACTTGAGTATAAGCCTAGGGTGAGAAATGCGCAGCTACTGTAAGTGGAAAAGAGGGTCAACAATGCCCATTTGCAGCCACACTGTGCCCATTTGCAGCCATAGTTCCCCTGAACTGCAAACTTGGTAGTTAAGGGTTCCTAGATGCCCCCTAGCTGCAGCCAAAATTTGGGGTCTCTGAAATGACATTGCTGCAGGTGGACACAGTTGACCGACTTTGGGGCCCTGTATCTCGGTGCCACTTGGTGCTAGGAACCCCAAATGGATATGTCGTAGTGTTGGTTCCACTGGGTTTGCACACCAAATTTGGGGTTCCTAGCACCAAGTGGCCCTGAGATACGGGGCCCCAAATTCGGGTCGGAAAATGTCAAGCACTTTTCTGCAGCAGAGAATGACATTTTCCAAACCGACTTTGGGGCCCCCGTATCTCGGGGCCACTTAGTGCTAGGAACCCCAAATTTGGGGTTCCTAGCACCAAGTAATACGGGGCCCCAAAGTCGGGTTGAAAAATGTCATTCTCTGCTGCAGAAAAGTGCTTGACTCGAGTATAAGCCGAGGGAGGCACTTTCAGCACAAAAAAAAATTTGCTGAAAAACATGGCTTATACTCGAGTATATATGGTAAATCCTTTTAATGTTTGCACAGCATGTTTCTTTACTTGGCAGCAGATTAGACTAAAGATGATGGGCTCAGCAGTACACCCATTTAGCAGATGTAGAAGATATCTACATTGCAAGGAAAAAAGCGATCTTAAAACCATTTTGCAATATGAAACACTTTATTTCAACGCAGAAAAACGAAAATATGACAGTGATAAACTTTACCTAGGAAAAAGAAAAATCACTCTTGAGCCCAAATCTTCCATTCTCTGGTGCATTTTGTTGCCATAGACATTTTCGTCCTTGCAGTGCATTTCCATTTTTGAAGCCAAATTGGGACAACACCTATTTTAGATTTGTGACATGTCCAATTACCATAACATAAAAAAAAAAAAATGCTGGTTACCCTTTTAAATGTGTTTTACCTGCTCGAAATCCTTACATGTTCTTCCTGCTTTGTAATTTTTAGGAGGGGGGCTGTGGAGTTTAACATAATTGATCCTTTGTACTGTTTTGAAGTTCTTCATCAGCTGTAAACTAGATTTGAACACTGTCCTAACAAAGGGTTAAAAAAATTAGAAACCACCCTCCTGTATCATAGGTTGATGGGGGAGCATGTGGGGGCAGACACTTGAGACCGTCCATAAATTCATAGAATTAGCCATGACACCTTTGCCTTAGAACAGGGGTCTCCAAACTTTTTACTTCAAGGGCCAGATCAAATATTTTACAGATATTCACAGCCCAACCCCTGCACATTTGTGTCCCCATCAGAACTAGTACCACATGCTTGTGCCCCCTCAGAGCCACCTCGTTACAGCCATTAAAACCCCTCCTGCCCATTTGTGTACCCATCAGAGCCCCCCCATGCACTGGTGACCCCATCAGACCCCCACATGTGTGTCCCACATCAGAGTCCTCCCCCCACATCTGTATCCCCATCAGAGCCCCCCTCCCATATCTGTGTCCTCCATCAGAGCCCCCCCCCCCCCCACAGTTTTGTCCCCATCATTGCCCCCCCGTACATTTCTGTCCTCCATCACAGCACCCCCCTCCCCCCAGCACATTCCTTTCCCCATCAGTCTCCCCACACTGCCTTCTATCTCCCCTGTAGATCAGTGTCCATTACCGCTGTACTGCTTCTCAGAAGGGCTGGCGTTAGAGCAGACCTACTACACTGCCCAGGTCCCTCCCAGCTGTTACACGCTGTATGTGAAATTACAGCAATGAAGGACACTGAATTTAACTGCGGGCGGGAGCTGGGAGGTGCAGGTCTGCACTGGAATAATTTGTTTTTTGTTAGGTTATTCTAGTTGCGGGACTTGCACCATACAGCCCCTTAATGCCTGAGACTGCAGAGCAAGTCCTGCAACACAAGCAGAGTCCGTCCCTGCAGGGAGTCTGCTGACTGTAGCTGCAGGCCAGAAAAAACATCCTAGGGGCCGTACATTGTGCTATGCATATGCTGTGTGTGAGAAATAACCTGCCAATATAAAAATTTTGTGAAAAAAAGAAAAGAAAATCTTGATTTTGCAAAGAATTGTGAGAAAAAATTACAACTTCAAAAACTCACCATGCATCTTACTAAATACCTTGGAATGTGTACTTCCTAAAAAGGGGTAATTTGGGGGGTATTTGTACTTTCCTGGCTTGCTAGGGTCTCAAGAAATGAGATGGGCCGTCAGTAGTTCAGATGTGATCAATTTTCAGACATTGGCACCATAGCTTGTGGACTCTATAACTTTCACAAAGACCAAATAATATCCACCGATTTGGGTTATTTTTACCAAAGATATGTAGTGGTATAAATTTTGGCCAAAATATATGAAGAAAAATTACTAATTTGCTAAATTTTATAATAGAAACGTAGAAAAATTTTTTTTTTCTTTTTTCTTTTATAGCGCAAAAAAAAAAAAACCCCAGCAGTGAATAAATACCACCAAAAGAAAGCTCTATTTGTGTGAAAAAAAAAAAGGACAACAATTTCAAATAGGTACTGTACCTGTTGCATGACTGAGTAATTGTCATTCAAAATGTGAGAGCACCGATAGCTGAAAATTGGTCTGGTTATTAAGGGGGTTTAAGTGCCCAGTGGTCAAGTGGTTAAAGGCATCAGTTTTAAAAAATATAAAGTATTAAAAAACGCAGATCTTGAGGTTTTGAATACTTTCAAAGTGCAATGAAGGGGTTTGGGGTCTTATAGACCTGGGATCCCTGAATAAAGAGTAGATCCCTTGTGACAGCAATAACAGTGTTAAAAAAAAAAAAAAAAGTGTAAAAAATTTTAAATGTACAGAATATCAGCAGGCAAAATCAGCTATCTTGCCTGAGAGGTGGCCAAAATATCGGTATCGGCAGCAAAAAAACGATATCATTGGATCCCTAGTCTCTACAAGCTTTGCACATCTAGAGAGGGAAATTGTTGCCCATTCTTCTTTGGAAAATAGCTCAAGCTGTCAGATTGGATGGAGAGCTTCTGTGAACAGCAATTTTCAAGTCTTGCCACAGATTCTCAATGGAGTTAGGTCTGGACTTTGACTGGGACATTTTAACACATGAATATGCTTTGATCTAAACCAGGGGTGGCCAACCAGTGGCCCGCTGAGCCCTCTGATGTGGCCCGCTACCTCCTGCTCTGGAATGGTGGGTTAGCAAGACCAGATCTCAGGTTTCCGACCCGTCATACCACAGCATCAGTGTTGTGAATGGAGCTGGTGGTAGAGGAAGAAAGCGGCTGTAGAGTAGAGCCCCATAAGCTGATGCTTCCTGTACAGCGCCGGCTTCTGCCACAGGCAGAGTCTATGGCAAAGTTCAGTTAACCCGCAGGATAGACACAGGTTGCACTACACTGCACCCGCGGTGTGGGTAAACCGCAGCACATCAGTGTGAAAGCAGTTTAGGCTCTTTTCACACGATCGGCCCTACCCAATTGGAACCCTCAATTCACCTCTACAGAGCGGCAGATGTAAACAGACTTTTGTCCGTTTACTCCCGCCTCCCTGCAATCCGATCCTCTAAAAAAAAAAGGGAGTCCCCTTCCATCTGGGTGGATCTGAGGGCCTAGAGAGTAGCTGTGACCCGTCATATGCCCGCGTCATTGTGGACCGCAACTGGTTACCAAGTTGCTTAAGTGGCCCTCGCTCTTAAAAAGGTTGGGCACCCCTGATCTAAACCATTCCACTAGATCTGGCTGTATGTTTAGGGTCATTGTCCTGTTGGAAGGTGAACCTCAGTCTCTTGCATATAGGGTTGCCCTGTATTTGGCTCCATCCATCTTCCCATCAACTCTGACCAGCTTCCATGTCCCTGCTGAAGAAAAGAAACCCCACAACATGATGCTGCCACCACCATGTTTCACAGAGGGGATGGTGTATTCAGGGTGATGTGCAATGTTAGTTTTCTGCCACAGTGTTAAGCTTTGAGGCCAAAAAGTTCAATTTTGGTCTCATCTGATCAGAGCACCTTCTTCCACACATTTGCGGAATCCCCCATACGGCTTCTTGCAAACTGCAAACAGGACTTCCTATAGCTTTCTTTCAACAATGGCTTTCTTCTTGTCACTCTTCCATAAAGGTCAGATTTGTGGAGAGTGCGACTAATAGTTGTCCTGTGGATCTCTGCAGCTCCTCCAGAGTTAATATGGGCCTCTTGGCTGATTAAAACTCCCTTTGCCTGGCCTGTCAGTTTAAGTGGATAGCCATGTCTTGGTAGAGTTGCCATACTCATTCCATTTTCGGATGATGGATTGAACAGTGCTCCGTGAGTTGTTGGGATAATTATTTTTTTTATAACCTAGCCCTGCTTTAAACTCTCCACAACTTTATCCCAGTCCTGTCTGGTGTGTTCCTTGAGCTTCATGATGCAATTTGTTCACTAAGGTTCTCTAGCAGACCTGTGAGGGCTTCACAGAACAGCTGTACTTATATTGAGATTAAATTACACACAGGTGTACTATATTTACTAATTAGGTGACTTCTGAAGGCAATTGGTTCCACTAGATTTTAGTTAGGTGTCAGAGTAAAGGGGGCTGAATACAAATACACGCCACACTTTCCAGATTTGTTAACCACTTAAGCCCCGGACCAATTTGCAGCCAAAGTACCAGGCCCCTTTTTGCGATTTGGTACTGCGTCGCTTTAACTGACAATTGCGCGGTCGGGCGACGTGGCTCCCAAACAAAATTGGCGTCTTTTTTTCCCCACAAATAGAGCTTTCTTTCGGTGGTATTTGATCACCCCTGTGGTTTTTATTTTTTGCGCTAAAAACAAAAATAGAGCGACAATTTTGAAAAAATGCAATATTTTTTGCTATAATTATCCCCAAAAAATATATATAGAAAACTTTTTTCCTCAGTTTAGGCCGATGCGTATTCTACATATTTTTGGGGAAAAAATTGCAATTAGCGATTATTGATTGGTTTGCGCAAAAATTGCGTTTACTAAATTGGGGATAGTTTTATAGCATTTTTACTAATATATATATATTTTTTTTTTACTAGTAATGGCGGCGATCAGCGATTTTTATTGTGACTGCGACATTATGGCAGACACATCGGACATTTTTGGGACCATTGTCATTTATACATAAATCAGTGCCATTTAAATGCACTGATTCCTATGTAAATGACACTGGCAGTGAAGGAATTAACCACTAGGGGGCGGGGAGGGGTTAAGTTTGTGACATGTTTTTTTACAGTAGGGGGCGTGGCTTTACATCTGACATCACTGATCGGCTTTCCCGATGACAGGGAACAGCCGATCAGTGACAGGCAGTGTAGGATGCACGGGGAGAGGTTTGTTTACACAGACCTCTCCCCGTTCTTCAGCTCTGTGACCCGATCGCGGGACACCAGCGGCGATCGGGTGCGCTGGTGCCACAGAGCTCAGAACCGGGTTGTGGGTGCGCGACCCACGGCTGGGCTCTTGAAGGGCCACGTACAGGTACATGGTTATGCCCGGCCGTGCCATGCTGCCGACGTATATGTGCAGGAGGCGGTCCTTAAGCAGTTAAACAATTTAAAAACACTTATTTGTTTATGAAGAAAAAAAAAAAAAGCAATATTTTTTAACTTTTGTTATAATAAATATCCCCAATACATACATTTTTCCTGTTTAGGCCGATATATTCTATATATTTTTGGTAAAAATAAAAATTGCAATAAGCATATATTGGTTTGTGCAAAAGTTATAGCGTCTACAAAAATAGGGGATAGTTTTATGGAATTTTATTTAATCAGTAATGGCGGTGATCTGCAATTTTTATCGTGACTGTGACATTATGGCGGACACTTTTGACACTATTTTGGGACTATTTATACAGTGCTATAAAAATGCACTGATTACTGTGCAAATGACACTGGCAGGGAAGGGGTTAAACACTGGGGTGCAATCAAGGGGTTAAGCATGTCCTAGAGAGTGATTCTAACTGTGGGGGGTCTACCACTCACATGACAGCGATCACGGCTACCAATCACAGGAAGCAGTGATCTCTGTCATGTCACTAGGGAGAATGGGGAAATCCCTCGTTTACATAAGCATCTCCCCGTTCTGCGGCTCCCTGACACCGGCGGACATCCGCGGGTCCCGCCAATTAAAGGGGACGTACAGGTACACCCATCGCTGCCATTGTATATATCGGCACACATCAGTCGGCAAGTGGTTTTATACCATTAAAAAAAACTCAAGAAAAATGCATCCCTTTAAATTATATGCATCACACTGGTCTGTTGTGGTCTAAAAGCACCTCCCCAGTGAAAACACAGCAAAAAAGTATTTAAAAAAAGAGGGCACCTGTGTCTAGTCACAACCTATGACAATTGCTGCAAAAATCACACATTTTCGGTGGCCATTTTCAGCAAGTTTTTTTCCATCAGCAATACACTGATAACGCCATTTCCAGTGGTTGATAGATCGGTGCATCCCTAGTAAATAGGCTTTAAATGTTTTGCTGCCTCCCCATTTGTATTGTTTCAATACCAATAGGTTTCACCTTTCATTTATGTGATATTTATGATAAAAACCCTAGCTTAGTTTGTGTGATGAAGTGGTAGTAAAACCAAAACTGAATGCAGCAACTTCTTGTACAGTAAGTTACAATGTACTACGTTTCAGCTTTTTCCCTCTGTTCTCACCTGGTGATCTGGCCAGTAACACCTCCTGTATTAGAGTGCCTCCACTGTGGCTGAAGGAGACCAGGGCAGCAGCAGTGTCAGTCTGGGGAGTGTGTTGTGTTAGATGTACTGGACAAATTGAAGCCATCACAGCTAGGAATCATTAAGCTGCAATTTGTGGTCACAGCTCAATATGCTTTATATTAGAAAAAGGTCCAGGAAACCTTAACTCCAACTTTAAATACTTTATTTGGACCAAACAACTGATGCAGCAGCTGTCAGCAATATAGAACATTAGCTAAATACAGCACCATTTCACCAGCAGTACAGGAACTTCCTGTCTCCAGCATAAAATAAAGCGTTTGGCTGAGGGCTTATCAGCCATTCACAGGAAGCCGGTGGAAATTGTGACATTCATCCACCTCTGCCAATCAGCAGAGAGCAGCACTTGTATTCATGCATAAAAATAGAACGCTCCCTATGAAGGGCTGAGTAGCATTTGTCCTGACTATTTTGTTCCAGGGAGAAGGTCCTATCACAGTGATGAGATGTACTGCTGTATGTAGGCGATACTACATACAGTTGTATATAGCACTGACAGCTACTGCATTGTTTAGGAAAATTTCTATTTGGTTTGAGTCAGCTTGGTCCAAACTATTAAGAGTCATAGTATTCCTGAAGTTAGAGCAGATTCACACTGCTGCTCTACAGTTTGGACAGATGACAATTGTATTTGTTTTAGGGCTGCAACTAACGATTATTTTCATAATCGATTATTCGAAACAATAATCGGCCAACTAATCGGTTAATAAGTGTGGTGTATAATTTAGTTACTATGTAAAGTTTTTTTTTGAAAAAAAAGGCAATTTATTCTTAAATATCTATATGCAGTGGTAAATATAAATAACCAACTATATGGTTAGGGAGCAAAAAAATTTTTGGCCAATTAGTTGTTGGGCAGATTAAAAAACACAAATTGCTGCAAAACCGCCTTACATGCTTTTCTGCAGCTTCTCCATTGAAGTATATTAGGGGTGCAACGGATCATCGCCGATCCGTGATCCGAACGGGTCACCCCGTCCGGATCGGCGCGCTCTGCGGCCTCGGCCTTAGGAAAGGCCGCGGCTTCGGCCTAGCTCCGGCGGCCATCTTGGTACACCCAGCAGCCTTAGGAAAGGCCGCGGCTTCGGCCTAGCTCCGGAGCGGCGGCCATCTTGGTACACCCGGCCACTGTTTACAATGTGATCGCTCCGTCAAATGACGGAGCGTTACCCCAGCCAACATTACAGTGGGGGAGATGATGTGGCTATTACAGTGGGGGAGATGATGTGGCTATTACAGTGGGGGAGATGATGTGGCTATTACAGTGGGGGAGATGATGTGGCTATTACATTGGGGGAGATGGGGCTATTACAGTGGGGGAGATGATGTGGCTATTACAGTGGGGGAGATGATGTGGCTATTACAGTGGGGGAGATGATGTGGCTATTACAGTGGGGACTATATGGTGGCGGAATTTTCACAGGTTTTTGCAAATTCAATTATTATTTGCTGATCCGAAAAATGATCCGATCCGTGACTCCTGATACGAGGATCGATCCGATCCGTGAGTTTTTTGATCCGTTGCACCCCTTAAGTATATTGAACCAAAAATGCACCTGTTTGCATTAAAAAAAAGTCCCTGACCCTTTCCAAACTGCATCGGCTGAAAAAAGCATAGATGTGAACGTGTCCCATAGTAAACCATGTAAATGAACTGTAGTGCAAAAAGCACCAAAAAAAACATTGATGTGAACCAGGCCTGAGACGTTTAGTAACATATTTGCGGATAAAAAAAAAAAAAAAAAACGAAAATTAGCCCTTTATAGTAGAAAAAAAAAAAAGCAGATAATCACTACTGTAGGGGTTCTTTTTTTACTGTAGAACTGTGAAAGTAATATTTACAGTAGCAATTATTTGCTATTTTTGTACTATAAAGGGCTCATTAGTTTTTTTACCCATTATGTTACTGGCCGATTAATAGATTATGAAATTAGTTGTTTCAGCCCTAATTTGTTTTACACCAAGTTCCCATGAACTGCGTTTTCTGAAAGCAATCAAAAATGCAACACGTATTAAACAAAATGCATCACTTTAATGAGAAGAAAAAAAAAATAAAAGTTTTTTTTCTTCTAAATTAGCTTATGGCAGAACTGCTGTTTTTTTCTCCGCTGTGCCCACTTTACCTGCTGGGACCTATGGAGTCGTGCTGAAGTCTTCACTACGTGTGTGTGTGTGCCACCATTTATAACTACAATTACTCTCCACAGCAGTGATATGAAAGCAGCTCCAGAGTCACAGGGACAGCTCTAGTACGCACGTAGTGAAGACTCCAGCATAACTCCCTAGGCACTGGCAGCACCCGCATATCTGCAATCACAGCACTGGCAAGGTGCAGTATGAGGAAGCACAGAGAAAAATAAAAGCAAGGGTATGCAAGTTCTGCTACTAGCAGCTCATTTTACTAAAAATAGACTTTAAGCCCAGGTTCACACTGAGCTGCAGGAATGAAGCCATACAAGTTCAGCTGAACTCACAATTTCACTCCCGATCTCGGCAGCGATTTCACAGACATCTGCACGGGTCAGATGTAAATCGCAAAAAAAGTAGTACAGAAACTACTTTTTGAAATCAGTGTGGCGCCGATTAGGACATGCCAAATTGCATGTCAAAACGCACCAATTCGAACCAGGGCTAAAAGGTAACCTGTCATAAGACAAACAGGGATTGTCACTGCAGACAAATAAAAATCGCTAGGTGCCTGCTTATGACCTAGTTTTAATCATTTAGAATCTTACTTTTAACCACTTTGGCTGATCTGCATACTTGTTCTAGTTCAGTTACTCAAAGCCAAGCAATTTTCAGTAGATCTGCAATGACTGTTGCCATATTTCCATCATAACAGCTTTGCTTTAAAAACAGAACTAAACAAAAATAAAAACATTTAAATTCAAAATTGGTTTTCAATGACGAGTTTCATTTCATGGCGATCCAGCCAGGAGGCCCTTCAGGTACATTTTACGGGAAGATATGGCTCCCAGTTGTGCTCTTGTGCCATAGCCCATGCCCCTTGTAACGACTACAAGCAGCCGTACAAACACAAATCGCCATCAGGAAGCTGGACCAGAGCAACAGGTTGCTGACCCTGGAGTGCATGTAGAGAAAAGTGTCTAAAAGAAGGCTGGAGATATATGGTGCTTTAGAAACCTAAATATAGTCTAATTAGAGAGAGGCTGGGTTTACACTGCCCTGCGGAGCGGCTCTCAGAGGGGGTCTGGTGCATCCTTGTTCACTGTTTCAGACCAAATTTTTGGCTGAATTTGGACCTGAAAATGGACCAGAAGACGCACAGGACTCTGCAGCTGTCCTGGAGCTGTGTGAACCGGCTCCATTGAGAGCTGGTCACAATCTCCTGACATGCTAATTGAATGCGGGAAAACCTACATCTAAAATTCGCAATAGTGTGAACCCAGCCTTAAGAGCTACTTTCAAGAGCAACTCAGGCATTAAAGTTAAACTGACATCACCAGACACGTTCTTAGCATATATTGTCCTTTGTGTCCCACAGGAGCAAGCACTTGGGTCCTCTTTGTTCCCCTGGAATGTTGTCACTGGTCCTGCCATGTATGCAATGACATCAGAAGGTGTGGCAATATGACCAGAGACCAGCGGGAAAAGAGGATCTGTGAAATCAATCACTACCAGAACCGGTGTACATAACGTAAAGGCAAGTTTTACTCCATCTTGGGTCATCTCCTTGACAAAACCAGACATTCTGGATTAGATGGAGAGAGCAGCAAAAAAAACACAACTAATATTTAGGTGCCCAGAGTCAGGTTTTAAAATTTAACAAAACAAGTGTTTGTCTGTTTTTGCTCTAAACATAATGGTCCCTAAAACAAAATTTGTAAATATAAAGAAAAAAAAGAAAAAAGAAAAAAATCAAAGAACTCCAATATGATACAGCAATGAAAACGTTTATTTTTTTTTCTTTACCAAAAATACAAAAAGGCATGTTTTAATGGTCATGAACACATGCAGAAAAAAAAGTTCTAAATAAACATGCATCATGAAAACTAGGGGAAGTGTTAAACTGATATTAATACTATTATTCTTAATCCTGTGCATTAAAATATGTAGCACACGATACAGAACAGAAGCAATCCGCTTCTGCCTAGTTACACATACTTATTGCAACTCCACTTAGGATTTAAATCCAAAAAGGAAAAAATCATTTACTAAAAACATTGCCATTTAAAATAGCAAAGTTATGAATGTTTTTACAACAGTGCTGCAAGCCTATGGTCCTGCCCAAAATCCATTCACATGTGGACAAATCAAATACTGGTACCCAGAGCTTGCAAACATTGAGCAGAAAAGTAATTACACAAAATGCAAACTGCATTTTCAGCACAAAAAAATGCAGCAGGTGATTACAGAAAAAAAAAAAATAAAAAAAACTGGCTAGCCATTTACACCAGACAAATCGCGCATTAATAATAATAAAAAAAAAGCATCTTCTGCATCTATGGTCTGCCATCTTCTCAAATCTATTAGACGTTCCAAACACATCTAAAAATGGCCATGAAGCAGATATGTAAATGCATGTTGAACCCAAAAGACTTGTTAAAAATGGTAACACAAGCTTACCACATACTGTATACAGTTACGTTTTGTCAAACAAAAAAATATATAATCCAAGTGGGGTTCAATAAAAACTTAAATGTCAATTTCTGTGCAATCTAGGCCAAAAAGGTTTGTTCCAATCGCATCCCTTTTTAAGGACTGAAAATAAATCAGTGTTGGCATGTGCATAACTTGCTATGAAGTCTCTTTACAGCTCTTTACCACTAAGATTGTGGAAACAGATGACATTTGTTGGCATGTCAAGCAGTTGCAGATCTCAGCTGTAGCAACTCTCAACAAAGGGTTAAAACTCAGAAAAGTGTTTAGAACCTTGATTGTACCAGAGCCATAAGTCCTCTTTCACACAAAATTGTCTGTGTACGAACTCCACTTTTCTCAGCAGGGATCGATCCGCTGATCCCCCTGAGCAGGCAGATGACAGGTCCGTCTCCGCTCACTGTGCTGAGACAGACTTGTCAGAGCCCTGCTGTCCTCTATGGAGATCAGATGAAAAAGGACCGCCTGTCCGTTTTCATCCGATTATCCAGACAGATGGAAAATAGGGTTTCCATCCATCTGAATTTCACAGACAGGATCGGATACCGGTGGATGTCAGCGGACATGTCACCGCTGACATCCACCACTCCATAGAGATGCATGGAGCGTCCAATCAGATCCGCCTGAAAAACAGACAGGCGGACCTAATCGGAAAGCCGGTGTGAAAGGGGCCCAATAGCAGATATGCACTTTTCTGCCTGCCAATTTGTAGAAACGCCCTCCTTACTGGTTGCCAGCCGCTATATATTCCACACTTGCCGGTTACACTGTTGTATGTTGTGGGGGGAAACCAGCTTTGAATCCATCCGAGTGGCTGAGGCTAGTGAGCAGCAAAGTAGAAACATTATAACAAACAGGCCACCAAAAAGGTAAAAGCATTAGTGGCTTTTAGAAGATCTATAATTCTATATAAGTGACCCTGTGCGGTCATGTGAAAACTGTAATCTAAATTTATGTGTAAAAATGTGAAATCTGCTGTATACGATTTATCCATATATACCATTGACTAATTAGATTTCAATGCCCATTAAAACAGTTCTACAGATCAAAAAAAAAAAAAAAAACGTTCAAAATTAGAAACTCAAAATTTTCTGTATCATCACACAGAAAGACCTCAATCTACACACAATTTTCAACCACCCTTTAAAGCAATTACAAACGGCGTGGATAGGCAGATAACGATGGCCCTCTCATGAAATCACTGTAAGGGTAATCGGACTGTGATTCATTCATGCGACGGAAGTCCAGCTGAGATTTGGGTGGCGACCGGCGGAAAGGATCCTGTGATTCCTGTGTTAAACGGCGATAATCAGCTAATTCTGAATAACGGCGGTCAGAAGCAAGCCTGCTGTCGAAACAAAAGGAAGTTTTAATAAGGAAAAAAAAATCTTCAGCAAAAATAAAATAATCTGTTACATATCAAGGCTGTACATTAGGAAAGTTTAAGACTTAATATACAAAAATTGGAGTAATGACGACATTGAATACTTCTACTGTGTTTCAAGATGGAGGGACCACACTAAAACTAAGCTACTAGCTTTTAGCAAATATTTATACCTACCACTGCAGATATGGTGAAGTTCTACAACATCTAAGCAGTTACAATTTTATAAAACTATTAGGTCCCTCAGTTCTACACTTCTATATGCAATGTCATAGTCGTGCTGCCTGTGCCCTGCTGGGGAGATTCTTTTGGGTCCTGTCCTCAATACCAGGCCAATTCTGACATTTCACATACATGTAAAAATCAATTTTTTTGCTCGAAAATGGCTTAGAACCCCCAAATATTTAAGCCAATATATAAATTGTGGACATTCATGAATGGCGACAAACTACGGTACTTAAAATGATCCATAGGTGATGCTTTAAAAGCATTTGCAGGTTACCAGTTTAGATTTACACACGAAGTTTGGTGCTTAAATTATTGCTCTCACTCTGACGTTCGTGGTGATACCTTGTGCGGTGCAATCACCTTTAACATTTACCTGTGGGACCGACATGTGCATTCGCCGCGGCGGGTGACTACTAAGTGACAGGGGAGCACGGGGGATATAATAGTCATCGCTTCTCGTTACCGACGTCACACAGTGGGAGGAGCCGCTTCAGTTCCCTCACTGAGGCCAGAGTTGGATGCCACTGGCCGCATCGTTACTGGGCTTCCCGAACGCTTGGGAGAGCCTGGTAAACTTGGCAGGGGAAGGGTGGGACCCCATTCCGCCACCTGTAAAAGTATTCCAGCTGCTGCCCAGCAGCTCCGAGTACTTTTACATTAAAAAGGATGGCCAGCCATATATATAAAAAAAAAAAAAAAAAAAAAAAATGTATAACCGCTTCCCTATATACTGTGGCCGGTAGGGAAGCAGTTAAAGTAAAAAACAGGTCCTTTACATGCACTTTAATCAACCAGCAAGGACAGGGACCAGTGAAGCATGCACCTTGATTTGGAGGGCTGCTAGTGTGAGGTGTTTAGTTAATTTGGCAAAGCAACAAGGGGGTGTGGAGCATGGAGCACAATAAGAGTGGGCAGAATAGTTACATAGCTAATCTAGTTGGAAAAAAAAAAAAAACACATAAAAACGTCCACCCAGTTCCAACAGAAGAAAAAAATAAAAAATAAAAAATAAAAAATAAAAAACACACACACACACACACACACACACACACACACACACACACACACAGCCACAGGAGAGATAGTGGAGAAGTGGTAAAGATCATAAGCAACTCTGTATAGAAAGGCGAAGAGGAGCGAAGTCCCAATGTATTAAGAACTGAAAGTAGTAAGCAAAGACGACACTGAAGACTTGGTGGAGCCCGACGTACCAGGACCGTACAAAAAAAAAAAAAAAAAATGTCAGTTTGTTCAGCTTCACTAGAGAGGATAGGCATAAGGGAATTTCTGTATATTCAGCTTGTTACACTTAGCATTCTCTATTCCTCTGTGACAAACTGGTGATGTAGGAATGCCTAGGAGTCACACCTGGTAACATGCAGCATGGAGCACCAACAGATATGGCAAGAGGAAAGCAAGAGTGCAGAAATATTGCGGGACCAGTAACATAGTAAAGATCAGTGGGTGGAAGAAACGTGATTCACCCCGAGATTGCCTTAAAAGAAATGCATGGCTTACGATGCCCAAAAAAATATCCAACAGAAGACAGCACTCACGGTTAGAGGTCGACCGATATATCGGCCGGCCGATATATCGGCCGATATTTGGCGTTTTTTAATTAATCGGCATCGGCCGATTCTGCTGATAAAAAAGGCCGATTATAACTTCAGCCGTGACTTGCAAAAGACTTCTGTAATAGAAGTCAATGCAAGTTGCCTGAGTCTTCCCCTTCTCCTCTCTGGGCATTCTGCCAAAAAAAGACCAAAGTGTTACAATGATTACAATGTTTACACTTAATGAATAAACTCGGCTGTGTGGAGGAGTTCTCAGTTTAACCATTTAAAGACTAAATCTTTTCTGACACTTGTTGCTTACAAGTAAAAATCCTGTATTTTCTCCTAGAAAATCACTTGGAACCCCCAACAATTATATATGTTTTTTTTAACAGAGACCCTAGGGAATAAAATAGCGGTTGTTGCAATATTTTATGTCACACGGTATTTGCGCAGCGGTCTTTCAAACGCATTTTTTTTGGAAAAAAATACACTAACAGTAAAGTTTGCCGATTTTTTTTTTTTTTTTTTTTTTTTTTTCGTCCTAAAGTTTTGATTACCTATTTTTGTGTATTTAATATATAGTTTTTTTTAAAATTATACATACAAGTGAACTGATTGGAGGTTTGTTTTGTTTAATAAATGTTTAAATGTAGGAAATTTTTTGTATCACTTAAAGCTGCTTTCACACTGGAGCGGGCAGCGTTGACGGTAAAACGCTGCTAGTTTTAGCGACGCTTTACTGTCATTTTAGCGACGCTATTCGGCTGCTAGTGGGGCACTTATAGCCCAGCTAGTGGTCGAGGAAGGGGTTAAATGCGCCGTGAATCGCCGCTGCCAAATCGCATTGCAGGCGCTTCAGCAGCGGTGCCCATTCATTTCAATGGGCAGGAGTGGTGGGGGAGCAGTTAACACCGCTCCAAAGATGCTGCTTGCAGGACTTTTTTTTTTTAAGGTCCTGCCAGCGCATCGCTTCAGTATAAAAGCACTCGGGCTTCCACACAGACTGCAGGGGAGACGTTTTGCAGGCAGTTTACAGGCACTATTTTTAGCCCAAAAGCGCCTGAAAAACGCCCCAGTGTGAAATCTCATTAGATTTTATGAGATGAAGGGAAAAAATAAAAAAAATTAAAAAAATCGGCCTAACATATCGGCCCAAAAAATCGGCATCCTATATCGGCCATCGGCCGCCGCGATTTCTAAATATCGGCATCGGCATCGGCCAGAGAAAAACCCATATCGGTCGACCTCTACTCACGGTATTCTACACATACCAATACAAAAGTAAAGTCACCAAAATAAATGTTTTGCACTGTCCAAGGCGTAGCGATTTACTGGAGTTTTTCAGGCATTTTTTTCTCTTTAAGCGTTTTTGCAGCTTTTTAGAAGCATTTTTAAAACATTTTAGAAGTGTATTACAAGTGTTTTACAGCTTCAGCCATTTTTGTTTAGCCAATATAAAGCACTAGGGAGAGGAAATTAAGGGTGGAGAGCTGCTGTTGAAGCAGAAAACGATTAAAAAAAAAAAAAATAATAAAAGTCAGGCATTTCTATTGGTCGACAGAGCCAAATAGAAGCTCATGTACTTTGAGCTTAAGGCGACAGAAAACTCATGTGAACAGGGGCCATTGAAATGAATGGGATTTGGCTTGTTGTGCATTTTAGAGATACAAGCTGAAAATCCTTCTGTCGCCAAAAGTAAAACGCAGGTCGCTTTAAAAAGTACAGAAGCTTTTTTTGGCAGATTACAGGCGTTTTTATTCCTTTACATTGGTGACCTTTTGAACTTCAAAACGCCTGTACAAAAACACCACTTGTAAAATAGCAAAGCCTAGATGTGAGCAGAGCCTTATACATGAACCAATTGAATCCAATACGTGCATAAAACAGCTATCATAATTAAATAAATTTTCTGGTTAATTCCAGACACAGAGCACCCTGAAAAAGACCATCACTTTACTGCAAATGATTTTCCACTTTCTATGAACTTTTTGGGATGTATTCAAGAACACTTTATGAATTGTGGATTTAATTATTTGAGCTGTTTTATGCATCTTATATTGGATTCACTTGGTTTATGTTCTTACACAGCGCAACATTTTGGTGAATCTCTTTGCAGGTTTTTTTAAACCAAATTTAATGGCTAATCAATCTAAAGATTGACAGCGCAGTGCCGCAAAAGTTAAAGTGGTTCTAAAGGCTAAAGGTTTTTTTTACCTTAATGCATTCTATGCATGAAAGTAAAAAAAATAAACCTTCAGTGTGCAGCTTTCCTGCTTCTACTCATCTGAGCCCGATCCAGCAATGTGCGTGAGAGCTGAAGCTCTCCACCTCTTTATTGGCCAAGACACAGCAGCAAGAACCACTGCTGTCAATCACAGCCAGTGAGAACAGAGTGGGAGCGAGCTACGCTCTGTGCGTCTCAAACACATCGGAAGAAAGCATGCACGAGTGCCCTCAGAGTAGGCAGCTTGCCAAGGGGACACTCAGCAGGTGGCACAGGCCAGAGGAACCTTCAGGATAAGGGCTGCTCTGTGCAAAACCATTCCACAGAGCAAGCAAGCATGACAAGTAAAAAACTGAACCTTTGAAAACACCTTTAACACTGGCCTTGCCACACCGGGGTCTTCATTTCAAATTCAGGTCTGGACACTATCTGCCTGGAGTGTGCACTCTCCCTTGTGCTTGCGCGGGTGTACACCGTTTTTCTCCCACACGAAAAAAAAAAAAAAAAAAAGATATGCTGGTAGGTTAACTGCCCACTGTGTCTGCATGCAAGCAAGATAGGGACCTTATAAGGGATTGTAAAGGTTGCATTAAGGTGCAAAAACACCTGACAATGCCACTCACCACCCCCCCCCCCCCCCCCCCCCCCCCCCCCCCCCCCCCGTTTTACTTACCTGAGCCCGTTCGCCCCCGATGTCCTCTTCGCCGCTCAGCCTGGCCATTGATTGTCTAGAGTGGATGGATTGAAAGAAGCGCAGCACTGGCTCGCTGTTCTACTTTATTAAAAAACAAACATCTACTCACCCCTAAACACTTACCCGACAATCACTGATCCATCACCTTTGTCTCACAGGAGACAGTGTGCACACAGTGGGAGCCATAGGCTCCTGTTAGTCAAACTCATGCGGGGAAGGAGCAGGGACACAGGATACCGGCAGTGTGTGGACACAGTCCGGCACATCAGCACGGGTACCCCCTTAGCAACCCCCTGGGTGAGAGGGCATTTGGGAGGAAAGAGGAGCAGACAGCACAGGCGGGAAACTGAAAAAGAGGTAGTAAGGGACTGCTCAGTGCAATGTTGTTGCACAAAGCAGGCAAGTACAAAATAAAAAAAAATAAGAATTTACCAGTACGTTAATACAACCCCAAAACAAGATTATGCATTTCTACTACAAATAATTATGATTTAGCCATAAGAGCATGTATCTGTTCTGCTACGCGTCGGCACAGTAGTGGAGTTACATACCTTTTATAACTGTCAATCGTCTTCTTGTAGCTGTCGGCAGCCGAGCTTAGCGGCGGTGAAAGGCGGGTGCGCTCGTACATCGGCGCATCTACTGAAGACGACAGAGACGAGTAAGCAGACTGCATTCCAAGGCCACCCATCTGAGTAGTAGTATCATAGACTGAACTCTGCTGTGGACGATAAGCACTAGCCAGTGCAGCGGACGACGCATATGGGGAACTGGAAGAATGTGACGGATAAAGACTGGACGAGGTCTGAGAGCTGTAAGAAGCTGCAGGTAGATGGGACCCATAACTGGCAGACAGAGACGATCCTTGATTGCTATAGGCTGTAGAACTTTGTGAGCCGAATGAAGGCTGTGTTTCTGTCCCAAAAGCTGAGGACTGGCTGTCATATCCACCTTGATTGCCAAAGGCAGATGCAAGTGCACTGGCTCGGGTTCCATATGCAGCAGATAAAGACGACGACTGACTACCGTATGCAGCAGACAATGATGAAGTTGGTTGATCCCCATAGGCAGATGGTAAGGAACCATAGCCTGATGCTGAAGCACGGAGTTTTGATGCAAGTGAAGCAGTGGACTGTGCAAGACCAAAGGGTGACCTTGTAGGTGATCTTCTTAGGGGACTGCGATCTCGAGAATAATAAAGAGGCGGAGAAGGTGGGCGCATTCTACTGTCAAAAGCATAACGTGCATTATCACCTGAATAATGCTCATAAGGCGATTTTAGAGCAAAGGATGCATAGGCTGCTTCAGCTGCCCTCCTACGATTATATGCCTCAGAACGGTTTTGTGGATTTTCTCGAATATCATGAGGCCTACGTGCGCGATTATTATGAGCATTACCATTCGCATTCATAGGCCTTGAAACTTTATTTGACATCTCCACGTTAATCCGTTTTCCTTTTATCTCCTTTCCATTCAGATTCTCGATAGCTGACCTAGCGTCACTTTCTTTCTCCATATGAACGAACGCATAGTCTAAGGTAGTACACAGTGGGAGGGGGGAAAAAAAAAAAAAAAAATGTTATAGACATTGAAATATGCGGAATATCATTAAATGTACAAGTCTGATTAGGTTATCTGAAGTTTTAAAAGAATCTCGTTTTGATGCAAAAACCACCGCATTTGTAAAACCAAAACACTAAAGATACATTTTTTTATATATACATACACACACACTATAGATGAAAGATTCTTTTCAAATTTCAGGTAAAAGAAAAACTATTCTTTATTCAAATGCTTTAGAAGGCAAGTAAAAACTGAACACCAGTCAAAACTGCCAAACAGTTCAAATTCATATGAGAACTGTTTAGCTTCAAAAATATTTGGAAATATTTTAAACCATGCCCGCGATTCATTTATACTACTGCAATCTGTGCCATCTGACTGCTCAGATAACAAAAACTTCAGTATTTTTTATTAAGTAAGGTCATAAAGAAGGTGAATACTTACAACACAAGTTCTTTCCCAGCACTAAGAACTAACTATAGGTGGCTTACAATTACTGCTATAGCACTCTGTTTGCGCGTATCTCCATATCTTCTGCATGCAAGGACACCACCCAGAGTGTTTTGCCTTCTGAACTTCTGTTTTAAGTGTTCCCCATTTACTTAATAAAATGCTACCGCACTATAAGCTTTGTCTAATATGGTCTCCAAGGGTCAATGTGCAAAATAGTTTGATCTGATTGGATTTGCACCACATGGTGGAGCTTGTTTGGCAGAGGAAAAAAAAAGCGTACATGCACAGGAGGCATTATCTTTTAGGCTTCATGTACACGCGACGTTGTTCAACCTCTCCTGAACGATTTAACTTGACAGCTAGAAACCGGCGTCTAACAGCCGCATTTACGTCTAGAGGCATTTGAAAAAAATATATATATATTTTTTTTAAATAACCACAAATGAAAAACGCTGTAATCAAAACATGGCTAAGCGCAAGTTACCGCAGTTGGAATGCCTCTAAACACAGCTTCTGAAAGCTATTTTTGGGTTCCAAAAAAAGCCTCTAAACACAACTGCCTGGAAATGAACCTGTGTACATGTACTGATAAGAAAACAGAGGAGAGTTAAGGAGCAGTTAAAAAAAAATGCCCAACTGCTCCTAAACGTCCATACCAGCAGCAGTGTACAAGAGGCCTTAATGCTTCATGCACTGGGGCTGTTCTAAACGGGCAGGAGAAACACAGCTGCAAACACTCCTAAGGCCTCATTGTACGCTGCTGCTGGTAAACCAGAGGTACCCAACTGCTGGCCCGCGGCGCCCTCCGATGTCTTGCTCCGAGATGACGGGACAGCAAGCCCGGATCGCGGGTTCCCGACCCTCCATCTCAGAGCATTAGTGCGAAGAACGGAGCCGCCGCTAGAGGAAGCAGAGCCGATGCCTCCTGTATAGCGCCGGCTCCTTCACAGGAAGAGCGATACCAAATGTACTCCGCCTGTGTGAGACAGGAAGCATCGGCTCTGCTCTCCACTGCAGCTGCATGCTTCGGTCACAATTATGCTCAGTGATGGCAGGTCAGGACACAGGAACCTGCGATCTGGGACAGCAGCCACCAGTACCCCGCCAGTAGTACCAGGACCTGTCAGCGGTACCCACCGGCAGTACCAGCCAGCTGCAGGAATCCTAAGGAAGAAGTGAAGATTGAGGTCAGTTGAGCAGGTAAACTGCTGTGCATCAGTGTGGAAGCAGCCTTAGGCCCCTTTCACATGATCGTTACGATCGGGTCCGCCTGTCTGTTTTTCAGGTGGACTCAAATGGACTCTCCATTCACCTCTATGGAGCGGCAGATGTAAACTCGACTATCTGCAATCCGATCTCCTTTTAAAAAAAAAAAAAAAAAAACAGAAGGCGATCTGTCCCCTTCTGTCTGGGCGAAACTGAGGGCCCGTAGGGAAGAGCGGGTTGCATGTGTGTCTGCTGTACATATGCAGAGTGGACACAGACCTGCCATCCCCCATTTACGCTCATTGTGGCCTGCAACCTCCTCAAAAGGTTGGGCACCCCTGTGGCAAACGGATGTTTAGGAGCAGTTGGGCATTTTTTATTCAACTGCTCCTGAACTCTCCTTTATCTTATAAGCAGTTGTGCTTAGAGGCTGCGTTTTTGCAGCTCTAGCGCCACGCCTCAGAATGCCCTGGTCCTGGTTTTTATTTGCAGCTTTAAAATGCCTATGCCATTTACAGCTCAAAAACGCCATGGTAGGCTTGAGGCCATAGGCTAACGTGGAGAGGCATTTTTAAGCTGCAAAAAACGCTCTTAAAAGCGGCTGTAAAAACGTCCGTGGGCAAGAGGCCTTAGACGTGTTCTTTTTCAAAAGCATTGGGCGCATCAAGCGCTTGGACGTCTATTAATTTTGTTGGCCAGATTTATTCTGGCCATTGAAATAAAGACAAAAAATAATGCTCAAGCACTAAACACACATGCCTCTAAGCTCCCCAGACTATAAATACCTATATAGTATGCATGGACATATAGAAAACATGAAGTTTAGAGGCAGAGACAAGCTCAAACACCTTGAAAAGCAGCATTTTTTATATCAATTGTGCATGAGGCCTTACATAAGTACATTAATGAACTGTATTTTACTGCTATGGCTGGCAGCAGGCTCCATACCTGGGATGTGGGTAAAAGCTGGGAAATATTTGCTGGATAGTTTATGCTTGCAAATGTCCATGAGGCCATAATTCAGCCAACCTCATTTCCAGAGAAAAGGAGTAGGAGGAAGAAAAAAATAATTATATTTAGAGGCGGTGTTAAAGTGGCAAGAACCATCATATCTGCAGCTGGAATCACAGCTACAGCCACCAAGCTAGAGTTGGAAGATTTTCTGCCCCCCAAAAAAAAAAAAAAAAACCCAACTTGATTCACGATTCAAAGCAAGTTTTTTTTATTTTTGATGGACACCGCGCCGGTCCTGAGGAGCTGCGGGCAGGAGTTTAGACGAGTCCGCGGCGCCCAGCCTCGCGGACTAGGCCGAAGCCGTGGCCTTGCCTAAAAACTCCTGCCCGCAGCACCGGCACGGTGTAAGCGTCCGGTCCTGGTGAAAGAAAAATAAAAAAATCTATTTGTTGAAATTTTGAATCGATTTGACCTTGCAACTCACATCAAGATTTAAATCGATTTTTTCCCCCAGCCCTACACCCAGCCAATAAAAATCAATGACAGGCTTACAGTATCCACCGCTGTTCACATATAGCTGCACACCACAGGGTTACCTGCAGTTAGGGTGATACGTCCGGGCCTGGCAAAGTCAGCTCCGTCCAGGTACCGACATCTGTCCCCAACGACAGGCAACTGCCTTGTGTGTGGTAGCCATCAGTCTATAAAGGCTGAGCACCCGCTTGTATTCGCATGCCCCTTTGATTCCAGGCGCAAGAACCCACTGATTCTTGCCACTCGAATCTGGTGGCTGCAGCTAAATGGATGGAGGCCTTAAAGTAGATCAATCACACAAAGGCCATTCTGTGAATCAGGAGATGGGGCCAAGCTATAGTTAAATAAAGAGTCCATACACCATAGGCATATAAATTTAAATTACCTTTTGTTTAGGAACTACCCATTGATTTTACATTTCATTTAGCCACTTGCAGACCAGCCGTCGTTAGACGTCCACAGGTGGGCTCCCCTGTGCGAATCGCCATAGCTGTAAGCCAGCCACTTTAAGGGCTAAAGGGGGCATGTGACACTGGAGCCGATGCGCACCAGGGAAGTAGAGAGGGATCTGCGGTTCCTAGTGATCAGGAACGACGATCTCTACTCCCGGTCAGTTATTTTCCCCCAGTTAGAAACACCTCCCTAGGACACACTTAACCCCTTGATCACCCCCTAGTGTTAACCCCTTCTCTGCCAGTGACATTTATACAGTATTCAGTGGCTATTTTTTAGCTCTGATGGCTGTATAAATGTCAATAGTAACAAAAGTAGTGTCAAAAGTGTCCGATCTGACACACACACAGTATCTCACAAAAGTGAGTACACCCCTCACATTTTTTGTAAAATTATTATATCTTTTTATGTGGCAACACTAAAAAAATGACACTTTGCTACAATGTAAATTAGTGAGGGTACAGCTTGTGTAATTTGTAAATTTGCTGTTCCCTCCAAATAACTCACACAGCCATTAATGTCTAGACCGCTGGCAACAAGAGTACACCCAAGTGAAAATGTCCAAATCGGGCTCAATGAGCCATTTTTAGTCCCCGGAGTCATGTGACTCGTTAGTTTTACAAGGTCTCAGGTGTGAATGGGGAGCAGGTGTGTTCAATTTGGTGTCATCGCTCTCACTCGCTCAAGCTGGTCACTGGGATATTCAACATGGTACCTCATGGAAAAGAACTGAGGATCTGAAAAAAAGAATTGTTTCTCTACATAAAGATGGCCTAGCCTTTAAGATTTCCAAGACCCTGAAACTGAGTTGCAGCATGGTGGCCAAGACCATACAGCAGTTTAACAGAACAGGTTCCACTCAGAACAGGCCTTGCCATGGTCAACCAGAGGTTCACTGCATGTGCTCAGTGTCATATCCAGAGGTTGTCTTTGTACGAGTGCTGCCAGCATTGCTGCAGAGGTTGTAGGTGTAGGGGGGGGGGGGGGGGTCAGCCTGTCAGTGCTCAGACCATACGCCACACATTACATCAAATTGGTCTGCATGGCTGTCGTCCCATAAGGAATCCTCTTCTAAAGATGATGCACAAACAAGCCTGCAGTTTTCTGAAGACAAGCAGACCAAGGACATGATTGCTCGAACCATGTCCTGTGGTCTGATGAGACCAAGATAAACTTATTTGGTTCAGATGGTGTCAAGCATGTGTGGCGGCAACCAGGTGAGGCGCACAAAAGACAAGTGTGTCTTGCCTACAGTCAAGCATGGTGGTGGGAGTGTCATGGTCTGGGGCTGTATTAGGGCTGTATTTGTGCTGCCGGCACTGGGTAGCTATGGTTCATTGAGGGAATCATGAATGCCAACATGTACTGTGACATACTGAATCAGAGCCCCTCTCTTCGGAGACTGGCCCGCAGGGCAGGATTCCAACATAACCCCAAACACCTCCAAGACCACTGCCTTGCTAAAGAAGCTGAGGGAAAAGGGGATTGACTGACAAAGCATGTCTACAGACCTAAACCCTATTGAGCATCCTCAAGCGAAAGGTGGAGGAGCGCAAGGTCTCCAACATCCACCAGAGCTCCATGGTGTCATCATGGAGGAGTGGAAGAGAACTCCAGTGTCAATCTGTGAAGCTCTGGAACACTCAATGCACAAGAGGGTTAAAAGGCAGTGCTGGAAAATAATGGTGACCACACAAAATATTGACACTTTGGGCCCAATTTGGACATCACTTGGGGTGTACTCACTTTTGTTGCCAGCAGTTTAGACATGAATGGTTGTGCGAGTTATTTTGAGGGGACAGCAAATTTACACTGTTATTCAAGCTGTACACTCACTACTTTACATTGTAGCAAAGTGTAATTTCTTCAGTGTTGTCACATGAAGATATAAATCATTTACAAAAATGTGAAGGGTGTGCTCACTTTTGTGAGATACTGTAGTGTATAATCTCTCTCTCTCTCTCTCTCTCGTGACAAGTAAATCTTAAAGCCTGGCTAGTGGCTCAGAACTTGAAATTTTGAGCCTTGATAGGGAGGATTCTATTTACTTAAAGCAGAGGTTCACATTTCTAACATGTTACACCCATATTCAGGGTGTAACACATTAAGAACAGACCAGTCGCCGCTCTGACAGCTAGCAGGGTATCTTCTATCGGCATCATATATCGGCCGCCGCAATTTCTAAATCGGCCAGAGAAAAACCCATATTAGTCGACCTCTAGGAGACAGCAATTGTGGCTGTCGGATTGTAGTTTTCAATGTACTACCACGGGACTCATTTAGTCTTCCTGTCAGATTGTATCTGCTTGCCCGTATGATGTATGGGCAGATACACTGAGGCCTACAGGAGACCTGCATTACACCAGATGGTGCATTGCTTTAGAGCGGTGGTTCTCAACCTCAGTCTTCCAGTATCCATAACAGGCCACGTTTGGGGAATTTCTCTTAGATAAAATAGCTGTCCAAAATACCAAGCCATTGACTGATTTAAAGCACCTGTGCAAGATAAAGGGAAACCTGCAAACATGGCCTGTTGGGAGTACTTGAGGACTGAGGTTGAGAACCACTGATTTTAGAGGGTCCAGAAACAAAATGAATGCACTTTTTTTACCTGCAGAAAAACGTACATCTATTTTTTGTTAACCGCTTCCAGACTGCCGCACGTCGGCAGAATGGCACGGGTGTGCAAAAAGGCGCACCCGTACATCCCTTCGTAATACTGGGCTAGAAGGTGCATGCCCACGGACTCGATGTCCATCAGTGGCCCGCAATGAGGAGAGGCAGAACGGGAAATTCCTATGTAGACATGGCATTTCCCTGTTCTGCCTAGTGACACGACAGGGATCTACTGCTCCCTGTCATCAGAAGAAGTGATCTCTGTCATGTCCTAGGTAAACCACCTCCCCTACAGTTAGAACACGCTAAGGGAACACATTTGACCCCTTATTCGCCCCCAGTGTTTAACCCCTTCCCTGCCAGTGACATTTACACCGTAATCAGTGGCTATTTTAGCTATGATCACTGTATAAATGTCAATGTCCCAAATTGTGTCAAGTGTCCAATATGTTCAATTTTGCAGTCACGATAAAAATTGCAGATCACCGCCATTACTGATAATTAAAAAAAAATAATTAATAATGAAAAGTCCCTAAATCTATCCCCTATTTTTTTAGACGCTATATATCAGTATACACTTATTGCGATTTTTTTTTTAACCAAAAATATGTAGAATACAAATCGGCCTAAGCTGAGAAAAATTTGTTTGTTTATATTTTTGGGGATATTATAGCAACAAGGTGATTAAATACCACCAAAAGAAAGCTCTATTTGTGTGGGGGCTGTCAATTTTGTTTGGGTACAATTTCGCACGACCAACTGTCAGTTAAAGTGACGCAGTGCCGAATCGTAAAAATGCTCTGGTCATTAAGGTAGTAAAATCTTCTGGAGCTGAAGTGGTTAAAAAGGTGAACTTATCCTTTAACCACTTGCCGACCGCCTTCTGCAGAAAGGCGACTCTGCCGCGCAAACAGACATACCTGTACGTCAGTCCGTGCATGAGATAGTGAGGGCGAGTGCGCAGATCGCCACCATTACCAGTAAAAACAAAAAAAAAAATGAAGTCCCTAAATCCATCCCCTATTTTGTACACGCTATAACCTTTGCGCAGATATACGCTTATATGGAATTCTTTTTACCAAAAATATGTAGAATATAATTGGCCTAAACTGATGAAGAAATTAGATTTTTTTTGGATGTGTATTATAGCAGAAAGTAAAAAAAAAGAAAATGTATACATATATACACACACATTTTATTATTGCTTTTTTTGGTTTACAGCCAAAAAATAGAACTGCAGGAGATGATCAAATACCAAACGAAAGCAATTTGTAAAGGGGGGGGGGGGGACGGACATCTGTTTTGTTTGGGTACAACGTCGCACGACCAATTGTCGGTTAAAGTGACGCAGTGCCGTATCGCAAAAAATGGCCTGGCCATTAAGGGGGTAAATCCATCCAGGGCTGAAGTGGCAATTACCCTCTATCGGCATCTCTCAACCTTTAAAACATAGCCTTGAAATAATTTTAGGAGCTCAGAGAACCCCCAGCTAAAAAGGACTATAGTTACAACTCATGGTACATTAGTGTGATGATCAGTGAGAAGAGGGGGCAGTTTGCAGGGAGAAAAATAAAATTTTAGATGCGAGGATAACCTATAAGGGGCGGGACTGCATCGCCTGGGTTTGACAATGGACATGTTCACATGATTTAATTTGCGGCTACTTCAGAAATTAAATTCTGTCTAGTAACGATAAAAGCTAAACAGAGCTGAGTACAGGATTAAAAGGGAAAATTACCAACACTTGAGCAGTCGTGCAAGGCAACCAGCATTAATTTTAAAAGATTAACTGAACATAAAAGCTGATTAGGATCTGCATTTGGTATGCCTTTCAGACAGCAATAGACAGGTGGCAACCAGGTGTATTGCCTCCTGTTTTAACCTTTTAAATATCAGACAACTGCACCTGTTGTGTGGGGTTGCAGTGCAGCCCCTTTCACTTGAACCAGTCGTGCTTTGCAGATGCTACCACCCAAGTACAACAGAAACTTGAATTTTTGCTGTGTCCTATGTATACCCCTGGCCACTGCCTCAGCAAAGGTGAGAGCTTTTTTTTTTTTTTTTTTTTTTTTTTTTTTTATAATAGAAGTGGCTCAACTATGGGGTTTTACCGATGGAACCCTGCGAATCCACTGTGCGTTCCCGCATCAGTTTGTTTGCAAGCGTAAACTGGGCCTTACTATGCACAACTGCTCCACATTCGGTCTGCTTAAAGTTTTAGTAAAGGAGTCTGATAAGAGACGCAAACGTTTGCTACCAACTGTCAGTGTGCAGCTGTGAATAACCTTCAGGATATTGCACAAGGAGTGAAGTCCCATACAGCACAGCTTGGTACAAGACTCTGCTAGGCTCACAACTGTAAACCTGTAGATGTGTTTTTCAGACTCAAAGGGTTACTTCACCTTTACAAAAACATATGCAGGTAAGGGATGTCTAGATAAAAAAAAATAAAAACCACACACCACTGTGCAGTTCTAACGTTGCATAGTCAGGTGTAGTCCATTTAACATACCTAATGACACCTAACCGGAATACCCCCAGGACATTGATGACTGAGGCCTGGTCCTGTTACTGCTCACCTCCACCATGACAGGAGTAAGCTCTTTCTCCGATTTAAGCCCCCCCCCCCCCCCCATGCATTAGTTCCGAGCTCAGCATGAGAACTTGCTCCTGTGATTGTTATATAGGACGCGATGCTGGAACCCTGCAAATCAATCCACTGTGGGTCCCTGCATTGCATGGCAGTTCACACCGCCATATGCCAACTGCTGAGGAGTGTCAAACAATGTTAACGACACCCCCATTTCAACTCGCATATCGCACTGCCAACGGACAGGACCCTTTTTTTGGTCCGCACCAGAATCGGATCGCATAGGCGTTTACACCTATGCGATCCGATTCTGGCGAGGACCAAAAAAGGGTCCTGGGTGTGTTTGGTTCGAATGCGATCCTATATCAGCCATACTATCTGTATGGCTGAAATCGCACAGTGCACTAGTGTGAACCGGTACTTAGAGTGCCAACAGTTTACGTAGCGCTATACAACATAAGGCCTCTTGCACACTGCCGCTTGAAAAAAGTCAGCACAGCTTTTTTTATTTTTTTTTTTAATCGAGCTAAAATACGCCCCATTAATTGTAGTAATATGCCTATGCACACTGGCCTTAACTGATGAAGAAATTTGGGATATATGTTATAGCAAAAAGTTCACAATTTACGGGGTTTTGTTAACAGCGCAAAAAATAACTGCAGAATTTATCAAAATACCACCAAAAGAAAGCTCTATGACCCCTTTTACACCACCCACAGCACCGGCGGTAAAACGCCGCTATTTTTAGAGGCATTTTACCGTCGAATTTGCAGCGCATTTCGGCCGCTAGCATGGCGCTTTTACCCCCGCTAGCGGCCGAGAAAGGGTTAAACCCCCGGCAATACAGCTCAATAGCGGCGGTTTGCCGGCGGTATTATAGCGCTGCCCCATTGATCTCAATGGGGCGCAGCGGTGAGTTCACCGCTTCAAAGAAGCTGCTGGAAGGACTTTTTGTGATGCTCTGCAGTAGTGTGAAAGCCCCCCCGGCTTTCACAATGGAGCAGCAGTTTGAGGGTGGATTGCAGGCGGCATTTCTAACGCTATAGCGCCTGCATAACGCCCGCGGTGTGAAAGGGGTCTTAGTGGGAGAAAAAAAAACACATCAATGTTTAGGTACGTCGCACGACCACACAATAAAGTTAAGGGACGCAGTGCAGTATCGCACAAAATGGCCTGGTCATTAAGGGTGTAAATCCTTCCGGTCCTTAAGTGGTTAAAGCCGCACAGTTTTGCAAGTTTTTTGGTAAAAGGTGCACTAACATTAAGTATTTTTTGCTTTAGCCAGTGGAAAAGCTAAAATTAGGAGAGGCAATTGATGCATTAAAAATGATAAAAAAAAAAAAAAAAAGTTAAAGGGGGCTACACGTGCGTTTTCAGACACGCCATTAAAGTCTATTGTGCGACTCCACCAAAAGCAAGCTCGTGTACTTATTTGAGCAACAGGACGCTCAGGTGTGACCGGCACCACAAGATACGACAGGGAATCATTACAAGCGCTTCAAGTGACCCCGATGTCTACAGCTTACAGGAAAACGCAGTCCACTGGATGGTATGGGTTTAGTCTCGCGCTTACACGAACTACATTGTGTTCAGTATTTGCCACCAAAACAATGCAAACCTCATCTGAAGGCCTACACGTAAATACGAATGGCGTCTATAAGACTCTGAACGGATCACGGTTTCCCGGACTCTAAAGCAAATAACATTGCAAACAACGCGATGAGGTATATAATAGACGATCCTGTACCAATACTAGGCCCGCTGCGGGTCACAATGCCGCCATCTTCCCTCCTCCCCCCTCAAGCCGCCATTACCTTTCACCACATCACACTCCACCACCCTGCCGTAGGCCTCGAACATGGTGCGGAGTTCAGAGGCGTCGCAGGCAGTGCTAACATTGCCCACAAAGATCTTCCAGGTGTTCTGAGGTCGTGGCTTGGACAGCTCCACCACCATCCTCTTCCCGTGCAGCTCCCGCCCGTTCAGCTCATCGATGGCTTTCCTGGCCCGTTCGGCGCCCCTCATGTGGACGAAGGCGTACTGCTTCATGACGGCGCAACTTACTACCGGGCCGAACTTCTGGAACAGGTCAGTTATCTCTTCCTCCGTGGTGCGGTCGTCCACGTTACCGATAAAGATCTTCAAGGTCTCTTTCATAGCGGGGAACTCAGAAAGAGACGATGACGCTGCACGCGCGAGCTGATTCACTCACACTGCCAGGCGGACAAAATGGTGTCGTTCACTTCCGGGCTGCAATGACGCGGCGGCGACGACTCCTCCCACCGTGTGGATATTATATAACAAAAGCGGATTATTAGGGCGTTGTATGCACACCGTGAACTACTGCAAGCTCACGTCTGACTACACACGTATAACAAAGATATCACACTAGACACATATAACCCTCTGGAAAAGGCGGGTAGAAACAGGAAATTATGTAACCAATCAGGTGACGGACAGAGCCCATGTGACCTCGTCCTCCTATGTAAGGCGGAAGCTAATAGGGGTAGATAAAATGGCTGAAAATGTATTAGCGATGTTAGAAGTGTGATTCAAAGATCGCAACTGTTCTTCATTTGGAGGGACTGCCTCCCCTTCACTTCTCAGTTATCCCTCTTGTATTGTAGGATAGAAAAATAACTAAATTTAAAGCGTTAGTTAACCTTTACAGGAAACAATGTAAGTGAATTTGCATGCGGTATTGAGGTACAAGCATCAGATATTTATGGTAGAAGAAAACTGAAACCGGTCTGTACAACACTTGCGCATATTTACACATACAAGTAAAAATTTGTCTAGCATTTTTTTTTTTTTTAAATGTAGGGAAATTGTCAATATTTGCACGTAAACGCATGTAAAAATACTGACCATAAAAAAAAACAAAAAAAAAACAGGTGGTTGTTTTTATTACTGATCTATACACAGCAGTATAGGAACCTGTGTGTACAGTCCCCAAATGTTTCCACAGGTGAAAGATCAGTACTTGTATTTCACATGTTGAGTAAAATCTGATGTATTACAGTTGGGAGATACTAATGGCCCGTACCCACGATCCGATAATCGGACAAACAATACCACTTTCCATGCGATCTTACGATAATCGGATCGTTAGTACAGAGCTTTCGAGAGCCGATCACGACTGCTCATCCGATATTATTCGATCAGACAAGCACAAAATTTTTCTTCGTACCATTTTCCGTTTAGTCAGTACAGTTGTCGTCCGAAAATACAATACAAATACATTACAACACATGACATCACTTCTGATTTTCATTACTAGTAACCTATTCAATTTCTACTTGCGACTAGTAAGCAAAAAAAGTTGGACAATCTGTCTTCCGATTTTCAAATCGTTTGTACGGGGCATAAGGAAGGTACTATATGCAGTCTTCAAGAATTAAGACAAAAATTGGGTTTTATGCCATTGGATAAAAGGAGATATGCACAAATGCAGCACTTTGTAACTTCACTTCCAATGCAATTACATGATGGGGTTAATTTGTTACCAATAAAAAAGTGTTCCACACCATTTTGCCATTAAGTTCCCTTTCATCTTCTAACTTTCCTCAGCCTTCTTTGTATTCCCCTTTGTCCACCCTTTAACATGCTTATACTAATCTTCTTTGCTACAACGTCCTCTCTCCTCACACTCTAATTCCTTCACCCCCTCCCTCCAGCCGCAACCTGTACATATCTCCCTCACTTCTGCCCACTAAATATTACTGCACTTGTCACCTCCTAATCATTCTAAGCCCACGCAATGTCCCCACTTCCACTCCACTACAGCATCTGCCCTCATATAAATCTCACTCCCACCTTACCACCCTCACCCTCCTACTACTCCTAATGTCCAGGGACATCACACCAAACCCTGGCCCTCCTCCAGCCAATTCCCACCCCCAAAATTGCCAGTCTACCTCCTCCAACAGTAGCCATAACTCACACTTTCTTATCCCAATTCCCCTGATTCCACGAGTCAGCCCCCCCTCCTTTCTTGTGCCCTCTGGAATGCCCGCTCAGTCTTCAACAAACTCACCTCTGTAAAACAAATTTTTCCTCTCCAACTCCCTTAATCTATTTGCTATTACTGAAAACTGGCTACAGGAATTCAACACTACCTCTCCAGCTGCCCTCTCCCACAGTGGCCTCCACTGGACTAACTCACCCAAACCCAGTGGATGAAAAGGAGGCAGTGTCAGACTTCTCCTCTCCCCACAATGCCGGTTCTTCCCACACCTCCCTCCCTTTCCCCCTGCTCTTTCGAAGTGCACTGCATTCGTCTTTTCTCTCCTGTTTGTCTGAGGGTCGCAGTCATTTATCGGCCTCCTGGACCAGTGTCACACTTTCTGGATGACTTCTCCGCCTGGCTACCCTATTTTCCCTCCTCTGAAGTACCTGCTATCTTCCTAGGTGACTAACATTCCAATCAATGTTAACACCGCAACCGCCTCTCAACTACTCAACCTAACCTCCTCTTTAACCTAATGCAATGGACACAAACCACCACCACTGACTCCAACAGCAACATTCTTGACTTCATATATCTCCCATCACTGCACTCCCTACAACCTCCCTAACAACCCCTTTCCTCTCTCTGATCACAACCTTATCTGTTTCACACTCTCCCTGTCTCCTACCTCCCATGCTGCCAACCTGCAAACCGCATAAACCTCCCCCCCCCTTTAACCCTTCCCTCCTTTTTTCTGCTACGACGGCCGTTATCACAAAATCGCACACCTGCCCAGACCTAACCATTGCCATCTACTACAACACACTGTCATCCTCCCTGGACGCACTTGCTCCTCTTTCTACATGCAGAACCAGGCCTCATCTGCCACAACCCTGGCAAACAGATGGCACCATATGTCTCAAGAGAAGCTGCCGTGCTCTGGAGCAAGCGTGGCGTAAATCTAAATCCCTGCAAGAATTTAACCTATACAAAACTGCCCTTATCAAATTCAACTCCTGCCTCCACACTGCTAAACCAATCCACTACAATACTCTCATCAAAACCCTCTCATCCAAACCTCATCAACTCTTTTTTACCCTTAATTCCTTACTCCCCCCCCCCCCCCCCCCCCCCCCCCACTGCCCCCACCCACCAACTTTCTTACCGCTCAGGCAACTACTTCAAAAGCAAAATCAACACAATTCGCAAGGAAATATCCAGCATCCAACTCAGCCCCCCCCCCCACCCTCCAACCAACACATCAGGCCCAACACCACACTCAATACTTTCCTCCTTCTGCCCTGTTGCCACAAGGAAGTTGACGACAAACTCCTCTCTAGGGCCCACTTCACCACCTATCCCCTGACAATTACTGCAACCAACTTTCTGCTCTATCCTAAACTTACCCACATTTTCAACCTCTCCCTCTGTGGCACCTTTCCCTACCCACTCAAACACGCACTGGTCACCCCCATACTTAAAAAAACCTTCACTAGACCCCACCTGTTTGAATAACTTAAGACCCATCTCCCTGCTCCCGTTTGCCTCCAAGCTCATGGAATGCTTTGTTCCCAACCAAATGAGTTGCTACCTCACTGACAACAACCTTCTCGATCCCCTACAGTCCGGCTTCCACCCACAACATTCCACTGAAACTGCCCTATTAAAACTCACCAATGACCTACTAACTACTAAAGCCAATGGCCAGTACTCCATGCTCATACTCTTGAACCTCTCTGCTGCCTTCGACACAGTTGAACACCTGCTCCTCCTCAGCAAACTCCACTCCCTTGGCCTCCGTGATTCTGCTTTATCCTGGTTCTCTTCCTACCTATCTCAGCTCACTTTCAGTCTCACTTACAACTCAATCTCCTCCGCTCCTCATCCTCTTTCTGTTGGGATACCCCCCAAGGCTCCATCCTTGGGCCCCTCCTATTCTCTCTCTATACCTCTTTCCTGGGACGTTTGATAGCCTCCCATGGCTTCCAATACCACCTCTATGCCGACGACACATAGATCTATTGCTCCACTCCTCAACTCACCCCCTCGATCTCCTCACGGATCACAAACTTACTGAATGACATATCAGTATGGATGTTACACCGCTTTCTCGAACTCCATCTTTCTAAGCTGAGCTTATTATATTTCCTCCTTCCCGGTCTCCTCCCCATGACTTTACCATTAAGATCAACAGCACAACCATTGGTCCCTCCACATATGCCAGTGTGCTGGGCGTGATCCTTGACTCTGACCTCTCCTTCAGCCCCAACATCCAATTACTGGCTAAATCTTGCCACCTTAACCTCTGTAACATCTCCTGAATTTGCCCTTTCCTGACTAACGACACCACAAAGCAACTTATTCACTCCTTGGTTATTTCCCACCTCGACTACTGCAACTCTCTCCTTAATGGCCTACCCTTACACAGGCTATCCCCCCTTCAGTCTATTACCCCTTTGAGAAAGTCACGTGTACGGGAAAGAGTCAGGTGACGTCAGGGTTCAGACCGCGGCCGAGGTCGAATCCATCTGCTGTTTAAAGACTGCTGAAGTTTGTTTGCTTTTATGTAAGTGCTTTTATTCATAACATTTTTTTTTAATTAATAGTACACTATGGAGCCTATTCATTCCTTCCCTTAAAACTGCCTACCACCCCTGTGCTGAGAACTGACTGTGTGACCTGGAGGCTGCAGCAGTGGAGGAGATAGGAGCCATCCTAAAGGGAACACAGAGTAACAGCTGGAGGCCAGCATTTATTAAGGCTATTACTTGCCTTAAATAAGGTGAGAGTTTGGGGGAAACACTTAGCATGAACACGGCCGATTGACCTACACGAGGGCACAGAAGTTATCTGTGGAAATTAGAGATATATTAAAGATTTTGTCCACAATCGATTTGCACAATTTAAATTGCACCGTCTATGGGACTTTAATTGCACAGGACCTTTTTCAGCTTTTTTCAGTTTAGATTGTTATATTTGGTAGTATTTAGTTTTGTACTTTATGCATGGTGCACATTTTTTGCAGTTTTTTTGCACATCTTTTGCTAATTTTTGCACAATTTGTTGCTTCTTTGCACATATTTATTAATTTTTTGCACAAATCTTTAATGTCATTTTTTATCATATATTTATTTATTTCTATATATATTTTTTAACTATTAAGAGTGAAATATTTATTTGCTGGCCTTTGCACCTTTGTCATATTGGGGCATTATTTCACTGGATGAGCTTATATTTATTTTTATATTTTTTATCAATCAATTTATGTATTTGAGGATTACTATTGGGAATTTCTTTTGTTGATCAGTAACATTATTAATCTTCTTGGAATTATTTATTTAGTGATCATTTAGGATATTATGAATTATTGGGTTGCGAGTATTTTTCTATTTATTCAGTGATCATTGAGGACTATTGAGGTCATTGCTTTGTGAGCATTATCAAGTTAATACTTATATTCAAGAGCATATTGTAACTTGTAGGTCTGATTGTTGTATGCTGTCAGTCTACCCGCACTTCCTTATTAAGTCTGTGATTAAAGGGGAAGTAGGCGGTTTGCTCATTGATTGTTAGAGGCTGTGACAATCTGGTTGGTGTCCTCATCATCTATGAGATATCAAGTTGTAGACGCATTATATCCTTGTGGAGCTATTTGTGTATGTGATACCTCCAGACAGGGCTGGTGCAAGGATTTTTGACACCCTAGGCAAAACCTAATTTTGCCGCCCCCATTGGCCCCACCCCTGACTCCACCCCCTCTGCCCTGCCCATGTGAAAGGAGGTGGCGCTATACAAAAAGCATCGGCTTTGCTTCCTCTAGCGTTGGCTTGAGTGCTGCGCCTCTAGTTAAACTACCGGTCGGACGGAGCAGCTGCCTGGGTTAGCTACATGCTGCAGCCTGCAGACGCGGAGGGAAACCAGCGGCTGGGCGTCCCTAGGCAGCAGTGCGCCCTAGGCGGCTGCCTAGTTTGTCTAGTGGTAGCCCCGGCCCTGCCTCCAGAGGATAATTTTATTGTTTTTGGTAAGCGCCACATTCATACCCATCATAATCAGTCTATTATGAATGCTGCTACTAGACTCATACACCTCACTAACCGATCCGTGACTGCTGCCTCTCTCTGCCAATCCCTTCACTGGATTCCACTACCCCACCGTACAAAATTCAAAATACTAACCACAACATACAAGGCCATCCACAACATCGCCCCCAGCTACATCACCAACCTCATCTGCAGATATTGCCCAAATTGTCCCCTCCGCTCCTCCCAGGACCTCCTGCTCTCTAGCTCCCTTGTTACCTCCTCCCACGCTCGCCTACAGGACTTCACTAGAGCCTCTCCCATCCTCTGGATATCCCTGTCCCGGTATGTCCGATCAGCCCCTACCCTATCCACCTTTAGGAGAGCCCTGAAAACTCATTTATACAGGGAGGCCTACCCCACACCCACCTCAGAACTGTACCCGGGCCACCCCCATCAGACCATCCCCAGCAACGATTACCTTTTGTACCACCTTCCCCCTCGCCTTAGAATGTAAGCTCCATGAACAGGGCCCTCCTGTCGCTGCTGTATTAAACTGTATTGTAATTGTGCTTTCCCCCCTCTACATTGTAAAGCACTGCGCAAACTGTTGGCACTATATAAATCGTATATAATAATAATAATTTAGCTCCCCAGCCAGCGTGTGCCATAGCATCTCTTGGGTATACAGATTACTTGTAAAGGAGACTGAACCTATAACACCTCCATATCTAAAGAAGTGGGAGCAAGACTTATGGGTAGGACTCAATGAGCATCACAGGAAGAAAATATTAAAATTGGCACTTTTTCATCAGTCCGAGTCCTTTCACACTGGGGCGGTGCACTTGCTGGAAGTTACAAAAATTCCTGCAAGCAGCATCTTTGAGGCGGGTTAGAAGTGCTGTATACATCGCTCCTAAACTGCCCCTGCCCATCAGAATGCATGAGCAGCACTTTGGAAGTGTCTGAAAAAGCGCTACTACACGGGCGGCCACTAGCGGGGGTTAAAAGCGCCCCGCTAGTGTCCCAAAAGTGCAGCTAAAACAATGGTAAAGCGCTGCTAAAGCTAACGGCGCTTTACCTCTAACGCGACCGTGGCTGAGTGTGAAAGGGGTCCAAGAGCTCAGGCGTTCAGACCAGGTGCTCTGCCCCTATGTTGCAGAGGAAGTGACTTGCCTGGAACCTTTGCGCCTATGTGGTGTCATGTTCCATAGCATGGAAACATCAAAATGCTCCTAATGTGAAGGAATGGCTTTTGAAAACAGAAAACTGAATAAAAAACTTACCGTAATTTTCCTTTCCTGGTGCCAATGCATGGTACCGTACATGTGGTAGTAGCCCTGCCTACTTCTGCCCACAGGATCTGTGCAAAACTGTAATTAGTTAACACCCACATAACAGCCCATCGCTAGGAATAAACTGGATGGGTTTGGTATGCTGCCATAGATTGGCAGCAGAAAAATAAAATTACGGTAATCTCTGGTTCATGCCAGTGTGACTTGTCATCTGATTTGACAGTTTAAAATCGCATGACAAGTCACACCCTATTTGTATGTATGGTAAAAAGTGCAGCGCTGAAAGGAATTAAATGAAATAATGTACCTGCTTCACATAAGCTACGCAAAATTGAGAATTGTGAGCGAAAATGTGTTGCAGATAAATTGTTATAAAAAACACTCACTAATGCGAATAAGTGTAATAGCAGGATACACCAAACTGAATTACCAAGTGGTGATCTCAGGAATCAGATTCAAATAATGGGAGACTAGTATATAAGTGTTATCATGACACCAAACTAAATTAGTGATAAAATGTATAGAAATAAAATAGGTATGTATAAAATACCGCAAAGAAAAATATTGTGTTATGGGCACCAATAATATTCTAATAGTGTTATTATGACCTCTAAATCAATAATAGACCTTTCCAGTGGAGAACCAAATTGATCTTATGGGATGCGATTCTCCCAAATCGCATGAAAGAAATACAAAAAATGTGAAAAAAAATAGTTTTAAAGTGCTAATAGTAATAAAACCATAACAACAAAAATTCATAAACGTGACCCCTGTATACACGAGGTATGAAAAATTCAGAATTTAGAATGCAACTTTTGATTGAAGAAGAAGATGACATGCAATCTATGGAGTGTTAAACGCTGTAATAACTAATAAAGCAATAATGCTAATGTTTAACTAAAATCCATGGGCAGCAGCCCCGTTGCATCAGAAGTATGAAGATAAAAAATAATAATAATAACAGTCTTTAATGGTGATCGATAGAGTCCCAACCAGTATGTATGTTTCCACAAACAGGAAAAGAATTAGGCTGTGGTACTCTTACCAGAGATGGTGGACTCACAGGCTTTGGGCGATGAGTCAGTCAGGCATGGAGCGGAACGACCAGATTTGTGAAGGCTGCAACGAGACCGGCAGTATCCTCTGGGTAGTTTATGGGTGATCACACCCTCCTATTCACCACAATGTTTATTTTTCCCACAAGATTTGCTGCAGTATACGGTGGATCAAACTAATCTGTATGCATCCCAATTTATTGCTGCCAACCCCAGTTTTTCATATGCCTGCATGTTCCAGTAGTGACGTCTAACATTGGACAAATTTGAATTGTTTTTGGGCCTTACGTTCAATATGGGGCTTACAAAAAAGAACGAAGTCCATGCATATAAGTCCACCAACCCCATCCAACACATGCCCATATATTCCGATGTCATGTCCATGACAAGGTACGACATGATTATGCGTTTTCTCCACTTCAATGACAATTCACAGTGCCCTCCCCGAGATCATCCCAACCATGACAAATTGTACAAGATAGAAACAAAGCACTCAAGCATGAGTGTATATCCTCTGTGGGAATTTAAATTAGGTTGCTAGCATTCATTAGTAATAAGATAGAAAAGAAAATTGTTTAAAATTGTATTTATTATCAAAAAACTAAGAGAAAATGTTAAAGTGGTGGGACACCCTGAAAACAAAAACTTTTAAAAATGTTAATAACAATTTCAAATGAAAAAAAAAAAAATTTTTTTTTACCAGAAATGGCTGTTGCTAGGCAGATTGTCCTAATCTGCCTCCTCCAGCGCCGCGGTGATCTTCTCTCCTTCCGTCTTCTATGGAATGGGGCGCAGTGTGTTATGGGAACGGTGTCCCACAACACATTGCGTTCCCCATTCACAAATCCCACTCGCGCATGCGCAGTAGGCCTCGCACCGACTCGCGCATGCGCAGTAGGCCACGCGCCGACTCGCGCATGCGCACTAGGCCGCGCGCCGACTCGCGCATGCGCACTAGGCCGCGCGAAGCCGTTTCCCTTACTGAGGATCCGGAACGCCGAGGGACATCTCGGCCTCCACGAACAGCATCGCGGGCGCCCTGGGAGGGTAAGTGTACTTATTAAAAGTCAGCAGCGACTTTTTTTTTAGCTGCTGACTTTTAAATATTTTTTTTTTAAGCTGACACACCGCTTTAACTATAACATTAAACATCTAAAATGGATGTATGTTGGAAGTATGTAACATATACAGGAGACAATTTTTGACCAACTCTATCAGGAATACCGTATATACTCAAGTATAGGCCGACCCGAATATAAGCCGAGGCACCTAATTTTACCACAAACAACTGGGAAAACGTATTGACTCGAGTATAAGCCTAGGGTGAGAAATGCGCAGCTACTGTAAGTGGAAAAGAGGGTCAACGATGCCCATTTGCAGCCTCACTGTGCCCATGCAGATGGACACAGTTGACCGATTTGGGGCCCTGTATCTCAGGGTCACTTAGTCCTAGGAACCCCATCTTTAGATATGTTGTAGTGCTAATTCCACTGGGTTGGAATACAACATTTGGGGTTCCTAGCACCAAGTGTCCCCGAGATATGGGGCCCCAAATTCGGGTCAGAAAATCTCAAGCACTTTTCTGCAGCAGAGAATGACATTTTCTGAACCGACTTTGGGGCCCTGTATCTCGGGGCCACTTAGTGCTAGGAACCCCATATTTGGATATGTTATAGTGCTAGGTCCATTTGGGACTCCTAGACCCAAGTGGCCCCGAGATTTTTTTTGCTGCAGAAAAGTGCTTGACTCGAGTAAAGGCCGAGGGGGGCACTTTCAGCACAAAAAAATGTGCTGAAAAACTCGGCTTATACTCGAGTATATACGGTAATCTATACAATAGAGATAACCCATAACCCAACGTTTCGAGGTATATTAAAAGTTATATATTAAAAGTTGACCTCTTCTTCAGGGGTAGTTTTGTGGTCACATCAAGTAGGTCTGTGATAAGGCAAGAGCAAGAAAGGGAAGAGCGGATCAAAGAAAAAAATCTGAAAAATCAAAAAATATCTGTAAATATATGTAATACAGGACAGTTTCAGTAAATAGCCGTATATACATTACAGTTTGCACATTAGCATGATCATCTTTCACAAGGCAGAAAATACATATATATATAAAATACTAACCGTGTATATGAACAGTAGGCTTCTTATAACATCCAATGGGAGAATCAATCTGCCCCAGCTCCACAGAGATCAGAGGGCACAAAGAATAGGGGAAAGTTAGAATGTATACCAGGAAAAGGGGACTAATGGGGAAAGTACACCCAAAAATATACCCCAAGCTCCCCCCGATGGATCCAGGATCCCGGCCGTCACAAGGTATCACAAAGGGCACCCTCACGAGGACACGTCCTATTCTATGTAGTTGTAATAATTATCAAGGCCAGGGAAGAAGATAAATTCACCCTTTCCCGAAATGACTGAAACATAAAAATGCAGAAAGGATACCATGTGATTGACATCCAAATAGTCTTACAGAGACATATACATCAATACAAGATTATGTTCAATGTCAGAAAATAAACTAGATAATCGAAAAAAAGCTGAAATAGAGAACATACCCTCACTGCTGATACAAAATGTATGTGATCACAGGTGTGGACCAACCTAAGGAGACCAAGCTTGGATAGTCCCAAAAGCTACCGGTATCCCCACACTTGAAAGGTATGATGTAGCCAAAGTCTGAAAACATCAAACATAGGCAAGCAAGTTAATGGCTTCTTCCAAGTGATCAAACTAGTCTCTGTATGACCATAGCATTTGTGTCTATCCAACTTACCAAGCCGGTCTCTGTGTATCACAAACCTGTGATCAGCTGCAGACAGGAGGAAGTGCTTGTGGTATGCCTGTTAAATACAGGCGTCACGTAATCCCCTTAGTTGAATTCAATTAGGTTCAGCTGTGTTTAATAACGTTGGAGCAAGGCGTGTCCCAGTTTGAACGGTGCCCCCCGAGTGGATGACGCGCAACGCCACCACGCATTCACCCGCCATCCCATTGGTGGTAAGCACCGGCGATCTCGGATTGAGATGCCGTGGAGGCGTGTGAAGACGCAGCGCCATAGCGCATGCGCTGAGTCGACACGCGTCATTCTCCCGCAAAGCAGATCCGGTGTGTCCGTTCCCATGGTAACCATGCAAACAGACTGCCGGAGAAGAAGGAAGACCGGGCACGCCCATAGGGCCCAATTCTCCAGGTCGATTTGATCGATCAGGTCGGGAACCTCACTTTCCTCCAGTAGGCTAACCAATGTGTCAAGGGCTTTAAGCTCATCCGAATCAAATTTGGGCTCAGTGGGTATTTCCTTGGAATATAGTTGTTTAAGGATCAATTTACGAGCGAATAGCTGAAGATCCTTAATCGCCTCAAATTTGTTGAGGTCCTGGTTCGGACAAAAGCTTAAACCCTGTGAGAGAACTTTAAGTTCTACATCTGACAACACATAGGTAGATCGATTTACCACGTTTAAGTCCAAATTCGAATTTGTATAAGAAAGTTTAGGCTTGCTTACCCCATCTGTATGGGTAGCTCGCTCCCATCACAGAATTGTCATCTTGCGTAACATAAGGTGATGCTTTGTTACCTATAGTAGACATTCTAGGAAAGAGTAAATTTGTATCTGATTGAGGTCTTATTGGCCCTGTGTTTCTCATCATCGACGTGTTGCCCTGCGTCATTGAAGTGGCACTCGGGTTAGCCCCAGGATTAGGTGTTTCAGTAACTCGTTCTTTCTGTTGCTTGTCACCAGAACCACTACCGTTAGGTTTTCTTTTGGACTTTCTGGACCTATTTGTTCCAAGTTGTCCTCTAGAGGAGAACGAGGAACGTGATGATGCATCCGATAAATCTGGGTCATTATTAGAAGATCTAGCCTTAAAATTGGATTTAAATTTGGTTTGAGTGTTTTTCCAATTATATGCCTTCTTTTCAATAAAGGCAGTCTGGTCCCTTAGCAGTTTTTTCTCTTTTTTGACCAGAATGCCTGTATTGAATTGCTTGAAAATGAGAATTTAGATCATTATCCATCTGTACATAAGAAGCATGTGTTTTAAAGGGAACTAATTGTGCATACAGGGTTTCAAGTTCCCTGTCAATTTGCACAATCATCCCTTTGTACTCTTTTATTAGCAAGGACATCATACCCGCAGAGCAGGTTGATAGATTTTTCCCCCATGCTTCCTCCCATGCATCGGGGGGAGCTTGGGGTCTATTTTTGGGTGTACTTTCCCCATTAGTCCCCTTTTCCTGGTATACATTCTAACTTTCCCCTATTCTTTGTGCCCTCTGATCTATGTGGCGCTGCGGCAGATTGATTCTCTCATTGGATGTTATAAGAAGCCTACTGTTCATATACACGGTTAGTATTTTATATATATGTATTTGCTGCCTTGTGAAATATGATCATGCTAATGTGCAAACTGTAATGTATATACGGCTATTTACTGAAACTGTCTTGCATTACATATATTTACAGATATTATTATATTTTTTTGATTTTTCAGATTTTTTTCTTTGTTCCTCTCTTCCCTTTCTTGCTTTTGCCTTATCACAGACCTACTTGATGTGATCACAAAACTACCCCTGAAGAAGAGGTCAACTTTTAATATACCTCGAAACATTGGGTTATGGGTTATCTCTATTGTATAGATTATTCCCGATAGAGTTGGTCAAAAATTGTCTCATGTATAGGTTACATACTTCCAACATACATCCATTTTAGATGTTTAATGTTATAGTTTACATTTTCTCTTAGTTTTTTGCTAATAAATACAATTTTAAACAATTTTCTTTTCTATCTTCTTACTAATGAATGCTAGCAACCCAATTTATATTCCCACAGAGGATATACACTCATGCTTGAGTGCTTTGTTTCTATTTTACTAGAGATGTGGGTTTGCTAATGCACTAAGTACATATAGGGTGGACACCCACTCCTTCTCAATTGTACAAGATACGCCCCCCTAATCAATTCCTTTTCCCAGCGATTTAGAGAAGTTTTTATCCCAGACCAAAAAATTTGTGTGGAAGAGTCCCTCATACATTTCACTGGCCGAAAAAGGACTGCACTTCAAGCAGTATATACCAAGCAAGAAAGCCAGGTATGGGCTGCAATTAAATAAATGATGTGATCGAGCACTGGATACATCTTCACATTCCAGGTCTACTAAGGCAAAGACTCCCAGCTCCAGCCCCGTGATTGCCCCACATATATTGGAACCAATGTGAAAATTGTTTGGGAGCTGGCATACCCCCCGTTTGAAAAAGCATACCATTTACAGTATCTCACAAAAGTGAGTACACCCCTCACATTTTTGTAAATATTTTATTATATTTTTTCACGTGACAACACTGAAGAAATGACACTTTGCTACAATGTAAAGTAGTGAGTGTACAGCTTGTATAACAGTGTAAATTTGCTGTCCCCTCAAAATAATTGAGCACAAAGTCATTAATGTCTAAACCGCTGGAAACAAAAGCGAAAATGTCCAAATTAGGTCCAATTAGCCATTTTCCCACCCCGGTGTCATGTGACTTGTTACTGTTACAAGGTCTCAGGTGTGAATGGGGATCAGGTGTGAATGGGGATCAGGTGTGTTAAATTTGGTGTTATCGCTCTAGCTCTCTCATACTTGTCACTAGCAGTTCAACATGCCACCTCATGGCAAAGAACTCTGAGGATCTGAAAAACAGAATTGTAGCTCCACATAAAGATGATCTAGGCCAGTGATCATCAACCCTGTCCTCAGGGCCCACTAACAGGCCAGGTTTTATGTATTACCTTGGGCAGATGCAGACTAGAATACTGCAATCACTGGGCAGCAAATGATATCACCTGTGATGTATTTCAGTTATCTTGCAAACCTTGCTTGGTAGTGGGCCCTGAGGACAGGGTTGATGACCACTGGCCTAGGCTATAAGAAGATTGCCAAGACCATGAAACTGAGCTGCAGCACAGTGGCCAAGACCATACAGTGGTTTAAAAGGACAGGTTCCACTCAGAACAGGCCTCGCCTTGGTCGACCAAAGAAGTTGAGTCCACGTACTCAGCATCATATAGAGATGTCCTCTTTGGAAAATAGATGTATGAGTGCTGCCAGCATTGCTGCAGAGGCTGAAGGGGTGGGGGGGTCAGCTTGTCAGTGCCCAGACTATACGCCGCACATTGCATAAAATTGGTCTGCATGGCTGTTGTCCCAGAAGGAACCCTCTTCTAAAGATGATGCACAAGAAAGCCTGCAAACAGTTTTCTAAAGACAAGCAGACTAAGTACATGGATTACTGGAACCATGTCCTGTGGTCTGATGAGACCAAGATAAACTAATTTGGTTCAGATGGTGTCAAGAGTGTGTGGCAGCAACCAGATGAGTAATAAGACAAGTGTGTACAGTCAAGCATGGTGGTGGGAGTGTCATGGTCTGGGGCCTCCAGCACTGGGAAGCTACAGTTCATTGACAGAACCATGAAAGCCAACATGTACTGTGACATACTGATGCAGAGCATGACCCACTCCCGTCGGAGACTGGGTCGCTGGGCAATATTCCAACATGATAATGCCAAACACACCTCCAAGATGACCAATGCCTTGCTAAAAAAAGCTGAGGGTAAAGGTGATGGACTGGACAAGCATGTCTCCAGACCTAAACCCTATTGAGCATCTGTAGGGCATCCTCAAACGGAAGGGGGAGGAGCGCAAGGTCTCTAACATCCACCAGCTCAGTGATGTCGTCATGGAGGAGTGGAAGAGGACTCCAGTGGCAACCTGTGAAGCGCTGGTGAACTCCATGCCCAAGCAGGTTAAAGGCAGTGCAGGAAAATAATGGTGGTCACACAAAATATTGACACTTTGGGCCCAATTTGGACATTTTCACTTAGGGGTGTACTCACTTTTGTTGCCAGCGGTTTAGACATTAATGGCTGTGTGTTGAGTTATTTTGAGGGGACAGCAAATTGACACTGTTTTACAAGCTGTACACTCACTATTTTACATTGTAGCAAAGTGTAATTTCTTCAATGTTGTCACATGAAAAGAGATAATAAAATATTTACAAAAATTTGAGGGGTGTACTCACTTTTGTGAGATACTGTATATGTCGACAACTCTTATACCAACCTGTGCCTTTTTCGTCACCTTTACAGTAAAAAAAAACCGGCCTGCGGTACCTTAAAAAAAAAAAAAACGGAAGGGATTCCCACAAAATCTGTTGACAAAAAAAATGCAAAACGGGGAATCGGCATTCATGAGGAACGAGGAGGTGTTGCCCATGAAGTGGAGGGACAAGAAAGATGTCCACATCCTCTCTACCATCCACAATGAAACCATGGTGGAGATCTAAAGAAGACGCGCCCCCATTGTAAAGCCCAAATGTGTCCACGACTACAATATGTACATGGGGTGGGGGGGGGGGTGGATTTAAACGATCAGATGCTATTTATCAACCAGAAAGTCCCGTTATAGGTACAAGAATGTTGCGTTTCACATGGCCCTTTTTAATTTGTTTGCTACCAAAGAGCAACTTAAAACCAACAATTCACCTAAGTATAGTGAGGATATCTTCACTGCCCTCATTTACCAGCAAGATCCCGCCCGATGAAGCATTCGCTCTGATAGTGTGAGTCAACTTCCCGAGCAACACTTTCCCTATAACATTCCCCCACAGAATCTGGAAGAAGATGCCAAAAGAAATGCTGTGTATGCAGCAGAGGAGTAAGAAGAGATACCAGCTATTAATGTCCCTCCCAACCTGGCCTGTGCATCAGAGATTGCTTCAAAAATGATCATACATACATCCAATATTAGTTCCCATTATTATTAACAGACCGCCATTTCCCCATTTGCCTGCTACCATGATACTACCTTCCATGTTAATTAACTGACCCTGGTCTGTTTACAGACAATGTCTTTGCTTGCCGATTTAAACCACGTTTCTGACTTCCACGTGCACCAACCTCAGCCTGTTTACAGATGATGCCTCTGCCTGCCGATTTAAACCACGTTTCTGACTTCCACGTGCACTGACCTTGGCCTGTTAATGGACCATGTTTTTGCCTGCCACTTGGACTGATCTTTTGGCCATCTACTTCAGTACACAGGGGTCTCACATATGTGAGGGGCTTCAGAATAGCGTTCTGAGTAGAGAAAACCAGTTTTTCGTTTTCTGTGCTTCCAGAACAGGGTTTGGTTGCCCGGAGGCTTCAAAGCGATTTGGGTGGGAGAAGCCTCTACCCCTGTCCCTAAGCTTGATGGTCCTTCCTGCTGCCTGGACCAATACTTTGGTTGTGCTGACCATATTGCTGCCTGTAATGACCCATGACATTATGGACCATGTTTCTTCCTTCTGCTTGGACCAATACTTTGGCTGTGTTGAACATTTATCTGCCTGCTGCCTCTACTGACTTTGGACAGTATATCTGCCGGGACACCTCTGCCTGCTACCTGGACCTGTGCTTTGGCTATGCTCTGGCTGTGCTGACAGTATCTCTGCCTGTACGAACTATGGACAGTATTCCTGCCTGCTGCCTGGATGATTGCTTTTGCGGTCGCTGACCTCATTCCTGCCTGCTGCCTGGACCGATGCTCTCCTCTGTGGACAACTGCACTTCTAAAACCAAAGGTAATCTTTTGTTATTTGGTATGTACCTGCTATGTGTTAGAAATATTAAGAGCCTTCAAAAATGTGATCAGTAGTCATAAAATGATGCGTAATTAATTCTGCTAGAATGCCTGGAGGTGCTACTTGGATGTTGGGCCTCTGTATGTGGCCAGGCTGTGTAAAAGTCTCAAACATGTGGTATCGCCATACTCAGGATGTCAGGGAAATGGCCGAAGTACTGGCAATCTTGCCAGTAGAAGAAATGGGCACCATAGGCAAATCATGTGACAGATGGATCCCCCTGCTGGCCTATAAAAGGCTGCCACTCTCTGACCCAAATTGCTGGATTGTCAGACCTGTTGACCTCCTCTCCTGGCTCACCCCCTGGCTTGCTCTTTGACCTTCCTTCTGCTGATTATCCGTGCATGACACCGGCTTTGCTATATGGACTTTGCCTGATAACCTGTGCATGACCCGGCTTGCTATATGGACTTTGCCTCTGCCTGATTACCTGTGCATGACCCTGGCTTGCTATATGGACTTTGCTCCTGCTTGATTACCAGTTTATCGCCTCAGCTTACTTCACGGACTTGCTCTTGCTTCTGGCCATCCTGTGTTTGACCTTCAGCCAGGTGTCCACTGGCCATCCTGTGTTTGACCCTTAGCCGGGTGCCCACTGGCCATCCTGTGTTTGACCCTCAGCCGGGTGTCCACTGCTGTAATCTGAAGCAGTCTATTCCAAGCACAGCGGGAAGTTCCTGATCACCTGTCTCCCACCACGCCCTGGCAGTCCTCACAAGGTGACGCTCTTCTGGACCCATCCAGATCCTGCCGGTAAACCCCTGCTACTTCGGGTTGTATACCTTCTGTGGCACTTTCAGAGGTATATCGCACCTAGCCGTAAGGGGATCCCCTTTCTGCATATTGGCTTCGGATCAGGTACATGACACAGGAGGAGTAGCAGAATGTATTTTGGGGTGTCATTTTTGCTATGTACACGCTATGTGTTAGAAATATCTTATAAAGGACAACTTTGTGTAAAAAAAAAATGCATTTTTTTTTTCCACATTTACCAAAAAATTCTGCAAATAAATGAACCGTTCAAAAGACTCATTATGCCTCATAGATTATACGTTGGGGTGTTTGCTTTCCAAAATGGGGTCATTTTGTGGACAATTCCATTGTCCTGGTGCTCCAGGGCCTTCAAAAGTGTAATAGGTGGTTGAGAAATGAGATATGAAATTTATGCTTGTAGAACGCCTGAAGGTGCTACTTAAATGTTGGGCCTTTGTATGTGGCCAGGCTGTGTAAAAGTCTCACACATGTGGTATCGCCATACTCAGGAGGAGTAGTGGAATGCATTTTGGGTTGTCATTTCCGCCATGTTCATGCTATGTTTTAGAAATATCTTATAAATTGACAACTTTGTGTTTAAAAAAAAAAAAAAAATGCATTTTTATTTTTTTTCCACATTTTCCAAAACCTTCTGGAAAAAAAAATGAACAGTTTAAAAGACTCATTATGCCTCATATATTATATGTTTGGGTGTGTGCTTTCCAAAATGGGGTCATTTTGTGGACAATTCCATTGTCCTGGTGCTCCAGGGCCTTCAAAAGGTGGTTGAGAAAGGCCTGAAAGTGCTACTTCAATGGTGGGCCTCTGTATGTGGCCAGGCTGTGTAAAAGTCTCACACATGTGGTATCGCCATGCTCAGGAGTAGAAGAATGTATTTTGGGGTGTAGTTGCAATTATGCATATGCTGTGTGAGAAATAACCTGTTAATATGACCAGTTTGTGTAAAAGTAAAATAAAATAAAATAAAATCTTAATTTTTACAAGAATTGTGGCAAAAAAACTCACCATGTCTCTTAGTAAATACCTTGGACTGTCTACTTTCCAAAAAGGGGTCATTTAGGGGGTATTTGTACTTTCCTGGCTTGTTAGTGTCTCAAGAAATCAGATAGGCCTTTAGTACATCAGGTGTGATCAGATGTGATACATTTTCAGTGATTGGCACCATAGTTTGTAGACTCTATAACTTTCACAAAGACCAAATAATATACACTAATTTGGGTTATTTTTACCAAAGATATGTATCAGTATAAATTTTGGCATAAATTTATGAAGAAAAATGACTTATTTGCAAAATTTTACAATAGAAACTAAAAAAAAAAAGTGTTTTTCTTTCAAAATTTTCACAGTTTTTTTCCGCTTATATCGCAAAAAAATTTAAAACCCAGTGGTAATTAAATACCACCAAAAGAAAGCTCTATTTGTGAGAAGAAAATGATAGAAATTTTGTTTGGATACATTGTAGCATGACTGAGTAATTGTCATTTAAAATGTGAGAGTGCTGAAAGCTGAAAACTGGTCTGGGCGGGAAGGAAGGTGCATAAGTGCCTGGTATTGAAGTGGTTAATCCTGGTACACATTATTTGTTTTTTCCATTCAACCCCGTGGGTTGAACGAAAAAAAACTGTCAGCTCCAGTCGGAGCCACTGTACTAACGAACCAACATTACTACAGAGAGACTGATCTCCCCCGCTGAGGTATTGTGTTCTGACAGGGGGAAGGCCCCCCCCCCCCCACCAGAACACTAAGTTCAGCGCTCTCCGACGGAGAGTGCTGATAGGAAGCCATTCGTTGCTGGTTTTCCAGCATGCTCGTTTGTCAGAAGACGGCCAAACAGACGTCTTCTGTCGGACCGGGTGGCATACATACTGGCTGAATGGCTTTATTGAACCGGCTGATGTTGGCCAGGGCTTTAGAATTAACTTTTGGAACTGCACAGTGATTGTGTGCTGGAACCCTGTACCATTGTTGGTTTCTAAGAAACTGGGTATAGCTGTGGATTGAACATGACACGTCACCTCCGTTGTTTGTAACGCAGCCTGGAACCCTGGCGGTGTGTCTCAAAACACGTGCAAGTGTCAGCTGCTAAGGAAAGACGATTTCTTTGGAATAAATCACAACGTACTTCACTATGGAAGTTTAAATTTTCTTTATTTCCAACTAAAACTTGGATTCCTGCCAGGTAAAGCATCCTTTATTTGGAGCATACCCATTGAAACCTCCGATGATTGGTGCCGATTGCATCCCACATTTGACAACCAGTGGCGAGGCCGCTAGGAATTCTGATTAGGATTGTCGTTAAAGCCTATATGACTACCTGTAATGGGTGTCATGGGATTTAGGTGAGTAGGATGTGTGGCAGGTGTTGATGGTGGTGGAATATTTTAACCAAGACCCGGAATACATCATAAGACCATTGAATAAACTTAATTGCAATACAAATTTTTTGCACTTGGTTAATTATATCTATCTATATATATATATATATATATATATATATATATATATATAGTAGGGGATCAGGGAGTGAAGAGCTGGCTCAGAGGCAGTCCAGTAAAATAAAAGTGGCTTTATTCAGCAAAATGGCAAAAAAATCAACATAAGACCAGACAGTCTTGTCTTGTCACACGGTTGTGCACACAGGTACAGCTCACAGTTCAGCAGCACACAGGCTTGCAGGTAAAAATTCATGGCTCCAATCAGAGCTACAGTCTTTATGTGGTTAAGCTCACCCAGCAGGTACACCATCCAGCAATGGACATTTTCACACAGCGTCCTGCTGTGTGTGTCTCTCTCTCTCCTACTCAAACAGCTCCTCTCTGACACTTTCAGCACACCTGACAATAAGCAGGTCTGAAGGGGAAGTGTCAGGCACCCGAGCATACACCATGCATTCAACTGGTGCCATCTTCGCGCTGGAACGTAATTCCTTAGAACGGACCAGCTCTCTGGTAACAGAGGGACTCTCCTGGACCCTTTCTGCACAACTGTAGAGCTCAACAGCTGCAGCCATCTCATCCAGGGACTGAGGCTCGGACTGAGCCACCCATCGGTGGAGCTCCCTGGGTAGTCCATGCAGAAAACAGTCGATTCCGACTCTCTCCACAATCTCACTGGGTGTCTTTTCCTCAGGTTTCAGCCAATCTTGGAACAAGTGCATCAGGTGGTAGAGCTGCGCACGGGCAGGCTTAGCCTTGTCAAAGCGCCAGTCATGGACACGGTTCGCCATTAAAGCGACAGTTACTCCCAGCCTTGCTAGGATTTGCTTATAATCCTGTGCTGATTCAGGGGTCAAGTCACAGTACGCTTGTTGGGGGTCTGAGGTTAGGAAAGGAGCCAGTACATCTGCCCAGTCTTTATCAGGCAGACCTTCCCTTGCTGCAACCCGCTCAAACAACGCTAGGTATGCTTCCATGTTGTCTAAGGCCGTCATCTTTGGCAGGGTCCAATGCACTGCCTTCCGGGGGCCACTCTTTACAGCGGGTCACCTTTCGTCAATTCAGCCTGCTGGGTCACCGCCTTTTTTAATCCCGCTATCTGTTCACTCAGTAAGTGATTTGTTCTCTGTTGTACAGTGACTGTCTGCATCAGGATCTGCTCCTGCCGAGCCTGTGCTTGTACCAGGGCCTGCTGGGCCTCCTGATGTCAGGCCTGCGCTTGTGTATTAGCCAGTACCAGTTTCTTAACCGCATCCTCCATGGCTTGTTCAAAAGATTTCACAGTCTGTGCAGCTTTAACCCAGGACATGGGATTGGACTGGACCACTCAAACTGCCCAATGCACGCTCCACCAATTGTAGGGGATCAGGGAGTGAAGAGCTGGCTCAGAGGCAGTCCAGTAAAATAAAAGTGGCTTTATTCAGCAAAATGGCAAAAAAATCAACATAAGACCAGACAGACTTGTCTTGTCACACGGTTGTGCTCACAGTTCAGCCGCACACAGGCTTACAGGTAAAAGTTCATAGGTCCAATCAGCGCTACAGTCTTTATGTGGTTAAGATCACCCAGCAGGTACACCATCCAGCAATGGACATTTTCACACAGCGCCCTGCTGTGTCTCTCTCTCCTACTCAAAAAGCTCCTCTCTGACACTTTCAGCACACCTGACAATAAGCAGGTCTGATGGGGAAGTACCTGCCTTCTTCGATTAACCCCTTCTTAACCCTGCCCCAGGCTGACCCTCAACAATATATATATATATATATATATATATATAATATATATATATATATATTATATATATATATATATATATATATATATAAGCAAATTACAGTTAAAAGTGGATCATCAAGAACAGTCCACTTATTGCTATTGTGATATATATTGCCAGAATAAAGAATAATCAAAGATACTTCAAAGTATGGAAGAAGTAAACATTTTCAAAACGTTATTAACGTAACATAAATAAATTACTCACAACGACACAAAATATTAGTAGATCAATACTACACATAAAAAAAATTAAAAAAGGGCTAAATATTTTACTTAACAGTAATTAAATATTGCAACAGTTACAATAAACTGTTTGAGATAATAAAAAGTGCAAATACGTTGAAGTTAATTCTGTAACAAAATGTGCAAAAACTTTTAGAATTTCGACAAGTTGGAATTTCCAGTCCAAGTTTAGAAATTTAAAAACGTTTCAGATGTACCAATATAATGGCAAGCAACTGAACAGTTTTCAAAAACTAATGTTCAAACATTACTCAAAAAAGTGCTTTAAAAACAAGTAAACCACTTTAACAGTAGATAACAAAAAAAGTGCTCATTAACTTTTAGGAGGTTGCAATGTGCAAACTATCTACTAAAGTTTTAGAGGATAAAATATGCAAAAACATGTTTGTAAACATTGTAAACAAATAACTAATCCAGTCAAAATTTAGAAAAATAGAGATTAACCAGCATTTTAATCCTCAGACATGCTTGTAATGTTATGTAAGCAACATCCCTTGTAGCAAGCAGCTTTTTGAAGCCAGAACATCAATGATGGTTTCATTGCTTAGTTCAAGCAAGGCCTCTTTTTCCATGGACATGGACATGAGCATAAAGGCCTCCAAATGTGGTTGGGAGAGGGAATTTTGAAGGCTGTTCAAGATATATTTCAGTTTTGAAAATGGCCTTTCATATGCTACTTGAGAAGAGGAAAGTGTCATTGTCAATTTGTATGCATTAAAAAGTGAACTACCGTATTTATCGGCGTATAACACGCACTTTTTTTACCCTGAAAACAGAGGGTAAACTGTGCCTGCGTGTTATACGCCGATATCAGTTTTTTTTCACCGGGGGGGGGGGGGGGGGGGGGGGTGATGATCGGTCGGTCCGCCTCTCCTGGCCGTGAGACAGCACTGCCAGGACAACTTCAGATAACGTTAATGCCAGCCGCCTCCCACACAACCTCCCCCATGCCATTGTATGGCAATTCAAACCCCTCCACCCACGCCGCTCTCCTCCTCCCACTCTGCCCCCTTCCTCGAGTGTAGCTTGTGATTGAAGGAGAGAGGCGGTGGTGGAGGGGTTAAAATTGCCATACAATGGCATGGAGGAGGTTGTGTGGGAGGCGGCCGGCATTAACGTTATCTGAAGTTGTCCTGGCAGCGCTGTCTCACGGCCAGGAGAGGCGAACGGCCCGCCCGATCTCCTCCTCCCGCTCCGCCCTCTTCCTCGAGTGTAGCATGTGATTGGAGAGCGGTCATGTGACCGTCCATGATTCAGAGCAGATATGTCACATGCTCAGTGTGTCATGTAGGGGCTCAGTGTACCATGTGGGGGCTCAGTGTGTCATGCAGGGGGCTCAGTGTGTCATGCAGGGGGCTCAGTGTGTCATGCGGGGGCTCAGTGTGTCATGCGGGGGGCTCAGTGTACCATGCAGGGGGCTCAGAGTGTTATGCAGTGGGTCTGTGTGTTATGCAGTGGGCTCAGTTTGTCATGCGGGGGTCTGTGTGTTATGCAGGGGGCTCAGGGGTCTGTGGAAAGTTTTGTTAAGGTGCGTGTTATACGTCGGTGCGTGTTATACGCCAGATTGTATAAGTTGTAACGCAGTAACACATTGTAGCAGCATGCAATACAGTTCTTACAAGTCTTGCACTTTCCATTTTGATTACCAACAGTTGAGTATGGCTGTTCCTCAGTTTCAGCGATAAGAGGAGAATGGATGGCGTCTTCATCTTGACCTTCATTGTTAGCATGAGTATATTCTTCATCAAGAGACATTTTCAATCTTTTCCACTTTGATGAAAAATCAAGTAGCTCACTTTGCTGTTTCTCTTTAGTTGCCATGGAGTCAAATTTAATTACAAGACTGCTCAGTCGTTCTAATGCATTGTTGGGAAGGTGTAGCAAAATATCTTCAAAATTTCTGGGATCCAAACATGCCAAATCTGCAAATAGCGGACCATATTTTGTAAATCTGCTCTGCAGACTATTAATAATCTTGTCTAGGGTCACATTGTATACCTCCACCCTGAACTGATCACTTGCCAACAAGATTGGTTCATCTACTGCAAGCTCACCAGCCATTCTTTTCTTCCGTTGTATTCTTTTAGTTGGTGGAAAGTCTTCCTCAATCACAACTTTGCAGTCAGTTGTATCCAACTTGCCATTTGCCCAGACTGCAAACTTCTTTACAGCATCTATAATCATTTGAGAATCATGATGATGTGCTTGTAAGTTGTCTACAGTTTCTGACACCATTCGGTATGCCTGCAGTATATCCATACCCAGTGTTTTGCAGGTACATGGATAGTGGAGTGGTATTCTTGAAAATAAATAAGTAAAGCTGTGCTGTTTTACATGTTTTGAATTTCTTGAGGGAGTCTAAGAAAGTTCCAGCCTTGTATCTTATGTCGGCATTAAAATGATCAGAACATGATATAGCTGCCATGATCTGGATCAAATTTACATACTAGGATCATTAAATGAACCAAACCAAAGTGCTGCATCTGTGGACCACCATCTTGTTTCTCCAATCAGAGAAAGTGATCGAAATCTTAATTCCCAAGACTTATCCCTGCCATACATTCATGCGGAGATAAGATTCACGGATAGAATGTAGTGGGGTATTCCTGCGCTACCGTGGAAGGGGGAGGGTAAGGGCGGGTGGTGGGGACTGACTGTGGGGGGACTGCTGCAGGCACCTGGTGTAGGTCAAACCGTACCTACCAAACTAGATATATAGAAGTGGGGGTGGTGCTGCGCTGTTCCCCAGGGAGGTGGCCAAATCTACCACAAGGTGGCAGTAATGGGATAAAGACGTAAACCCTTTAAGTGTAGCAATCATATGAGAGAATATTAGTTGATGATGTGACTATTAAGTCGAAGTAATGCGAGTTGAGATAGATAATTCCCTTACTATACAAGATAAGGGGTATGGTGTGACCAATACAGGTTAATAAAAATTGCTATTGGTGAACCCAGGTAAAGATATATATAATAATAGAATTGTAAATAGTACTAAGGTGCGAGAGTGTAAATTGAACTAATAGCACCTAAATAAAACTACTAATAAAACACCATAAGCAGATAATAAAAAAATCAGATATACATATAAAATCATATAAGTGAACATATGGTAAAAATGTGTCTATAGATAAACAATTCCAAAGTGCATAGTAGATGGTGAACAAAATATAAAATCCGTAAAGTGCTAGTGCAAGTGTGCACAGGCTAAAAATGCGACTGAGTGATTGAGTGACGGATAAAACGATAAATATAATCGCATTGGAGATTTGTGATGAGTAGAGGTATGTGCAGAAAAGTTGCACTGGAGTGAACAGTGGAACAATAAATATAAAGTGCAAAGTATGCGAGCATACAAAATAATGTATAAGCTGGATGAAACTAGTCAGCGTGACTATAGAAGTAAACAAAGTGCAGTAGAATAAAGTTTGAAATATAAAATATAACGAAATGCTGGGTGCAGACGCAAAGTGCACACACAGATATCCTATAGGTAAAATCGCATAATGCAGGATGCGTAAAAAATAGTCATATGCGACTAAAATCGCATAGTGCAGGATGCGTATAAAATAGTCATCTGCGACTATGTTGCATGCATACAAGTCTGTGATAAATAAGTCAATCCTCAATAGTTTATAAGTATATAATCATTTCTTGTGGTAAGAAGGTCAGGGTAGTGATGTGATCCTTGGGTTAAAGGTGATATCTGTGCAGTGGCGTGTTTTAAGCAGTGGGGGTCCCTACTGTTCGTGTGGGGTACACTAAAGTGAGCAATGGACCCTTACCTTGCGGCAAAGGGTTAACCGCATATACATGATGTAAAGGGATCTGCTTTCTTCTCCTTCCCTCACGGTGGTCTGCCTGGATAGGTGCGTATTCCTTTTCCCTGGTTCCAGGTATATCTAGCAATAGAACTCACAGAATAACAATAAATATTTTCTCTTATCTTAGACGAGCGCCGAGCTCGTTTCCTCTGCTTCCTTGTGTGTATTGAATGCCTCTCCTGTCCCTACGCGTGGCGCCATGTGACGTCATCCCCTGATGAAGTCACATGACTATATGACTATACTAATTATATACTTATAAACTATTGAGGATTGACTTATTTATCACGGACTTATATGCATGCAACATAGTCGCATATGACTATTTTTTACGCATCCTGCACTATGCGATTTTAGTCGCATATGACAATTTTTTACGCATCCTGCATTATGCGATTTTACCTATAGGATATCTGTGTGTGCACCTTGCGTCTGCACCTAGCATTTCATTATATTTTATATTTCAAACTTTATTCTACTGCACTTTGTTTACTGGTAGCTTTATTTTTTGCCAGGGATTTTTTCATCTATAGTGACGCTGACTAGTTTCATCCAGCTTATACATTATTTTGTATGCTCGCATACTTTGCACTTTATATTTATTGTTCTACTGTTCACTCCAGTGCAACTTTTCTGCACATACCTCTATTCATCACATATCTCCAATGTGATTATATTTATCGTTTTATCCGCCACTCAATCACTCAGTCGCATTTTTAGCCTGTGCACACTTGCACTAGCACTTTACGGATTTTATATTTTGTTCACCATCTACTATGCACTTTGGAATTGTTTATCTATAGACACATTTTTACCATATGTTCACTTATATGATTTTATATGTATATCTGATTTTTTTATTATCTGCTTATGGTGTTTTATTAGTAGTTTTATTTAGGTGCTATTAGTTCAATTTACACTCTCGCACCTTAGTACTATTTACAATTCTATTATTATATATATCTTTACTTGGGTTCACCAATAGCAATTTTTATTAACCTGTATTGGTCACACCATACCCCTTATCTTGTATAGTAAGGGAATTATCTATCTCAACTCGCATTACTTCGAATTAATAGTCGCATCATCAACTATTGTTGTCTCATATGATTGCTACACTTAAAGGGTTTACGTCTTTATCCTATTACTGCCACCTTGTGGTAGATTTGGCCACCTCCCTGTGGAACAGCGCAGCACCACCCCCACTTCTAAAGATTCACGGATAAACACAGCACATGAATTTAAAATGCCAAACAATCATATTGACTGAACAGATATCTTTGCAACATCCATCATCACCAGATTTAGTACATGTGCATAACACCAAACATGAATCTGGCCAGGCGCTTTTTTACTCCCTGTGTGCCATGTGCTGAATTCGTTGTACTGCCCTTGCATATTAGACGCTCCATCTGTAGAGTTCCCAACACAGTTTGTAACTTCAATTTCCATACATTGCAAGCCAGTTCACACAAAGCCTTCCCTGTCATGGATGTGCAATTTACCACAGCGACTAGATGTTCATGGACCACATCCGTGACATATCGAATTATAATTGAACACTGGTCTGAGACATTTATATCCTGCGTTGTATCTAGCTGAATTGAGAACATGCCAGCATCTCTGATCTCTTGGGCAATACCTTTTTTAAAAAGTGTTATGCCGCGTACACACGAAGGGACTTTTCCCGCCGGACCTAGTCCGGCGGACAATCCGCCGGACTTTCCAGCTGGCTTCGGCGGACTAAAAAGCGAACGGACTTGACCACACACAATCACGCTAAAAGTCCGGCGGTTCACGCGATGACGTACAGCACGTACGACGGGACTAGAAAAAGAAAAAATACTAGAAAAATACTTGCTACTGAGCATGCGTCCTTTTTGGTCCGCCGGACCATACTACAGATGGCCGTATTGTCCGCCGGACTGCCAAGTCCAGCGGATAGTTTTAAAACAAAACTTAAAACTTTAGTCCGCCGGATTTTTGGAAAAAAAGTCAGTCGGAGGCCCACACACGAGGGGATTATCTGGTGGACTTGGTCCAGCGGACAATCCCGCGGGATAATCCCTTTGTGTGTACACGGCATTAAAATTACACAGATGATATTTTTCACTGTCGTTTTAGAAATTAGCGGGATTTTCAAAATGAACGGACTTGCCCACACATGGAGGAAAGTCTGTTTATTTAGAACGTAACTCCAGGTAGACGGGACTAGCGAAGGAAGTCAATGCCGCCATGCTAGCCCCGTCACCTGGTATGGATTTAAAGGGGATCCCTACGCCGAAAAAACGGCATGGGGGTCCCCCCCAAATCCATCTCAGACCCTTATCCCACCCCAAAGCACCTTGTCCCCATGTTGATGAGGACAAGGGCCTCTTCCCGACAACCCTGGCCGTTGGTTGTCGGGGGCTGCGGGCGGGGGCTTATCGGAATCCGGGAGCCCCCTTTAATAAGACCCAGTGAAGGAGTCCGGCGAGAAGACCCCCCAAGACGGAAGAAGACCCCCCGGAGCTGTGCAATAAAATATTTAAAAAAATTGTGTGTTTTTTTTTTTATTTACACTTTTTTCCTTAGGTGAATAAGTACCCCATACTCATTCACATAGGGTGGGGGGCCGGTATCTGGGGGCCCCCTTATTAAAGGGGGCTCCCGGATTCCGATAAGCCCCCCACCCGCAGACCCCGACAACCAACGGCCAGGGTTGTCAGGAAGAGGCCCTCTTCTCATCAACATGGGGACAAGGTGCTTTTCGGTACCCCCCCATGTTGAGGGCACGCGGCCTGGTACAGCTCAGGAGGGCGGGTGCTCGCTCGTCCCCACCCCCTTTCCTGACCGGCCGGGCTGCGTGCTCGGATAAGGGTCTGAGATGGATTTGGGGGGGACTCACTGCCTTCGCTAGTCCCGTCTACCTGGAGTTACGTTCTAAATGAACGTGTGTGAGGCAAGTCCGTTAATTTCAAAAGTCCCGCGGACTAGCACACAGACTGCGGGATTGTCCGCCGGACTTTTGGGAGGAAAAAGTCAGTCGGAGCCCACACACGATCGGAATGTCTGGCGTACTCTAGTCCGGCGGACAATCCTGCAGGAAAGTCCGCTCGTGTGTACGCGGCCTTAGCCTGGGTTCAGAATAGTGCGGTGCGAATTCAAGGCCCTGCGTGACTGCGCAGTGAAACGACGGCTGTTCTGCGGATTGTACGCGTTTTCGGTGCGAATCAGCTGCAAATTCATTAGTAACCCTTCCTGCCTAATTTGAGTTGCTAATTTTGTGCTGAGCAACCTTTTTGGCTGATTGTCTGGCTGCTTCTAAAACCTGGTAGGTCTGTGTACACTTCCTGGTTGTCCAGCAGTCTGTACCTGTGTTTTGTGTGTTTCTTTGCAAGATGTGTGCTGCTCTGCCAATGATCATGCCAACTGTTGCAACTGATGCAACAGCAGCAATCTTGCTGGAAGAAGAAAATCGTAGAAGGATGCGTAGGAGAAGAAGATACTGGGTTCATCCCATCATTGCAAATCGTGAAGAAAGAGGCCAGTTCATGATATTGTATGGGCACCTCCGTGGGCATGAAGAGAAATTTTTCAATTTCACCCGCGTGTCAATTAGTAGGTGAGTACTGTTTCTGCCAAACCATACTTAATTTGTAGCCATTGATGTATAGTGTGTTTTATATTTGCAAGACACAAGTCCATCCAGTCTAACCTATGTGTGATTATGTTATTTTAAGATTATTGTAACTAATAAGCCTTGTCCCCCCCCCCCCCCAAAATACAAACTGTACATTATTTCAGCATGCAACCTTAAGGGCACAAAATTAGCGTCACCTTGCACCCCCCTCCTGGTGTAAGCCAGGTCATATTCCCTTTTTTTTTTTTTGGGATGTTTTACCCCCCAAAATACCTTGGCCCAAAATTGCTAGTGACAAGTTGCTTTGTGGGTGTTGGTGTTGCCACGCAGCTTTGTTTAGCATTTTTGGCTTTGACAATTGTTACTGTTAATTTAAAAGGCCAGTGGCTTCTTCTTTGATGAAATGAGGACCCATATGCCTTTTTTTTGTTCCTGTCACTTATTTAGCCATAATTAGATTGGAACTAAGGATGCCTGCCTTGTTACCCTAAATAATGTCCTTAATCACTTACCTTCCTTTTTTTTTACAGTATGCCCCAATGTTTTTCCCACATGTATTTATGATTTTTTATTTTTTTTACTCAGTTTTGACGAATTGCTGGGCTTAATCTCCCCTCGATTGCAGCGTCAGAACACGAGCTTCAGACCAAGTATCCAGCCTGCTGAAAGATTATTGATATTAAGGTAATTATCATCACTCATGTCATTTTTCATGCGTTATATTGACCATGTTTTTTGAATTTTTTATGTTTTTTTACCTGGATATTTTTAAAAATATGACGGCACAAAAAATTTTGGAATAATTATTTATTTACGTATCATAAAATATGATAAAAATATAAACTTTACCCATGTATAAAACATAAATTAACTCTGCAATAACTTAAAAACTAAAAACTTGCCTGTCAAGTAGGCCTCTTCCCTGTTTTATCAAAATGTGTCATGTTGGTCCTTGTGACGGATCCTGTACTCAAGGTGTCCGCCGTAAATGCTTCCTAAGTCCTGGAACATGAGTCCAATGGATCTGGTTATAGGAACCCCCAAGAATTAGACAGCACTAGTTCTTGAGGTACATCAGGAATGCTTTATTTGACATTTCACACACATATATATATCCAGATGACTAAAAGCTAACCTAATTAGCATGAGCTAATTATCTTAATCATTGCCCCAGACTAGTTGACTGAGAGAAGACTTTTCAGGGTCAGACTTTAAGGCTCCTAGTTAATTTGAATGACTATTCAACAGACATTCCATAAACATTAACACAGGGCTAATTAGCACAACATTGTGTGGAATACACCTTACAAGCCAGACCAGCCTCATCTACACAACAGACAGGTGACTTGAGTTCATGACATTAGCATCTGACAGCTTGTGTCCCATTCAGTCTATTGCTACTGCCAAATGCATATACAGAGGGTGTGTCTTGGGGGGCCCGTAATCAGTTGGCAGGAGGCTCGCATGTAGTCCTCTCAAAAAGCCTGTGTCCCGGCTAGGTCTGTCACATTTCTCCCCTTTCGGCAGGAGACTAACACAGGAGGAGACCCCAGACGGGTTGACTCCGAAGTTAGTCCATAGTTCCAGTCCTCTAAGGCCTGTACCCACACAGTACCCCAAACAAATTGTTTCAAACAGAGCACTCACCCAGCCAACCTCTGCCTCTCTCAAAGAACATATCTGCCGCTGGGGAGAGGCCTGGACTGGCCCTTCGCCCTGGAGTCTTTTCAGCCGCTGGAGAGAAGACAGGGTGACTGGGCTCACTCCATCATGCTGTTGGGGATCTGGGCCGACCGCCCAGCATCCCTGGGTTATACTGGTGGAGACTGAATTCCCATCCACCTTTACAGGACATCTGTCCTGTTTTAGTTGCGGGCAGAGGCCAGCAGCGCTCTGTTCCGTTGCCAGCAGTTCAGCTGGGCGTAGGAGCTTCCCTACATCATCTGCTCCAGCTAACTGTTGGGGAGAGAGGCCGACTGCCCCAGCTCCCTGGAACTCCGCAGCTGTTACCGGTGCTGGGCAGGGGTTGGTAGCACTCTGCCCGGTTGCCAGCACTTCTGCTGGTTTTCTGTTAGTGGAGACCACAGGCCCATCCACTGACACCAGATCAAGCTGCAGTTGTGAACTGCAGATTGCATTCTCCCCTTGGGTCCTGATCTGCTGCTCGGGAGTGACCACCACCTCCTCACCCTGGGCCTCCAGAACTGCCACAGGTGTGGGACAGAGGTCTTGGACCCTCTGTTCAGTTACCAGATCTTCAGCTGGGGAAGTTTGTTGTAACTCCATAGGTGCTGCTGGCAGAAAATCACATGTCCCTGTCAGTGTTGTGGGAGAAAGGCCGACTACCTCTTCTCTCAAGAAGGGCAAAGCCACTGTTGGTGCTGGGCAGAAGTTAGCAGAGTTCTGCCCAATTGTCAGCACTTCCGCTTTGGGGACGACAATCTCCGGAGTTTCCACTGCCGATTCTCTGGCATGCTGCTGAACGTGTTCTAGCAGTTTCCTGTATGCCCTTTCCAGATGCTGTTCCTTCCTTAACAAATGGTCCAGATCAGGTTTAAGCTCTGAGACACCTGCAAGACCGAGCATAGCCTCTCTATATTCTTGCAGGTCATCAAGGGTAGGTTCTCCTTCATCGCCAAACACAAAACGATCTGTAAGGCTCTCCCACAGCAATCCAGGGCCTCCAAAGTCATATCCCTCCGGAGAGCATTCTGTTGTCTCCCCTAAATATCCCTGCTCTGCGTGCCATTGCAGAGCCCGATAACGATTGTCCAGCTCTATCTCCTGCTGGACCAGCCTTTCCAACTCAGTCACCCATTGCTCCTGGGGCTGCTCTCCCAGGAATGTCATCCGCAATGCCCGTTGGTCACTGGCCCGTTGCTCTTGGGTTGGAAAGAACTTGCCTTGTTTTATACCAGCGAGCTGGAGGGCTCCAATCCACAGCTCCACCCGAATCTGCTACCTGAGCTCCAGGTATTCCTCCTCAGACACAGTCCTTGTGTATGCTGCAACGATGATCCGCAGCAGCCCCGGGAACTCTGATGCCAGATCCATATCTCCGCTGGGGTGACCGAAGTCTTCTATCCTGATCTTGGATCCCGGTGGAGGTTTGGATGTCTCAGACTGCAGGAAGCACGATCCCACTGCTTGCCAACAATGTGACGGATCCTGTACTCAAGGTGTCCGCCGTAAATGCTTCCTAAGTCCTGGAACATGAGTCCAATGGATCTGGTTATAGGAACCCCCAAGAATTAGACAGCGCTAGTTCTTGAGGTACATCAGGAATGCTTTATTTGACATTTCACACACATATATATATCCAGATGACTAAAGGCTAACCTAATTAGCATGAGCTAATTATCTTAATCATTGCCCCAGACTAGTTGACTGAGAGAAGACTTTTCAGGGTCAGACTTTAAGGCTCCTAGTTAATTTGAATGACTATTCAACAGACATTCCATAAACATTAACACAGGGCTAATTAGCACAACATTGTGTGGAATACACCTTACAAGCCAGACCAGCCTCATCTACACAACAGACAGGTGACTTGAGTTCATGACATTAGCATCTGACAGCTTGTGTCCCATTCAGTCTATTGCTAATGCCAAATGCATATACAGAGAGTGTGTCTTGGGGGGCCCGTAATCAGTTGGCAGGAGGCTCGCATGTAGTCCTCTCAAAAAGCCTGTGTCCCGGCTAGGTCTGTCACAGTCCTTAACCATGAACAGACCTCATCACAGATTCTGATATGTTTTTTGAAAAGGGGCCTCATAGGAGTATTGAGTTGCGGAAGCTGGGTCATCACTGGCAGTGTGGGGAGCAGGCCTAGCCCCCCCATGTTGACTTTGCCCATACATACCCTGAGTTTGGGGGGGCCCTAATTGAAGGAAGTGGGGATGGGATGGGATAGGGAAGGTTACTGTGTGGCCCTTCATATCTGGAGATTGGCTTGTCCTAACTTGAGGGATATGATGGTGGATTATAGGGGTAAGGTTGGTGTTGCTGCTCAGGGTAGTGCGTGTATCTTGGGTAGTGATGGGGAGGTCTTGGTTGGGGCACATTTGGGTAGTTAAAAGCAGGTTCCTGCTGTGGCTGGGAGAAGGAGTGCATAATTTTTTCTATATTTTTCCGCATTTCATAGTACCGCTCTGGGGGTACCTTTTTAATTAGTGGTACAAAACTGAGTGCCAGGATTGTATCAGGACATAAAAATGCATCCACCTTTGCGGTCATGTTTTTTAACATGTCTAATAAGCGCTCACTTAGGTCAGGTTGGGATAGTGCTGGGCGCCTCCGTGGCACTTTGCCAGGCTGACCAATTTGTGCAGGAGCAGAGGATGGCCCAGGGACAGCCTCCTCTGCCCCTGAACATTGTTCTTCTGGATGAGTTTCCCAGAGACTGTAAGATGTTTGGATTAGTGCTAAATCCTCTGTGTCTTCTGGAATATCAATGGGTGCTTCCTCCTCTGTTTGTTGTTCTGGTTCTTCCTCCAAAACATCTTGCTCCTCCCAACTAGATTCTGTCCTGTTTTTTATATTGTAAAAATGTTCAAAATTAACTCGGCATATTGATGATTACCAGATTGTGCGTTACATAGATGATGTAAATGAAAACTTACTCCCTCATCTCCACAATGGGTTGTAGAAACTCCAAGTCCTTGGCAAACATATAGGGTACCCTAGGCGCTGCCCCCGAGCCACTCCTTGTTTCTCTGAGGTGCCTCATATATTTTCTGTAAGCATCACGCATGCTACGCCATCTTGTCTGTAAGTAGTACACTGAAAAATAAAGAACAACATAATGACTTTTTTTTTTTTTTTTGTAATTTTAGGTACTTAGCAACAGGAAATTCCTTTGGAAGTTTGCACTATGAATTCAAGGTTGGAAAATCAACGATTAGTGGTGTAATGGAAATTTGTAAGGTCTGTATATAATTGTATTCTATTTTGTATGTATTGCACACTGCCCTCACTGTGCACACGGCACTAATAATGTTTTCAGTACATGTTTACATTCTTTCGAGTCCTGATTAGAATTAGCCTGCCTATGATACGCCCCTTGTTACCATAAACGTACAATTGTAATATTAATGTGATACCTACGTAATCATGTGTATAAAACCCTTCAATTGCGTCATAATAGAGGAGAACGGTTATTTGGAAAGATGCTGAGCGTATCTTTTGTGTCTGTTCCCTACTGCAGTAGTTATTAATAATTTGGAACCACTAATCAATATGAGGATAGGAGTTGCCTATCTATAAATTTCCAGGACAGTGGCATTGTTCATGCTACCTGCCTAGTCATATGGGAAGAACTGAAGGACATTGTTATGAAGAAGCCCAAACCAGAAGAATGGCTGATGATAGCGGACCTATTCTGGGAGAGATGCAACTTCCCCAACTGTCTTGGAGCCATTGATGGCAAACATGTACGCATCCTCAAGCCTCCAGCTAGTGGGAGCCAATTTTTTAAATTTAAAAAATATTTTTCGTTGGTATTAATGGCAGTGGCAGACGCAAATTATAAATTTATTTATGTTGATGTAGGTTCTTATGGCAGCAGCTCAGATTCTAGTGTATTCTCACATTCCTCATTTGGCCGCATGCTGCGTGACAATACACTAGACTTGCCCAATAATTCTGCCCTGCCAGGGACTACAGAGCCTCTCCTCCCACGTGTATTTGTCGGAGATGAAGCTTTCGCACTGTCCCAGAACATGCTCAGGCCTTATTCAAGTCGCTCTCTGACAACTGAAAAAAGAGTGTTCAATTATAGGCTGACTAGGGCACGACGAGTAGTAGAATGTACATTTGGAATTCTTTGCAATAAGTGGAGATTCATGCATACCTCTATTAACCTCAGTATTGATCATGCGATCAGTGCGATTAAAGCTGCCTGTGCCCTGCACAACTATGTGCGTGAAAGAGATGGGTTTCTTTTTGAAGATTCCCTGACCCATAACATGGAGGCAGCACATTGCAATATTCCTAGGGGCAGCACTACTGGTAAACTTATTAGAGAAGAATTTAATAATTTTTTTTTGTCACCAGCTGGCAGATGAATTCTATTGACTAAAAATAAATATGTATTTTTTTGCTGGATGTAAATGCATGATAATATAATGCTAAGTGTGCTGTATGAAAAATGTTGTATGTAATTTTGGCTATGAAAAATAAAACTTTTTTATCTCACATTTGTGGTGTATGTCATATTACTAACCTTAGAAATTATAAGAATATGCATTTATTTAGGGACTCAACCATCCCTAGATAAAGCTGTTATGTGCACAATGTTTACAGCATGTGGCCTGGTACAGATTTGGGGGTGACCACATGCTGTTTGTTAAAATCTAATAAATTACATTAATGTACACCATCTAAAAAATACAGGACAGCATATACAGGTAGTAAAAGGTAATAAAAAAACTTACATTTGTCAGCCTGAACTTGGAAAGAGCACCTGTTCCACTCTGGCAAAAGGTCTCTGGCAATGTCCTGCCATGCACGTTTTTTGGCAACGTTGTCCTTATATTTAGGATGCCGGGTGTCATAAATTATGGGTTTCTCCCTCACAAGTCTGATCAACTCCTCACAATCCACAGATTCTTTCTCCTTTGATGATGCTTTTCGTCCTCTTTTGGACATGCTGGTTCCAGTCCGGATTTCAAAAGACACAGGGGAGGAACAGGAAGAAGGGGAGGTGTTGGGTGTTGGAGTGGCGTGAATTTCTGTTCAGGACGCAAGCCAAATGCGAATCAGATGCGTGCCCATAGAAGATAATGGGCCTGAATTCGCACCTGATCCGTCCCGCACCGCACCAAAGTCGGTGGCGGGTTTTCGGCAATTCGCAGTGCGCATGCACCGGACATGTGTGAACGTGCCCCATTGAAAACAATGGGTTTTCAAATGTCCTGCGAATTCACAGTATTTTTCCCCGCTGCGAATTCGCAATAGTGTGAACCCAGGCTTAGACCTCTTTTTCCAATCAGCTTGATGGTGTCAATCACTCTCTGATGGCACGTTTTCTCTTCACTTCCTCCTTTCTGGCTGTTTGTTTCTCAAAGAAATTACTAGATATGTCCATATTCTTTGATCTCATCAAAAGAATTCAGAGCTATTATTGTGGAGGTTGCTTTTTTCGTGCTCTTCAATTCCCTGATACATATGTTTTTCATCAAAGCAACCATCAATAAAAGCACTGATGTCTGTCTTTCTACTGAAAGCAAGACACCATGCAGAAAAAAAACACCATATCCATGTGAATAGGTCAACCAGTGACGCTTCTTTCCATCCCTCCTCTCATATAACTTTTTCAAATGAAAAAAATGGAAATCTGGTTGACATGGATGAAACTGGAAGAATGAATCCAAATTTTCAGATTTTGGTCTGATAAACCACATTTAATCATCAACCGTGTCAGGTATGCCCTCAGTAATGCCCACTACTTCTGGAATCTCTTCTGCTGCTAATGATTCGGCCACAATTAATTTTTCTTCATATTTTTCATCAGTTTCCAGCTCAATAGGAGGTCCAATACTGTGGTGAATATCTTCACCTGCATCAGCAGTGGCATCAGCATCAGCAGTGGCATCAGCAGTGGCCGCCCCCCCCCCCAGGCAGCCACAAAAAAAAAAAAATGTATTACTGCCCCTTTAAAAAAAAAAATACAAAAAAAAAGTTCCTTAAGTGCACTGTGTTCGGACACGGACACAGTGCCCTTATGGGAGGCGCCACGTCTATGCAATCACGAAAATGCAGACGTGGTGCTACATTTGCGGGCGTTTAGCCTGCCTTGCAGCGTTTTCTGAAGCGCCGAGTAGCATCCGCCCGGCCATAGTAACATATACTACAGGCGCCGGGGCGGAAGCTACTTCGGCGCTTCAGATTTGATTGACATCTGACCTCAGTTAGATGTCACTTCCTGTCTCTATCTCCCATTGCGCCCGGAGAGGAAACAGGAAGTAAAATCAGCGCTGCCAGTGGAAGGAGACACCGCAGGAGAGGACAACAGCAAGGTAAGTAAAGAGGTTGCATTTGGGGGGGACACAGGCACTAAGGGGGTGTCTATACTGATGGGGGGTCTGCACTAAGGGGGGATTCTATACTGATGGGGGTCTGCACTAAGGGGGGGATTCTATATTGCAGGGGTTTGCACTAAGGGGGTGTCTATACTGATGGGGGGACTGCACTAAGGGGGGTGTCTATACTGTGGGGGTCTGCACTAAGGGGGAATTCTATACTGATGGGGGGGTCTGCACTAAGGGGGGATTCTATACTGCAGGGGTTTTCACTAAGGGGGTGTCTATACTGATGGGGGTCTGCACTAAGGGGGATTCTATACCGATGGGGGGGGTCTGCACTAAGGGGGCATTCTATACCGATCGGGTTTGCACTAAGGGGGTGTCTATACTGATGGGGGTCTGCACTAAGGGGGATTCTATACTGCGGGGGGTTGCACTAAGGGGGTGTCTATACTGATGGGGTGTCTGCACTAAGGGGGGTGTCTATACTGTGGGGGTCTGCACTAAATGGGGGTGTCTATACTGATGGGGGGGGGTCTGTATTAAGGGGGGTGTCTATACTGTGGGGGTCTGCACTAAGGGGGGGATTCTATACTGATGGGGGGGGTCTGCACTAAGGGGGGGATTCTATACTGATGGGGTCTGCACTAAAGGAGGGGTGTCTGCACTAAGAGGGGGGATTCTACACTGATGGAGGTGTCTGTACTGAGGGAGGGGAGTCTATACTGAGGGAGGGGGGTCTGTACTGAGGGAGGGGGGTCTATACTGAGGGAGGGTGGTCTGTACTGAGGGAGGGGGGTCTGTTCTTAGTGAGGGGGATCTATACTGTGGGAGGGGGATCTATACTGTGGGGGGGGGTCTATTCTGAGGGGGGACTATAGTTGGTGGAGGGGGGGTGACACCAATGTTTTCCGCACCAGGTGACACCAACCCTAGTGACGCCACTGCAGGCAGGCTGCATTGGGGGGGGCACAGGCAGGCTGCATTTGGGGGGGGACACAGGCAGGTTGCATTTGGGGGGAGACACAGGCAGGCTGCATTTGGGGGAGACACAGGCAGGTTGCATTTGGGGGGAGACACAGGCAGGTTGCATTTGGGGGGAGACACAGGCAGGTTGCATTTGGGGGGAGACACAGGCAGGTTGCATTTGGGGGGAGACACAGGCTGCATTTAATGGGACACAGGCAGGCTGCATTTGGGGGGGACACAGGCTGCATTTGGGGGGACAGAGGCTGCATTTGGGGGGACAGAGGCTGCATTTGGGGGGGGACAGAGGCTGGGACAGAGGCTGCATTTGGTGGGACAGAGGCTGCATTTGGGGGGGACAGAGGCTGGGACAGAGGCTGCATTTGGTGGGACAGAGGCTGCATGTAAGGAGGGACTCTGCTGGGGACGCCTGATGGCATCTGGTTGTAGGCGACGTGGCTAGTGACACGCTCAGGGCTCCCACTAATTCTGCATTATAGTGAGTTGAATGATTTAATTTTATATTACAATGTAGTAATAGAAATAATGCGCTTCAATCATCCTGACACCATAACAACCATGGTGTCAGGATGATTGAAGTGCTAACACCAGGTGTTTGGAGTATCTTATCTGCTGATTTGTTAAACTTTCTAGAATACACATTTCTATTGTTATAGGATCTGGGCCTGCTGTCCCTTCATTCCTCTCTCCCTCCATCCCTCGTTCATCTCAGATGCTAACCACACCACCTTAGAGCCACGCCCAGTATTTCGCTCAAACCACGTCCATTTTCACCAAGTGGGAGGGGTCAAAGAGGAAGGGCGGGGTCTGGCGCCCCCCATCCTAAAACTTCACCAGCCGCCACTGTACATCAGTATCAATATCCACTTGTACAGTGCTAGGTTTTGCTGTGCTACAGCAAGCATTACTGTCTTTATGTGGAGATGCAGGTGGTAAGTCATGCTTTGTTGCCACTATCTATGTAGCCAAAGGACCAGGCCCCTTTTTGCAATTCGGCACTGCGTCGCTTTAACTGACAATTGCGCGGTCGTGCAACGTGGCTCCCAAACAAAATTGGCGTCCTTTTTTTCCCCACAAATAGCGCTTTCTTTTGGTGGTATTTGATCGCCCCTGTGGTTTTTATTTTTTGCGCTATAAACAAAAATAGAGCGACAATTAAAAAAAAAATGCAATATATTTAACTTTTTGCTATAATGAATACCCCCAAAAAATATATAAAAAAAAACATTTTTTTTCCTTAGTTTAGGCCGATACGTATTCTTCTACATATTTTGGGTAAAAAAAATTGCAATTAGCGATTATTGATTGGTTTGTGCAAAAGTTATAGCGTTTACAAAGTAGGGGATAGTTTTATAGCATTTTTATTTAATATTTTTTTTTTACTAGTAATGGCGGCGATCAGCGATTTTTATTGTGACTGCGACATTATGGCGGACACATCGAACATTTTTGACACATTTTTGGGACCATTGTCATTTATACAGAAATAAGTTCTATTTAAATGCACTGATTCCTATGTAAATGACAGTGGCAGTGAAGGAGTTAACCACTAGGGGCAAGGAGGAGTTAGTGTGACGTGTGTGTGTTTTTTTTTTTACAGTAGGGGGCGTGGCTGACGTCACTGATCGGCGTTCCCGATGACAGGGAACAGCCGATCAGTGACAGGCAGTGTAGGAAGCGCGGGGAGAGGTTTGTTTACACAGACCTCTCCCCGTTCTTCAGCTCTGTGACCCGATCGCGGGACACCAGCGGCGATCGGGTCCACTGGTCCCGCGGCCGCGGTCACGGAGCTCCCGACCGGGTCGCGAGCACGCCACCGGCGGCGCGTGCGACCCCACGGCTAGGCAATTTTAGTTCACCTCTCTCTTGGAGTACCTCTGCATACATTTTAAACTTTTTTTTTTTTTGAAACTTACCTTTTGAATACAGTCTTCATGCGTTTTCAGATCCTCTCCAGGGGGGGGGGGGGGGGGGGCTGGGTGCCATCCAGAAATACCAGGCTGCACATGAAAAAATTTAATGTGTTGATAAGGGGCAGGGGGGATGGATGCCGTCCAACCTCCACAAATACCAGGCTGCACATGACAAAAATTATCAACATGTAACGTCTGTGCCATCTGAGTAAGTGAAAGTGAAGTCTGTCAGCCACCTAACATAGGCTCAGCTTCCTCTCACGCTGCACTGAACAGACGAGTGCCAACGTCACTTCCTTGAGTGATGTCGCTGCTCAATGCATTTGAGTCTATGCACTGCACTCGCCTGGCCAGTCCATCGCGCCGGAAGCTGTGTCGCGATCGACCACGCCACAGAGCGAGTTTTTTGGGGGCAAATGAAGCGCCTTTTGGGGACAAATGAAGCACATAAGGACATGAACATTTTTTTTTTTAAAGGGACATGTTTAAATAAATTATTTTTTTAACATTTTTGACTGCCTGGGGGGGGGGGTGGGGGTGGGGGGGGGGGGGGGGGCGCCCGGGCGCCCCTATAGACGGGCCGCCACTGTCTTTCTGCTCACAGGTTCACGAAATAACGAAACAAATCTCCACCTACTCCCTGGAACACACTCCAGCCCAGTTTATCCTCCATCACTTCACTACACCTGTACAGTCTTACCGCAAGTCCCTGGTTATCAAGGTGGATAAAAATCAATGATTTAAAAAAAAAAGATTTTTGTTTGATTTTTATCCAATTTATTTTAATAAAATGCTTTTGGAGTAAAAATCTAAAAATGATAGTTTTCTATTTAGGATGCATTAATTATTTAGTTTATTCAGCATGAAATCAAGCTTAGTTATGTAGCATAAGGCTGTATATTCTGCAATATTTTCATTTTTGGTAAACTCATTCAATGAATCCAAACTCTGCAAGTTGAAATAACATGCTCTACATTGATGTCACAGTAACCATGAACAAAGTTCAGGAATATTATTTATCCCATTGTTTTGCAAATCTATGTACACTACAAACTGTATTTGCTGTATTCACTGTTTTACTAACCTGACAGCTTATTATTCTAAATAGGAAACCTTCATTCAACTGTGACAAAACGCTCCCACACTCCTCTGGAGTGCTTTCGTCATATACCACTTCCTCCCAGTCTGAATATGGATCTCAGATATTCCAACTGCTCCCAAGCACTAAACGAGACAAGACTTGCTTAGTGCAAAAAAATGGACTGATTTATTAGAACCAAAATGACAGTATTTATAATAAAGTAGAAGAGGAGATCCCCCCCTCCTGCTCATATTACTCCAACAATACACCTGTAACAAATTAACATAAACTAATTAACTAATCCCTTTAAGCAGCCGATGTGCCCACCAGGATTTCACTACAGGTCAGACTTGTTGTCACCAAGCTTCACACATGTTAGATGCTAATATCATCAACTCCAGCCACCTGTCTGTTGTCTTGTATAATGCAAATGAGGCTAATCTGTCCTGACACAGACTCCAAAGAGCATTTCACCCATTGTTGTATGTGCTAATTAACCCTGCAACTGAATCTGACTAGCACAGATTATTGATGGTTGGGGTTCTCCTTTACCCTGTGCCCCTTAAAATCCAGGGCCCATAATCGGTTGGCAGGAGGCTCGCATTTAGTCCTCTCAAAAAGCCTGTGTCCCGGGCTAGGTCTGTCACACTAACTACCAGCAAGAATAAGTCCTTACATTTAAAAAGCACCTGTCATTTCAGATCCATCATGGCAGCGCCTGTTAGCGGGCATCCACTCAACTGCTGCTGCCATGTCCCTCACCAGCCGTCCTATTAACCGCTTCCCGACCGCCTCCTGCACATATACGTCGGCAGAATGGCGCGGCTAGGCAAAAGCACGTACAGGTACGTTGCCCTTTAATTGCCTAGCCGTGGGTCGCACGCTCGCGACCCGGTCGGGAGCTCCGTGACCACGGCCGCGGGACCAGCGGACCCAATCGCCGCTGGTGTCCCGCGATCGCGTCACAGAGCTGAAGAATGGGGAGAGGTCTGTGTAAACAAACCTCTTCCCACGCTTCCTACTCTGCCTGTCATTGATCGGCTGTTCCCTGTCATCGGGAAAGCCGATCAATGACGTCAGACGTCAGCCCCGCCCCCTAATGTTAAAAAAAACACACACGTCACAGCCCATAACCCCTCCCCTCCCCCTAGTGGTTAACTCTTTCACTGCATGTGTCATTTATACAGGAATCAATGCATTTAAATAGCATTGATTGCTGTATAAATGACAATGGTCCCAAAAATGTGTCAAAAATGTCCGATGTGTCCGCCATAATGTCGCAGTCACAATAAAAATCGCTGATCGCCGCTATTACTAGTAAAAAAAAAAAATATTAATAAAAATGCTATCCCCTATTTTGTAAACGCTATAACTTTTGCGCAAACCAATCAATAATCGCTAATTGCGATTTTTTTACCAAAAATATGTAGAAGAATACGTATCGGCCTAAACTGAGGAAAAAAATGTTTTTATATATATTTATTTGGGGATATTTATTATAGCAAAAAGCAAAAAATATTGAATTTTTTTCAAAATTGTCGCTCTATTTTTGTTTATAGCACAAAAAATAAAAACCGCAGGGGCGATCAAATACCACCAAAAGAAAGCTCTATTTGTGGGAAAAAAAGGACGCCAATTTTGTTTGGGAGCCACATCGCACGACCGCGCAATTGTCAGTTGAAACGACGCAGTGCCGAAACCCAAAAAGGGGCCTGGTCCTTTGGCTGCCAATTGGTCCGGGGCTGAAGTGGTTAGAGTGAATGGGACTGTCGGTGAGTCAACCACGGGTCAGAGGAGGAGCCGCTGCAGGACAGAGATGATAGTTGCGCTTTAACCACATCCCACCCGGCCACTCCACATATACGGTCGGGTGGGTGCTTTCTCCTTCTAAATGGACGTTCAGCAATGTCCCTCAGAAGGAGGGGGATCACGCGCGTGCGTGCCTGTGCAGCGGCGCGATCCCGATGCGCTTGTGTCACCTCGACAATCACAGCTGTCATGTGATGTAAATAGAGAGCAGTTTGCTAAGCGATCGGCTCTCCTCTCCTCACACGGAAGTTGTCAGTGAGGAGAGGAGAGCGGATCTCTGCAGCCGGCCGGTGATCAGTGAGTATGAGCTGTTTTTTTACAGCTTTTTACACACTGATCACCAGCCTAGTGCCCCCACACATGTCCCAACACAATGTAAACAAAGTCTTCAAAATAATGTCCCCACACACGTCCCCACACAGTAAAAACATCTGTCCCTCACATATGTAACAGTAAAATCACCAATAAAATGTCCCAATGATCATCTACACACATCTGTACATGATCACCTGCGTACATCTGTCCGTGATCACACAAACCAACTATTATACACTTAACAGGTTTTTCTTTTACCAAAGACATGTAGCAGAATACATTTTGGCTTACTTTTATGACATAATTAGATTTTATTAGATTTCTTTTAAAATAGAAAGAAGAAAATATTGCTTTTTTTCCAAATTTCCTTATATCGCAAAAAATTTAAAACGGAGTCATGAATAAATACCACCAAAAGAAAGCTCTATTTGTGTGAACAGCATTGCATGACTGCGCAGTTGTCATTGAAAGTGCGAGAGCGCTGAAAGCTGAAAATTGGCCTGGGAAGGAAGGGGGTGAAAATGCCCAGTAATGCACACAAAAAAATTTAAAAAAATTGCCTGCACACCATTGCCCTTTACACATGTATGGTGTATCAAAATTTAGGAGGTGTTTACTCTGTCCCTTAATGCCCACCTCCTTTTTATAGGGCACACAGTGTATAGGGACGTATAATGTAAAACATGGTGGTATTTCCCTACCCAGGGGAAATATAACAGGGCAGTGGCGGTGCATCCATAGAGGGTGCAGGAGCGCTGCCCCCTCTCTCCTGCACCTGTCAATCTTCAATAGATAGATTCATGCATGTGCCCAGAGCGGCCTCATTCACTTGAATGGGTCATGCTTGGCAGGTGCTACACCCATCAACCATAACTGGCCACTGCAGCTAAAGGGGGTGCAGTTAGGCCAGGGGTGATAAAAACACGTCTTAACTTTGGGGTTTTACCAACCCCCAAACCAAATGTAAATGAACCCTAACTGAGCCGCTTTCACACAGATGTGCAGCACAGTGCATATGCAACTTTCCTGGCTTAGCTGTGCTTTGCCATAGACTTCTATTATATCCTGCAGGTGTGGTGCACTTTCTGAAAGCGCACTAAAACTCCTGCATTCAAAAAATGCACCAAACCCGGGGGGCGTGGCTAGCCTGCAGAGCGGATGGTCGCACATTAGCACAGCTCCGTCTCAACCTGGGCTACAACGGCGTTCCACAGCGACATTAAGCCTCGTTCCTAGCCGACAACCACCACACCAGCAGCGGGCTCACCCCCTGATGTCGTCTTGCAAAAAGACAGAATATACTAGGCCGCGAAAGATGACAGACTTCCTAATACGCCTGCGCCGCCAGCAGACCCAAGATGGCGACGGCAAACACAGCGGCGACACACGTGGCTCACACAGCCAGCCTGCAAGAACAGAGAGATATAATAGCAGCAGAAACGATATCACTCCCCAACAGCTACAATACTCGCAACCTCCATCTGCCTCATCCTGCCCAGCGAAAAGCAGACAAAAAATGTCTCAATCATCAGCAGATAACCTGGAGGTAAGCGCTTTCAATTCATCACTAGATGACACCAGGGAGTTACAGGACTCCATTACTGACTTCCCCACACTGAACCAGCCCGTCATGGACACCACCCTCTTAGACATGCTGGTGTCTCTACGTTCCACCCTGCATGCAGACATAATGTCCATTACACAGCAGTTTAAGACAGAAGTCGCAGCAGTCTCTAAAAGGGTCTCTCACATTGAAACAAAAATGGGGGAATTCACCAACACCTTTAACGATATGGTCGATACCCATAATGAAAGGGATGATGAAAGGTTTGGATTTGGAGGACAGATCAAGATGTAACGTCAAGATCCGAGGGATCCCTGAAACGGTCAAACCACCAGATCTGAAAGACTACTTCATAAATCTCATGAAAGTTGCGCTTCCAGACACAACTATAGAGGATCTGGTTATTGACCGCATCCACAGACTGCCAAGGCCCAAAAACATTCCATCCCACCTCCCAAGAGACACCATAGTCAGGATCCACTTCTACCACATAAAAGACCACTTCATCACGGTGACAAGGAGACGTGAAGACCTACCTGCTGAGCTGCAGGATTTATCATTCCTTGCTGATCTTTCAGCATATACTATGCAACAATGCAGGCAGCTAGCTACAATAACCAAGCCATTGAATAACCATCACATCCCTTACAGATGGCTGTACCCAGCGAAATTGTTGATTACCTATGACTGCAGATCACACGTGGTGACCAATTCCAAAGATGGTATTCGCCTCATGAAAGAGTGGCAAATACTGGATCCTCAAAATAATGGGAAGGAACTGCTGCATTTACCTCCATCAACCCGTGCAAGCTCCGACACAGAGACAGGCTGAAACACAAGCTCTTAAAAATATACTTGAATCGCCTGAATGCCCAGGAAGATGTGGCTAAGTCACACATTATCTTTTTTGTTGTTGTTTTGTTTGTTCTGACCGCTCTACCCCTGAGTTTTAGCGGTGTTACACCCGCACAGATTCCTCACAGAATCATTAACTTTTTATCCCCGTTTGTTATCCCTATTTTCTTCCTCCCCCCACTCCTTGCTACAGGTACAGGACTAAAATTACTACAAGCTGCACAAGCAACAGCCTGAGTTCATCTCCTATTATCTTCAGCTCACCATTCGCAACCTCACGTCATGGATACCATACCCAGGAGCCATCACTACTCTGGCAACACAATTTGACGATACAAGGTGCGTAACCAACACAGTGCAATATGGCTTTTAACATATCCTCCCTAAATGTGAAGGGCCTAAACGGCCCAGACAAATGACAAATGGCCTGGAAGGAAGCGTCTAGGCTCAAAAGTGACAAAATTTGCTTTCAAGAGACGCACTTTGTGTCAGGAAATCACTGCTCTTTCAGTAACCGTAAGTTCCCTCATGTGTTTATGGCAAACGGCCCCAAGAAAAAAGCAGGTGTAGCGAGTGCTGTTAAGGACTCCATTCACTTTTCACTTCTCCAGACCCCTCCGATAGGTTCATAGTCCTCATCTGTGAGATTGCAAAAATAAAATATACACTAGTGAATGTGTACCTACCGAACATCAACCAAATTCAATTCCTACGAAAGGTATGGAAAAAAGTAACTTCTATGCAACAAGGTCACGTAGTAATCTGCGTGGACTTTAATGCAGGGCTTGACGAATTTGCTTGAAATCTAGGAGCCAGCTAGAAAAGTTAGGAGCCAGTTTTTTTTTCCAGCATGCCCAATGGCTGGCTTCTGTCGGATCGGCTGCCATACACATGGGCCGAATGGCAGCCAGTTTTTATTAAACCGACCGATGTTGCCTGGCATGCTGCCCAAGTGTACTAGGCTTGATGGTGTGATGGGCAGCGGCTCAGTAGGGAAGGTATATATGGGTCCGGGGAGGGTATATACAGATATCACATACCTGGTTTCCTTTCTGTTACTTTTAAGCACATAGATTTTGGTTCTGTCTCATGTTTATGACATCAGTGCAGCTTGAGGTGGGCATAGTTGGTGTGATGGAAAGAGATGGGGGAGGCGGAGTTGGTCTCCGGGAAGATGGCGGTGTGGGCAGAGTTGGTCTCTGGGAAGATGGCGGAGTGGACGATATGGAGGAGATGGGGAGGCGGAGTTGGTCTCTGGGAAGATGGCGGAGTGGACAGAGTTGGTGTGATGGAAGGAGATGGGGAGCCGGAAGTGACGTTCCATCACCGCCATCTTGCTACACCCCACACTCGTCCACAGTAAGTATACACTAAGAAGGGGGAAAGCAGACATGTTGTTACACCCACCGGAGTTTTGCATTTTACATTTATAACAGTAAAGTCAGTTTATATAGTGAAATACAGGACTTACAACTCCGTCTGACTACTTAGATCTTGAATTTTAAAAAGCAGCGGCAACCCTGCTCATCTCACAGGTTTGCTAATCTCACAGAAGTTCGCTGCTTTTAAAATTCAACATCTAATACTACCTGTTTTTCACTATAGAAACTCACTTTACTGTTATAAATACGTCTACAATGCAAAACTCCGGTGGGTGTAACAACATGTCCGGTTTCCCCCTTCTTAGTGTATCTTACTGTGGACGAGTGTGGGGTGTAGCAAGATGGCACGACGGAACGTCACTTCTGTAGCAACAGCGGCCACCGCAAGAGGGCGCCTGTTTCCCCGATGTAGGCCGCAAAGCCGCTGCCTCAATTACAGGTCCGGCGCGGCATCTTTGTCCGCACACCCGCGGGCGGGGGCCGCATAGGGACAAGACACCGGACCCAATGTAGCCCAGGCGCCAGGCCGCTATTTCTAGTCGCCAATGCGACCTGGCGCCCGGCGTTTGTCGACCCCTGCTTTAATGTAATCCCAGACACAGACCTGGACTTCTCCAATCGAACACCTCAGAAAAACCGCAGGCCTACCCTGGCAAAATTCATCTCTTCCTCTGGCCTCCATGATGTCTGGAGATGCCAGCATGCTTCTGAAAAGGATTTCACCTTTTTTTTTCCAATGTTCACCATACGTACTCACGTATAGATTTGTTTCTCGTGGACAAATTTATGCTACAAAAAATTGTTAAGTCTGATATACATGTTATAACGTGGTCTGACCACGCTCCAATTTCCATGAGTGTGGGGGATCGCACTGCCGAAACCAGAGCGAACAGATGGGAAATTTACAATTTATCAAAAAAGCTATGAAAGAATTCTTTGAACTAAACACACCCTTGGAATCCAATCCCTTCACACTCTGGAATACGCACAAGGTATTTATAAGAGGTCTGCTTATTCAAATGAGTGGTAGACTTAAAAGGCAACGGACACAGCGGCTCAACGATCTCTTAGCAAAAATAAAAAATTTAGAAACCTCTAAAACAAAATTCCACACAAAAAACAAGAGATTTGTTATTCTATACTACACAAGAACTGCGATCACATCTGATTTCCCAGCAGGAGAACCACTTCCGCATATTAAAAGCAAACAACTATCGCTATAGCAACAAAGCGGGGAAACTCCTGGCAAATCAGTTAAAGGAAAAAATAGCACAGCAAATAATTAAACACATGGTAAATCCCAAAACGAAGCAAACTGTTTAGAACTCTAAAGAAATAGCAGACGCTTTTAGCGACTACTACGATGCTTTATACAATCTCAAATAGGTATCAACCCTCTGACAATTTCATCTCAGATTTCCTAGCATCCATAAACTTACCGAAAGTCTCTCAAACTGAACTAGACCTCCCTAATATGCCCACTACGATCTTATACATACAAAAAATAATAAAAAGTATGCCCCATAATAAATCACCAGGACCAGATGGTTATTCATCTGAATACTTTCAACTGTTCCAAAACGAATTATCTCCATACTTGAAGTTGATCTTTGATGCCGCTATGTCCAGTGCCTCATTCCCAAGTGAAATGTTAACTGCAACCATTATTACAATTCCAAAGCCAGGTAAAGACCCCTCGGTCCCTCAAAACTTCAGACCGATATCACTGCTGAATGAAAATGTGTGCAAAACTACTGGCTAATAGGCTTGCATCCCTCTTGCTGGGGCTCATCAATCATGATCAGGTGGGCTTCGTGAGAGGCCGGCAGGCTAATGATGCAACCAGAAGAATGATAAACATTATTCATTTAGCTGAGAGATCTGGGAGGCCTTCTCTGCTCCTAGCTTTGGATGCAGAGAAGGCCTTCGATAGAATCCATTGGGGATACTTGACCAAAGTTCTACATTAGTTTGGGCTAACCGGCCAGATTCAGCAGGCCATATTAGCACTTTACTCCTCACCATCAGCATTTGTATATACAGAAGGTATGTTCTCAAAAAATTTCCGTATAACAAATTGGCTGCCCGCTTTCGCCAATAATTTTCGCCATGATGATGGAACCCCTAGCAGAAAAGATTAGACAACATCCAGGAATTCGAGGCATATCCTCTCAAGACACACAACACAAAATTTCACTCTTCGCTGATGATGTCATACTGACACTGTCTGACCCCCATAAGTCATTAGCGGCAGCACATGATACTTTGGTAATGTTCAGCAAAGTTGCTCATTACAAGGTTAATGAGAACAAGTCTAGCATTTTAGGAATAGCGATCAATAATTCCATTAAATACAAAATACAAAGAGACTTCCCATACCCGTGGTCGTCTGACTCTATACCCTACTTGGGGATCCAGCTAACCCCCTCCATTTCTAACCTATACCGAACCAATTATCACCCAATAGTACACCACGCAATACAAAAAGACATCTCTAGAATCCAAAAACACTATATCTCCTGGCACGGCCGTTTAGCCGCATACAAAATGTTAATACTTCCGAAAATAGCATACTTGTTCAGGACCCTACCGATACCTTTACCCACCTCCTCCTTTAAGTCCCTACAGAAACAAATGTTAGACTTCCTCTGGGCAGGTAAAAGAGCTAGATTTCCATTCCGAATGCAAAGTAAGCATAAAAAGCATAAAAATGCCTAGGCGTCCCAATTTTAAAAGATTATTACACAGCAGAAGTCCTAGATCAACTTAGAAACTGGTTTCTCCCAACGTAGCTGAAACCCTGGTGCCAACTAGAACAAGCATGGATATACCCTAAATCCTTAAAATCACTAATAGCTTACAACCTTCACCAATGCAATATCTCCAAAGACCACCCTACTATACAAGCCTCTCTACAGGCTTGGAGATACTTAAATGAGTCTCCCCATTCTAATGCACAACACACTGATATTCCCATCCCCTTAGAATCACTTCTTTGGCTGATTCCAAACATTTCATTGACCACATGGCAAAAGAAAGGTATAGATTCAATACAAGACCTTAAGCAGGGCGATAACATAATGTCCTTCAAAGAAGTTCAAACTAAATTTAATATTCCCCCTTAAGAATTTCTGACCCATTTACAAATATCCTCTTGGTACCACCAAATGAACATTACACATTCACCAGTCTTGACTCCATTATGGAAACACCTTCATGCAACCAACCCCAAGACTAAAGGGATCACATTATTGTATGAACTAATCAATGCCAAATCATCTTTTTTCAAATTTAATCACCATGCTAAATGGGAAAAAGATCTTAGTAAAAATGTTACCGAAAAGCAATGGCTATTAGCAATCAATAACAATCTCTGTTTTTCAAGGTGCTCGAACTATGAGGAACTGGCAGCAAAATTAACAGCTAGATGACACTTCACCCCCTACATTGTAGCTAAATTCTCAGAAGACAATTCTAAATTTATGTTGGAGGGGGTGCGGTCAGGTGGGGACACTGGTCCACATGACGTGGGCCTGCCCACACCTACGTAGCTTCTGGAACAAAGTATTCAAATTGATAGCAAAAAACACCATAGTTTTCACCCAACCTTCCCCCGAAAATGCAATCCTAAGCATTAATATGTCTGAATACCCGATATCAGTCAGATCATTAGCAATGAACATCACATTTGCTGCCAGGTCTTTGATAGTGCTCAAATGGAAGACAAACCAAATCCCCAGTGTGCGGGAATTATTTGCAAAGATCAATATAATCTCAGAATATGAAAAAAATCTAGCTTATAGAGATGGCTCGGGTGCAAGATACACATCGAACTGGTCCATGTGGAAATCTTTATACCACCCAAAAGTTTAACTAACGTCTTACATGTAATGTACTCGCACATGTTACTACTGTACCTCCCTTTACCTCCCCAGGAAAATTATAAGGTGATAATTTTGATGTCACCATGGACATGTTAGTAATGTTATAAACATGTATACTTTAAATCAAATAATTTGTAATACAATATATCTGTTCAATACATGTAATCTTATACGGAAATATCATATTACTATTCTCGATTTTTTATAGAGTGCTCTTGAAACAGACCTGAACTAAAGTGAATACATTGCCTATAACCTGTAACCACTTTATTGTACATTACATATTAACCAACACTCTATTTTCTGTAACAACTCAAGATATATTTCTCAATAAAAAACATTTGAATTAAAAAATGCACCAAACCCACATGATATAATTGAAGTCTACTGCTAAGCGCAGCAACCCCGCAGGAAAGCTGTAGGTACACTGCACTGCACTTGCGGTGTGAGTAAACTGCAGCACATCACTGTGAAAGTACCCTTATACTATTACTCCCAGTGTATTGTTTCACACTGACCTGAAGATCTCTACTTTCCTGCTGCTGGCACCACTCTGGAGACTGCTAGCTGGGATAAGTAGCTCTTGCTCCCTACTACAGCTCCAAATTTACAAGCAGTCCCTCTGCATTGCACTCTGATGCTCTGGGATGGTGGGGTCAGCAAGCCCAGACCGAGATCTACTGGTAGATCACAATCGGGTTGCTGACCCCCACTTTAGATTGACATACCACATCTGCAGGGATCAGCCTGGAACAATGAGAAACACCGGAATGCCTTCCACCTCGAACATGTGAGACAAACAATGGAAGGAAGTACTGATTCCACAGAGTCATTGGAGCATCTACTGCATCCACCAGGAGCTACTGTACGTGAGCCAAGTCTTTAGCCTAGCCTTAAGTTTGACCTCAGGAGTCAGGTAGTCTACTTCTGAAGTTGCCTACCTGGAACACACCTCCAGGAATAGCTCCAGGGGGAATGGGCTGTTGTGTGGTCATTAACTCTTTATAGCTTTGCACTGGTCCTGTGGATGGAGGTAGGCAGGGCTACTTCCACATGTATGCTGCCATGTTGGTGGCAGGAAAGTAGATTATATATGTGGGATAGAAGAAATAATGCATATGGGGAGGATACTTTGGAGAAATATAAAATTATATTGGAAAAATGTCTAGCATTTAAGAAGTCAGAGAAATTAATTGAGCAATTAAGCAAAGGAGAATGAAAAATAAGGGTGTATCTATAATAAATTTCTTGTTTTTTTTTATTTTTTGTTTAAAACTGTACTCATGATAATAATTAAGACTTTTTTTTTTTTTTTTTTTTTTTTAATCTGAGGTCATCTTATATTAATCTGGTCTAGGTTGGTTTTATCATTATACAATGTATGGCAATCTTTTGAGTAGTTAGATCTATGCTAAAACTACATAGTTACATAGTTAGTCAGGTTAAAAAAAGACACAAGTCCATCTAGTTCAACCATAAAAAAAATAAAAATATCATACAATCCCATATACCCAATCCTAAACTTGATCCAAAGAAAGGCGAAAAACCCCCCAGAAAAGCAGGATTCAATTTTCTACTGCAGGGGAAAAGGGTCCTTCCTGATCCCAGAGAGGCAGTTGGAATTTCCCTGGATCAACTTTACCTATAAATGATAGTACCCAGTTATACTATGTACATTTAGGAAATAATCCAGGCCTTTCTTAAAGCAATCTACTGAGCTGGCCAGAACCACCCCTGGAGGGAGCATATTCCACATTTTCACAGCTCTTACTGTTTCATAGTTTCATAGTTAGTAAGGTTGAATAAAGACATCAGTCCATCTGGTTCAACCCTGAGTAAGTGTCTACAATTCTCCCTATCCCTGTACATTGCACACTAACATCGGTCCCTACCCTCAAGGAGCCCAAAATCCAAGGTCCCCATTCATATACTAGGGCCAATTTTTTTTGGACAGAAGCCAATTAACCTACCTGCATGTCTTTGGAGTGTGGGAGGAAACCGGAGTACCCGGAGGAAACCCACGCACAGGGAGAACATGCAAACTCCAGGCAGGTAGTGTCGTGGTTGGGATTCGAACCAGCGACCCTTCTTACTGCTAGGTGAGAGTGCTAACCACTACACCACTGTGCCGCCCCTGTGAAGAAACCTTTCCGTATTTGGAGATGAAATCTCTTTTCTTCTAGACGGAAAGAGTGCCCCATTGTCCTCAGTGTTGACCGTAAAGTGAATAAGTTCACTATATGGACCCCTTATATATTTATACATGATGATCATATCCCCCCTAATCTCCTCTTCTCAAGAGTGAATAAATTCAGTTCCTCTAATCTTAACTCAGAGCTGAGCTCCTCCATGCCTCTTATCCGTTCGGTTGCCCTTCACTGCACTTTCTCCAGCCGATATCCTTTTTGAGAACTGGTGCACAAAACTAAACTGCATATTCCAGATGAGGTCTTACTAATGATTTGTACAGGAGCAAAATGATATCTCTCTCTCTGAAGTCCATACCTCTCTTAATACAAGAAAGGACTTTGCTCACTTTGGAAACCGCAGCTTGGCATTGCATGCTATTATTGAGCTTATGATCTACCAAAACCCAAAGATCCTTCTCCCCCAGTTGTACTCCCCCTAGTATGTATGATGCATGCATATTCTTAGCCCTAAAGTGCATAACTTTACATTTATCAACATTAAACCACATCTGCCACATAGTCGCCCAATTAGACATTGCATTGAGGTTGGTTTGTAAATTGGAGACATCCTGTAAGGACTTTATTCCACTGCATAGCTTAGTGTCATCTGCAAAGACAGAAATGTTACTTTTAATCCCAGACTCTGTATCATTTATAAAGATATTAAAAATGAGGGTACCAGCACTGAAGCTTGGGGTACACCACTGATAACCTTAGACCATTCAGAGTAATGCTGCTTACACACAATCGCACATTCCGACAACAAAAGCCATGGGATTTTTTCCGACGGATGTTGGCTCAAACTTGTCTTGCATACACACAGTCACACAAAGTTGTCGGAATTTCCAAACGTCAAGAACGCGGTGACGTACAACGCGTACGACGGCACTAGAAAGAGGAAGTTTAATATCAAGTGTGCCACCCTTTGGGCTCCTTCCGCTAATCTCGTGTTAGTAGAAGTTTGGTGAAAGACGATTCGTGCTTTTCAGCCTCCTGCTTTTACAATCATTACTGCTCTTCAGTTTGCGCTTGTGGGTTCGTATTTCTATTACGTATTTGATTTTCAGTGCATTCTTGTCCGCTCGTATATGATTTTCAGCTCCAGCCTTTCTGTTTTTCAGTGTTTTCTGTTAGTTCGTTCTGCCGACTGTTTTGAAGCCATGAGTACCCTCACCCCGGACCAGAGGGTTTATAACTACCATCTGGCCAGAGCCAGAAGAGTGGTGGAGAATGCTTTTGGGATACAGGGGGTCCCCGGGTTACAAACAAGATAGGGACTGTAGGGTTGTTCTTAAGTTGAATCTGTTTGTAAGTCGGAACAGGTACATTTTTTAAGTGTAGCTACAGCCAAAAAATCTATTTTTATGTTTTTTAGATAACATAGGGAAGGGTTATCACCCCTGTAACATTTGTTTTGCTGTCTGTGCCCCTTTTCAGAAGATTTCACCTCACCTTCTGTCCCAATTACAATTGGATTTTGAAAATTTTGGGTTGTTACGGAAGCATGGACTGGTGATAAAGCATCAGTGGAGACACCTTTTTCCCATATTGACTCTTACAGGAGTGAATTTCCCTTCCTAGGGGTAGATTTCCTCTCACTTCCTATTGCCTCCCTCCGTTTGCAAGTAGGAGTCGTTTGTAAGTCGGATGTTTGTAAGTAGGGGACCCCCTGTAATGGCCAGCCAGTTCCGCCTATTCCTTACGCCAATCAACATGGCGGAATATAAACCTAACCATATAATCCCTCAAAGATGAGATTGGGGCGTGACCGGACGTGCGAGATGTGAGAGGTGAGAGAGAGTGATGAGCTGAGTCCGACAAGCTGTGCGCTCCCCCGTCCTCCACTCTCCACTCTCTAAAAGAAAAAAAAAAAAAGCTTCACTGCCTGACATGCTGCGCTGGAGGTGTTCCTGCTGTCCCCGCTGACGGAGCTAATACAGAGCGGTGCCCGAGCATCCCCGCAAGTGTACCTTGTGTGCGCCCTGTGTGAGCCCTGTGTGAGCCCTGTACTGACTCATCGTAAGGGGAGGAGGATCGACCTGGCAGGCGGAACGGTATAGGTGTCTCGTGTCTCGTGCTGTGCCTAGGAATCCCCGGGGATGACGTCACACGCTGGATGCGTGTGGCTGTGAGGAGACCGCGAGTGGAGAAGGAAGAGGCAGCTCCGGAGCCGGCAGAGGGGACTGACTGACAGCCCAGAGGGGTACCCTACGCAGGATTATATTGCTAGTCAAAAGGCTGCTGTGCCCAAAGGGAGCTTCCCCCGCATCAGCCAGCTCGGTCAAACCCCTGCATCAGAAGGCTTTAACCCAGGTCACGTGAGTACTAAGACTAAGACGCAAAACGAGAGATTGTACCTGTACCTGTTATGATGAGGACTGTGAGAACCTGAACCTGAGAATCCGAATACACTCTGTTACTGTTTACCCTGAGATTAACTATATATTAATTAAATCTGGGCGGAGGGAGAGAGAGCTCCCCCTGGAATAAGCATACAGCACATGGCACACAGCACACAGAAGGTACGCCCCCAACCGAGAGATTACTGAGAGTCTGCTATACCCCAACGGAAGACCCCCTAGACCTCACTGATCCCCCAGCAACGACCAAAAAAGCAACGACCAAAAAATCAGCTACGCCCCAGCGTTGATTAAAACAGGAGGGCTCAAACCATATCAGGTCGCGAGAGCACCAAAAAACTGTGAGACTGTACCTGTAATTTTAAGAAACTGAATTCTCTCTTAGAAATAGCCTATTCTGACACTGTATTCTGATATCAATCATATAAGCACGGTCCAGAGTGAAATACGGGTACCCCTCTAGAGACAGTCAAAGGTCTTGCTGCGATTGACCGTGATTACCTGTAGAAAGGACGTACCCTAAGAACTGTTCTCTGAGAGGAACGCCAACTTTAGACAGCTGCTAAAATAGCCTGCTGCCCAGTAGTATCTAAGCACAGCAGAGGCAGTGGTTTAAGGAGCCTAATGGGTTGTAGGCATAACTAACAGGACCTGAGACAACTGCGATAATAGAACATTCAGCGATCCCTGGCCTGTCCCTACCTGTTTAGTATCCTGCCCTATCTCTTTTGTCGCCAGCGGTATAGGGAAGAAGGAAGGAAGGGAAAGAGGACAAGAAAGAAGAAAAAAAGTAAAAAGTAAAAGAAAAGAATTTTTTTTTTTTTTTTTTTTTTTTTTTTTTTTTTTAAGCAACTGGCGTTCTAACCTATACCGCTGTATTACCCCTGTATAACTGGGTTCTAGAGGAGATAAATTAAGGGGGAGGTAGGAGTGGGGACTTGTTTCCAATCCCCCCCACCCCGCGAAAAGAAGACGGGAAGGGGACTACACCAGCAAGTAGTTTCTTCTCTCTTTTTCTTTTTTTTTTTTTTTTTTTAAATAAAAAATCCTGCCTGGCCCTTATCCCCCCTTGTGCGTTCTTGGTTTTTTTTTTTTTTTTTTTGGCCGTGAATTTATTAAAATCTTTTTTTAGAAAATGCAGCAACAGTTACGGTCAGGCAAAGATAAAAATATACAGCAAGCGGGAGCTGCAGCAGCCGCTAAATTAGAACAATATGCACATCCCTCCGCGCAATCCCCCACAAAGAAAGGGGGGGCGCAACTCAAGGCACAGCAAGGAGGGGCGCTGGATAGGAGAAGCCATGGTCAGAATCAAGCTACTCTTTCAACCCCTCGGGCGTCGGCCCATCCCAATAAAATAGGGGGCAATAAGAACTCAGCCCCCCCTGACCACAGCACTCAGGGTACACAGAGCCCCGCTGAGCCAGTGGAAGGCGCAACGGGGATCATTATACCACCACCGCAAGAACCGACTCTGACTGACGTATTAATGGCTGTAAGGGCATGTAATGAATCACTCAAGGATTTATGTGAGCAAATGAAAGGGGTCAAACAAGATTTAAACATGGTCAGGCTTGATGTGCAAAAGACAGCAGAAAGAACTACCGAGTTGGAAGGGAGGGTCTCCCAGATTGAAGATGAGTTATTGCCTCTAATAAGAGAACTTAAAGACATGAAAAAACAGATGCATCGGCAGGAGTTTAAAATGGAGGAATTAGAAAACAGGAGTCGGCGGGACAATGTGCGGGTGGTGGGGATCCCGGAAAAAAGCGAGGGTAGTAACCCTATTGAATTTCTGGAGAATTGGCTGATCGAGACCTTTGGGAGAGAGACTTTTTCACCAATGTTCTGCATTGCGAGAGCACACAGAGTACCTTCCAGACCTACCGTTACAGGGGGTCACCCTAGAACTCTACTGATTAAATTCCTGAACTTTAGGGACAAGATTACCCTGTTACGAAAAGCCAGAGAGGCTGGAACCATCCAGTATAATGGTACAAAAATTTCATTTTATTCAGATTTCTCAATGGATTTACAGAAGAAACGGGCGGAGTTTATTCAGTCTAAAAGAAACCTACAAAAACTTAAGATCCCCTATGCCCTCTTTTATCCCGCAAAACTCCGCGTGACTGCCCTAGGAACTAACCTGTTCTTCGAAACCCCGGCTGGGGTGGATAAATGGCTGGAAGAAAACAAGGACTCATTCCAAATAACCTGATTGGGAGAGGGGGGGGGGGTGGATGAAACAGGGGGGAGCAAGGGGAAAGGCACTTGAATACTTATATGTATATGTATTAAAATAGCACCAATATGATTTACGAAAAGGGAGAGGGGAGTGGAGGGAGGGGGGTGGGCACACAGCGTATGGGTGGGGGGTAAATGTTGGATGAGAAAGAATGGAAGATTGAACAAAAGGAGTGGGTAAAGGTCACTAATAGCCCCTTTGGGGGACACCAAGGAAGGTGGAGGGAGGAGGGAGGGGGGGAGGAAGTGGTAAGGAAGAGGGAGGGGAAGGGTACATTACTAAACTTAAATGATTTTTTATTAACAAAAAAAAAAGAGAGATGCACTAAAAACACAGATTTAAAGCTAGTAATAACACAGTGTAGGATTAAGAATGACAATATTTTTCAAGGTTTTGTTTATGCATGCAAAAGGAGGAGTGAAACACGTGTGAACCTAAAAATAGACAACTGGGTGGGTAAAAAAAAGATAAAAAGCCATAATGCAAAAGGTAAAAAGGGAAAAAAAAAAAAAAAAAGGAAAGGAATGGGGTCACTGGAAGTAAGACAGAATGGAGAGGGTCCTTGATGCAGGTTAAGACACTACGAGTGGGATCTTGGAACGTAAGAGGCTTAGGTACAGCGAGCAAGAGGGCGGTGGTATTCTCCATGATGGAGAAATACGGAGTAGAACTGATCTGCCTGCAGGAGACGCACCTCACTAAGGATACAATGTCTCAAATCCGGGCAAAAAAGAAATTCCAGGCACAGTACCACTCAGTCTACAGCTCTTATGGCAGGGGGGTGAGTGTGCTGGTAAAAACAGGGGTGAATTTCTCCTGCAGGCAGGTCTGTATAGATGAACAGGGCCGTTATATTTTTCTTCTGTGTACCATTAATAACAAAATGCTAGTGGTGGCCAATATATACATCCCCCCGCCCTTTAAACTGGACGTCATGTTAAATTTAAATGACTTTTTGATGGATAAACAGGATATTCCAACAATGATAATAGGAGATTTTAACGAGGTATTAGACGACAGGATTGATAGACTCCCAGGAAAGGGGGGGCTAGGAACCATGGACCGTAATAGGCTAAGTCGGTTACTGACGGAGGTAGGCTTGCTGGACCTGTGGAGGGCGAGGCACCCCGGGGTTCAACAATACTCCTGTTATTCTGCCACCCACTCCACTTTATCTAGAATAGACATGGTACTGGGGAACGACAAAATGTTACAGCTTACGGAGGAGACCAGGTACTGGCCGAGAGGGATATCAGACCACTCACCACTAACGATAGCATTAAATCTGGGGGACCAAAGAAAACGGGAGGAATGGAAAATAAACGCATATTGGTTCGAACTATTCAAAGACCCAAGAGATATCCTCGCCAACTTGAGGGAATTCGTAGAGAGAAATACTGGTACTGCAAGCACCCGGACAATATGGGACACATTAAAGGCCTTTTTAAGGGGGGTTCTTATACAGCAAATCGCCAAACATAATAAAGCAGAAAGGGTACAAGAGGAAAATATAAGGGCGGAAGTGACGCTAGCAGAAAATAACTATATAACGGACCCATCCCCAGACAAGAAAACAGTATGGTTAGCCAAACAGCAGGAATATAGGTTGATAAACATACAGAGAGAAGAGAAAAAACTGCTACTGCAGCGCCAAGTCTCCTTTATGGAAGGAGAATCTATGGGTAGGATGCTGGCGCAGTTGGTGAAGACCAACGCGCCATCATCCACAATCACGGTAATTAGGACCGCAGGACAAGAGGAGACTTCAGACCCTTTTCAGATTCTACAGACTTTTAAGGAATACTATCAAAAACTTTATACAGCCCAAAAGAAAGGCAGAGAGGAAACAATGGAAGATTTCCTGGGCAGCCTGGAAATCCCAACTGTTTCACAAGAAGATAGAGACTCATTGGAAGCCCCAATAACTCTTGCGGAGTTACAGCAAGCAGTGACAGAGATGGCCAACCATAAGTCTCCGGGTCCTGATGGGTTACCCATAGAGACCTATAAGCATTTTGGCGAGATACTCTTACCGGAATTGCTGAAAGCATTGGAGGGGGCGAGGGAAATGGGACACTTGCCCGCCTCAATGCTAGAAGCTACTATAACCGTACTACACAAAGAGGGGAAGGATCCAAAAGACGTGGGGGCATATAGACCGATATCATTATTGTGTGCAGACGCAAAAATTTTAGCAAAAATATTGGCAACTAGGTTGAAAGGGCTTATCCAGGGATTGGTCCACCCGGACCAGGCAGGGTTTATACCAAATAGATCCACTAGCACAAACATCAGAAGGACCTTTCTAAATTTACAATCCCCAGTAAAAAATAGGGGGGATAGAGCGATACTGTCTCTGGACGTGACAAAAGCTTTTGACACCATAGAATGGCAGTATATTTGGAAAATATTGGAGAAATTTGGATTTGGCCCTGTTTTTATTGGCTGGATCAAATTGCTCTACGATAAACCTACTGCAAGATTAAAAATTAACAACAAGTTATCAGACAGGATATCACTGGAAAGGGGCACAAGGCAAGGATGCCCACTGTCCCCACTGCTCTTCGCCCTGGCCATGGAGCCCCTGGCTATCACCATAAGAAAGTGCACCGACGTAAAGGGTTTTCAGAGGAGCTCAGGAGAGGAGAAAATCGCGTTATACGCGGATGATATCCTTTTGTTCCTGGGCGACACGAGTCAATCCTTGGGCAGGGCGATGAGAGTAGTGGAGACATTTGGCAGTTTCTCAGGGTTGGAGATTAACTGGTCTAAATCAGAACTAATGCCGATAGATTCACAGGGGGAAATAACTTTGCCAGGGAACCCCCAGTTGGCAGTGGTGGATGCATTGAAGTACTTAGGAATAGTCATTACTACAGATCCTAAGCAATACATCAAAAAAAATCTTCTCCCTCTTTTAAAAAAATTCAGGGAAAAAAATGACATCTGGAGACGACTACCCCTATCAGCAGCAGGTAGATGCAGCCTGATCAAAATGATCTGGCTGCCTCAACTGCTGTACGTACTACATAATGCGCCTGTGTGGATTGCCAAAAAATGGTTCAATAAGACGGAAAGCCTCTTCAGAGAACTGATATGGAAGGGGGGACAATCCAGGATAAGCCTACGCACATTACAATTACCCACAGGGGAGGGGGGAGTGGCACTTCCCAACCCAGAGAATTATTTTTGGGCGGCACAATTGCAGCAATTGGCGGGGTGTGGGGAGGAGAACGGCGGTACCCCGAATGGGAAAATTCTGATGACAGACAACCCGCACGACTCACTAGTAGAGGCATTAGAGGCAGATTCCTTTCCTTGTAGGTACCCGACAATTCGGATGCTTGTGAAGATATGGAATGCATCTAAAAAAGCCCTGAACTATAACGGGTGGAACGAGTTCTCGCCCATATGGAATAATAACAAGTTACAAGAAATATTACCGATTGGCAGAAGTAAAGAATGGGTTGGGCACGGAATAAAAAGATTGAACCAACTCTATATGGGAAATAAGCTTAAAACATTCGCAGCCCTGAAAAAAGAATTTAAAATACCCCAGAATACGCATTATACGTACCTCCAAATAATGCACGCCCTGAGATCTCAGTTTAGCGGCCAAATACCAAACTGGGTGGATACTCCCCTGTTACAACGACTATCCCGGCCGGGCCCCATGAAGGGCTTAATCTCGGCAATATATGGGCAGATCAATACAACAACCAAAAGTAACGCGAAACTTGATCTATTAAGAAGCAAATGGGAATGGGACATAGGGGAAGTATCAAGGGAGCAGTGGAGAAGGGTCCTTGAGATGAGCCCAATGGTGTCAATTTCAGCCTCGCAGAGGATATCCCACTTAATGCTACTAAACAGAGCCTACTACACCCCAAAACGCCTGCACAAATTCGGTAAAAGAACAGATGATAAATGCCCTAGATGTCAGGGAACAGGGGACCTCCTACATATGGTATGGAGATGCCCGAAACTTTTTCGCTACTGGGAGGGAGTGACCCAGACCCTGAGGGAAAAGTTCTCTACGGGGCTGGCAAACGAGGCGATGGTGTGTATTCTGGGGTATAGACAAGAGCAAGGGGAAAGGAAGAGCACCACGGTTGCTATCTTGAGGAGTTTGTTCCAAGCAAGGAAGATGATTACACTGAGGTGGCAATCAAAGTACCCACCGACAGTTGAGAACTGGGTAGAAGGCGTAAATGAAACACTCATGAAAGAAAGAGTAGCCTACATGAAAAGAGGCAATTGTGCAGAATTTGAGAATATGTGGAGATTATGGATGTCAAAGAGTTAATATAAAGTAAAATGGGGTGGGGTAAGGTGGGGGGGGGAGGGGGGCATATAATCCTTGCATGCTGCATTCTACACAACTCTTTAAGGAGAAATTCAATAAACTATGTGGCCTCAGTTGGGCCTGAGGCCAGACTTCAACAAGAAACCCCAATGGCGCTTGAAGCTGGCCGTCCTGGCTTGCCCCCCAAAGCACCCGCGAAGTAAGACAGAAGTATGTCAAGTACTTTGCAGGTGGGGGGCCATTGATATGCCAGAAACTGTTTAAGAAACATTTTATCCTACATTTTTGTACTTAAACTGAAAGAAGATTTCCTTTGATTTACTGCCTGGGTTTCTTTTAGCTGTCTCCTAGGTTCTCCAATGGGCTTTTCTTTTTGGACATTTTCTTCAATAGTGCTAATGTAATTTATTTGATACATGAGGTGACAATCTTTTCTTCAGCAAAATATTATGTTGTGGGTCTGCTACACACACCTTGTTTTTGTTGTTAATGTATGTAATGCATTACTGACAAAAATATTCATAATTTTCAGCACCATGAATGATTTTTGTGGAGTCATGAAAATGGCGTGATTGTGGCAAATTAGAAAGCACTGTGAGAGTTATTTACTAAAGGAAATTCCACTTTGCACTCCAAGTGCACTTAAAAGTGCACATGAAACTGCACTTGTAGTGCAAAGTGGATTTGCCTTTAGTAACTAACCCCCATTGTCACTGTAAACAACAACTTACTACAAAAATTGCTATTGAGCATTGAAAGATCCACACATTGTTGAGTATAAAACATTTTACTCAAAGCACATTCACATGTGCGTTAGAAAAGGTTTTGGAACAAACCAACATCTTTGGTATATATTTTTTTTTCACATTGTAAAGATCCTTTTTTTGGTTAAACAGGCATGTTTCAAAGCGTAACATACACAACTCAGGAACTTAAAGTTCAACTTTGACAAAGTGAAGGAAATATCAGACAGTATGTCCAAACTGTGTTGATGTTGCCTTCATCAGATGGGGTGATATCACCCCTGTAAAAGCCATATTTTGAAGATGCACACAAATTGGGATTCAAACTGGGGGATTTCCCTTCTGATCCCATGCCTAATGTCAACATGTGCTAGCTCCCATCATGGGGGATCAATGGACGTGTTTTGGGGGTGCAACCCCTTCCTCTCACCTAATTGAGTTGGAAGGAAGGGGTTGCACCCACAAAACATGTACATTGATATCCCGTGATGGCAGATAGCACATGATGACACACTGTGTGCATCTTCAAAATGTGGCTTTTAAAATACTTAAAAAAAATTTCAATTAAAAAATACACAAAAAAAATGTCCATGCCTAAAACATCAATGATGTTCTTCATTTTTTTTTTGAACATCATTGATGTTTTCTTTTATATTTTCTAAATCACGATTGCACCCCATTCTCTCCCTGATGAGGATCTGGGCACTTTCACTGGTAAAATGAGATTCTTCTTCCACAACATCCCCATCACCTAAAAGAAAAAAAACTCACTCACAATTTCGCCCACTTCATAAATCTCTCCCTCCTCATCCTCTGCTTGTGGTGAGGGGATTTCCCCTTCTTTAGAAGGTGTGGGGTCCCTGGTGTCCTCAGATGTCCCAAGTCTTTTCTCCCCTATGTGAATAAAAAATAGGTATACTTAGCACACAGATATTGGAGGGCAGAAATAGGAATATGAAGCATTGCTTGGAGGTGTCATACAATTGTCTGTTTTGGCAGAGTTCCAAGCTGAAGAACATTTTATTTCCTTTCTAAAGCTGGAATACTTCCTTCTTTTGTTTAAGTATCACACATGTAGACACCCCTATAGTATCCACTGGAGCACCTGTGTGGGACACCCTAAAAAGTTTGATTCTGGTGTCCCACACTAGTGCTCCTGCATCCAGATGTATAAACAGCTGCTGAGTGTCTTCTCCTTACACTGAATAAAGTTTGCATTTAATTCTAGTTACAGACCCATCTAGACAACAAACTTCTTTTAATACAAATGGGCATGAACAAATGTAGTTAACCTGTATCTGCCTAAAACATCTTATAAGTGGGCGAACAAACAATGTTTCCTACGACCGATTACTGTGCCCATGAACATGAAAGTTAAAAACAGTAAAGAAAAGCACATGGAGCATCACGAACGTTAGAAGAAGATGAATAGGAACACAGGACAAAATACTTACTTTTTTGCAGCACTCTCTTGATTCTTCTGTACTGATCCTGCTCCCTCAATTTTGAGGTCTGACCATCGTTTCCTCAGTTGACCCTTGGATCGCCGTAACCAAAATTCCTGTGCAGACTCTTCACAACTTTAGGCATGATTTTGGCCTTTCTCACATTTGGGTTTGGGTAAGGTTCATACTTCCCATCATAGTCGGCCCTCTTGAAGATGTCCAACGTCTCCACCATCTCTATAAAGGTCATCTGCTGATGTTCCTGATCTCTTGTAGTCCTGGACCGGATTGTGCTTACTATTATACGGACTCCTCAGGCCACCAATAAAATAATTGATGTATGCCCTGGGGTACAAAGGCTTCACAAATTTCAGCAGTTTCTCCAGCGTTGCCTTCCTCTTTATATTTTTATGACCCAGAATGAATGGCTATTTATTCTTCACAAATACATAGCTATGTGTTTTACTTCAAAAAGGACAGTTTGTGAGTAGGCAGGTACATTTCAAAAATACAATGTCAAATTAACAAGGGACACCAACAAAAACCAACCTCCTTGAGGTTAAAAAATACAAAATAATAATGGTGTTGTGGTAACTTGACACACAAAATGAGAAATAATATTATGGAGAGCACTAGAAAAAAAATGCAGATCTTGATAAAAAAAAAAACAAATACAAAAATAATTAAAAGTATTATGGAGATCTGACCAAAATTTTTTTTTTATATTATTCATGAGATCACGAGAAATAATAAAGAACTCAGTTTGTGAGAACTTTGTGTAAATATGGGTAGCAAAACAACTTAATTCTTCTAACATTATAAAGAAGAGAATGCGCTGCATTAAAAGATTTCAAAATTTGCAGCGTGACGAATGTCCCTTTTTCTCGTAATGGAGATATAGCACATATCTCCATTACGAACGCTAGTTTTACCAGACCAAATCGCTTCCATCTCGTAATTTATTCTGAGCATGTGTGGCACTTTGTGTGTCGGAATTGTGTACACACGATCGGAATTTACGCAAACGGATTTTGTTGTCGGAAAATTTGAAAACCAGATCTCAAATTTTGTGCTACAGAAATTCAGATGGAAACTGTCTGATGGAGCCTACACACGGTCGCACATTTGCCATCGGAAAGTCCGATCGTGTGTACGTGGCATAGGAATCATTAACCACTGCTCTCTGAATTCTGTCTTTTAGCCAGTTTTCTATCCATTTACAAACTGATATTTCCAAGCCTGTAGACTTTACCTTACACATGAGCTGCGTGTAGGAAACTGTGTCAAATGCTTTTGCAAAATCCAAGTATACCACGTCCACCGCCACCCCTCTGTCCAAGGTTTAACTTATCTGCTCATAAAAAGAAATCAGGTTTGTTTGACAACTTCTGTCTTTCATGAATCAATGCCGTCTGTTGCTTAAAATATTTTTTCCCAGCAAGAACTCGTCTATGTGGTCTTTTATTAAACTCTCCAGTGTCTTCCCGACTATAGTTGTGCTGCCCCAACAGGGCATAGAATTGATATAGACTGTTTTCCTAACCATTTTCTATGGACTTTTATATTTAGGTCACAGGCTGCCATCTAGTGACCCTTTGTGGTAATGCACTTCTCAAGTTTATTTTCCCCTTATGTTATGACATACTTCCTTTGTATGCAATGTTTCACCCTTCTTCCTGTGTTTTGTACTCCCTGTGTCATAATTGGTGTAACAAGCCTCATGTAGCAGGGCACATGTATTCTGCATAGTAAGCTACAGACAGTATCATCTTTTGACCGCACAATACCACAACCTGTTCATATCCTGTCATCTGCTGTAATCTGATGTTCAGAATAAAGCATCTGTGGATGGAAATCGGTATTGGTGAGTTCAAGCTATCTGATGAGGATTGTCCTCAGTGATTATATCTGCTTATACAGGCCAGGCATAGAGGTCTCACAAGGGATAGATCGCTTCACAACAATCGGAGTCAGAATAGTCAAAAGATGTATAGAATTTCCACAGCATGCTGTGTATATGTGTGCGTCTGATCTGCAATCAAGCTCAGTGCCATCCGCCATCTTGTGAAAGCACATGGTCGCACAAGCATATTGCACCTCATATGAATGTTAAAAACTGTTTCTCTTATATTCACCGACCGACACAGCTCCTCTCTTAGCCATTGGGTTGTTATGCCACCTTTAGGAGAATACTAGGCATTACTTGTTATGTAACACACAGAACTTTCCAGTTCCGCCCAGGGGGCGGTCCCTTGGGTAACAACCCCCCAGCCTGCCCTGCAGCCATCAGTTTTTTTTTGCCTAGTGAAGGAGAAAGACCTAGGAACCCTGATGGGCCCATCGGTCTGTCTTTTTCTGCAGAAGCTTTGCGCAAGATGATAGATCCTGTGATCTGCTATCAACAGCCGGCTGGGTGACAGGCTGGATACCCTTATCCTTGTAGTCTCCCCAGTCCGGCCATCGAGCGTGTGCAGGTCGCAGCTACGGCTCGGCAGGCCACGACAAAACCTCAGCTCCAGAGGTGGTCGGTGAGCTTTTATGCTCCGGGGCGTACATATGACCGGGCTACTGATGTCTGAGTCACAGTATGCCGAGGCCTAGCAGCTACCCTATACTGATTAGGAGTAGTCCTGCTGTGGAATGTCTCCCAGCTCTTCAGGATTGGTAAGTACAGCTCTCCCTGCCTCGGTGGGGCTGAGCAGCTGGGCATTCCCTGGGAGGTCGATTCGGGGGTCCCTCACCTCCCTCTCTTCTCTCCCTGTCCCCTCTCCCTCCCTGTATGCTGCTATGGGGTGTGTGTGTCTGTGCAGGGCTCTCACCTGGGGGTTTTTAGCGCTGGTTGTGTCCTGGGTCCTGTTTTCTATGTCCCTGGAGGTGCCTGTGAAGTGTTTGTCTCCTCATGGTTTCACATTCGGCGGCCATCTTGAGTGTGGGCATAGCTTCGGCGGCCATTTTCCCTGTGTTTTTTTGTCAGCGGCCATTTTCCCTGTGTTTTTGTCAGCGGCCATTTTCCCTGTGTTTTGTCAGCGGCCATTTTCCAGAAGCCTGAAACACGTTTTTCACTGGTGCTCTAGCAGCAGCATGTGCTCCTGTGTTCTGGCGGCCATTTTCCCTGGATTTTCTTTGAGCCTGAGCACACTACAGGACGGTTTCAGTGCCATTAGCAGCTGCTTCACTGACACAGGGCCGTTTTTTCTCTGCACCTGGGAGCTAACAGGGACTACAGGCACTACCTGCTGAACAGCGCAGAACTCTTCAGGGTGGTGAGTCTTGCGGGAAAGGGCCCCTCAGCCGGCAGCAGTAAGGAGGGTGGGACTGTCACTGTCCTAAGTCCCCTTTGGGTGGCAGACAGGGTAGGGTCAGCATGGCTTCAGAAACTGGTGTTTCTTCCCCCGAAATCCAGGCAATTGCAACCGGGTCGCCTGCAGACGGTGCAGTACCCTTGGACACCTTGTCGGCAGTCCTCAATTCGTTCGTTGCCAAGATGGAGGCGGTGCATGGGCGCAAAGGTGCTAAAAAGCGGCCCATGCCCCCCCCGTCCTCTGGGGAGAGTTCTGACGCAGACTCGGGACCCGCTGAGGCAGGTGGCCCCTGCTCTGTCATGTCAGAGGACGCTGACCAGGACCTTTCGGACAGTGAGGATGAGTCCCCGTCCGGGTCCGTGCGCGACAAAGCGCTTGTTGGAGCTCTTATAACGGCTGTGCGTGATACCCTGAAGATTCAGGAGCCAGCAGATTCCTCTGCTGAGGTAGCGGTCCCTTTTGGGTCCCGTAAGCCAGCCCGTTCTCCTAGGGTGTTCCCGTATCTGACTTATTTTGACAAGTTTATTTACAAGGAATGGGGTCGACCGCAACGGACCTTTTCGGTCCCCAAATACATGGCGGTGCGTTACCCTTTCGAGGAGAGCCTTCTCAAAAAATGGTCGGCTCCTCCGGTCGTGGACCCCCCAGTATCCAGGTTAAACAAAGTAACCACGATCCCTGTAGAAGGGACTCCTGCCTTTAAGGATCCCACGGACAGGAAGGCCGAGGCAGTAGCTCATTCCTTGTTTAGGGTGGTGGGGTCAGCCGTGCGACCAGTACTGGCATCCGCACTGGTGTCGCAGACACTAACTGAGTGGGCGAAACTGTTGCACCGCGAATTGGGTGAACAACAGGCCTCCCTGGTCTGCGTGGAACGAGCAGACCAATTAGTGCAAGGCCTTAAATATGTTTGTGACGCGGCCCTGGATACTCTTCCTCTGTTATCCAGGGCTTCAGTGTCAGCAGTGGTGCTGAGGCGCTTGATTTGGTTAAAATGCTGGTCGGCTGACCAGGCATCCAAGAAAGCCCTGACGGATCTTCCCTTCCTTGGCGATCGGCTCTTTGGAGCCTCTTTAGATGACATTATTAAGAATGCCACAGGTGGTAAGAGTACGCTACTCCCACAGGCCAGGAAGGCTAAGGAGCCACGCCGTAGGCAGGGACCCTCTTTTTCCGCTCATAAACCTCTTTTTCGTCCGCCCGGAGCTTCGGCAAAACGTCCCCAGTCCGACAGGACGACCACGGAAGGACAGAAACGTCCCTGGAACCGCAAGCCTAACAAGCCTGCGAACAAAGGTGCTACCGCATGAAGGTTTTCCCCCACCCATGTCTCGGGTGGGGGGACGCCTTCGGGAATTTGCAGCCCGGTGGTCCGCCCGACTATCCGATCAATGGGTCTGCGACCTGATTTCCTGCGGCTACAAAATAGAGTTCCTCTCCTGGCCGCAGAACAGGTTCTTCCCCTCCAGCATACCCGTTTCCCCGGTTCGCCGGGAGGCCCTCTTGGGGGCAGTAAGAGACCTGCTGAATCGCGGGGTGATTGTGCCTGTTCCGAAATTGGAACATTTCCAAGGGTTCTACTCGAATCTGTTTGTAGTTCCCAAGAAGGGAGGGGTACGTCCAATACTGGACTTGAAAGCTCTCAACCACTTTGTGAAGGTGCAGAGGTTCAGAATGGAATCAGTTCGCTCGGTAGCCGCGGCACTCCATCAAGGGGACTTTCTGGCGTCCTTGGACATCCAGGATGCGTACCTGCACATACCCATATGCCTCCGGCATCAAAAGTTTCTGCGGTTTGCAGTCGGGGAAGCCCACTATCAGTTCGTGGCTCTCCCTTTTGGTTTAGCTTCAGCCCCCAGAGTCTTTACCAAAGTATTGGCTCCAGTTTTGGCATTGCTGCGGCAACGTGGGATCGCGATCGTGGGATACTTGGACGATCTCCTCCTGGGAGCATCTTCTGCCTCAGAGTTAGAGGAGGATGTTGCGATCACCGTACAGACCCTGCAAGAGTTTGGGTGGCTGTTAAACCTAAAGAAGTCGGTGGTAGTACCGACCCAGCGTTTGGAGTACCTAGGCTTGATACTGGACTCCAGGGAAGCAAGAGTTTTTCTCCCTTCAGACAAGCTGCAGACTCTCAGAGTTGCAGTAAAACGGCTGATGGACCGCAAGCGGTCGTCACTTCGCTTCTGTATGCGAGTTCTGGGTCTCATGGTGGCCGCCTTCGAGGCAGTGCCGTATGCCCAGTTCCACACCAGAGTCCTACAGAAGGAGATTTTATCACAATGGAACAAATCTCAATTGACCCTGGATCGACTGATCCAGGTGAGCCAGCCAGTCAGAAATTCGCTGGTCTGGTGGCTGAGGTCCCCGGTGCTTCAATCCGGGAAGTCGTTCCTTCCTCTGAAATGGACAGTGATCACTACATATGCCAGTCTATCCGGCTGGGGTGGAGTGATGGGGGTTCAGTCGGCTCAGGGCCTCTGGTCGACAGAGGAATCCAAATTGCCGATCAATCTGCTCGAGCTGAGGGCGATCAGGCTATGCCTCTCCACATGGTCAGTAAGACTGCAGGGGCGTCCGATCAGGATCCAGTCAGACAACGCCACTGCGGTGGCGTATGTGAATCACCAAGGAGGAACAAGAAGCTCAGCCGCCGCACAGGAGGTCGCTCACATACTTCGGTGGGCAGAGCGACATGTACCGGCCCTGTCGGCCATTTACATCCCAGGAGTGGAGAACTGGCAGGCGGACTTTCTGAGTCGCCAAATGCTGGACCCAGGAGAATGGGCGTTACATCCGGAGGTGTTCAGGCTACTGTGCCTGCGGTGGGGCACACCAGACGTGGATCTTCTGGCCTCCCGTCTCAATCGGAAGGTGCCAAGATTCATGTCCAGGACAAGAGATCCTTGGGCAGACGCGTCAGACGCGCTGGTAGCTCCGTGGGGTCAGTATCAGCTGATCTATGCTTTTCCTCCGTTGAAGCTGCTACCACGTCTGCTCCGCAGAGTAGGAGTCGAGGGGATTCCAGTGATTCTGGTTGCTCCAGATTGGCCTCAGCGACCTTGGTACGCAGACCTAGTGCGCCTGGTGGCAGACGCCCCGTGGCGACTGCCATTAAGGGAGGACCTTCTGTCTCAAGGCCCGATTCTCCATCCTGCTTTACCATCGCTGGCTTTAACGGCATGGCTGTTGAGAGCCAGGTACTGAGGGACCGGGGACTGTCGGACTCGGTGATCCCCACTATGTTGGGAGCACGGAAATCTTCTTCTCGGAAGATATATCATCGCACCTGGAAGGCTTACATCTCCATGTGTGAAGAGAAAGGGTGGCATCCGCGCTCTTTTTCTATATCCAGAATCCTGCTTTTTCTTCAGCAAGGAGTAGACCAGAGGTTGGCATTAAGCACCATTAAAGGACAAATATCAGCCCTGGCTGTTTTTTTCCAGCGACCCCTGGCGTCTCACTCGTTAGTGAGTACCTTTGTTCAGGGGGTGCGACATGTGGTCCCTCCGGTGCGTCCACCGTTGCCTCCGTGGGATCTGAACCTGGTGTTATCGGCGCTTCAAAAGCCGCCGTTTGAAAATATCAGGGAGATTCCTCTGTTGACTCTTTCCCAGAAGGTGGTTTTTCTAGTGGCTATCACATCAGCCAGGAGGGTTTCGGAGCTGGCGGCCTTGTCCTGCAAGTCTCCCCTTATGGTTATCCACAAGGATAAGGTGGTGTTGCGTCCGGAACCATCTTTTCTGCCGAAGGTGGTCTCGGCGTTTCACATCAATGAGGACATTGTGTTGCCATCCCTGTGTCCTAAGCCGACACATCCTAAGGAGGTGGCCCTTCATGCGTTGGATGTGGTTCGGGCTCTGAAGGTGTATTTGTCTGCCACAGCTCCCTTCCGGAAGTCAGACTCACTGTTTGTTTCGGTGGCTGGTCCAAAGAAAGGCATGGCGGTCTCGTCGGCCACCATTTCTAGGTGGATCAGACAGATCGTAGTACAAGCCTACGCCTTGAAGGGGCAGGTGCCCCCCTTTCCGGTCACGGCCCACTCCACGAGGGCAATCGGAACGTCTTGGGCTTTCCGACACCAAGCGTCTGTCGCTCAAGTGTGTAAAGCGGCGACCTGGTCGTCTGTCCACACGTTTACTAAGTTCTACAAGGTAGACGTCAGTGCATCGGCTGATGCCTGTTTTGGGCGCAAAGTTTTGCAGGCGGCCGTATAGTTGCAATGAGTATGCAATACTTTTATTTTCCTGGTTTTCCGATGAAAAACACAGTACCGTTAAGTTAATGCACTGTTGCATTACATTCCGCAGTTTGGTGCGGTTGTGGGTAGTCACTCCTGTTGAGGGTACCCTGTTTTTGTGGTGGTTATCCACGCACTGTGGTTTTTTTGGTGGGTGAAGTTTCACTAGTTCCCACTGGCCTGGTGGATGAAGTTTTTTTATGCTGTTTTTCCCACCCCTCGTTTGGCACTGCTTGGGGACGTCCCAATGGCTAAGAGAGGAGCTGTGTCGGTCGGTGAATATAAGAGAAAATAGGATTTTTTGTACTCACCGTAAAATCCTTTTCTCTGTAATTCACCGACCGACACAGCACCCGCCCCTCCTATTTTTTCTTTACGTTATACTGCTTGTTGACGTACTGATGGCTGCAGGGCAGGCTGGGGGGTTGTTACCCAAGGGACCGCCACTGGAACTGGAAAGTTCTGTGTGTTACATAACAAGTAAGTAATGCCTAGTATTCTCCTAAAGGTGGCATAACAACCCAATGGCTAAGAGAGGAGCTGTGTCGGTCGGTGAATTACAGAGAAAAGGATTTTACGATGAGTACAAAAAATCCTATTTTCTCTATATTGAACTGTGTTACCCCACCTGTCTGAGCTGCGGTTTGTCTTTTTAAAGAGACAGTACCATTTTTTGCAAATTGAAAAATGTCTACACAAGACTCTAAACACCTGTTTGTTGCTGAACCAACGCAGATTCATCATGCCTCTGAACCCGCAGATGTACAGGGAGCAGATTCTGCAGATATTGCTGAACTGAGTGTAAGACCCAAACGTACAATGAAACCTATGCAAAAACTCAGAGAAAACCATGAAACCACTAGAGATGAGTTCTCCAGCAATCTATCAGACTTATGGGACAGAACTTCACACTACATGTCAGTTTTGCCACACTTTAATGATCGACCAGCTGAACTAAGACTCTATAGATCGCTTATCTGCCGCGTACAAACGATACCAGTGGCTGTTTGCAAAATACACAACTTTCTTGCAGGACTGTAATATGGAGAACTCTTCAGCAGAACTGACCAGGGCTGATGATCTAAACCAACAAAGGGATCTCTTACCGAAGTGATCATTGATTAAGCCACTTCGGTGAAACATGTCTGGGTATGGTTACATGGCAACTGTGAGGAGCATTTAACATTCAACGTTCCAGTTACTGGGTGTGCTGTGCCGTGTGAAGTGAAAGAGAAAGGAGACAGCGTGGAGGGTGAGACATATTGGTATTAACGCCGGGTCCGCCGAGACCATAATATATCGGGTCACCACTGCTGGGTCCTTGTTTCCTGTTGAAAAGTTATGCTGAAGTGCCTTATTTTTATATGAAGGATGTGAGTACAATGGTTGAGGAATTTTGTGTGCTGTTGAAATAAATGGTTTACTCTACTTCACTATTGGAAGCATCTCTTTTTTCCTTATATGTGGAGTGCAATTATCTAACATTCTGTCTGGATCCATCTGTGACCCATGTGGAGCTATTAAGCGAGTTGGCCGAGCATGAGAGTGCAAGGCATATACTGCTGGTGAGTGTGATTCCTTAGGGTGCGGTAGCACTGAACACAGGTGGTGTGGTGGAAGATATATTTTTTCAAGTCACTTTAAGAACTTTGTTTAAAGACACTTCAAAACTTTATTTGCTTCAGGATATGGACTTTTGTTTGGATTTGTTTTCCTTTTTTGGACACCTGCAAAAAATATATAATCACACTTCACTTTAATTTTTCACTTTATGTATATAGGTGATTAATTGTGTTGTTGTTTTTTTTAGCACTGTTTATACATATTTTTCAGTATTGTGTACACAGGTTAAATATTTAGTTTATTCACAGACACTGTGATTATTAGCGCTACTGTTTTATTCATTTAAAATCACTTTACATTATTTATCTATTTAAGTAGCTGCTTAGTTTATTTTTATACACATAGGTGTTTAACTAATTTTTCTTTGTGCGCAGTGGTGGTGTGGAATAGTAGGAGGGCGAGCGATTTTCATACCAGTTTATTTTCATCAGTGATCAAGCCTGGACAAGAAATGATCCCAGCTTCAGCGAACCCAACTTGCCTGCTTCATCATCATCTTCATCAAGGTATGATAACATAGCAGCTAAACGTAGAGACTTTAATAGAGCAATATCTGTTATTAAAAGGACAGACATTTCACCACCTGTATCCTCTCCCGCTCACCAGAGCGATTCGGGTGACAGAGATAAAGACCCTAATCGTCAATGCCCTATTCACAAGAACCCTCACCCCCTAAAGAAATGTCGTGGGCTTAGGGCAAAGACATTACAAGAGCACAGGGAAATTCTTCAGAAACTTGGAATATTCTACAGGTGCTGTGCTTGTTATGGACATTTTGCTAAAGACTGTAATGTTGTCATCAAGTGTACAGAATGAAGTAGCGACAGACATGTTACAGCTATGCATCCGGGTCCACCCTCAGACAATTCACAGCAGCCTCCTACCTCCAGCCCTGTCTTAAGTCTTGGCGGGGAGCAACAAGGTCATGCTCCAGCTACAGCTAACGTTTCTTCTTCATGCACAGAAGTCTGTGGAGTAGGCTTAGATCACAAATGCTGTGCTAAGATATATAATATTCCGAACACCAATCGTGTTAGGAAAAAAATCCTAAAATACGTGGGACCCACTCTCTTGCAAGTGAGTAGTGATAATATTATCCGTGTAACTTACATACACACAAAATTGATGATAATCAATTGCACTCCCATGTGACCACATAGAAATATATATAGATAAATCTTACTATGAAAATTATATATTGCCAGAGAAATTACTCAATAACACCACATTAGAAAAAATCATAAAGTGACATATATAAAGTCCATTAGGGTAAGTGAACCCCTCCAAATAGTAGTTGTGACAACAAATCTTGAAATCTGTGATTTCCACCTATTCTTATGCAATCTTGTCAGCAGAATTATAGAGCCTTCACCATAAGAATCCTCTTACAATCACCCAATAGTGATATATAGGCTGGCTGCTTACCAGATTGTATTGACTACTTTACCTAAAAAGTGAGTCAATAGTGCTTGTGCAGGTTTGTGCCTGTTCACATATGAGATATCAACAGATGATGACAGGTTACTCTTCCTCCCAGGTGTCTCAGGCAGGATACATAGAAAGGAGCAAACACAGCCACATAGCATAATACTGTATTTTATTAAAAAATCATTTTAAAACATAGCCATATGGCTACTCACATGTCTCAGTGCCCAACCCGGCACTGGGGCTGCTCGCGTTAGAATTTGGAATGGAGAATTCTTATGCTATGCTGGTCATGTCCTGTTTCATCACTTCCGGTTCCGGTTGTCGGCGGCGCATGCTGGAACGCACGCAGCGTACACAGAGCCGGTCGGAAGAATTATCCATTCCATTCATTGTCCACTTGCCACAACACCTGCCACGAGTGCCACGACACCTGCCGCGAGTGCCTCGTGACCGGCCAGGAGTTCCACGTGACCTGCCACAAGTGCCACGTGACCTGCCACAAGTGCCACGTGACCTGCCACAAGTGCCACGTGACCTGCCACAAGTGCCACGTGACCTGCCACAAGTGCCACGTGACCTGCCAAGTTGTGGATTGTCCACTTGCCATGTCACCTGTCACAAGTTATGGGGTTCCTAGCACCAAGTGACCCCCAGATATGGGGAATATGTCAAGTACTTTTCTGCAGCAGAGAATGACATTTTGTGACCCGACTTTGGGGCCACGTATCTCGGGGACACTTATAGCTAGAAACCCCAAATTTGGTATGCAAACACAGTAGAACTAGCACTACAACATCTCCAAATTTTTATCACCAAGTAATCTCGAGATACGTGGACCCAAAGTCGGGTCGCAAAATATTTTCGAATCCGGTTGAAATAGTATCAACGTGATTCGAAATTATTTCAACTGCATTTGAAACTATTTCAACCGGATTCGAAAAAAAAAATTTGCGACCCGAAATTTGGGTCCACGTATCTCGGGGTTACTTGGTGATAGAAACCCCAAATTTTGGGTTATTGTAGTGCTAGTTGTAATGTGTTTGCATACCACCATGGGGTTTCTAGCTACAAGTGGCCCCGAGATAGTCGGGTCGCAAAATTTCATTCTCTGCTGCAGAAAAGTACTTGACATATCGCCCATATCTGGGGGTCACTTGGTGCTAGGAACCCCATAACTTGTGGCAGGTGACGTGGCAAGTGGACAATCCACAACTTGGTCACGTGGCACTCGGACAATGACATACAGCATATGTACTTGCCTTGCGATCGACATCCGTGACAGCCATTTCACATCTTTTTTTTTTTATGTGACAGATGTATATAAGTAACTAACCATCTTCCAAAATTTATAATTCAAATAGAAAAGATTAGAACAGAATAGAAAAAAATATAATTTAATAGAATAAAATAGAAAGAATATACAACCATCTTCTGAAATTCGAATTTCGAATAGAATAAATTCGAATTTCGAATAGTATGAATTAAAATTTTTTAATTAATTTTAACTTTGGATAGAAAAGATTATAATAAAAAGAAATTAGACTAGAAAAACAATAGAATAGAATATATTATATTTTATTCTATTCTGTTCTATTGTTTTTCTAGTCTATTCTTTTATATTCTATCAAAATCTTTTCTATTAAAATCAAAATCATTATATACTAAATTCGAATTTCGGAAGAGGGTTATATATATTTTTTTCCCAACATTCGAATTTCGTATAGAATGAATTTGAATAGAAAAGATTAGAATAGAAATAGAGCATAGACTAGAAAAACAATAGAACAGAATAGAATATAGATACTATCTATTTCATTTTAAATTTTTTTTGCAGATTACTATTTGTTCCCATAAGATCTCCTGCAGACTATTAGCATCTATTTCATTTTTTTGCAGATCTCCTGCAGACTATTAGCATCTATTTCTTTTTTTAGCAGATCTCCTGTAGACTATTAACAGCCATTTCACTTTTTTTTTTGCAGATCTCCTGCAGACTGTTAGAATCAATTTCATTTTTTTTTCAAAGTCGGGTCGCAAAATATTTTCGAATCTGCTTGAAATAGTATCAAAATGATTCGAAATTATTTCAACCACATTTGAAACTATTTCAACCGGATTCGAAAATATTTTGCGACCCGACTTTGGGTCCACGTATCTCGGGGTTACTTGGTGATAGAAACCCTAAATGGAGATGTTGTAGTGCTAGTTCTACTGTATTTGCATACCAAATTTGGGGTTTCCATCACCAATCCCGAGATACGTGGACCCAAAGTCGGGTCCCAAAATATTTTCGAATCCGGTTGAAATAGTTTCAAATGCGGTTGAAATAATTTCGAATCATGTTGAAATAATTTCGAATTCGGTTGAAATATTTTCGAATGTGACCGATTTTTCTAATTTGGTTGAAAACAAAACGAAATACGAAAACGAATTTAACGAATCTAACTAAATGAAATTAATTAATTAACGAATTAAAACAAAACAATCTTTTTCCTTTTGCACATTGCTGCTGGATCCTACCTGTGATTTCAAGAAGAAAGTGTCTTGGACTTTAGTTGACCTATTTTGAACTCTTGAACTAAGAGTTATTGTTATTGCATTATATGTATGTTCTTGTTTATGTCTTTCAGGTCTTCAAGACAGCCAGCAAATTACACTGTTATTTGCAGTTGCATCACTACCGTTCTGATATATATATATAGTGAAATTTACCATGCCAGACGGATAGTGTGCTGCCCATACAGGGCATAGAATTGATATAGACTGTTTTCCTAACCATTTTCTATGTACTTTTATATTTAATTCACATGCTGCCATCTAGTGACCCTTTGTGGTCTGATGAGGATTGTCCTCAGTGATTATATCTGCTTATACAGGCCAGGCATAGAGGTCTCACAAGGGATAGATCGCTTCACAACAATCGGAGTCAGAATAATAGTTAGACTAACTATTACAGGTTATAGTTAAAGTTAAACTTACAGGTCTATAATTACTTGGTAAAGACTTTGTTCCCTTTTTAAATATAGGCACCACATTGGCCCTATGCAAATCCAGTGGTACTATTCCCATCATTAATGAGTCCCTAAAAATTTGATACAATGGCTTTGAAATTACAAATTGTTTTAGTTAAACTACTTTTAGTTCATGTTGGAACTACTATGTTGGAACTACAACTCAATATTATTACCATATATGTGATCTTTTCTTTTGCTGCCACCATATGCACTTATGTATGCTAATTGTTAAAATTCAATAAACTAATTTGACAATAGAAAAATAAGGAGTAATAAAATAGATGGAATAAAAAAAAATAGGGGGTACTTGTTCTTATCTGGTTAGTATGACTGGAACAAAATAGGATCCAAGGATATTTTTTTTGTCTTTGCTTATGGGGGGAGGGAGTATAGGGACTAGTTTACTTTGTAGGTTTAAATAGAAGCATATTGTATTACTGGATTGTTGCTATGCTTATTATAATGTTTGTCTATTTATATTTATAAAAAAAAATAAAGAGAGAATTAAAAAATAAAAATGACTGCTCAAAAATGTGGCGTTTTAGGCATCTTTTGTGCAAGAGGCCAAAAGGTTAGCTAACATCGTACACCCTCCCCATCTCCCAGACCCCACTGTACTTACCTCTGAGGTTACCAAGCTGCAGCCACTCCAACGGTCAAGGGGTTTGAAATCCCTGCTCTGTTCCATCAGCACTTGCAGGAAGAATGGTCAGTGTGATGGCACTGACCAATCAGAATCCATCTGGTCTGTGCTGGAAATTCTGATGGAGAAGAGTGAGTATTTCAGATCCCCGGACAGCTGTAGTGGCTGCAGGAGTACTGACAGCTTGTAAACCCCAGAGTTAAAGGAGAAGTCCAGCCTTAGTTTTTTAGGCTGGGCTTCTCCTCTGGGTCACAGGAGTGCAATTCGTTTTGCACTCCTGTGATCCGTTTTCAGCGGAGAGCGGTCTGAACTTCACTCCGCTGACATCATTGCTATCAGTCGAGGCAGGGCATCATCCTGACTTCCCAAGTCTGAATCCCGCAGCTGCCTTGATTGATGGCAGTCTCAGCGAGCCGCTGAGATGCTCGTTCCCCACCCCTCCACAGCTCAGCACTCCAATGAGCGTGGAGAAGCAGAGAAGAGAGACACCGACAGCCAGCAGCTGTCCTCTCGGGTATCTGTGAACACCGAGCCATCGGCGATGTTCGGTGGCTCGGTTCTCAGTGCAGAGACACCAGGGGACAGCTGCAGCATCGGTCTGTTTGGCCATGTGCATAGAGCTTTATTTGAGGGCATCTGCAGGGGTGTTCAATGGTTAAAGACCCACTTCAGGATCAGCGTCACCCTTCTCTCACCTCTAATCATTGGAGCAAAAAAAAAAAAAATCCTATCTAAAAGCCCTGAGCCTTCTCTTCTGTATACTTCCTGTTGGATTCATCTTTGGGTGTCCACAGCAATGCCTGCTTGATGTGGACACCTCCTATCTAATGTCCAGTGATGGGGTCATGTCAGGATCCGGAAGAGGACAACATCACAGGGGGTGGTAGAGGACTGGTGATCTTGGGCTCCATATACACTGCTAGATATGTGGCTCCCTGCACCCAGATCTGGCAGCCACAGAGACCTGGAGGGGGGCTTAAAGCAGAACTAAATCTAAAAAAAACAGGCAGGCTTTTCTTTTTCATACATCATTGGACACAGTCAGGTAAATATTCATTACCTGCTGGGTTATACTTCATCATTAGGTGAATGGACACTGGTAGACCAAAGGTCTTCAGACAGGAAGTGATCCCCTATATAACCCCTCCCATACAGGAAGCACTTCAGTTTTTTTCCCAGTGTCTGCAAGGTGGATGGCACGGTTTGTTTGAGTTCTCCGAGCTCCAGGTCTCTAGTCCCACAAACGGTTCCAAAAATTAATCAAGGGATTGAGCGATCGGGTCCATTTGACACATGCTTTTATGCTTAGATAAATGGTACCCGAGCCTCACAAAAAAGACTCAGATCCTGCAAAGTTTTAGGGGTGCTGGACCCTGTGGAGTGGAAATCCTGGACACTACAGTTCTAAGGCATTTCCTGCCGGGTGCTGTACAGGTCCAAGGGAGTGGACCCTGAACATGAAAGGGTACCCAGTCATTGAAGGTCCAAGTGACAGGAACCCGCTGTGAAGGGTAAAGATTGGGCCCTTAGCTTCTAAGTGGCCCTGCGCCTGGACGGGTAAGTATTTAAGCTGTGCAGGCCTGGCATGTGGTGCTTTCAGAAGGCAGCTGTGGGACACAGAGCAGGCTCTGAACAGACATTTGCAGTGGTTAATTTAACCACTTACCCGGGTCATGCAAGTCACCAGGTGTTGCTTGGCAGGCTAAAGGTGCTTAGCAGGATTGTTGCATAGGGGCACCCAAGTACTCTTTGTTTGCAGGCATTGAATGTCTTCCAAAAAGAGCAGTGGGACTAGGACCTTAGGGAAGGGCACACATATGTCATCAGTAGTTCCTGATGAACCTAGTATCCCTAGTGTTGTATCCCCTGAAAGACCAGAGGCTCCCAGACAATCTGAGCCGCTGCACTTATCTGGTATTGTGCCTACAGTCAATGCTGCTGCTTCACCCTTTATTACCAAGGATGAACTGTCCTCAGCCCTAGCCGGGTAAGAGCACAGGATTGCCGGCATGATTGCCTCCATCCCGCAGGGTGGTAGGAAGCGTGAAAGACCCCCCTCCACAGAGTCTCCTAGTCTGGAGCAGGAATGGGTTGAGGGTGGGGAAGAGCTGAAAGCTCAGTATTTGGTGGAGTGCCCGGCAGATGAGTCTGCTTCCGAGCAATCTGGACAAGAAGATATCCAGTCGATGTCTGCCTCTCAGTTGCAGAGACTTTTGATCCTGACTCTGACCAAAATGGTTTGTTCTGTCTTTAAGTTGCCTCTTGCAGAGGTGACTGAGCCCCCCTGGTCCTCAGGATCTCTGAGACCTTTTCAGGTCACGCAGACTTTCCTGCTACAACCCCTGTTGGAACAGGCGGCGTATGCTGATTGGGAACATCCTGACAGGACTTTTTTGCCTCTGAAAAGGTTTCCCTTTTATATCCCATGGATGAAAGGTTTGTTAAAAAATGGAGAATGCCAGCCGTAGATGCAGCAGTCTCTTCCTAAACAAGAACTTAACTTGTCCGGTAGATAACGCACAGGGCTTGAAAGACCCTGTTGACAAAAAATTAAAATTATTATTAAAAGCTTCCTTTTTCTTTGGCCAGTTCAGCTATTCAGCCATCTGTTGCAGCAATTGGCATATGCCAGGAGGATTAACCAGGAGGATGAGCTGCCTGAAAGTAAGAGATATTCCTTGAGCGCTGTGTTTTGGTGTTAATGCTTTAAAGGATTCAATACAGCAGATTTCTCATCTGGCTCTCTTGTTTGTACATATGCGCAGACTTTTATGGCTTAAAAACTGGTCAGCTGAGCTTCCTTGTAAAAAGTTATTGGCAGGTTTCCCGTTTCAGGGGGAATGTTTATTCAGTGATCACTTAGACAAATATATCCAAAAGATCCACTTCCTGTGAAGAAAAGCACCAAACGTCCCCAGGAACTGCTTCCTCAAATGTCTCAGTGTCAAGGCGGTTTCCGCCAACAGGGCGCTAGGGCCATTCTTCTAGAATTCTTCTAAACCCAGCCCCAAGCCCTCCTTTTGAGGGGACGCCCCCACTCCATTGGGTGGGGGGAAGGCTGCTGCACTTTGCGGACATTTGGAAAACAATAATTCAGGACGAGTGGGTCACCTCAAATATATCTCGCGGTTACAAGCTGGAGTTACAGGGGGTGCCCTATCAGAGGTTTCTAAGATCCAGCATTCCCTCAGATCCTTCAAAAAGAAACTTATTTCTTCAGGCACTACCTCATCTAGTGCATCAAGGAGTGATTGTAGAGGTTCTGGTACCCAAAAGGGGCACAGGGTTTTACTCAAACCTGTTTACGGTTCAGAAACCAAACAGATACAATCCTTCCAGATGAAGTCTGTCCGCTCAGTAGTAACCTCACTCCAGAAGGGAGACTTTTTAGCCTCCATCGATATAAAGGACGCGTTCTTACAGGTATCTTCTTTCAGCCTCAGAGGTTCCTACGTTTTGCAGTAATGTCATTTTCAGTTTGTGGCTCTACCCTTCGGGCTTGCTACAGCTCCCTGGGTGTTCACAAAGGTACTGGGTCTTTTAAGGGCCCAAGGGATCCTGGTGCTTGGGTATCTGGACGACCTCATGCTCAGAGATCACTCAATACAGGCTCTAGAACAGAGCATAATATACACAGTGAGGTATTTGAAAAGCTTAGACTGGATCATAAATACCGAAAAGTCAGCTTTGAGACCAGCTCAAAGTCTAAAATATTTAGGTCTGATTCTAAACATGATCCAAGCAAGAGTATTCTTGCCACCCGTAAGGATCTGTGCCCTGAAGGATCAGGTGTGTCAGATAAGGGGCAACAGACAACCCTCCATTCGGCTCTGTATGAGTCTTCTAGGGAGGAGGGTATCCTCCTCCGAGGCAAGTCCCTATGCCCAGTTCCATTCCAGGCCTTTACAACAAGACATCTTGTTGGCTTGACAGAGGGAGAAAAGCCCTGAATTATCCAATGTGCTAATCTCCTCAGGCATGCTTAAGCCTAAACTGGTGGTTGCAGGAACAACCTGCGAAAGGGAAACTTGGTAACTTGAGAGGGTACCGACTACAGATGCCAGCCTCTCAGACTGGATAGTGACCCTAGACAGGCTCACAGCCCAGGAGAAATGGTCAGAGACAGAGCAGACCCTGCCCATCAACGTCCTAGAATTACGGGCAGAATGTCTGGCCCTACGATCCTGGACAGTGGAGCTTCAGGACTGCCCCATCAGGGTTCAGTCCGACAATGCTATGGCAGTGGCCTATATAAACCACCAAGGCGGTACCAGAAGTCATTCAGCTCTGAATGAGGTTAACTACATACTAGCCTGAGCAGAGGGACATGTGCCAATAATATTGGCAGTCCATATCCCGGGAGTAGAGAACTGGAAGGCAGATTATCTCAGCCGCCAGCAGATCTTCCTGGGGGAATGGTCCCTACACCCAGAGGTGTTCCAGGAAATTTGCCAGCGTTGAGGATGGCCAGAGGTCAACCTACTGGCATCCAGGTTCAACAAAAAACTAGAGCAATTTGCAGTGGCATATCCAGGGTATGGCAGATATAGCAAGTGCCATGGGCGCCATATAAAGGGGGCGCTCCTGAGTGGCTGGGCAGCAAGGCACTTGTAGAGATCTCTTCTTAAAATGGCCCTGATATTGCCACTGTTACTCACTGACAGCCTGGGGTGTGATCTTGGCCAGTGGAGACTGCTTTAGGTCGTTCCCCACTGGCCCCTGGCTCACTGCCCAAACTGGTTGCTAACCACAGCCCAACTGGCGTCTAACAACGAGTGACGTCACGAGCAGGAGAGTGACAGAGACCAGCATTCAGAGCTGAGGAGATTTCACTTCCTCCTCCGTGCCCACTGCTTAGCTCCACCCACCTCCGACATGCATCTTCTCCGACATGCAGAAGAATCATGTGAGGCACTGACTGCAGTGCACAAAGGGAGAGAGGAGTTTTGGCAGTGGTGTCCCCCTAGATTATTTGCAAAATAGGCTGTCCTGCAGGAGAGGGGGGAGGAGCTGGGAGGTGCGCTGTGCTCTCCATCCTCTCCAGCTTCACAGTCCTGACACTGCAGCTCGTCTCTCCCAGTGGCTCTGTGTGTGTATAGGAGCGCACTGCAGCTTCCCCCCCTGTCCTGTCATTGACTATATAGAAGCAGCAGGAAGGAAACAGCAGCCTCATATTATAGGAACGGCTGCCACAGGACAAGAAGGAGTTAACAGCAGGAGCTGATCCACCTCCTGCTGCTTACTGAGCCAATGGGCCTGTTGTAACCTGCCCCCTTCTCAAGCCACCACCTTTGATTGAGAAGAACAGAGTACTGGAGCCTGGAGAAAGAGCAGAGCTGCTGTGGGGACTGGGGAGGGGCAGAGAAGAAGGAGAAATGAGCAAGAGAAACAGAAGAATGCATTCAGGTGAAGGTAATGTGGAGAATGTGCAAAGGAAGAGACATTTACTACAAGGGCTTCTCTCTCTCTCTCTCTCTCTCTCTCTCCCCCCCCCCCCCCACCCCCTAGTTCTCTCTCTCCTCCCCCTTTTGCCATAACCAGTATAAGGCCCCATGCACACGAGACGCTGTTAAACGCGCGTTCAGAGGCAGTTGGACACTTTTTTCAACTGCACCTGAACGCATGCAATGTTATCCTATGTGTCCATGTACACAGTCTAGTTTTTTCCCGTTTTTATGCAGTTGCGTTTAACCTCGTTTTTCCAGAAGCAAAAAAATGCTTTCAGACACTTTGCTTTTCCGCGTTTTCAGACGCAAAGCACGGCTAAACGCAGGCACCTGCGCTTAGCCGCAATTAAAAGCCTTTTTAATGGAACCTAATTTTTTGGCCCAGAAAACTCAGAAATATGATGGTAAACCAAAAAAATTGTAGAAAATTGGTTTAAAATGTCGTAATTAGTTTAGATAGTTCATAGAGCGTATATTATACTCACTAATGCATACATGTTTGTGAAATATCCAACGGACATTCCCTGTACCATCAACGGATGGGTCGACAAGCTCTGATTCTGGACCTCTCATGCAAATTTGCGACGACGTTGCTGCCTCAAGAGCAACATCAGGAGCATTTCCTGACATATATTAAATATGGGATCCATTTCCAAAAAAAACACAGAAAGAGAGGCAAATGCAAGTGTACAACTGCTCTCTCTGCTGCTGCTGCTCACTCTGATCAAAACGGCAGAAATAGTTAATAATACATGCTTTCTGAGCTTGGGGAGGGTCTATATGATGTTATCTTTACAAATGCTTATAGACGCAAACGCGGCTAAACGCGGCATGAAAACACAGCAAAACGCGCGTTTTTAAACGCAGGTTTCTGCTTTTTAAAACATGCGTTCAGCAGAGTTTGCATCTGCGTCTCGTGTGCATGGGGCCTAAACACTGTAAATATTATAATGAAATAAAATGCTGTGCTTTCTTCTTCACCTTAGTGTTTCATTTTAAATGTAATTGCATAATTTAAAGCGATTGTATACTGTGGGACTTTTTTTTTTACCATGCAAGGTAAAGGTATAATCTGCTAGTATGGATCGCATACTAGCACATTATGTTAAACTTACCTTAAAACAAAGCCCTCCCACACCCAGAAGTCAGCGCAGAAGGCACTATCATTTTTACTCATCTTGCATCTGGGTTTGTGGGCTCTGTGACTGGCCTGGGTCATGATGAAGTCACTCCCGTGCATGCGCGCGGGAGCCACCGTTTATGGCACAGGGTTCTAAAGGAACAGCACTGGTGGCCGTTCCTTCAGAGCGCATGCACCAGTGATGTCACTGGCTCCATGTAATGTAAATATCTTCTAAACTGTACATATTTAGGAGATATTTACTGGACCTATAGGTAAGCCTTATTATAGACTTACCTATATGTAAAAGGCAGTAAAGGAAGTTTACTTCCACTTTAAGTGATGGTGGAGCCCTCCCTCTGAAATAAATATACAAATATACAACTTGATATATTTCAAACAAATAACAATATCAAAATATAAAATTGCAGCATATTAGTGACATTGACACCCCCTCAAAAGATTTTTGATAACAAGTTGCAATATATAAGTAATGGTAACACCCACTCAATAAATAAAATAACTCCACTTACAATAGGGGGTGTCACCATCACTAATATACTACAATCTTATATTTTGAAATTTTGCCTTGTCGTTTTGTTAGGTGTTTTTTTTTGTTAAAGAGGGATTGCACCTAAAACAAAAATATTAAAAGTCAGCAGCTACAAATACTGCAGCTGCTAATTTTTAATAAATGGACACTTACCTGTCCAGGGTCCAGCGATGTCAGCAGCAGATGATGAGCAATCGCTCGTCTCTCCGCTGCTGCCGCCGCCACCCTCTGTCAGGGAATCAGGAAGCAAAGCGTTGCGGCTTCACTGCCCGATTCCCTACTGCGCATGCACGAGTCGCGTTGCGCGTATTTACTGGTCCTCGTGTCCTGGGAACTGTGTTTTTCCCAGAACACAACGGGGGGGGCGTGCCTCTGCGGCTAGCTTGTCCCGGAAGTGGGTGCAGATACCTGGTTTATACAGGTATCTGCACCCCCCTTCCCCCTGAAAGGTGCCAATTGTGCCACCGGAGGGGGGGGGGGGGGGGGGGGGGGGGGGGGGGGTTCCGATGAGCAAAACTTCCACTTTAGGGTGGAGGTCCGCTTTAAGGTTATCTGAAAGATGGGTTTCAAATGTTTTGACAGGGGCGCAGTTTCAGTGTTTGCCATAGGCGCCATTTTCACTAGATTTGCCTCTAGCAATTTGTGTCTCGGAAATTGGAGCAGATGCTCTGATAGTTCCATGGAGCCAGTACTCCCTGGTTTATGCTTTCCCTCCGATCCCTTTCCTTCCGCATTTGTTGCGCAGGATTCGGAGAGAAGGGATTACAGTCATTCTGGTGGCACCAGCCTGGCCTAGAAGTCCCTGTTTCCCGGAGATTGTGAGACTGGCAATAGACGGGCCATGGACACTTCCACATCACCCCGATCTACAGTCTCAAGGTCCTATATTCCACCCCAATTTACAGTCTCTAAATTTGTTGTCATGGCTATTGACGCCAGGGTGTTAAAGGACCATGGCATCTCATGACCAGTGATAGCTTTTCTAGCATTCACTAGAGTAGACATCATTAGGAAGATTTATCATAAGGTCTGGAAGACTTATATTGCTTGGTGTGAAGCCAAAAAACGCCATCCTCGGAAATATGTGATTGGGAGAATACTCTCTTTTCTACAGTCAGCTGTGGAAATCAAATTGGCTTTGAGTACAGAGGCCCTATACGTATTCTTCCAAAGGCCTTTAGCCTCCTATTCACAGATCCGAACCTTTATGCAAGGGGCAACTCGCTTGCTTCCCTCCATTAAGTGACCTGTGTGTCCTTGGGACTTGAACTCGGTGCTGTCTGTGTTACAGAAACAACCATTTGAACCTATTAGGGAAATTCCAATAGACTTGCTGTCACGCAAGCTAGCCTTCCTGATGGCTATCACCTCAATTAGAAGGGTGTTGGAGTTGGCGGCCCTTTCATGCAGGGACCCGTACTTGATCTCTCACCATGACAGAGTCATGTTACGACCTGTTCCATCCCTTTTGCCAAAAGTGGTGTCGGCCTTTCATTTAAATCAGGACATTATTTTGCCTTCTTTTTCTCTCAGCCTCGTTCGGGGGAAGAGAGACGACTGCATTCTTTGGACGTTGTCCGGGCAGTCAAGGTTTATTTGTCTATATCTGCGGAGATCCGAGGATCAGGCTCCTTTTTTTTTGTTTTACCAAAAGGACCCGAGAAAGGGCAGGCAGCTTCCATTGCCAATTGGGTCTGTCAATTGATCATTCAGGCCTACGGTCTGAAACATAAAGCTCATCCCTTTAGGGTGAGAGCTCATTCTACCATGGGCTTTTTGCCATCAGGTATCTGTGGCTCATATTTGTAAGGCTGCTACCTGGTCTTCAGTGCATACGTTCACAAAATTTTATCAAGCTGGTGTTCGAGCAGCCGAGGATTCGGCTTTTGGCCGCAGTGTACTGCGGGCTGCCGTATAAGTTCTGATGGCTATTGTTTGGCAGGGTGTCTCCCTCCCCTCAAGGCTCATGATGTACTCAAAGAAAAGGATTTTACAGGTAAGTATGAGGTAAAAATCTTATTTTTTATTGCAGAAAAGACATGCATGCGTGGCAGCTCAGTTTACATTCTGGCACACTGGCAGTGTGTCAGGAGGATGACTGCACTCCCACGCAGGGATTGCATAGGATGGACGTTATGCTGCACCAATCAAAATGGCCAACAACCAGCACCTGGAGGAACCCAGGGAGAAGATGCTGGCATCAGCAAAGGACATCACGGTGTTGGACCATTGGAACTAAGGTGTTTGTACCTTTCATTTTGCTTTAAGTGGGTATATCTGTTTCACAAGGTAAAGAAAAAAATGGTCTCATAATAGCGGTTAGAAGGATTGGGAGGGAGTTTTGAGGAAAGAAATAATTTCAGCCCGGAATGAGGCTTTAATTGCCACCTGAGCTGTTTTTGCTGTTCAATTCCCCCTTCCCCCCACCGAAGTTGCCACCTCAACTGGATGCCACCCTATTCTTGCCCGCCCCTCCCCCTATTCAGTTTTAGGACATTTGCACAGCAACCAAGGACACTGTGGCCTGCCTACCAGCATCCTAGAAAGCAAAGACGCTGTACGTCATTGGTTGCTATGAAGCTGGGCTGCTCAGCATCATTGTTATGCTGCAGGAAGGCCACTGTACCATTAGCAACCATTGATGCTGTACAGCCCAGCTGCCAGCTTCCTAGCAACCAGCCTAATAAAGCTGCCCAACATTACTGAGCTGAAAGCTGAACAGAGTTATTTGTGTGGTTACTGCAGCTTCAGTGCAGACCTTCTTCCCCTACCAATTGTCGCCTGAGGTGGTAGCCTAATTTTTCTAGCCTAATTGTTTCATCTAGTTTCAGTGTGTGGTATACTTTTCTCTTTATGCATGCTTTTCTATAGTATGGTCATACCTCCCAACTGTCCCGGATTGGGCGGGACTTTGCCACATTCATGCGTTTGTCCCGCTATACAGGTTCTTGGTCCCGCATAATTATGTTGCTTATATATCAACTTGTGGCTAGATAGGACCTGCAGCAGTGTAAACATCCAGCACATCCAGGGATTGGCAAGCAAGCCAGCTGGATGTGCACTGTGCAGCCTTGATGACAGACTTCCCCTGTCAAATCCAAGCTGTGATGTTGGGTATGGATGGGACTGCTACCCAGACCCGCCCACTCTGTCAAACAACCAGTGTAATGAAAGAGCCGGCTCACATTGTACTTCATTACATGGAGTGCTCCTCCCCCTCCCCATCACATCCCGCATGCCACACTTCCCCATTCTTCTCTTACACAGAACACAGTGGCCCCTCCCCTTTAGCACATTGTATCCAAGCCCTGCCCCTCCCCTACATCCTTTCTGGCATGAGCAGCTTCTGTTAATACTATACACAGGGAGAGCACTGGAGGTGAATGTGAGATGAGTGTATAGTGAAAGGAGGCTGAGCGAGCTCTGATTGGATGGTGGGGTATTTGAGCCAATCACAGGAGGTACTACAGGTCCCAGCATGTCAGCTGCTTTCTGAGGCGGTTTGTGTGTCTACAGCCCTGTTGTTTGCGATTGTGCCATCAATATGTACAGTGCTGAGGACATCACTTCCTGGGTACTACATGCTGTGTGATGTTCCATCTACTCACTGTGCTGGTGGGGGGGTTGATGTGTCAGGCTGGCATCCTCAGCTGTCTGTATTTATGTATTGGTGGGATCTCTCATTGCAAATATTATATCTCTCTGCAGATTGGCTCTGTCCAGTGTGTGGGCTCCGGGACCCCCTACAGGAGATCTGAGAGGAGGATCGGGCACCTAGGGGTGTCTAGCGGTAAAGAGAACCTGTCATCGTCTATTCAGATCAAAGTAAAAAAGTAAGTACTACAGCTGAGTGCCTCTCCATTGCTGACACCATCCCTGCACTCTCCTGCCGTCTGTAAGGCACCTGGTAAATGCTTTGCTCTGTGCCAGGCCCCATCCCTGGTGTGGACAGACATTAAAGCCGTCATTAACCAGAAAATGTAATTTGCTACACACTATTCATTTTTTCTCATTCAACCAGCAGGCTGAACGGAAAAAAAACTGACAGCTCTGGCTGGCTCTTTCATTACACTGGTTGTTTGACAGAGGGGCGGGTCTGGGTAGCAGCCCCGCCTATACACGACTTCTGTAGTTGAAGGCTCCTTGAACAGCCTCCCTGCTCTGCACTACAGTCGGAACAAGTGCTGGACTAGCTGACTGCAGTGTGTTCAAGAGGAGGAGGGGATGAGCTGCCCCCTAATTCTCATCTCCTTCCTGCTCTGGGAGTTCAGGAGCTCAAAATGAGTGGGCACCCAGTGCACTGAAAGGAAAGAAAGGTGTGTCTGCAGTGAATATAAGAGCCAGCTACAGAAAGGTGAATATATATAAATGGACTGCGCCAACTAATTTAAAAAAACTTGATTTTCCTATTTTTATATGCCACAACTTCTATTTGAAACCATGAACCCTAATATCGGATGCTAGTGCCACAGTGCCTTATTACCAAAAAAAACTTTAAATCCTTTGCACATTCATATAGCACAAAAAAACAAAACATATATATGCAATTATACTAATTTCCAAAAGTACAAATAGAGATAAAAAGTACACATAGAGATAAAAAAAAAAAACATAGACCCAATTATAGTGAAGACATGGTGAAAACAAACATTCAAAAGTTATGCAATATATATATCACTACTGCTGTAAGTAAACAGTGCAAAAAAAACAATATATATCCCAAGTGAAAAGTCCAAAAAAAAAATAACTTTCCCAGGTGGCTGATTTATCACAATCTGGATAGCCACAGTGAGTGATCAGCCTCCTTTTCCTGTTTCTTAATAGTGCAGCTAAGTGTCACCCTTTTGTGAATCCACCACCGCTTATAAATTGGCTACTCTTTAAAAACAGGTGAATCTGCACCTTTGGTTTATTGGTTGGATAACCACTCCAAGCCCTGGATTATTCTGCAACCTCTTCAGATGGTATATTAGGCAGATGAGGTATCCCGCTCTCAGAAAAAATGAATTGCCATCATGGTGTAGTAAATTTAAACTTTATTTTAAAATTATAAAAGAATATTGCACTCACATATTAACGTGCCTTGAGCCGGCACTAAGCTGTTCCAGCCATGTGTAAGGGCCAATGTATTGGCGTGCGTTCCCCTGTGTACTCCCATATGTTCCAAGCCTCACTCCCGTTAGGCAGGAAATTATATCAAAAACTCACAGCAGCCTCTAAGCGTTTCGCAAGCATTGATTGCATCATCAGGAAGCTTCCTGATGACGCTCAAGGCACGTTAATATGCGAGTGCAATATTGTTTTATAGTTTTAAAATAAATGAAGTTTAAATTTACTACACAATGATGGCAATTCATTTTTTCTGAGAGCGGGATACCTCATTGAGAGTGTTAGCCATTAATAGATCATTACGGCAAGGTCATATAGTTATAGAGCTTAAACCTCTTGATTCAATGGTAGTTCATCCAGCAAAGATAATAACAGTTATAGCAGGCAGGCTATAAAGGTTGTTCACAGTTTCTGGGTAAAGTGCATAGAGGCACTGTTAAATAGAAGTTAATATCATTTACAACAGGGGGAGTGCTATAAAGTGAAGTGCATACGTATAAATGTATAGGGTGAAGTTAATGACACTTTCACTAGCGTAGCGATGTCCTTCGTATTGGTATAGCATTACTCATGGAAGCTTCTTACTGAGGAAACCAGCGTCCATTGGCTGGTGAAACGTGTCAAAGGCGACGTCACACGGGAACCGCGCGCTCTTTGATTCCGAAGTGTCCGCAAGGAATTAAAAGCTGACGGCTTGTTCCACTACCCGCATGTATCCGTTGAAGTACGGGAGGTAGCGGCTCTGCAACGAGGAAACCTCCCTCCTTACCTGTATACAGTCAGCAACCAATACGGAGTGCAATCCACTGTAAGAAGCTTCCAGGGGTTTGAGTAATGCTATACCAATACAAAGGACATCACTACGCTGGTGAGAGTGTCATTAACTTCATCCTATACATGTATACGTATGCACTTCACTTTATAGCACTCCCCCTGTTTTTAAATTATATTAACTTCTATTAAACAGTGCCTCTATGCACTTTACCCGGAAACTGAACAACCTTTATAGCCTACCTGCTATAACTGTTATTATCTTTGCTGGATGAACTACCATTGAATCATGAGGTCTAATCTCTTTAATTATATGACCTTGCCGTAATGATCTATTAATGGCTAACACTTTCAATTATCTATCCACCCACCCAGTATACCGCATCTATGGCTTTTGATTGATCAACTCTACATAGTGTGAATTTGACCTACAGAAGTTGTCTTTGATTACTTAGTACTAGCATTTTCCATGTGTGACTGTTGGTGTGTATGTGAGATGTATAGCCGCGGCTCCCTAATTTTTTAACCAATTTGACAACATTGTCACATTTTTTTATCAGTCTGTGTCAGCTACTTACCTGTGCTTGTGCTTTTTTGATTTAATTTGGTTTTGGTTATTTTGTATCAATAAAGCTAGTTTATATTTACTGCATCACAGTGTTCAAGTTTTGCCCTCTTAAGAGGACATTATTCTTTATATTTTTTCCAGAACCCTGCACCCTGTACGCAACTCCAGAACCCTGCACCCTGTACTGTCAGTGCTGGGCTCAGCCCTTCCTTCTCTGAGCTGGCCACTCAGCTGTCAGCTAATTGCCAGCTCCTATCTCTCCATAGTTACTCAGCTGTTGATATCCTGCTCGTAATTTCTGGCTACTTAAGCTGTCCAGTCCAGAGGAGCTCTGCCTTCACCTTGGTCAACATCACAGAAACTATCTCCTGCGATCCGGTTCAAGATTTGCTTCACTGACATCCCTTCTGGCTCCAGATCCTGCTTGCTGTTCCACTACATTGATCCCTGACTTCTGGCTTGGCTGACTATTCATTCCATTTACTAAACATTGGCTATGTTTTGACTACGTTTGTTCTTTTTACTTTTTATTATTAAACAAGTGTGATTTAACTGTACTTATGTCTCGGCCTGATTTTATGGTTTCTGACAGTAGGCAAATGCCATGAATTCAGAAGATGCAGTCAATCCACTTGTTGGTAATATTTTTTCCAGATTGGATGAACTGGATCACTGCATGGATCAGTTTGCCATGGCGTTACAAACGCTCCTGAGTCGCACGGCTCACCTGGAATCGTCCACTGTGGCCGCCCCCGGTACAACCTATGTTGCAGGCCGACCCTGCTGCTGCTGCTGTCTCTGTGCATGCACCCGCCACGATTATTACCTCTATAAGATGTATGTCTGGTTCCGCTCTGCTTCCCCATCGATTTGGGGGTGATCCAATCCAATGCAGATGGTTTCTCAACCAGGTTGAGATATACTTTGAGATGCTGCCCCAGGCGTTTCACACGGACAGAAGCAAAGTAGGTTTCATGATATCTTTGCTTTCTAAGAGAGCCTTGGCCTGGGCAAACCCTCTATGGGAGATGAAAAAACCTGTTTTGAGCTACCCTGAGTTTGTGGCTTTGTTTAATAGGGTATTCGACATACCCGTACACTCCGCTTCTGCTGCCAAGTGCCTCAGTACGAGAACTGTTGCCGACTACGCCATTGAAATCCGTGCTCTGGCAGCAGAAGTTGTGTGGAACAATGAGGCCCTCGTGGCTGTATTTTCTCATGGTCTCTCGTATACAATCAAGGATGAGATATCAGCCCGAGATATACCCATTGAGCTGGAGAAGTTGATCACGTTTGCCATCCTCATTGACTTCAGACTCTGAGAAAGACTCTTTTAAGGAGTGCTTGTGGAAGCCTCCTGTACGTTTGTCTCCAAGCTTAGCAGTCCCACCCATGCCTCCCTCACCTCCCATGCCTCCTGGTACAGAGTCGGTCGGTGAAGGTGAACCCTTGCATTCGGGTTTTACACGCGTCTCTGCGGATGAGAGACCCTTTAGGAGGGGAGAGAGATTGTGCCTTTATTGTGGCCAGGCAGGTCACTTTTTGAAGTCTTGTCCTACTCCTCCAGGGAACACCCAAACCTTGAAGGCCTGTCACGGACAGACCTTTGGTGGCGTTGTTTCATCCCCAGTTATCCAGAAGGATAAGCCCCTGGTTTCGGTCACCCTTTCCTGGGCTGAGTTGTCCGTCGAGATACAGGCTCTAATCGACTCTGGGCCTGCAGGCCTGTTCATTGTTGCTGCCCTTGTATCGAAGCACTCGATTCCGCTGCAGCTGCGTGACACTCCACTTGAAATTGAGGCTCTTGACGGGAGACCTCTACAGCCTGCCCATGTGACTCATGAGGTGGTTCCATTGTCCATGGCCTTAGGGGCTCTTCACCATGAGATAATCATATTCCAAATTATTTCCTCACCTAAGTTTCCGCTGGTTATTGGTTAGCCTTAGTTACAGAGGCACAACCCCCTTTTTTGATTGGCTCCGTGCTGAGGTTCTCTCCTGGTCACCACAATGCAGTGAGACATGCTTCCAGAAAGTAGCCCTGTGCACCTCTTCACTCTCCTCCCTGCCGGAGGAGTACCGCGATTTTAGCCATGTCTGACAAAGATCATGCCAGTAGTTTGCCTCTACACCGGCCGTATGATTGCGCAATTGACCTTCAACCTGGTGCCATACCCCCTCATGGCCGGGTTTACCCTTTGTCGGTCTTGGAGGATAAGGAGTTATGTGTGGTGGTTTATCTCGATGATATCCTCATATTTTTCAAGTCCCTGGAGAGCCACCACATAGATGTCTGTCGTGTGCTTCAGATACTAAGAGAGAACAATCTCTATTGTAAACTGGAGAAGTGCTAGTTCCATCGTGAACAGGTTAAATTCCTGGGTGTCATTTCCACTGCTGGTTTTTCGATGGACCCAGAGAAACTTTTGGCAGTTCTACAGTGGCCCGAACCTGTGGGTTTACGTCCTCTGCAGCATTTTCTGGGCTTTGCCAACTATTATCAGAAGTTTATTCGTAACTTCTCGTCTCTGGTCAAGCCCCTGACTGATATGACCAGAAAGGACGGTAACCCCCAGAGTTGGTCTTCGGAGTCCATTTGAGAGCCTTAAGGCTGCCTTTGTTTCTGCTCCTGTGTTGGCACATCTTGATCCTATGTTATCTTTAATCCTTGTGGTTGATGCTTCTGAGACTGGTGTTGGTGCCCGTCTGTCTCAACGTCCTACCTCAGAGCGCTATGCATCCTTGTGGCTACTTTTCCAAGAAATTGTCACCTGTGGAGTGCATTTACGAGATTGGTGACAGAGAGCTGCTGGCGATCATTTTAGCCCTGAAAGAATGGAGACATCTCCTTGAAGGTACCACTGTGCCGGTTCTCATTCTTACTGACCATAAGAATCTCACATTGTTGTCTGAGGCTAAACGCATCTCTCCCAGAAGGGTGCGATGGGCTCCTTTCTTGTCAAGTTTCAATTACATTGTCTCATTCTTACCCGGTACTGAGAATGTAAGGACAGTTTTCCTCCACTTCCAAGTTGGAGTCGGTTGTGGTTCCTCCTGATTGTATTCTGGCTACAGTTCACACCAGTCTCACTTCTCCTTTAGGTGATACAATTCTTGCTGCTCAGGTCCATGCTCCTCCTGAGAAACCTTGTGACCGCTGTTTTGTCCCAGAGAGTCTGCGTACTGCCGTGCTCCAGACTTCCTTGGGAAGAATCAACTCTTTTGGGCCATTTCGTAACAATTCTGGTGCCCTAATCTACGTGCTGATGTAACTGCCTTCATAGCTGCCTGTTCCATGTGTGCTCAGAGTAAGACTCCACAACACCTTCCAGTGGGCCTCCTACAACCCATACCCAATGGAGAGAGGCCCTGGACCCACCTGTCTATGGATTTCATTGTGGAGTTACCCAACTCACAGGGCAACACAGTTATCCTTATGGTGGTTGACCAGTTCTCAAAGATGTGTCATTGTATTCCACTTAAGAAGTTGCCCACGTCTAAAGAACTGGCTTGCATTTTTGCTTGGGAGATCTTTCGCTTACATGGGCTACCCAAGGTAATTTTATTGGACAGGGGTAGTCAGTTTGTGTCCCGTTATTCCTGTGTTAGAGTAGCATCTCCAGGGTCTTCGTCCACTTGGGCACAAGTTCAGGAGGCTTTGCAACATGCTAATGATCAGTGATGTAAGTAACTGAGTTAAAATAAACTGAGTTACTTAACGCAGTTACTTTAGAGGGTAACGAGTAATCTAACTGATTACTTTTCCCCTCATGGTAACTCAGTTCCCCTTACTTTGGCTTAGTTACCCCAATTACTTCTACCACCACTAGATGGCAGTAGTGTAATTCCGGTGTCCTGACGAAAAAGTTCCCCCGCCAGATAAGGACCCCCTGTACTGCGCAGGCGCAGCGCTTTCGCAGTACGAAGGACTAAGGAGCTTCCGAAAATTGCCGAACCTAAACAGCTCTGAGTGAACTCTACACCGCGCAGGTGCAGTTAACATGTAATTGTACGAGGTGATGCCGCACGCTCCCGATGCTCGTGCTACTCTGCAAGGGGCATCTATCGTGTAACTAAGGGGCGGGTCTAGTATTACTGTAACCAAGGGGCGCATTTATTATTATTGTTATATATCGAGCTCTGCCCATTAATTTAACATTCGCCCTCCTCTGTAGCCATCCGCTCCTTACACAATATAATAATAATAGACCCGCCCCTTGCTTACACGCTATAACAGATCTGCCCCTTGGTTAGAGTAATAATAGAGCAGCCCCTTGGTTACACGATATATAACAATAATAATAAATGCGTCCCTTGCTTACAGTAATACTAGACCCGCCCCTTAGTTACACGTATAGAATATAAAACAAAAAAAAAAAAGTCACAGTTACTTTGCTGCGTAACTAATTACTTTTCCAATGTAGTAACTGAGTTACTAACGCAATTACTTTTTGGGAGAAGTAATTTGTAACTTAACTAATTACTTTTTTAAAGTAAGATGACCAACACTGCTAATGATAGGTACAGACTCCATGCTGACCACAGATGCCTGCCTGCGCCTTCCTACCAGGTTGGGGACAGGGTCTGGCTGTCATCTCGCAACCTCCCACTTCGTGTTTCCTAACTGAAGTTCGCACCTTGGTTTATTGGGCCTTTCCATATTCTTTGCAGGATTAACCCAGTGGCTTATGCATTAGACCTTCTTTTTTAATATGCGTATTTCAAATGCATTTCATGTCTCCTTATTAAAACCTTTGGTCTGCAACCGCTTTACCACCTTGTGCCACGTCCTCACCCTGTACAGGTTGAAAACCATGAGGCGTATGAAGTACAGAGTCCATTGTTGATTCCCATAGGTTCCGTGTGCGCATACAGTACCTGGTGCATTGGAAAGGCTACGGTCCGGAGGAACGCTCTTGGGTCTCATGCTCGGACATACATGCCCCTGTCGTTCTCCGTGATTTCCATAGGCGTTTTCCCATCAAGCCTGGTGGTCCGCCGAGGTGGAGGGGTCATTGAGGGGGTACCGTCAGGGCTGGGCTCGGCCCTTCATTCTCTGAGCTGGCCGCTCAGCTGTCGGCTAATTTCCTGCTCCTATTGCTCCACAGTTACTCAGCTGTTGATGATATCCTGTTCGTCAGTCCTGCCTACTTAAGCCGTCCAGTCCAGAGCAGCACTGCCTTCGCCTTGGTCAACATCACAGAAACTATCTTCTGTGATCCTGTTCAAGACTTGCTTTGCTGACATCCCTTCTGGCTCCAGATCCTGATTTCTATTCCACTACATTAATCCCTGACTTCTGGCTTGGCTGACTATCCATTCCAGTTGCTGAACTTTGGCTATGTTTTGACTACGTATGTTCTTTTTACTTTTATTATTAAACAAGTGTGATTTAACGGTACTTCTGTCTCAACCTGATTTCATGGTTTCTGACATGTACGCAACTCCAGAATCCTGCACTCTGTACGCAACTTCAGAACCCTGCACTCTGTAAATAACGCACTCCAGAACCTACCTCCCTGCACATAACACACTACAGAACCTACCTCCCTGCACATAACACACTCCAGAAGCCTACACTCTGTACATAACGCGCTCCAAAACCCTGCGCTCTGTATCTAGCACTCTCCTGAACCCTGCACTCTGCATAACACACTCCAGAACCCTGCTCCCTATGCAAAAAGGCACCCTAGAAACCTACTCTCTGTGCATATCAGACTCCTGAACAAGGCACTCTGTACATAGCACACTCCTGAACCCTGGACGTAATACATTCGTGAATCCATCCACACTTTGTGTAATGCACACTTCCATAGTTTATGCAAAACCATTTGTAATGGAAGCTTTTTTTTTTTTTTTTTATGATAGTGCTGGGGTTTGTATGTGCCTGTGAGACTATCTTGTGGCACAGCAATCAAAGCATGTTTTTGAGGTACACGGAAACATGGGTTTTGTTTAACCACACCCATTAACTCCCACTGTTACAAGTTTGACCACACCCACTGTTTGCCACAGTACACGTAGAGCGTCGCCGGTTGCTTCATCCCTCAAGTGTCCCTCATTCTGAAGTTCTCAAGTTAGGAGGTGAGAGTATGGTTCCCAGCCAAGATTCTTATTTTCTTAAAGTAGGAATATCAGGCTAAATCTAACCAGGGCCAGTGCTACCACTAGGCAAACTAGGCAGCCGCCTAGGGCGCACTGCTACCTAGGGGCGCCCAGCCGCTGGTTTCCCTCCGCGTCTACATGCTCTGCAGGCTGCAGCATGTAACTAACTCAGTCCGACCGGTAGTGTAATTAGAGGCGCAGCACAGCAGTGGAGCCAGCGCTAGAAAAAGCAGAACTGATGTTTCCTGTATAGCGGCCCCTTCTGTCACATGGGCAGGGCAAAGGGGGTGGAGTCAGGGGTGGAGCCAATGGGGGAGGCAAAATGAGGTTTCGCCTAGGGTGTCAAAAATCCTTGCACCAGCCCTGAATCTAACTAACTATTCAACTATAAAGTGCCCCCTCCTAACACATATGCTAACTTACCTGTGTAAGAAAGAAGTATATACAATACTTACCCATTTTCAGCTTGCTCTGGTCCGATCATGTGATCCGATCTTCAGCATTTTTTTTCCCACAAAGAACTTGTTAAATGTTTGCTGTACCCCATTCACATGGGGGGTGTAGTGGTATCTTTGGGCCACTTATTAAAGCAAGTTTCCAAACTCCAATAAGCCCCCCATCTGCAGATCCCCACAGCCACCAGCCAGGGTTGTGGAGCAAAGGGCCTTGTCCTCATTAACATGAGGCCAAAGGTGCTTTTAAATTTAAGGTCTCATTTTCATTGACCCCCCTTTCCTGGCTAGCCAAGCTGCATACTCAGATTAACGGTCGGATATGAATTTTCTAGGAGACCTTACACATAATTTCTATTGTTTTTGCCTGAGGTAACTCCTTAAAATCCATACCAGACTGAAACGATACCAGACTCAGCGTGTTCTAACTGTAGGGTGGATGGGCAACCACTGACATGACAGAGATCACTGTTCCCGATGACAGGGAACAGAAGACCCCTGTCATGTCACTAGGCAGAACAGGGAAATGCCTTGTTCACAAAAGTATCTCACATTTTTGTAAATATTTTATTATATCTTTTCATGTGACACTGAAGAAATTACCCTTTGCTACAATGTAAAGTAGTGAGTGTACAGCTTGTATAACAGTGTAAATTTGCTGTCCCCTCAAAATAACTCACACAGCCATTAATGTCTAAACTGCTGGCAACAAAAGTGAGTACATCCCTAAGTGACAATGTCCAAAGTGTCAATATTTTGTGTAGCCACCATTATTTTCCAGCACTGCCTTCACAGGTTGCCTCTGGAGTCTTCTTCCACTCCTCCATGACAACATCATGGATCTGGTGGATGTTCGAGACCTTGCGCTCCTCCACCTTCTGTTTAAAGTGGTTCTGCACTCATTTCATTTAGTAAATCTCTTTGCCTTCCAAATCAGGCAAAGAGTACTAAATGAAATGTTTTTTTTTTTTTTTTTTTTTTTACTTACCTTGTAATTGAAGACTTCCGGTCTTCTCCCTCTGCGGCGGCGGGCGGGGTCTCTGCGTCGATCGTCGTCACGCCGCACTGTCTCCTGGGATCTGGTGTCATTGATCCCAGGAGTTAGTGCGGGCATCTTCCGAAATCTCGCGAGATTTCGGCCACATCTTCCGAAATCTCCCGAGATTTCGGCCGCATCTGCCGAAATCTCGTGAGATGTCGGCAGATGTGCCGTTACTGCGCACGCGCGAGTAACGGCGGTGCATGCTGGGCCATCAACAGTGCCTGTGGGGTGTCACATGCCCACAGGCAAGATGGCCCCCAGCACTAAAGAAGAAGACGAGGAACTTCAGCGGACGAAAACCGGCGGCGATCGAGATGGAAGATGGAACAGGTGAGTCCCCTAATAAAGGTAAGCATACTTTATATTACGTCCTTAAAAAAAAATTTTTTTACAGAGTGCAGAACCGCTTTAAGGATGCCCCACAGATGCTCAACAGGATTTAGGTCTGGAGACATGCTTGGCCAGTCCATCACTTTTACCCTCAGCTTCTTTAGCAAGGCATTGGTCATCTTGTAGGTGTGTTTGGGGCTATGTTGGAATACTGCCCTGCGGCCCAGTCTCAAAAGGGAGGGAATCATGCTCTGCTTCAGTAAGTCACAGTACATGTTGGCATTCATGGTTCCCTCAATGAACTGTAGCCCCCCAGTGTCGGCAGCACTCATGCAGCCCCAGACCATGACACTCCCACCACCAATGCTTGACTGTAGGCAAGACACACTTGCCTTTGTACTCCTCACCTGGTTGCCGCCACACATGCTTGACAACATCTGAACCCAATACGTTTATATTGGTCTCATCAGACCACAGGACACGGTTTCAGTAATGTCCAGCTTGTCTTCAGCAAACTGTTTGCGGGCTTTATTGTGCATCATCTTTAGAAGAGGCTTCCTTCTGGGACTACAGCCATGCAGACCAATTTGATGCAGTGTGAGGCGTATGGTCTGAACACTGACAGGCTGACCCCCACCCCTTCAACCTCTGCAGCAATGCTGGCAGCACTCATACATCTATTTCCCAAAGACAACCTCTGGATATGACACTGAGCATGTGCAATCAACTTCTTTGATCAACCCTGGCGAGGCCTGTTCTGAGTGAAACTTGTCCTGCTAAACCACTGTATGGTCTTGACCACTGTGCTGCAGCTCAGTTTCAGGGTCTTTGCAATCTTCTTATAACCTAGGCCATCTTTATGTAGAGCAACAATTTTTTATTTTTTTTTCAGATCCTCAGAGAGTTCTTTGACAAGAGGTGCCATGTTGAACTCCCAGTGACCAGTATGAGAGAGTGAGAGCACCCCTGCTCCCCATACACACCTGAGACCTTGTAACACTAATGAGTCACATGACGCCGGGGAGGGAAAATAGCTAATTGGGCCCAATTTGGACAATTTCACTTAGAGGTGTACTCACTTTTTATGCCAGTGGTTTAGACATTAACCACTTGCCGACCGGCGCACAACGATATACGTCGACAGAATGGTACGTACAGGCAGGAGGGCGTATATATAAGTCCCTCCTTTAGCCTGTCCGTGCCATCGTGAGCGCGCCGGGAGCGGCGTGCTCCCGCGCCGGTCGGGACCCCCGTGAGTCCGATCGCGGTCCCCGCGGACTCCATCGCCGCGGGGACCCCCGCGATCGTCTCACGGGGAGGCTGCACGGGGAGATGCCGAGATAAACAGCATCTCCCCGTTCTGCCTAGCAACTAGTGACGCCGATCTCTGCTCCCTGTGATTGGAGCAGAGATCAGCATTCACTAGCTGAAAGCCACGCCCCCCACAGTAAGAAATACACCCCTAGGCATACTTAACCCTTACACTGCCCCCTTGTGGTTAACCCCTTCACTGCTAGTGTCATTTATACAGGAATTAATGCATTTAAATAGCATTAACCACTTCTGCCCCGGACCAATTGGCAGCCAAAGGACCAGGCCCCTTTTTGCAATTCGGCACTGCGTCGCTTTAACTAACAATTGCGCGGTCATGCGACGTGGCTCCAAAACAAAATTGGCGTCCTTTTTTTCCCACAAATAGAGCTTTCTTTTGGTGGTATTTGATCGCCCCTGCGGTTTTTATTTTTTGCGCTATAAACAAAAATAGAGCGACAATTTTGAAAAAAATGCAATATTTTTTACTTTTTGCTATAATAAATATCCCCAAAAAATATATAAAAAAACATTTTTTTTCCTCAGTTTAGGCCGATACATATTCTTCTACATATTTTTGGTAAAAAAAATCGCAATTAGCGATTATTGATTAGTTTGCGCAAAAGTTATAGCGTTTACAAAATAGGGGATAGTTTTATAGCATTTTTTATTAATATTTTTTTTTTTATTAGTAATGGCGGCGATCAGCGATTTTTATTGTGACTGCGACATTTTGGCGGACACATCGGACATTTTTGACACATTTTTGGGACATTTGTCATTTATACAGAAATCAGTGCTATTTAAATAGCACTGATTCCTATGTAAATGACAGTTGTAGTTAGGGGGTTAACCACAAGGGGGCAGGGAGGAGTCAGTGTGACGTGTTGTGTTGTGTTTACTGTAGGGGGGCGTGGCTGTACGTCTGACGTCATTGATCGGCGTTCCCGATGACAGGGAACCGCCGATCACTGACAGTCAGTGTAGGAAGCGCGGGGAGAGGTTTGTTTACATAGACCTCTCCCCGTTCTTCCGCTCCGTAACCCGATCGCGGGACACCAGCGGCGATCGGGTCCGCTGGTCCCGCGGCCGGGGTCACGGAGCTCCCGACCGGGTCGCGAGCGCGCCGCTAGCGGCGCGCGCGCGCGACCCACGGGCAGGCACATGCACGATCACGTACAGGTACGTGATTCTGCCTGCCCGTGCCATTCTGCTGACGTATATCTGCAGTGGCCGGTCGGGAAGCGGTTAATTGCTGTAAAAATGACAATGGTCCCAAAAATGTGTCAAAAATGTCCCATGTGTCCGCCATAATGTCGCAGTCACAAAAAAAATCGCAGATCTCCGCCATTACTAATAAAAAAAAATTATTAATAAAAATGCTATAAAACTATCCCCTATCTTGAAAACGCTATAACTTCTGCGCAAACCGATCAATAATCGCTTATTGCGATTTTTTTTACCAAAAATATGTAGAAGAATACGTATCGGCCTAAACTGAGGAAAAAAAATGTTTTTTATATATTTTTTGGGGATATTTATTATAGCAAAAAATAAAAAATAATGCATTTTTTTCAAAATTGTCGCTCTATTTTTGTTTATAGCGCAAAAAATAAAAACCGCAGGGGTGATCAAATACCACCAAAAGAAAGCTCTATTTGTGGGAAAAAAAAGGACGTCAATTTTGTTTGGGAGCCACGTTGCACGACCGCGCAATTGTCAGTTAAAGCGACGCAGTGCCGAATCGCAAAAAGGGGCCTGGTCCTTTGGCTGCAAATTGGTCCGGTCTGAAAGTGGTTAATGTCTGTGTACCAAAAAAAATTTACTGCACGGTGTAAAAAGAGTGATAATTAATAATGTAAAGTTCTGTAAACCTTAATATCTGCTGCAACCTCTTGTGAGAAACGCACAATAATAGACAAGTCAGAAATACTTAGCGACACAAAAACAAATTATCAAACATTCCTGTGAAAAAATGTTTTGGAGAAAAAATGTATATTAAAGTGGAGGGTCACCCTGAAAAAAAAAAAAAAAAAACTTGATAAAAAGGTTAATAAAAATTTAAAAGGAAAAAAACAGAAATGGCTGTTGCTAAGCAGATCGTCCTAATCTGCCTCTTCCTATTCCGCGGTGTGTCCTCCAGTCTTCTGCTCCTCGCATCGTCCCACAACACAGCACGCCCCATTCACAAAGCACTGCGCAACTCGCGCATGCGCAGTAGGAAACGGGCAGTGAAGCTGCAAGGCTCCGCTGCCTGTTTCCCTTAGTTGGAATGGCGGCGCCAGGAACCGAGAGCCGAGGGACGGTCGGTCTCGGGCAGCCGACATCGCGGGCACCCAGGACAGGTAAGTCTGCTTATTAAAAGTCAGCAGCTACAGTGTTTGTAGCTGCTGACTTTTAAAAAAAAAATTTCCCGGCTGGCCCTCGCCTTTAAGTGAAAAAGTCACTTATTGAGTCTGATGAAAAAAAGGAACCCAGACAGTTCATATGCTGGAAATAGTGCTTCAATAGATTCTTCCAAGGTGGCACACAAACATAATCACTACAAAAAAAGTGCACAAAGAAAATGGGATAGTGCCTCCACCTCTGTAAATACTGCCGCATACCAACTGTAATTAAATCCATTACGGAAGATCAAATAAACTTGTGGCTTATTCAACCGCCTCGGGTCTATATGGTGCGCAAATGCTCCCAGCGCCCTCGCCAAATGCAAAGCCTCATGCCCAGATATATTCCATGAATCCTCATAGAAAGACAATAATGGCTAGAATAGTGTAAATCCTTATTTATTTTGTTTAAAAAAGGGTAAGATTGCACTTAGTTATGCAGTATCAAAACAGCTTTAAAACACAGAGCAGGCCGGCTCTCAATAGCAGCTCGCTGCTTCCGGGATCTGCATACACGTGATGTCAGCACATCGCTCCTCCCTACGTACGTTTCGTCATACACCTGACGTCGTCCTGGGGCACGGGCAGCGTACTGACTCACCACCTAATATACTTCTCGTAATAACCACTTCCACCCTATTCAGAGCTCCCAGTGTCCTTCATTCAACTTCCGCCCTAGTGGAACCTGGCGGATGCCCATATCTCACGATTTCAGCAATCTTTATAGGCAGTACTAAAACTGCCATCTCTGGTCAGGGGAAATGCCCTCATCTAAGAACATCGCTATGCCCAGAATAACACGAGTGACTGAACTAGCTCAAACTATGTTACTGCCTGTATACCGAAAGACTCAATAAGTGACTTTTTCACTCAATATATATTTTTTATCCAACAAAATTTTTCACAGGAACGTTTGATAATTTGTTTTTGTGTCACTATATTATCACACATTTTCAGGGGATTTAAATTAATTTGCGCAACCTACTTTACTTTGTAGCAAAGTATCATTTCTTCAGTATTGTCACATGAAAACATATAATAAAATATTTACAAAAATGTAGGGGTGTTACTCACTTTAGTGAGATACTTCAGGCATAGAGTCCGCGGAACCCATGGGCACACGCGCCCCCGCTATTCTGCTTTTGCGGACTGACACACAGGTACAGCAGTTTGCGCAGGAGTGCCATTCTGCCGACGTATATCGCGTGAGCCGGTCGGCAAGCGGTTAAAATTGCAATCCATTGACCGCTATGTGTGTGAGAACATGTAACAATTTTTTTTTAAGTATACTTCTACTTTATTCAAAAGGTTTTCCATTTATAAACAGAACATCTACATAATAAAAAAAAAAGGAAAGAAGCCCATTTAAAAATGAAAAATAGATCGAAACGAACCTCCCAAAACAGATAACAGATAAACCAGCGACACATTAAATTCATGGACAAAAATAAGGATTAATACAAATGATAAAGTACTACAATAACAATAGTAACAACAATAATACTATTATCACCATCATTACTATTATTACCATCATTACTTTTAATAACAATAATAATAATACACCCTAAAAAGAATTCATCATAATCTAATAGGGTTCTGTAACCTCATCGTATACCTAAAATATAATATTTGCATCAACTATTAATCTATAATACATTATGATTATATCACTGCTTAATAGCTTCATTTATTATTCCTTGGCTTATCTACTTTTAGGATAAGAAAATAAGCTTTCCTCCAGACCTCTACCTGGGGGTCTGGTGACCAAAATCTACTAGAAAGAGAACTAACAAATAAAACACAGCAAAACAAATCAAAACACAAAAAAAAAATTAAAAATAAAATAAAAGGGGCAAGCTGACTAGCTCAGACTCAAAACTTTGTGACTCCAAACCCATCTTTCCCTCCTCCCGACTCAACCCATCGAACACAGCCAACTGTTATTGATCTACAGTGCCTTGCGAAAGTATTTGGCCCCCTTGAACTTTTCAACCTTTTGCCACATTTCAGGCTTCAAACAAAGATATAAAATTTAAATTTTTTGTGAAGAATCACCAACAAGTGGGGCACAATTGTGAAGTGGAACGAAATCTATTGGATTGTTGAAACTTTTTTAACTAATAAAAAAATGAAAAGTGGGGCGTGCAAAATTATTCGGCCCCCTTGCGTTAATACTTTGTGGAGCCACCTTTTGCTGCGATTACACGTGCAAGTCGCTTGGGGTATGTCTCTATCAGTTTTGCACATCGACAGACTGAAATTCTTGCCCATTCTTCCTTGCAAAACAGCTCGAGCTCAGTGAGGTTGGATGGAGAGCGTTTGTGATCAGCAGTTTTCAGCTCTTTCCACAGATTCTCGATTGGATTCAGGTCTGGACTTTGACTTGGCCATTCTAACACCTGGATACGTTTATTTGTGAACCATTCCTTTGTAGATTTTGCTGTATGTTTGGGATCATTGTCTTGTTGGAAGATAAGTCTCCGTCCCACTTTCAGGTCTTTTGCAGACTCCAACAGGTTTTCATCCAGAATGGTCCTGTATTTGGCTGCATCCATCTTCCCCTCAATTTTAACCATCTTCCCTGTCCCTGCTGAAGAAAAGCAGGCCCAAACCATGATGCTGCCACCACCATGTTTGACAGTGGGGATGGTGTGTTGAGGGTGATGAGCTGTGTTGCTTTTACGCCAAACATATCGTTTTGCATTGTGGCCAAAAAGTTCGATTTTGGTTTCATCGGACCAGAGCATCTTCTTCCACATGTTTGGTGTGTCTCCCAGGTGGCTTGTGGCAAACTTTAGACAAGACTTTTTATGGATATCTTTGAGAAATGGCTTTCTTCTTGCCACTCTTCCATAAAGGCCAGATTTGTGCAGTGTACAACTGATTGTTGTCCTGTGGACAGACTCTCCCACCTCAGCTGTAGTTCTCTGCAGTTCATCCAGAGTGATCATGGGCCTCTTTGGCTGCATCTCTGATCAGTCTTCTCCTTGTCTGAGCTGAAAGTTTAGAGGGACAGCCGGGTCTTGGTAGATTTGCAGTGGTCTGATACTCCTTCCATTTCAAAATGATCACTTGCACAGTGCTCCTTGGGATGTTTAAAGCTTGGGGAATCTTTTTGTATCCAAATCCGGCTTTAACCTTCTCCACAACAGTATTACGGACCTGCCTGGTGTGTTCCTTGGTCTTCATGATGCTCTCTGCGCTTTCAACAGAACCCTGAGACTATCAAAGAGCAGGTGCATTTATACAGAGACTTGATTACACACAGGTGGATTCTATTTATCACCATCAGTCATTTAGGACAAGGGTCTCCAAAGTACGGCCCGCGGGCCACATCCGGCCCGCTAGAACGTTTTGTCCGGCCCGCAGCTGCAGTCATCAGACTCACTGCGGGGATGGACTCTGCTTGAGCTGCGGGGCTTGCTCTGCCTTCTGACAGGCATTGAGGAGGTGTGCAGTGCAAGTCCCGCGACTCGAGATAGCCGACAAAGCCTATGTTCTTTCAGTGCAGATCTGCTGCACCTCCCAGCTCCTCCCCCCCAGTTAGATTGTAATATTGTAACAGCGTGTCTGTGTAAAAGAAAAGTTGGGCGGGACTCGGGAAGTGCAGTAGGTCTGCTCTAATGCCTGCACTTCAGAGAAGCAACAAGGAGGTAATAAACGTTCTGATCTACGGAGGAAATAGCAGTGATGGGGAAAGGAATGTGCTGGTGACACAAGTATAGAGGGGGGGGGACAAAACTGTATGTGGGGAGCTGTAAAAAGAGGACTCAAATGTAGGGGGGCTCTGATGGGGACACAAGTGTGGAGGGGGGGGCTATTATGGGGACACAAGTGTGGAGGGGGGCTCTGATGGGGACACAAGTGTGGAGGGGGGACACTGATGGGGACACAAGTGTGGAGGGGGACACTGATGGGGACACAAGTGTGGAGGGGGGCTCTGATGGGGACACAAATGTGGAGGGGGGCTCTGATGGGGACACAAGTGTGGAGGGGGGACTCTGATGGGGACACAAGTGTGGAGGGGGGCTCTGATGGGGACACAAATGTGGAGGGGGCTCTGATGGGGACACAAGTGTGGAGGGGGGCTCTGATGGGGACACAAGTGTGGAGGGGGGCTCTGATGGGGACACAAGTGTGGAGGGGGGCTCTGATGGGGACACAAGTGTGGAGGGGGGCTCTGATGGGGACACAAGTGTGGAGGGGGGACTCTGATGGGGACACAAGTGTGAAGGGGGGCTCTGATGGGGACACAAGTGTGGAGGGGGACACTGATGGGGACACAAGTGGGAAGGGGGCTCTGATGGGGACACAAGTGTGGAGGGGGGACACTGATGGGGACAAAAGTGTGGAGGGGGGACACTGATGGGGACAAAAGTGTGGAGGGGGGACACTGATGGGGACAAAAGTGTGGAGGGGGGACACTGATGGGGACAAAAGTGTGGAGGGGGGACACTGATGGGGACACAAGTGTGGAGGGGGGACACTGATGGGGACAAAAGTGTGGAGGGCGGGCTCTGATGGGGACACAAGTGTGGAGGGGGGCTCTGATGGGGACACAAATGTGGAGGGGGGCTCTGATGGGGGACACAAGTCTGGAGGGGGCTCTGATGGCGACACAAGTGTGGAGGGGGGCTCTGATGGGGACACAAGTGTGGAGGGGGGCTCTGATGGGGACACAAGTGTGGAGGGGGGCTCTGATGGGGACACAAGTGTGGAGGGGGGCTCTGATGGGGACACAAGTGTGGAGGGGGGCTCTGATGGGGACACAATTGTGGAGGGGGCTCTGATGGCGACACAAGTGTGGAGGGGGGCTCTGATGGGGACACAAGTGTGGAGGGGGGCTCTGATGGGGACACAAGTGTGGAGGGGGGCTCTGATGGGGACACAAGTGTGGAGGGGGGCTCTGATGGGGACACAAGTGTGGAGGGGGGCTCTGATGGGGACACAAGTGTGGAGGGGGCTCTGATGGGGACACAAATGTGGAGGGGGGCTCTGATGGGGACACAAGTGTGGAGGGGGGCTCTGATGGGGACACAAGTGTGGAGGGGGGCTCTGATGGGGACACAAGTGTGGAGGGGGGCTCTGATGGGGACACAAGTGTGGAGGGGGCTCTGATGGGGACACAAATGTGGAGGGGGGCTCTGATGGGGACACAAGTGTGAAGGGGGCTCTGATGGGGACACAAGTGTGAAGGGGGCTCTGATGGGGACACAAGTGTGGAGGGGGGCTCTGATGGGGACACAAATGTGGAGGGGGGCTCTGATGGGGACACAAGTGTGAAGGGGGGCTCTGATGGGGACACAAGTGTGGAGGGGGGCTCTGATGGGGACACAAATGTGGAGGGGGGCTCTGATGGGGACACAAGTGTGAAGGGGGCTCTGATGGGGACACAAGTGTGAAGGGGGCTCTGATGGGGACACAAGTGTGAAGGGGGCTCTGATGGGGACACAAGTGTGGAGGGGGGCTCTGATGGGGACACAAATGTGGAGGGGGGCTCTGATGGGGACACAAGTGTGGAGGGGGGCTCTGATGGGGGACACAAGTCTGGAGGGGGGCTCTGATGGGGACACAATTGTGGAGGGGGCTCTGATGGGCGACACAAGTGTGGAGGGGACTCTGATGGGGGACACAAGTGTGGAGGGGACTCTGATGGGGGACACAAGTGTGGAGGGGGGGCTCTGATGGGGGACACAAGTGTGGAGGGGGGCTTTGATGGGGTACACAAGTGTGGGGGGCTCTGATGGGGACACAAGTGTGGGGGGCTCTGATGGGGACACAAGTGTGGGGGGCTCTGATGGGGACACAAGTGTGGGGGGCTCTGATGGGGACACAAGTGTGGAGGGGGCTCTGATGTAAGGCCTCATGCACACTTGATGTTTAGCCCTGGTGCACGAGGCTCTGGCATTTAGGTGCAGGCGGAGGATACAAGTGCACCATCCAGCCACGCTGATAGCAGCCTTTTTTAAATTTCTACTCTATTCCATGGCTGGGGATTTATTTAGAAATATTTTTTTTTCGGCCCTCGAAGTAAAAAGTTTGGAGACCCCTGATTTAGGACAACATTGGATCATTCAGAGATTCTCGCTGAACTTCTGGAGTGAGTTTGCTGCACTGAAAGTAAAGGGGCCGAATAATTTTGCACGCACCACTTTTCAGTTTTTTTATTTGCTAAAAAAGTTTAAAATATCCAATAGATTTCGTTCCACTTCACAATTGTGTCCCACTTGTTGGTGATTCTTCACAAAAAATAAAAATTTTATATATTTATGTTTGAAGCCTGAAATGTGGCAAAAGGTTGAAAAGTTCATGGGGGCCGAATACTTTCGCAAGGCACTGTACATGCCTAGCCTAGACAGGGAGGTCATCTGCATACTAGGATGTGCAGGCAAAGATCGTCCATGGCCGCCAGGTATCCCAACATTCCTCCTCTCTACCATAGAGAAATGCAGTCATATATTCCATTGTCCTAATTTCATTTATTCTGGAAAACCAATGTTTCAAAGAGGGTGTAGTGGTCGACTTCCATAGGTCTGGGATACATGCCCGAGCAACATTCAACATATGGGCTGTCAACGACTTTTTATAATGATGAAGAGGCAGCTCATTTAGGTGCAAAAGGTATCCCAAAGGATCCAAACAAGGTCAACTGATGTCAAATGTTTGATCAAGTTCCCCACTTCCTTCAAAAATGGTGCAAAAAAAGGGCACAGCCAAAAAATGTGTAGTAATGTCCCTGTCTCTTTATTGCAGCGCCAGCATAACTTAGAGGTTTGCGGATAAAGTTTAGTAAGTATGACCGGGACCCTGTACCACCTGACCAGTAACTTATATCCCTGTTCTTGAAAGCAGCTTGTTAATGAAATGATCCTGTTAATTTGGGATCTTGTAAAAAGAGGTATTCCATCGAGGTATATACAGAGGTATATAACCTTCTGGGGGGTTCAACAATATATTTATACAGAAGTGATAGTATATGTGGTACATGTTTCCCCTCTGTACATAGGCGCTCAAAAAATGTCAAAGGCCTAACATATAATACCGCTTCTGGAAAAGACTTTAAATAATGTGACAGTTCAAAGGCAGACCAAGAGCTCAGAGGGGGCTGTGAAAGTGTGGAACGCTCTTGCGTAGACATCCAGCCATGGCGGGTGACAAAGTGCATGCATCTAGTTATACCTAGTTCTATCAACACCCGGAGCTGTTTATTGTCGTGCCCAGGCTTAAAGTCTGGATTTTGAATCACAGGTGTTAATGTGGAAGGGTAGGGGGAGAAGCCTTGTAGTGAAAATTTGTGGCTAAGGACTGCAAATGTAGCCCCGATTGTAGGGTGCCTCTTCAAGCCCCTATAGTGTTTATGAGCAACCCAAGGGAGTGCGGACAGAGCAATCGATGAGGCATGTTGTTCCACTTGCACCCAGAGTTTGGTCTGTGGGATAGTGCACCAAGACACCACTCTAGACTGGTGTATAGCTCTGTAATATGAGATCAGATCAGACAAACTGATACCCCCCGCGAGATTTAGGCAAGACTAACAGCGAATAGCGAAGCCTAGCAACTTTGTTGCCCCAAAGGAATTTAACAATTTCCGGCACAAGAGAAAAAAAAGCTTGTGGCAGTTTAATAGGTATTGCTTGCATTAAGTATAGAATCTGGGGGAGCAATGTCATCTTAAATGCCAAACCACGTGAGAGTGAGAGTCTGCCATAGTTGAAAATGTGATCGTATTTTCGATAGTAATGGACAAAAATTTATCTCATATAATTGGGCCGTATCCGGTGTCAATTTAGCCCTCAGGTATTTTAAAAAGGACTGGACCCATTTGAACCTATAGGTTCCTTGTAGTTTGGCAATACATTCCCTTGGGAGGAGAATACTCATCGCGTCACATTTAGCATCATTTATAGAGAAATAAGAAAGGTCCCCATGTTGAACATTCAAGTAAATGAGGCAATGAAACCTCCGGTTCAGTAAGAAAAAATAAAAGGTCACCCGCATATGCAGCAAGCTTATGCTCCCTATTTGGAGACCTGAAGTACTCTAATCAAAGGGTCTGATCTAACTTTACATAGGAAAGGTTCTAGGGTTAACACAAACAGAGGATAAAGGGGGCAATGCTGTCTCGTCCCATTAGACAGAGCAAAGTACTCTGATCGAACCCCATTTACCAGCATGGCAGTTGTTGGGCCAGTATGCAGTGCCTGGATCCAAGACTGCATTTGTTCCCCCAGGCTAATATGTCGAAGGGTGGATCGTAAAAATTGCCAATCCACCCGATCGAAAGTCTTTTCAGCATCGGTTGATAAAAGCAGGAAGGGTCGGCTCTGAGTGTGCAATGTGTATCAAATCTATCGCTCTTATAGTATTATCCCTAGCCTATCTGAGGGATAAATCCTGCCTGATCTGCGTGTACAAGATGAGGGAGATATGACAATAGCCCATTCGCTAGGATTTTTGAAAATACATTTTAAATCAACATTTAAAAGTTCTATAGGCCAATAGTTCCCACATTGAGTGCGACCCTTATCCTGCTTGGGGATCACAATAATGTGGGCCCTTAAAATTTCCTCTGTTAGCTTACAAGAGAAAGGAAAGATTTAACCCATCTGGCCTGGGAGCCTTCCCTGTTTTTTGTTCTATCACCGAGGCTAGTTCTTTTTTAGTTATAGGGGCTTCCAAACCCACAATTACCTCTAATGGAAGTGAGGGTATGCCCAATGATGTAAAAAAAGATGATATCAAATCTGCCTGGGCAGAGCAATGCTGGAGTTGAGAGTTAAGAAGATTATAAAGCCTCCAGTAAAATGTTTGAAATTCCTGGGCTATAGCTGCTGGGACTGACAACCTAATGCCCGACTCTTGGGCAATAGTCGAAATTGGGGCAATATGCGGTTTTGTCTGGGACCCTTTCAGTGCCCTAGCTAAGATAACACCTGGTTTATTTCCATACTCCTATATAGACTGTTTATGTCGACGCAGCCTCTCCCTCACTTCTATATTTGCATGTAACAAATTTAAAGTAGGTGTTATCTAAATTTGGCTGTAAAGGTGGAAATACACTTTGGGGTTGATTTGCTAAAACTGGAGATTGTTTCTATGCAGAGCTGCACCAGATTTTGCAGACAAATCAAACAAACACATCCGCTTCCAGCTTTTTTTGACAAAGCTTAATTGAACAAGCTGATATAAGAAGCAAATTGGCTACAATGTGCAGATTTTGCACTCTCTAGTTTTAGTAAATCAACCCCTTTAAGCCCAAATGCTGATCCAGACCCAATTGCAAAAAGGTCAGAATTTGTCCCACAGAGTATTTCCGGGGGTGAAAGGGTCTTTTCACACTCCAAAGGAAATAAGCTTTCTATGTGTGATGGTAGAACACGCAAGAGTTAGACTTCCTAGGTTTCAATAGTGTGGCAATTATGGATTCAGAGAGATCCCTGTCTATCGAAACATGGGCTGCTGACAGCAGGCTTTGTGGAACTGTCAATCATCCCCTATGCAACCTGAGACACTGCCCTGCTTCCCTGCACTGTTCCTGCCTCGCACTGAGATTGGGCATTGCCACGGCTCCTCCTCCAGCCTCATCCTTCTTCCTAACGTGGCTGTGGCCGTTCCATTCCCTATTACTATCAAGGAAAAGAAGGAAGCAGGAGAGGCCTGCCCTGCAAATTTGCAGCCATTCGCTGGGGGCTTCCAGATCCATCCCTGCACATCTGGACTCTGTACAAGTTCAGATACTTCATCACTAAGGTTAATAGTAATAAATAAATGTAGCGCTATGAATATAAAATTATAGCTATAAATGTAAGTTTACAGTGCAAATCTCTAATATAAATGAATCCTAAATAATGAATAGTCCATTGAATGAAAATGCAAAAAAAAACTAGTTAGACTTACCGGTGACGGTAGTTCTAAGAGCCTTTCAGGACAACCCTGGAGAGAGCGCAGCCCCGCCCACTTTTGAGGAAACACTTGCAATTGCCTTTAAAGCCCCTCCTCTTCCACCATGGCTTCAGTTATTGTGACATCCGGCATACTGGAAAACAAAGCACAGAGAACACACACAAACCATGACAGATACTTGTATCATCTTTAAACATAGAAAACACAAGGGAGGGAACTAGGAGTTGTCCTGAAAGGCTCTTAGAAATACCGTCACCGGTAAGTCTAACTAGGTTTTTTTCCAGTCACCTTTCAGGACAACCCTGGAGAGGCTAAACGAGAAGCTTACCCCAGGGTGGGACTACTGCCTGCAGTACCTTCCTGCCGAAGGCTTGATCCGCAACTGACAGTAAGTCCAGCCTGTATTTCCGAAGGAAAGTTAAGTAACTTGACCACGTGGCCGCCTTGCAGATCTGGTCAGGCGTGGCACCGGCCCTTTCGGCCCAAGACACTGCTGTTGCTCTTGTGGAGTGGGCAGCAATTCCATAGGGAGGAGATTCTCCTCTAGCTTTGTAAGCCTCCGTGATTGCCTCTCTAAGCCATCTACCTAGAGTGCTTTTAGAAGCTTTTCCCCCTTTCCTAGGACCTGAGAAGACTACGAAGAGAGCATTTGACTTTCTGAATTCCCTGGTAACTGTCAGGAATTGGAGAAGGCACCTCCTCACATCCAGGGTATGGAAGGCTTCCTCACCTGCATTAGCGGGGGCAGAGGAAAAGGTGGACAACACTATCTGTTGAGAACGGTGAAAATCTGAGGAGACCTTGGGAAGGAAAGCTGGGTCTGTCTGCAGACTACCCAATCCAGAAAATTTTTAAGAAAAGGCTCTGTGACTGCCAGGGCCTGTAACTCACTCACCCGCCTAGCCGACGTAATGGCTACTAAGAAAATAGTTTTTAACACTAAATTTTTTAAACAAGATTCTTGTAGGGGTTCCAACGGAGATCCCGTTAAACCCTGTAACACAATCGACAGATCCCAACTGGGAAAAATTCTAAGGGGTACTGGCCTATTCCGTGCCATTGCCCTAAAATACCTAGAAATTAAAGTTTCCCTGGAATGGGTTTTTTCAAAATAAACTGAAAGAGCCGCTAACTGAGTTCTTCAGGGTGCTGGCTGCCAAGCCTTTCTCTATTCCTTCATGGAGAAATTCAAGCACTGAACTAGTACTCTTCACCTGGAACCCCCTGGAAGAACAATAGGAGTTGAACTTCCTCCAGACTTTAAGGTATATGGCCCTAGTCACTTCCTTCCTGCTGGAAAGTAGGGTCCTAACTAGTCCCTCGGATAAGCCCTTAGCCTTTAAGAGGTCCTCCTCAGAAACCAGGCGGTTAACTGCAGTCTGCCTGCCTCTAGATGGACCACTGATCCCTGCGTCAGAAGGTCCTCCCTGACTGGTAGTCTCCACGGGGGTTCTGTAGCTAGGTTTAGAAGTGTTGAAAACCAGGGCCTTTTTGGCCAGAAGGGCACGATAAGAATCATGCTGGTTCCCTCTTCCCTGAACTTCCTCAGGACCAACGGAATTAGAGGGAAGGGGGGAAGGCATAACACAGTTGGTAGTGCCAAGGGTGAGATAGAGCGTCTAAGCCTATGGCCTGATCTTGGTGAAGAGAAAAGTATCTCTGGACCTTGAAGTTTTGCTGGCTGGCAAAAAGGTCCACTTGCGGGAAGCCCCATGTACTGGCAATCATCAGGAACACTTCCTGATTTAAGCTCCATTCTGCCTCTACCAGTCTCTTCCTGCTGAGTAGGTCGGCTAATAGATTTAGGGAGCCCTTTAGGTGGACTGCTGACAGGGAGGCCACATTTTTTTCTGCCCACCCAAAGGGTTGGTTGGCTAGATCCATGAGACCCCTGCTCCTGGTCCCCCCCCTGCTTTAGGACATATGCTACTGCAGTCATATTGTCCGACAGGACCTGCACATGCTGCCCCTCTACTGCGTGTTGGAAGGCCAGAAGGGCCAGCAACACAGCCTTAAGTTCCCTCCAGTTCGAAGACTTCCGAGACTCTGCCTTGGACCAAGTCCCCTGGGCTGTCAGCCCATCTAGATGGGCTCCCCAACCCCAGGCACTCACGTCCGTCGTCAGGCGCTTGTTTAGTGGCCAGAACCAGGGAAGACAGTTTGTGAGGTTGGTTGTGTTCCGCCACCACCACAGGGCACGTTTTACCCTTGAGGTGAGGCTGAATTTTTTCTCTAGAGAGACTTCATGAGACCAGACCTGCAGAATGTCTGTCTGGAGAGGTCTGGAATAAAACCGGGCCCACTGGACAGCTGGGATAGAGGCTGTGAGGAGTCCTAACACCCTCATGGCTGAACGGACTGAAACCAGAAGATTTGTCTGAATCTGTTTCACTGCCGTCAGCATCTTTTCCACTTTTTCTTGAAGGGTAGAGTTGATTGTATACCCCAGAAAGACTATTTCCTGGCTTGGAACTAGGTTTGACTTTTCTAGATTGAGGAGCCACCCTAAGTCCTTGAGGTGAGCCTGTGCTATCGGTAGATTCGACAGCACTTGCTCCCTGGAGTCCGCGAAAAACAGGAGGTCGTCCAGATATGGGACCACAGAGATTCCCCTCAATCTCACTGGTTCCAGGGCTTCCGCCATGACCTTGGTAAAGATCCTGGGGGAGGACGAGAGCCCGAACGGTAAGGCCCTGAACTGCAGGTGCCAAATTGATGACCCTAGGTTGACTGCCAACCTGAAGAACCGTTGGAAAGACTGGGCAATCGGGCCATGTAGGTAGGCGTTCCTCAGATCCAGGGAGGCCATGAAGCAGTTTGGGGATAACAACCTTGTTATGGAATGGATTGTATCCATGCGGAAGTGCTTGTATCGGATTGATTGGTTCAGGATCTTTAGATTCAGGATCAATCGATACTTGCCTGAGGGTTTTTTCACTAGGAAGATGTGTGAGTAAAACCCTTGGCCTTCCTGGCCTTTCGGGACCTAGACAATTACCTCCTGTTGGATCAGATCCTGCCATAGGCTCGATATAGCGGAGGCTTTGTCTCGGTCCTTTGGAAGGGCCGTAATGTAAAATCTTCTTGGGGGGGGGGGGGGGGGGGGGGGGGTGGAGAACTCCAGGCTGTATCCTTGCACTATAATATTCTTCACAAACTGGCTTGAAGAATACTGGCTCCATTGCGGGAGGAAAGCGGACAACCTCCCTCCCACTGGAGCTGGGTAGTCACTTATCTTTGGGGGGTTGATTGGAGGGGGGTCTGAAAAGCACTCCTCCTCTACCTCTACCCTTCTGGGAGGTCCAGCGATTTTTGCTGTCCTCCCCACCCTTACGGGACTGTTGAACAGGACGAAAAAATTTTACCCACCTTTTTTTCTTGGCAGGAAAAGCCTTCTTTTTATCTGCCGTTCTATCCAGAACTGTCTCCAGCTCTGGCCCGAACAGGAGATCCCCTGAAAAGGGCAGGCCACACAATCTTACCTTGGATACAAAAAAGAAGGTTGCGCTATCATTAATACTCCTAAAAATAATAGTGATGAAAATATTGTTGAAAATATAAAGGAAAGGAAGGGAAAAATATATAGCTGAGCACCAAATATACCAATGATGGTCAAGTGCTAAAAACAAAACAATATAAATCATAAGCCATAAATGCAGAAAATAGGCATGGTGAATATTAGTCAAACATATAAGCCAGCAATGATATCCCTCATATCATGTCAAAAAACTGTTCATAAAGTGAATAGCAACAAGTCCACATAAGTGCTGTGCAGGACTGCTGGTCATTCAAAACAACATCCGCATGAAAAGTGACTTCTTGTGAGTGATCCCACCACCGTTTAGATTTTAAGCTTACCAGCTGTTTAACGAAAATGCACCTGCGACTATAAGCCAGCCAAGGCCTTTTCCTCCTTTCTTCCCTTTCGTCTGGCCGGTCGTAGCATCTGTGTCAGTTGGACCACTGATCGATCAATCTTTTAGAGCCGTCAGGGATCTCCCCTCACCCTGAAATAGATGTCCCGAGGGCCAAAAAAGGAAAAAGGCAGACCATGGGTGGGATCCAAAGATTTATTTAAAGAGACGCCATTGGCGTGTATACATCCATAGAAAGAAAAAAAATGTTTTTAAAATTCGCGGCCGGCCAGCTGCAATATCACACGCCCATGCTTGTCCGGGACGTAGCGCGTGGTGACGTCAGCACGTCGCTCCTCCCTACGCGTTTCATCACAGAAATGACGTAATCATGGGCACAGGTGGCGTACTGACGCACCGCTATAATTACACAGAACCAAGCCTCGATCTGGGTGGTAAGTGGCTGGTTCAAAACCACTCCATCTTGGAGTATGGCAAAGTTGCCCACTGTTTCCACCAAGGTAAACATGTTAATATTACAGCAATGTCCAGAAGACAAATACTAAGAATTTTACATTATCGCCAATATGTGACGTCTAATTATATATCAAAGGGCGAGATGTGCAAATACTCATCGCTTGTTTAGAGCCATGAAAACACTGGCACACCGCAGCATTATCTACAATACCAGATCGTCACCTATATTAACCTCTCCCTTTGAAAACTACATTTCCCATCATCCTCTTACCCGGATGACGCGAAAGACACACAACAGCGGGCAAATCGGCCCTTACAAGTGATGTAACTCAAGAGTGCCTGCCAAGCTAAGATTGAATTAAAATGTAAAGTTTAATTAAAAACAAAAACAAAATTAGCGCAGCAGTATAAACAACCGCGCCATAGTAGATTGACTGGACCATAATCGCCATGTGCATATATATCCACATTTGATTATGGAGAAACGCATACATATGTACTAACTAAGAAGAACTTAACCAGTACCAGTAAATTAAAAAATTAAAAAAGATATAATAAAAAATATGAATAGAGAAAAAAGGTTATCAGGTGGCCAGACTGTATCCACAGTGCTATTAAAGCCATATGCAAAAGGAGCAAAGTCTTCTCACCTATAGGTGATAGCCTACATAGAATATCTATATAGGTCAACCTAATATGTTTTAAGATCTACCAAAAACTACAGATCTATGCAAGATGCGGGCTCAAACCACCACAAGCTTTACCAAACCATCTTTTTGAACACAAAAATTTGTAAACTTTTATTCACAACCTGTGTATCAATGGGTCGAATAAACCATCTATAAGAGGGGACCAATGGACATAAAAATAATAACTACCCATCTCGTATATAGACTACAAACCCACCCTATATGTGGATAACAGAGAGGGCCATCACATAGCCCCTCTAATCACAACGTGCCAAACTCTGGTAAAACCATTGAGCAGGCCTACCCATCAGTGGTGGCCCGTCCATAGGGGGCGCCCCCCCTCCTGTAGTCACAAAAAAAAAAAAATGAATTTTTTTTTTTTAATACTGCCCCTTTAAGTCAGAAAAAAAGTAATTTAACATAGTGCACTGTGGCGCCGGTCACAGGGCACTATGGTTAACGCCACGTATATGCAATCACAAGATTGCATACATGGCGTTTCAATTGCGGGCCTTTAACCCGCCTTTTGACGCAACGCAGAACGCCAAGTAGCTTCCGCCCATAAAATCACTGTGATTCTACGGGCGGGAGCATTGTTTGAAAACCCTGTGGTCACTTCCGGGTTTCGTGAGGCAGAAGCCGGAAGTGACGTCGACAGCTCTGTTCCTCAGCCAGAGCGGAGCTGCAGTAAGGGAAGGGAGCAAGGAAATGTTCTCCCAGGACTGAACAGCTATAAACTAGATTTAGGCAATTTAAAAATCACTAAAATGTTACTCACTTTTCTCACACTTGAGCATAAGCAATATCCATGACTGTTTTATTTGGAAATGAATATAACCAACAGCCAGGTTTTTTTTTTTTATATGAATAATGTGCTCAGCAGGAGATGTAACATGCAGTATTATTTCTTATCAGCAATCTGCAATGGTCTGCTCTGCTTGTTACAAAAAAATGTGCTTGCTATTGGTGTGGCTTGTTGGGTGCTCTGCTCTGTGCTAATAACATAGATATGATAGGGGAGTGTGGAGCATTTTTACTGTCAGAATCTCATATTTAAGAGGACCTTAAAAAAAATTATTTTTTACATTTTTTTTTTTTTAAAGGTCCTCTTAAATATGACATTCTGACAGTAAAAATATTCCACACTCCCCTATCATATCTATGTTATTAGCACATTAAAAAAAAAAAATGTTTTAAAGCCCCCCGTCCTGATGAGCTCGCGCGCAGAAGTGAACGCATATGTGAGTAGCGCCCGCATATGAAAATGGTGGTCAAACCACACATGTGATGTATCGCCGCGATTGGTACAGCGAGAGCAATAATTCACCTCCTCTACAACGCAAGACATGCAACCTGTAGAATTTTTTTAAACGTCGTCTATGGATATTTTTGAGGGTAAAAGTTTGACGCCATTCCACGAGCGGGCGCAATTTTGAAGCGTGACATGTTGGGTATCAATTTACTCAGCGTAACATTATCGTTCACAATATAAAAAAAATTGGGGTAACTTTACTGTTGTCTTATCTTTTTAATTAAAAAGAGTGCATTTTTTTTCCAAAAGTGCGATTGTAAGACCGATGCGCAAATACGGTGTGAAAATAAGTATTGCAATGACCGCCATTTTATTTTCTATGGTGTTAGGCTACTTTCACACTGGAGCGGTGAGGGCGCTGGCGGTAAAGCGGCGCTATATTTAGCGCCGCTTTACCGGCGTTTTAGCGGCGCATTGTGGCCGCTCGCGGGGTTTTTTACCCCCCGCGAGCGGCCGAAAAAGGGTCAATACCGCCCGCAAACCGCCGCTATTGCAGCGTTTTGCGGGCAGGTTCGGCGCGCTCCCCCATTGTTTTCAATGGGACCGGGCGCTATAGGAGCGGTAAATATACCACTCCTATAGCGAGCCAAAGATGCGGCTTGCAGGACATTTTTGAGCGTCCTGCAAGCGCACCGCTTCAGTGTGAAAGCCCTCGGGCTTTCACACTGAAGGAACAGCAACAGCTGTTTCGGGTCGGTTTGCAGGCGCTATTCTTAGCGCAATAGCGCTTGCAAACCGCCCCAGTGTGAAAGGGGCCTTAGAACCCCCAAACATTATATATTGTATTTTCAATAGCAAAAAAAACTGTTTTAAACATGTAAACACCTAAATTCCAAAATGAGGCTGGTCCTTAACCACTTTACGACCATCGCACGCGGATGTACGTCCCTTTTTTGAAGATGGATATCTCGGTAATGGCAGCAGCTGCTGCCACAATCGAGATATCCATCTCTTCAGGCGGCGGTCGTATTTACGATAATGGTGGTCTCCGCGGCAGATTCGCCGTGAGATCACAGTTATCGGCGGGGGGAGAGGTGCCCCCACCCCTCTCGCTGCTCTCCCTCGCCCTCCGCCGCTTACCGGAGCCGTTGGTAGTGGCGGAGGCGATTGGGTCCTTTCCTGTGCTGGGTATGGAGACGAGTGAGGCCAAGATGGCCCCCACCCATCTCTATACCCTAGCAGGGTGGAAGCGACCTCAAAACATCACTTCCGCCCATAACTCTTAAAGGAACATTTTTTCAATGTCATTTTTTTAAACGACATTTTTTTTTTTTGCATTTAAGTCCAAATATGAGATCTGAAGACTTTTTGACCCCCCAGATCTCATATTTAAGAGGACCTGTCATGCTTTTTTTCTATTACAAGGGATGTTTACATTAATTAATTGAAGGCGTGATTTTACTGTGAGAAATGTGAGTTTTACCTTTGGAAATGCTGGTGTGATTTATTAAACTGGTTGGATTTTATTACACTATATGGAGCATTTATTTTCTTACATATGGAGTCACACTGACATGCAGAAGGAGTGGACGGTCACTATTAACCCCTGAAGTGGGTAAAAAACGCTATAGCCAAACACGAAAGTGGGAGGCAGTGTGAGCTGGTGAGTGTGCTCTTCAGAGGGAGAGGTGGCACATAGCACGTGGTGTGGTGGCTTATGCAAGATTCTTTGAAGATTCAAAAAATTGAAGATACAATTTGAAGATATATTTTGCAATTATTTCACTTTATTTGCGTACTAGTTTGGACTATCTTTTATCACTTTACACTGGGTGATTTTATATACACGTTTGATTTTAATAGTTTTATGGACTATATGTAACTACTTATATATCACCTGTTTATACTTTGAAATTTGTATGAGGTGATTTTCACGAGCGCTACTAATTTTTTCCTATGTATATTTATATGTTTAGGTTGAATTACAGATTCTACATATATGTCAGGGGAGTCCAGATATGTGCCAGGGATATTACATATACGCCAGAGGATCTAGAATCGTGCCAGGGGGATCTAGATTTGTGCCAGGGGATTCTAGATACGTGCCAAGAGGTTTTGAATGAATTCCATGGAGTTCCATATGTGTGCCAAGGGATTCTACTAGGTATGTGGCAAGGGATTCCAAATCAGATCTATCAAGGCACTATTACCTACAGGAGCCTAGTTACCAAATGCTATGTTTTCTATACCCTATATGATCCTATATGATATCCAGTACAATGTCTGCTAAGAAACTAAAGTTTAAATAAAGTCTATTTAGGGGGCCTGGCTTAGCGATGGCCGAGTAGAGACGTGTTCTGGAGGAGCTCCCGGCCCGAACCAGCCTAAACAGACCCAAAACCTAAATTATCACCCTGTGAGCAAGGCATGAGCAACACCAACAGGTGCAGGACACGCTCGGCAACCCGAGGGACCCGAAATTCTGCCTCTCAACCTGGCATTTCACAGTTTTTCCGTGGGAACCAGAGTACCTCTGCGGGCGCCATTGTAACCGCGCCACGTGCAACCAACTCGGAGATGAGCGGCACTGAGCCGGACACAAGTAATACACCAGCCCCAGAGACCCCCGAGAGACCCACAGCGGGGTCCGGAGCAGACATGGCAGGCTCTAACCAACACCAGCACAACATGGACGAGGACCTCCGTAATATGCTACGGGCTCTCCCCACACGTGCAGACAGAAGCGCTGCCCACGAGGGCGGACATAGAAGGCCTAATCCTGAGGATCGAGGAGGCACACAGCAGGGATCTCCAAGAGGTGAGAGATGAGCTGAATGGGATAGAGGATCGTGTCACCTCCGTAGAGACCATGCTATCCTCACTGACAACCAGAGTACAAACTCTGGAATGGGCCCAAGACACACAATCGAGAACAGCCCAGGAGATGCAGCTTCGATTAGAAGAAATGGAGGACCGCAGCCGCTGCAACAACCTGCGGCTGCGGGGGATCCCTGAGGCCACAGGCTCAGAGGACCTGCCCGCGACTGTCACCGCCATACTCAACACCCTCCTGGATAACCCGCCTCCTACCTTGGAATTCGACCGAGTGCATTGCACTCTGGGCCCCAGATCTACAGACCCAGACAGACCCCAGGACGTCCTCTGCTGCCTGCACCGGTACACGCTGAAGGAAACCCTACTACGTAAAGCATGGGACCATGGGGAGATTTAATTTGACGGAGCGCAGGTACAAATACTTCCAGACCTATCTAGGGCTACGCTGCAGCGCCGCGCCATCCTGAAATCAGCTCTTGAAGTAGCCAGAAGACATGGCTGCACATACCGGTGGGGATACCCTCTAGCGGTGCTGCTCCGCAACGAACACGCCTCCTTCGCCATGCGCACGGTGGAAGACCTTCCAGACTTTTTTGCCTTTGTAGGAGCGGAACCGATCCCCATATCAAATTGGTTGGCGCCACTACCTAGACCGACTGGCCATGCGGGACCCTCACGGGGCGGACTCAACCTACAGTGGTGTGAAAAAGTGTTTGCCCCCTTCCTCATTTCCTGTTCCTTTGCATGTTTGTCACACTTAAGTGTTTCGGAACATCAAACCAATTTAAACAATAGTCAAGGACAACACAAGTAAACACAAAATGCAATTTGTAAATGAAGGTGTTTATTATTAAGGGTGAAAAAAAATCCAAACCATCATGGCCCTGTGTGAAAAAGTGATTGCCCCCCTTGTTAAAACATACTATAACTGTGGTTGTCCACACCTGAGTTCAATTTCTCTAGCCACACCCAGGCCTGATTATTGCCACACCTGTTCACAATCAAGGCATCACTTAAATAGGAGCTGCTTGACACAGTAAGGTCCACCAGAAGATCCTTAAAAGCTACACATCATGCCGAGACCAAAAGAAATTCAGGAACAATTGAGAAAGAAAGTCATTGAGATCTATCAGTCTGGAAAGGGTTATAAAGCCATTTCCAAAGCTTTGGGAATCCAGCGAACCACAGTGAGAGCCATTATCCACAAATGGCGAAGACATGGAACAGTGGTGAACCTTCCCAGGAGTGGCCGGCCGCCCAAAATTACCCCAAGAGCGCAGCGACGACTCATCCAAGAGGTCACAAAAGACCCCACAACAATGTCCAAGGAACTGCAGGCCTCACTTGCCTCAGTTAAGGTCAGCGTTCATGCCTCCACCATCAGGAAAAGACTGGGCAAATATGGCCTGCATGGCAGAGTTCCAAGGAGAAAACCACTGCTGAGCAAAAAGAACATCAAAGCTCGTCTCAATTTCTCCACAACACATCTTGATGATCCCCAAGACTTTTGGGACAACATTCTGTGGACCGATGAGACAAAAGTGGAACTCTTTGGAAGGTGTGTGTCCAAGTATATCTGGCGTAGAAGGAACACTGCATTTCAGAAAAAGAACATTATACCAACAGTAAAATATGGTGGTGGTAGTGTGATGGTCTGGGGCTGTTTTGCTGCTTCAGGACCTGGAAGACTTGCCGTGATAAAAGGAACTATGAATTCTGCTGTCTACCAAGAGATCCTGAAGGAGAATGTCCAACCATCTGTTCGTGTACTCAAGCTGAAACGAACTTGGGTTCTGCAGCAGGACAATGATCCTAAACACACCAGCAAGTCCACCACCGAATGGCTGAAGAAAAACAAAATGAAGACTTTGGAGTGGCCTAGCCAAAGTCCTGACCTGAATCCTATTGAGATGTTGTGGTATGACCTTAAAAAGGCCGTTCATGCTCGAAAACCCTCTAATGTAACTGAATTAGGACAATTCTGCAAAGATGAGTGGGCCAAAATTCCTCCAGGAGGCTGTAAAAGCCTCATTGCATGTTATCGCAAACGCTTGGTTGCAGTTGTTGCTGCTAAGTGTGGCCCAACCAGTTATTAGGTTTAGGGGGCAATCACTTTTTCACACAGGGCCATGATGGTTTGGATTTTTTTTCACCTTTAATAATAAACACCTTCATTTACAAATTGCATTTTGTGTTTACTTGTGTTGTCCTTGACTATTGTTTAAATTGGTTTGATGTTCCGAAACACTTAAGTGTGACAAACATGCAAAGGAACAGGAAATGAGGAAGGGGGCAAACACTTTTTCACACCACTGTACCTGCACACCCGCAACGATCGAGAGGAAGATACCGCTCTGCACCGACCGAGGGTACACGCGAGTCCTAACCACATTACCACCACCTACACAAGCAGTCAGATGCATGTTGTCCAGATCGGCTAAGTTAACCCCAGATTGCTGACCCCCCGGGTCTTTTGTCTTGTTGCACCCCCGGGCCCCCCCCTCCTGAAGCCTATGTGTAAATAGGGCATTGCCACCCGGGCGGCACACACACACTTATATTATGAGAGCGAATTGCCACCGGGGGGACGAGCGCTCATGGAGACCCCCATGTTGTGTGTTTGAGCCTGTCACATACTCGGATTTGGCCAGGTACCCTGCTCGTGACCCGGGGATGTGCTAGTGGAAATTTACCCCCCCTCCCGGGAATACCTTCATGGAAACTGTAGCTCACGTGGGGCTTTTGCATTGCACTCAGCTCCATTACGCCCCACTCCCCATCACCAACATCAAGCCGGAACTTTCAAATGACCCCTGCAAACAAGATAAGTACTGTACTTTGGGGAGAAAAGACCAGGCAGGACACCCCATAGATATTAATCATTATACTGGTCACCTCTAGTTGTTTGGGAGACGGAGAAGGGAGGGAAGGGAGGGAATGCCTTACTGCACTATTGCTCCCCCATACCTCAACACTGCTGGGGACGGTGGCAGGACCAAGACTACCATTGAACTTAATGCAATATATGCACACAACAGGGGAACGCAATGGAGTGGCGATAGTGGAGGCTAGGGATTGCAGATGCAGACTCCTTGGGGGTGGAGGGGGGGGGGGGGGGCGGATGGGGTAAGATACGTTGCATGGCGGCGCCCTCTTCTCTCCCCAGTTGCCCTAGCACCCTTAATGCTGAAGTTACCCGGGTGACCGGGATGTTGGAGGAGGAAGGAGGGGACGACAGCTGTAGACATGGGGAAGGTTGATTGCAAAGTCTTCTAAGAAGTTCAGTTATAAAATAGCCGATCGGCATGATATTCTGTTATTTTATCGTTATACTGCATAACTACTGCGCATGGTTTAGAGACTATAAGTTCTGCCGACAATGTATATGTGTATAGATTATTTCTGCACCTTAGATGTTGCTCACATTGAAGTTTTTTCTTAAAAGCTCACACACCCAAAACACAACAAGAGGTCTGGGGGCCTGGGGAGGGAGGGAGCTCCCCCCGAGGTCCCTTGCTAGACACACTCCCACTTAGGTAAACGCCTTGCCGGCTGGAGCCAACAGACGTTTCTACAGCAACAAAGCTGCTAACTTAGGGTACGCCTCTGCTGGACGGAGCGTACCGAGAGCATATTTGCTCAAGAGACACCTAGGACTACCTAGAGAAGTCCACTCTCACTCTTTACTCTTCTTCCTTTCTTACTCGCACTCCTTCTACCCCCCCCCTGCCCCCCTTCTCCTCTTGCCCCATTCTCATCTGCACCACCACCCCCCTGACCTCACGCGGCCATGGACGCGATACAAATTGTTACACTGAACGCCAAAGGACTTAACGTCCCAGAAAAAAGGAAGATGTTACTGTATGACATGAAACAGATGAGGGCCGATATTGTGCTAATACAAGAGACACACTTTAGGGAAAACAAGTTCCCGATTTTGAAGAACAGGTTTTACCCAGCAGTGTATCACTCCACCCACTCAGACGCTAAATCCCGTGGACTCTGATCGATAGGAGGACAGATCCGGCGGGGAGATTTTTGTTTTTGAAAGGGCTGATCGGGGGAGTGAAGGTGACTATTGCGAACCTCTATGCCCCAAACAACCAACAAGACTCCTTCATTAGGAAACATTTAGAAACTCTCCAAAATTTCTCAGAGGGACAACTTATTGTAGGGGGGAGACCTAAACATCCCCTTGATTCCGACAGAAGACACATCCACAGGAACTTCCTCGTCCCCCAGGGGGACACGCAAAGCAATCCATACGGCCCTACATAACGCAAGACTAGTAGACGCTTGGCGCCTCTTTCATCCCGGCGAACGGGACTACACGTTCTTCTCCCGCACACATCAGGTGTACTCACGGATAGACCACTTCCTGATCCCTCACTATCAACTACAAGCAGTTAAAAACACGACCATAGGGTCCATTACCTGGTCGGACCATGCACCAGTTACAATGAAATACGCACTGACTGACTACAATATAAAAACAAACATGGAGGCTCAACGAGAACCTACTCCAAGACCCAGAAACTCTAGCAGATGTCACGAAGGAACTAGGCCACTATTTCCGTACAAACACTACCCCTGAATGCGATATGGGGCTTGTATGGGAAGCACACAAAGCCGTGATTCGCGGAGTGCTAATAAAGCAAGGGGGCGAGGATCAAAAAAACTAAGAACTGCCCAGATATTGGGGTTACTTGACAAACTCCAGAAACTAGAAGCGGAACACAAGCAGACACCGACCAGATCAATAGGGAGTGAACTTGACACAGTGCGCACACAGTTGACAGATCTGCTTCAGTTTAAAGCAAAGGCGGCACTGCAGATATCCCGTAGAATGTCGTACGAATCAGGAAACAAATGTGGCAGGCTATTAGCGCAGTCTCTAAAGGCCCAGACAGCGGCATCTTATATACCACACATACACACCCCAACAGGACAGAAAAAAACGCTGCCCAAACAAATAGCCCAAGAGTTCAAATCCTATTACGAATCCCTATATAACTTGAACACCACGCGGCCATCAGCAGAACAGATAAGGGAATATATAGAGGACTCCATGATGTCCTCCTTGGCAGCAGAGACCTGTCAACTTCTAGAAGAACCCATAACCTTGATCGAGGTGCAGGGGGCGATAGCGAACACTAAAAAAGGTAAGGCCCCGGGGCCGGATTGCCTCACGGTGCAGTTCTACCAGACATTTCTCCCATCGCTAGGCAACCACTTAGTTACACTCCTGAATGCCCTCAGCAAGGGGAAAAAACTACATGACACTACGCTGCAAGCCCAAATAGTGGTGATCCCCAAGGATGGGAAAGACCCAGGACAGTGCGGGAGCTACCGCCCAATATCTATGTTGAACACAGATTTGAAGTTGTTCACAAAGATACTGGCCATGAGACTTCAATAACATATACCCCGAGTTATTCACCTGGACCAGGTGGGCTTTGTACCCTCCAAGGAAGCGAGGGACAACACTACTAAAGTGCTAAACCTGCTGTACCAAACAACCCTCACCAAAACGCCAAGTGTCTTTCTCAGCACTGATGCTGAGAAAGCCTTTGATAGGGTAAACTGGGACTTCATGTTTACCACACTGAAACATATGGGCCTAGGTAATAATATGCTGAACTGGATTGCAGCAGTATATACATTGCCAGCGGCAAGGGTAAGAGCCAATGGAATTCTGTCGGACCCCTTCTTAATCACAAATGGGACATGTCAGGGATGCCCACTCTCACCCATCCTCTTCGCACTATCACTAGAACTATTCTTGGCACACGTAAGGTAGAACACGAATATCACAGGGATCCTGGTAAAGCAAACCCAATACAAGGTGTCGGCTTACGCCGACGACTTGATGTTCACCCTTTCAAACCCGGTGATCTCTCTCCCGAACCTACTACGTGAGTTCACGACATATGGCACACTATCCAATTTAAAGATCAATTTTGCCAAATCAGAGGCGATGGGAGTAAACATACTGCCAGCCCAACTCACGCACCTCCAATCCAACTTTAAGTTGAAATGGACGACTACAGCCCTGAAATACTTAGGCACATACATCCCTCAGAAATTCTCGAAAATCTATGATCTCAACTTCCCCCCCTCTTAAAAAAGATCAGGGCGCTGCAACAGCAGTGGCAATCGGGCCTACATTCGTGGCTGGGACGCTGCAATATCCTGAAACAGGTGAACTGTGCTGCACCTGTGGCGTGGGTAGACCACAAACCATCAGTGTAAAAGCTGCCTTAGGCCCCTTTTACACGACCGGTCTAACCCAATCGGACCCTATATTCACCTCTATGGAGCGGCGGTTTACACCCGCCTACCTCAGATCCAATCTGCTAAAAAAAACAGAAGTGGATCCGTCCCATTCCATTTGATCGGATCAGAGGGCCCATAGAGTAGAGTGGGCTGTGTCTGTCATGGACCTGTCATCCGACGACTCCGTTCATTGTGGCCCGCGACTGGTTACTAAGTCGCTTAAGTGGCCCTTGCTCTTCAAAAGGTTGGGCACCCCTGATGTAGAGCCTGGTATATGATGTGTAGAGCCTGGTATATGATGTACAGAGCTCTGTGTATAATGTAGAGCCTGGTACATGATGTACAGAGCCCCTTCCATCAGAATACCTCTTTCAAATCAGAAGCTCCCCATGACATAAGAATCCCTCCTTTCACACCAGTCACCCCCTATCACATCAATATCCCCTTTTCACATTAGAAGCCCCCTCATCACATCCAAGAGCCACCCCTCCCCCCTGTATTTCAGAAGCCCCCATCATATCAGAGTTGCTGCAGACCGGGGTAAAATCTTGTAGTGGTTCGGATGTCATTCTCATGCCATAGTTTGGAGACACCTAGTCTATACTGCCTTTCAAGTGTGCAATCTAAAGGGAAATACCCCAAAACAACAACTGATAGCTATTGTTTTTCAAAGATAAACTTCAAATTTATGGCTGTGTTTTTCACATGGCAATATTGAATAAACATGCATCCAGAACAGCTGGAAAAATTTGGTGATCAGAATGAACCTACATAATGTACCCTGTACACTTGTCCTCTGAAGTCTACTGCCACTGTATAAAGCCAGCCAGGAACTCACCACAGGGATGGGGGGAACCCCTTATAATGGGCATAGCAGCCAGCAGCTGTACAGACCCGGGAACTCAGCACAGGCATGGTGGGAACCCCTCATTATGGGCACAGTGAGGCTGCATTTGATGAAATAGACACTTGCATTTGGCAGCGCCATACCTATCTCTTTTAAACTTACCCATATTTTCATTTGACTCATAGGTATTGATCATTGTGGAATTATTTTTAAAAATGACTAAAAATTCGGTTCCATCTTTGAAACTATTTCCCTTCACAAGGTGTTCAGATGAGGAAAAAAAAAAGAGGATAAAGGAGCTTGGACCACATCAACCCAAGCTGCAAATTCAGCAGAGGTCAAGTGATCGTGGTTGAGTTTACACACAAAGCTTTTCCACCACTTCTTATAGTAAATGGAGTTGGCTAGCTGGATGTGATGTGACTCATGCCCATTATTGTTTTCCCTTGCTATTTCAATGTCATGGCACTGACACGATGTGGATTTCGACAGGGGTTAACAACCTAAAACATCTCACTGACAAGTGCAAGCGGCATGAAACTACCCAAAGCCATCTTGACAATGTTATGAGGCTGGAGTTTTTTGGGAAACGTAGCATTGGGGAACAGCTAGATGCAGGCTACAGAATTGCCATTAGAAGACATAATGAAGAGGTCACAAAAAATAGACACATCCTGTCTAGGATAATAGACTGCGTGAAATTTTGTGGTGCATTTGAGCTGGCTTTGCGTGGCCATGATGAGAGAGAGAGCTCCGATAATCCTGGTATATTCCGTGGCTTGGTTGATTTTGTTGCTTCTCTTGATGGAGTTTTGAAAGAGCACCTTGAAAAAACCACTGTTTTTAAGGGAACTTCAAAAACTGTGCAGAACGAGCTGTTGGACTGTATGTTGTCTGTAGTGAAGGAGCACATTACTCAGGAAGCATGGAGCAGCGATTTCATCTCAATCCAGGCTGACGAGACCACTGATATTGCCACACAGTGCCAACTTGTTCTTGTACTCCGCTACATTGATTCCAAAAACAATGTACAGGAGAGGTTTTTAGAGTTTATCCCTCTACATTCCGCTAATGCAGATTCCATTGCTACAGCACTACAGGAGCGTCTTGCTGTCATCCTTCCAGGGGATCAGAAACACAAACTCATTGTCCAAGCATATGATGGAGCCAGCGTGATGAGGGGTGCCACTTCAGGGGTTCAAAAAAAGATTCAGGATATTTACCCAAATGCCCATTATATCCACTGCTATGCACATCAGCTCAATCTGATAATGCAACAGGCCACTTCTCAAATGCCCAAAGTGAGACTTTTTTTTGCAAACCTTGGAGGATTTGCCAGCTTTTTTGCGAGATCACGAAAGCGCACAGATGTACTTGATAAAGTAGTTGCCCATAGACTACCGACATCAAGCAGTGTCAGATGGAACTGAGGACCTCATCCGCCGTTTTGAAACCATGTGAGACTCTGGTAACTTTGACCCTGTTACCATGAGAGAGGCAGCAGGCTTTGCCGTGCTGCTGGAGGATCAGGATTTTAAATATTTCCTCACGCTTTTCCACAACATCATGCGGCATGTGGACCTCCTCTATGCCAAACTCCAGAAGAAGGACATAGATTCAGTCCACATTAAGGGGAGCATCCAGCAGTTCCAGCGGGACATACAGAAGATCAGGTAGCAGCTGTATTCCTCCTTTTCCATGTGTTATTATTATTATTTTTTTTTTTTATATTATTGCTCATACATTTTGCAGAGATTCTATCCCATCCCTGGTTGACCAAAGCAGTCAAGGTGGTTCTCAACCGAAGATGCGGGGCTCACTGAATCCAGGAGAACATAAGCGCATTGCAACCGAGGTGAGTTTTTATTTGTTGCAATATTTGTCTTTTTGATAGCTCCCTTATAGATATGAAGATTGGAAAGAAAAATATTTTTCTTACAATATTCATATAAAAATGATGTTATCTAAAAGGATTTGTTATTCCCTCTAGTGGATAACATGAGTATTACAGCCTTCATCTGTGTTAGCTGCCTGAACATCAGAAATGCATGAAACTTGACATATTTACTAAGAATGTCTTGTCCATGTGTATGGATTTCTGAGAAATTATGGATTTAAAACCACTGAAACTGATCTCCCTTTATAACTTTATACTAAACATTTTAAAATGACCAGTTTTAAGTTATGAGGGGAGATCAGTTTTAGTGTTTTTGAATCCATAATTTCTCAGAACTCCATACACATGGACAAGACATTCTTAGTAAATATGTCAAGTTTCATGCATTTCTGATGGTCAGGGAGCTAACAGAGATGACATTGACATTTTGTCATCACTACCTAATTTTTGTTTTTATCCTTCACTCTATAGGTCTGTGATACCATAATATTGCACACCGTGCAACGTTTCAACTTCACAAACCACCTTGTCAGTGCCACCTTGCTTCAAGCAGACAGGTTTGAACAGTATGCCAAGGATTTTCCGGAGGATGCACTGAGTGAGACTTTGAAGGCCTATCCACTGCTGAATAAGAGTAAGTTAAAGACAGAGCTTGGTCTTATTTACCGCACAGAAGAGTTCAAAACCTGTAATGGTGCTGTGGACCTATTCCAGCTGTTTGTGGAGAACAATCTTGCTCATGTATTTAGAGAGACTGTCACTCTGCTAAAGATCCTCATCACCACACCCATGACCACAGCAGAAGCTGAGAGGTGCTTCTCAAACTTAAAAAGAATCAAGACTTTTCTGAGAAATAGCATGACCCAGGAAAGGCTGAATGCATTGGCCATGCTGTCAATGGAAAAGAGAGTGGTGACAGATGACTGACTTCAACCAGAAGGTCATTGAGAAATTTGCAAGCCAGAAAGAAAGGAGAGCAAATATTATTTTCAAATAGTTCTACTGGCGCTAACGTTAATGTGGCGTGCATTTGTATTCAGTCACTTTTTTTTTTTTTGTTGTTTGTTGTACAATAAAGTTTGTTTGCTGTTGTAAAAAAATTCACTGATTCGTGGTACATTTATTGCATTCTTTAACAGCTTATTTAAACATTAACATTTTCAATATTTTATCCAGATATATAATCTGTCCTGTGATGCCTGGACTGTATACTCTGTCCTGTGATCTGAGCTGTATACTCCTGACACTATGGGTGGAAGTGGAATACAGGGGACGGAGTGGGAGGATTATATAAGGGGTGTGGTTTATAAGAAGTGGGATGGGTCAGAATTGATGGGCGGGTCTGGCGCCCCCCCCATCCAAAAACGTCACCAGCCGCCACTGCTACCCATTAGGAGTTATAATTCACCTAGGTCGGTCCCCCATGGAGCAATATTAAAAGAGACCTGCCAATCACGACCCAGATCAAGTTCACAACACCATAAAGTTGTCAAATATTGTAAATTATCAAGCATGGTCAATAAACGCATTGACGTCTACGTCAATATTCAACCCATGGGGGGTATATGTTTTTAGCCTGTGTACCCATGCCATCTCCTATTTGGAAATGCTTCTAACCAGGTTGCTCCCTCTCCAATGGGGGTGGAATTTGTCTATCCCCAGAAATAAAGTATTGGAAGGGTCTCTATTATGGGTGGTTAAATAATGTTTGGATACTGTTTTGTGAACCCTCTCCTGATGTTGTTAATATGCTCATTGAGACGTACACTGAGGGGGCGTTTGGTCCTGCCCACATACTGCAGGCCACAAAGGCACTGCAGTAAGTAGACCACCCCCTAGCATGTAACAAATGACTCAATCTTATAGCTTTTAGAGGTAACAGTAGAGGTGAAACTGGTAGTTCTTTTGACTCTACAGCTATTAAGAGAGCACACCTGACATCTCCTGCATTGGTAGTACCCGGTAAACTCACCAAAAAAACGGGGTGCATTATCTGGGGGATTCAATATATTGGGTGCTAATTTATCTTTTAAAGACGGGGCACCCCTAAACACCACACGTGGTCTGTTGGGTAAAAAGGTTTTGAGTACCCTATCGTTCCCCAAGATGTGCCAGTGCTTTTTCATAATATGGCTGATGCTATGGTGTTGGTTAGAGTAGTTGGTAATGAAGGGAACACCCCCTCCATAGCATCAATGGCTGGCACTTTTTCCTTCAAAAGGACTGACCTGTCCATCGGAGAGACCTGATTGAGTGTGTCTTGTAAAGATGTGGCTTCGTATCCTTTCTCTATAAATTTAGAGGTAAGGGTCTCAGCCTGTACAAGGAACTGATCATGCTCTGTGCAGTTCCGCTTAAGCCTCATGTACTGGCTCTTGGGTAAAGAGTGTGAATGAATGAATGAATGAAAGATTTGTATAGCGCTGCAACTGCGAACTAAATCGACTCGAGGCGCTTGATCCGAACTGGGTTGATTCCTTCTTAGAAGAGGTGGGTCTTAAGTTTTTTCCTGAAGGTCCGATGGTCTTTTTCTAAGCGGATGTTCGTAGGTAGAGCGTTCCATAGCCGTGGTCCTTGGACTGCAAATCTTCGTTCTCCCCTTGATTTGTACCGGGACTTGGGGACGAGGAGGAGATTTTGGTCGTTAGATCGGAGGTTGCGATTGGGAGTGTAGTGTTGTATTTTTTCGCATAAGTATTGAGGAGCATCTCCTTGTGTGCATTTGTGGGTCAGGCAGAGGGTCTTGAATGTGATCCTATCCTTTACGGTTAGCCAATGGAGGGTCCTCAGGGATGGGGAGATGGATTCCCATGTTTTTTTTCCTGTGACTAGTCTTGCTACCATGTTTTGAACGACTTGTAGGCGTGCAATCTGGAATTTAGGTAGTCCTATGTAGAGGGAGTTTGCGTAGTCGAGCCGAGAGTTGATGATTGTTCCTACCACTATGGCTTTGTCCTTTTCTGGGATGAAGGGGATGAGTCTATGCAGCAGGCGTAGAAGATGGTAGGATCCGCTGACTACTGATCCTATTTGTGCATCCATTGACATTTCTGAATCGAAAGTGACTCCGAGACTTTTGGCTTTTAAGCTTAGAGGGATGGTCTGTCCAAGGATGGTGGGCGGAGTCCATGGTGTCGTAGATTTAGTTTTCCGGTTTGCGTTTAGGAGAAGGAGTTCTGTTTTGGTTCCGTTAAGTTTGAGGGAGTTAGTGGACATCCAGTCGTCTATTGATGCGAGGCATTTTTCCAATTCCTGATATTGGTCTTTTTGTCCGGGGATCCGAAGGTAGAGTTGAGTATCATCTGCGTATGAGTGGAAGCATAGGTCTGATTTTCTGATGATTTTAAGAAGTGGACGGATGTAAATGTTAAAGAGCACGGGTGATAAAGGTGATCCTTGAGGGACTCCATAGGAGACTGCGCGAGATTCACTGGTGAAGGCTCCAAGTTTCACTGTCTGTGACCGATTTCTTAAGAAGAAAGTGAACCATAGTAAGTCTGAGTCTGTGACTCCTGCTACTTCTTTGAGGCGGGTGAGTAAAGTGCTGTGATCCAGTGTGTCAAATGCTGCACTAAGGTCCAGGAGTACCAGGAGACACGATTCTCCGTCATCTGCTGCTTCCAAGGCATCATCCCATATTTTGAGGAGTGCTGTTTCTGTAGCCAAGACGAGTGGTGACAACTCCCCCTGGGAATGTATGAGTTACGATCTGTCGATTTGAAGTATGCAGAGGTAATAAATTTCTCATCACCCACCACTATCTTCAGATCGAGAAAGTGTATTTCCTTCTGGTTTGACTCATATGACAAGTGGATACTCCTATTATTGGTATTCAGTGTAGCCATAAAGTCATCCAGGGAAGGCTTACTTCTATGCCATAGGAGGAGGACGTCTATATAGCGTGCCCACAGGGCGATCTCAGGTATAGATGGCGTCCTCCTCCCACTGGGCCATGAACATATTCGCCAGGCTAGGGGTGTATTTTGCCCCCATGACCACGCCCCTATCCTGGCGAAAAAATTGTCCATAATACCAAAAAAAAGTTGTGAGTAGCCGCAAACTCTAACAACTCCATGATATATTCAATCTGTTCCACTACAAGATGTGAATTCTTATATAGGAAATATTTAACCGCTCCTAGGCTCAACTCGTGGGGAATAATGATATACAGCGACGCAACGTTGACTGCAACCAGCCATAAGTCATCATGTGGTCTGAGGCCCGCTAGAAGGTTGATAACATGGCGTGTATCCTTGATAAAGGAAGGCATCGCCCGTACCAATGGCTGTAGAAAAAAAGTCTATGTACTTGCCCACCCGGGACGTCACGGAATCTCTTCCGCTAACTATCGGGCGTCCCGGGGGGCAAGTAAGACTTTTAGGGATTTTAGGAAGGTAATATATTATCGGCACCCTTGGTGATTTGGGAACCAAAAATAGACTCTCTTTTTTTATTCAAAATGCCTAAGGTTGCACCCCTCTGTACAATACTTTCAAGGGCACTTTTGTATCCAACACCCGGATTGGAAGGCAAAAGAGTGTAGTCATCTTTGTCGCCCACTATCCTGTCCATTTCGGACAAGTAGTCACTTTTATTCAAAATGATGATACCCCCTTGTCGGCGGGGCGTATCACCAATTCTTTGTTTTCACAAAGAGATTGGATGCCATCCTCTAAGTTTTTCTTAGTTTTAGCTTGTTTTAATTTTAAGTCCTCTAAATCCCTCAAAACAATATCTCTAAACACTTTCAATGACAAGGCCAGGACACCTGGGGGATTGAATAGCGATGCATTTGACAATCCAGAATGTTGATATTCTGTTGTCATATGTCTATTAGCACCAATGGGTTTGAAATAAAATGTTGTTTAATATTTAGCTTTTGGACGTATCTATGAACGTCCATATAGGTCTGAAATTTGCTCAGACCTTTCGGTGGAGCAAATTTCAGACCTTTATCAAGTACCCTCATCTCAGTGTCTGTGAGAATGTGGGAACTCAAATTGAAGATGCCCTCACCACTCACATATTTTTCCTTTTGGGACTGAACACGCCTCCCCCCTCTAGTTCCTCTTTTAGTTCTACGGCTCTTTTGATGCCTTGGTTGGGCCTGGGAAAATCCCACCCTTGTGTGTTATGTTCCTGTCTAACTGTGGGGTTAGGCATATGTTGCCCATTTTGGTATCCTGGGTAATTGGCATAACCCGATCCAGCAAAACCAAAATTTTCCCCTACACCTCCATCTCCCAATAGAAAGAATGGGTTATGGGTAGGGACATTATATCCAAAGTCATTTTCCCCATAACCTTCGTTATAATGTACAATCTGGCCATACGTACCACCCCAATTACCCTGGGAGAAATTTGGGCCTAATCCCTGTTGTGAATTCAGGGTATGAGCCAAATGTGGTGGGGGCCCGGATTTTGTGTTAAAAGGATGTCCTCTACCCAAATATGGTGGACCTGAGGGCCACCCTTGAGGGTTTCCCCGCATTGGGCCATATCCCAAATTAGGGGGCTGACCTCGCCCTGTCCCTGGTTTTTGAACATACCCAGTATTGTTCTTCCCTCTATGGTTACCATACGGTCTGTGGGGTGACTGGTAGGGAGTATCCCTCACTTTTTTGGGTGCTCTAGTATTAGCAGGGCCAGTATGCGGAGGTCGAGAAGAAACACCCCCTCCCATGTTAGTGGGGGGCATACCGATCGTCGATCCTCCACCCACTGCTCCATCCACTTGTGGGGTGGTGTCCATATCAGAGCCCGTAATTGCTGCTTGTTCTGCTAGCAATTTCTTTTGCCATTCAACACACACATTGTGTCTGGTAGTCTGACATATCTCTATTATACTTCTTTTTTATCTTTTGTTCCCTATCCTCCTTTTCTAAAAAGGAAGACATCTATTTCTGGGTGAGGGGAGATCCCTGACGGCTCTAAAAGATCGATCGATCAGTGGTCGAACTGACACAGATGCTACGACCGGCCAGACGAAAGGGAAGAAAAGGAGGAAAAGGCCTTGGCTGGGTTATAGCCGCAGGTGCATTTTCGTTAAACAGCTGGTAAGCTTAAAATCTAAACGTGGTGGGATCACTCACAGGAAGTCACCTTTCATGCAGATGTTGTTTTGAATGACCAGCAGTCCTGCACAGCACTTATGTGGACTTGTTGCTATTCACTTTATGAACAGTTTTTTGACATGATATGAGGGATATCATTGCTGGCTTATATGTTTCACTAATATTCACCATACCTATTTGCTGCATTTATGGCTTATGGTTTATATTGTTTTGTTTTTAGCACTTGACCATCATTGGTATATTTGGTGCTCAGCTATATATTTTTCCCTTCCTTTCCTTTATATTTTCAACAATATTTTCCTCACTATTATTTTTAGGAGTATTAATCATAGCGCAACCTTTTTTGTATTTTTGACTTGTTTATCACATGTGGTATTGCTGCTTTTTCATTAGTTGATGTCCAGCGCAGTTTTTTGTTACATATAATCTTACCTTGGAGGCTGTGTCACCTGACCACGTCTTCAGCCAGACAGCCCTCCTGGCGGAATTCACCAGGGCCGCAGACCTGGCTGCCATTTTGATGGATTTGGCGTCAGCCATATACTTCATCGCTTTTAGGAGTAGCGGAAAGGACTTCACTAAATCCTTACGTAGTGTTCCTGCCTCGTGGCTTTTCAATTTTTCTACCCAACACTCTAAATTTCTAGCCACCACCATGGATGCCATAGCTGGCATGAGGCTGGCAGACGCAGAATCCCATGCCCTTTTTAAAAGGGTATCTGCTCTTTTATCCATGGCATCTTTGAGTACCCCCATGTCCTCAAAGGCTAAGTCTGTCCGGCGTGACACCTGTGAAAAGGCTGCGTCAACTCGTGTTTTTTTTGTTCCATACCTCTGACTCTTTATCATCAAAGGGAAAGGGTCTTTTCTGGCTTTTAGAAAGGAAAGGACCCCTCTCTGGGTCCTTCCATTCTTTTTTTTTTTTTGAATTCCTTTATTTCAAAGAAAATTGCATAACAAAAATATAACAGAGAACATATCCAACAAATTAACAATACAAGTGGTAAGACAGGAAGTTAGAAGATGTGACAGTGTTCAGGCAAAATTTGGCGGGTCGACTGAGCCTACTTCTTGCCTAACAGTATAAAGAGATACAGTGCTAAGGCAACATTACAGTGTACAGGAACGCATAGGCTACTCGTTCAACGTTCTTCCCTGCTTATGGACGGTCGTACATCCGTTGGATAAAACAGTCACTGGCCTGAATAAGCCATTACTTATTTTATTTGTGAGTATATTAGTACGATCATCTATACGCCCCACACATTGGAGACCTTCCGGTCTAGTTATTTCCAGGTTTTATTCAGTATCTTCCTATGGACTCGTGTGTGGGTGGCAACTAGAGAAAGGGTGAAATACCGCTTATGGGGAGGGGGGTGCGGGGTAGACCTTGAGGGTGGGAGGAGCAGGAAAGGGGGGAAAGGGGGAAGAGGGGGAGATACGGGGGGGGGGGGTGAGGAGATGGGAGAGAAAACAGGGTTTGAGAGGGCTTCCAGCGAGGCGGCAGAATGTGTAGAGAAATGCTGGTGAAGCAAGCAAATTAAGAGGAAGATGGTGTCCTCTGCCCCGGGGGCGTCGATAGGGAAGTCTGCCTGTGGGGTCCAGGACTGCGTGCCATTTCTTGGAGATATTCCTCTGTGTATATGAAATACTGCCAGGGTCTCCAGGTCTCACGGAAGGCCTCCTCCCTATCGTACAGAGTGGCTGAGAGGTCCTCCATGTCTCTCAATTCGTTAACCTTAGCGAACCAGAGGGGCCTTGCCGGTGGGTTCTCAGATCTCCAGCACAGCGGGATGCATGCCTTGGCCGCATTCAAAAGTTGAATGGTCAGAGACTTTTTATATTTTTTTATGGGTCGTTCTGTCATGTGCAGCAGACAGGCCGCCGGGTTCCCTTCTAGGGAAACATTGGTCAGGTGTCTGATTGTGTCAGTCACCCCTCGCCAAAAAGGGGTAAGTTTGGGGCAGGACCAGAATATGTGCAGCATCGTGCCAGCTTCAGTCCCACAACGCCAGCAGCGGTCTGAAACCTGTGGAAATATATACGGTGCAGGGTAGTGGGTGTTCTGTACCAGCGGGTGGTAATCTTGTAGCAGGTCTCTTGGACTCTGGTGGCGATGGACGCCTTCTGTGTGAAGTGCAGGATTTTTTGTCTTTGTTCGCCCGTAAAGCGCATATTGAGTTCCGTCTCCCACTTAGTTATGAAGGGGGGTGCAGATCCCTCTATTGATTGGGTTAGAGAAGAGTAGATGAGCGAAAGACAATGGCGTTCTGGCTCCCCACGATGGCAAATGCGCTCCAATTCTGTGAGTGGGCAAGAGATGCCCGGTTTCCGCAAGCAACTGCGCAAGAAATTCCGGAGCTGCATACCGCTCCAGAAGTCCAGAGGGGGGTTCGCTGCCAATGTCCCTGCTTCTAAGGTGAGTCGGCCATCCGATCCTATAAAATCGCACATGCGTAGTCTGGTGCCCGTCGCCAAGCGTTGGAGAGTGGGGCTCTGTAGGCCCGGGACAAAATTCTGGGTTGCCTAGCACTGGCACCATAGGCGAGGGTGTAGGTGACATAGTGGAGTGCTTAAAGGCATCTCTTGCCACCGAAAGGGTGCTTCCCAGCGTGGGGTGATCCGCCAATTCCTTTGGCAGGGGGGCAACGATCCACGGCCGGCTCCCGAGCGTGCCCTCTGAGTCTTCCCCCTCCATGGTTACCCAGTGTTTCGCCCCGGCATGACAATGCCAGTCCACTACCCTGGTGAGGTGGACCGCCCTGTAGTAAGCCTTCATATCCGGGAGGCCAAGTCCACTGTCACTTTTTGCCCTGTGCAGGAGCTGCAATTTTATGCGTGGCTTGCAGTGTGACCATATAAAGCCCCGAAACATGGCTTCCAAATGTTTAAAGAAGGTTGGGGGCAGACGGATGGGCAACGCCTGCATTACGTAAAGGACCTTGGGTAGTAGAGTCATCTTTAGAGCATTACAGCGTCCGAACCACGTCAAAGTAAGTGTATGCCAGCGCAGGAGGTCTGCCTTAAGACGGTCGAGCATTGGTGTGAAATTGGCCTCGTATAGGCCTTTGGTGTCTGAGGTGATGTCTACCCCCAAATACAGAATGCGGTCTTTTGCCCATTTCAGCGGGAAGATTTGTCTCAGACGCCGTACAGTGTCATTCCCTACTGTTATGTTCAGGATGGAGGACTTTGTCAAATTAATTTGAAAGAGAGAGAGGGTGCCGTATATTTGCAGAGATTGAAGCAAGTTGGGGAGAGACGTAAGAGGTTCTGTGACGAAAAAGATTAGGTCATCTGCAAACGCGGCCACCTCGTGGCTCCCTGAGGGTTTGGTGTAGCCCACAATGCCTGCATCTGCCCGGATGTGGCACAGGAGTGGCTCCAATGAAAGGATGAAGATTAGTGGTGATAGAGGGCACCCTTGGCGTGTGCCATTACGTATGTGGAAGAAGTCAGATCTCGTCTCGTTGACTTTAATCAATGCCGTCGGGTTAGTGTATAGGGACAGGATCCAGGTCAACATGGAAGGTTTCAGACCAATGTGTTCCAAGGTGGCCCGGATAAATGACCAATCAACACGATCGAACGCCTTCTCCTCGTCGGTGGACAGCAGGAGAAGGGCTCAATCGGATGTCCTGGCAGCATGAAGCAGATTGAGCACCCGGATAGTGTTATCCCGAGGCTCTCTCATCGGAACAAAGCCTGCCTAGTCTCTATGAATGAGATTGGGGATATGTGGGAGTAGCCTGTTTGCTAGGATTCTGGCGAAGAGCTTTAAGTCCGTGTTTAAGAGAGCGATAGGGCGGAAATTCCCACACTGCGAGAGGTCCTTCCCCTCTTTCGGGATGAGGGAGATATAGGCTCTCAAGGAGTCATCTGGGAAGGAATTCCCTTCTGTAATGGAGTTAAGGGCGGAGACCAACGGTTGCGCTAGAGTGTCAAAGAAAGTTTTATAGTAAGCTGGGGTTAAGCAGTCAGGGCCCGATACTTTTTTGGGTTTTGAAGTGGCCAAAGCCTCACCCAGCTCTGTAATTGCAATGGGCTCCTCCATCTCCTCCTGCACAGTTCCAGGCAGTGCGGGCATGCCCGACGCTGCTATGTACGACCGAGGGGTTAATGGGCCTTCCCCCGATGGGTCTGGGGTGTGTGGCTTCTCTAAGTTGTAAAGACCTTTGTAGTAGGAATGAAATTCCTTGGCGATGTCTGAAGAGACATGCAGCCGTTAGCCAGACGGCGTTCGAATGTGGGGAATATATGTCTTAGTACGCGGACCCCGTAGAGCCCTCGCCAGTAACGTACCAGGTTTGTTCGAGAATTCATACATGGTACGCCGCGCCCATGCCAACTTCTGTTTCGTTTTGTGGAACAGTATACCATGTAGTTCTTCTCGGGCCTTAAGAATGTCCTGGAAGGGGGGCGTGACCGGATGTGATCGAGGCAACAGGCTTTCTCCACAGCTCCACATATCCTGACGGCATCCGCAACTTTGGAGTGCAATAATCCGGCCAAAAAGGACACTAAAGTCTGGGGGAAGGTGAGAGGACCCTGGACATGCATCCATCTGCCCCAAAAAAGCAGCAGAAACCCCCGAAAGACCAACGCCAGACCGGCTCCACGAAGGAGCCGGACCGAGGCCCCGCCCCCGCCATCTTGCCGGTTCAGTAGGCTGAACAGCGCGCCACTCTAAAGCCAGATAAGATGGCGCTGCAGGGAGCTGCAGAGGAGGAGAGCGCTGAAACTGAGCTGATGGAGGAACAGCAAATAGCGGTGGACACCGAGGCGATTACCAGGCCCATATTGGAAGCCATAAATGCTAGTAAGTCTGAACTTATGGGGCGCATAGACCTACTATCCTCAGAATGCACGCTGATTAGACATGACCTTGACAAAATCAGGGGCAGGCTCACCACGGTGGAGGAACGGGTATCCGGAGTGGAAGACACCTCACGCTCTCAGGAACACCGCATAGCAGAGCTCCGGGACGTGGTGCGGTCCCTGCAACGCAGGGCCGACGACGCAGAAGACCGCCAAAGGAGGAACAACATCAGGGTGGTGGGCCTGCCAGAAGGAGCGGAAGGGGACAATCCGGTAATATTTGCAGAAATGCTGTTTAAAATGCTGCTCTCCCTGGAAGATTTACCCCCCACTTATGTGGTGGAAAGAGCCCATAGGGTTCCTACAGGCCGCAGACCACCGGGCGCTTTTCCAACACTGTTCCTTGTCAGGTTCCTGAACTACAGGGACAGAGACATGATTTTGGCCAAATCCAGAAGGGAGCAGGACCTGAAATTTGAAAATGCCAAACTAATGCGGTTTCCTGACTTTGGCTGCCACACAACAACACAGGTCTTTTAATGACGTTCGTAAGAGACTCCGTGCAAAAGAAATACAGTACAGCATGCTATACCCAAGTCGCCTCAGAGTCCAATACAAGGGCAGGGTGCGTTTCTTTGATAACCCTGTGGAGGCAGGTGACTGGATGGACAAGGAGCTCTCATGATCACAAACAAATGCAATGGCAGGGCTGCCAGCCCACAGACAGACCTTTGAATTCCAGTTGTGCCTGTTGCACGATTACAGTTTGGTTGCCTTTCTGGAAACAGAGAATAAGTTGATTTTCACAGGATATGTGATACACCAAGCAGTGAGTTACCAAGAAGAAAAGTGATCAATGTACTGGGGGTCATCCTTACCTGATCCATGGCGTCGGCAGTGACCACAAGGGACTGAGACGGAAGCATACAGAAGGCTGATGTGTCCACAGTGGGAACTCCGGAGGAAAGATGGTATTGTATGAGACAGGACTCAAGGTGTTTTGCCTTGGCCAATGATCGGTGTGACTGCCATTACTTCTCCCCATTTTTGCTTTTTCTTTCATATTCTACTCCAAGGTTGTTTTTTGGAGCCTGGTCACCTGACCGGATCCACATAAGGATAAGCCAGCTCAGGGGTTAATAGATGTCCAGAGGGCTTCACACTGACTGCGTACAACAGGGCAGGGGGTGGGGACCCCAACGCATATGTGTTCACCCCCCCCCCTGTTTTTTGCTACTGGGGGGGGGGGGAAATCATTATTTTTCCCTCATCTTCCCCGTGCTTTATTTAAGGTACGGAAACAAATTATTTTTATGAGGGGTGTTACGGATCTCCAAAACACTATCCTTGGTAAAAGGAGCACCAAGTGGATGAGACACACCAACAAAGCAGATGCCGGACAGTAGATTACAGCGGTTGGATCCCACCGCAAGTTTTTGCAGTTTCGTTTTTGGGAAAAAAGCTACATATCGGGACTCTTTTTGTTTTTAAGGAGGTTACTGGTATAATAGCAGGGGGGTTATTTGGTTTTGTCACAGCTCAGGAACCTAAAGGAAAGGGGGGACTCCCGGTTGGGAAATACTCAATGACCACAGAGTTTGATGAGATAGAATAGAAAATGGTTCCACGAATGGGTATACCTGTAAGTAGGCTACCAATGTATGTGATTATAAGTGACAATGGTCGATAGACTACAGATAATATCTTGGAATGTTAGAGGTCTGAATCACAAGTTTAAGAGGGCCTCGGTATTCCAATACCTGAAACAGTCGAAACCACACGTAATTTTCTTCCAGGAAACGCACCTTGATGGAGCCAGAGTGTTGACTTTGCGGAAGCCGAGGATTCAGAGAGCTCTGCATTCCACATACTCAACATTCGCTAGAGGGGTGTCTATACTTATTAGCAAGGCAGCCGCCTGTACAATTCATCAGGTCATATTAGACCCGGCGGGGAGGTATGTGGCGGTGGTACTTGATGTGTGCTATAGAAAATTATTACTGGTAAATGTATATGTGCCTCCCCCTGTTCAGATTCAACTGCTATACGATATGTCTACTAGATTGGCTCAATTCCTGCATTTGCCCCTGGTTGTGTTGGGGGACTTCAACGCCACCTTGGATGCGGTGTTGGACTCCTCCAACCCGAACAGGGGTAACTCTGTTGAGCTGGTGAACTGGGCCTCTGTAATGGGTTTGGTGGAGTTATGGAGATGGAAGCACGAGACGGACAGATGTTATTCTCATATATCGTCGACCCATAGGTCGGCAGCCAGGATTGATTTTGCTTTTGGTAACGACAGAATAATGCAACATGTTGAAAAAAGGTGGAATATCTTCCGGGTGGGTTGTCGGACCATAATCCCCTCTCCCTTACCCTATCTTTTCCGACGGGGGCGGGGAGGGGAGGATGGAGGCTCTCGACGAGCTGGTTGCAAAATGAACAGGTGACGGGTCAGTTGGAGGCTTCTATTAAATCATATTGGTTGACAAACACAGAATCTTCTGAGCCACAAATAGTATGGGATGCATTCAAGGCGGGGTGAATGTATTTCTGCCATAAAAACAGCCAGAGTTAATGAACAGGAGGAACTAAATAGTCTGAAGCAACAGGAGAGGGAGTGTGCAGAGGCTCATGCGGGGTCCCCTACCGGGACCTCATATGAATCGCTGATGGCAGCAAGGCGACGTATATCCCTACACTTTAAAGAATTCACCAGTTCGGAACTGTCGAAGTCGGCGCACACGGTATTTGCAGAAGGGGACAAAAATGGCAAGCTCCTGGCCATGTTAGTGGCGGATCAAAGGCCAATAGCGCATATCCCTGCAATCAAAAACGGAGCAGGTGACTTGGTCAATGAACCGGCACTAATAATGCAGGAATTTATTGATTTTTTCTCTAAACTATACTCGCCCATCCCGCGGTATGACTCTAAGGCCCTAGACTCCCTATTGGGTGAGTTACCCATTCCGAAACTGACAGAGGAAGACTGCATATTTCTTGACGCGAAAATATCGCTCAAAGAGATACCGACCGCAATCTACGCCTTCCCAGCTAACAAGGCACCGGGCCCAGACGGATTCCCCATAGAATTCTATAAGGCTAATCTAGAAATAATTACCCTGCGGCTCAACTGGCTACTGGAGCACTGCTTAGACAACGACACCCTACCAACCTCCATGCTAGAAGCATACATGATACTGTTACTAAAACCAGGAAAAGACCCGACTGAATGCGCATCGTATAGGCCCATTGCACTATTAAATACGGACCTCAAGATACTAACCAAGATTTTAGCGGCCAGACTGGCAAAAGTGATACCATCCATAGTTAATATAGAACAAACAGGTTTCATGCCCGGAAAATCCACTGACACGAACTTGAGAAGACTATTTACACATTTGCAATTGCCACCTAATGACTCAAATAGCAGAATAATAGTATCCATAGATATAGAAAAAGCATTTGATTCTGTAGATTGGGAATATATGCTTAAGGTATTGGAGGTCATGGGCTTCAGTCCTCAATTTCGTAAGTGGGTACCTATGCTATATTAAAAATCCCAAAGTGGCCATCAGACTGGGTACAAAGATATCTGATTTCTTTGCGGTGGGCAGGGGCACCAGACAGGGATGCCCATTGTCTCCCTTTCTATTTGCATTAGCAATGGAGCCCCTGACCACCACACTGAGGTCAGCGGAGGAGGTGCGGGCAATACAAGTGGGAACAATACAGGAAACATTAGCTTTATATGCAGATGACATGCTACTGTTTCTCAATGACCCGGTAGATTTACTGAGAACGGTGCTGGAGATTCTAGACAAATTCACCACTTTTTCTGGACTTATAGTAAATTGGGGTAAGTCTATTCTTCCACTTGATGCAAAAGCCAAAGAAAGGGGGGACCCAAACTTGCCATTACAATGGATGGACTCCATAAAGTACCTAGGTGTAAAAATCACCCCGAAAGTACAGGACTATATGACCCTAAATTTGATTCCTCTGATAGCACTTCTCAAACAAAAGACACAAGCATGGACTAAACTACCACTGTCGCTTATAGGCAGAATTAGTTTGCTTAAAATGAAAATGCTTCCGGTAATTCTATATTTCTTAAGGCATGCACCAATATGGATACCAAAATCATTTTTCAAACAATTAGAAGGAGTAGTTAGCACTTTCCTTTGGGCACCGAAACCACCTAGGATAGGAATAAAAGTACTACAAGAACCAAGTGAGCAGGGGGAATTGGCCTTGCCAGACTGGCTCAAGTATTACCTGGCGAGTCAGATGGTATTTGCCAGAAGGTGGCTAATCTCGGATGATGGAGACGCGGCCACAGTGTTGGAAGCTGCTCACCTGGGATCATACGAAAGCTTGCGCTTGGCACTATTTAGGGGCACCAACTCTGACTTACCTATTACCTTAACAATGACAGCCACTATTAGGGCGTGGGAAATGGCGACGAAACTAGCATCCCCTAGCTATCAGGGCTTGTCCCCATCCACCCCATTGTGGATGAACAGAAGACTACCTCATTTCTATGGATTCACAGATCCTATGATTTGGGCAACAAAAGGGGTAAAAACACTGAAGGACATAACATGACTGGGAGAATTGCAGACCTTCCCGCAGTTACAGACAAGACATGACCTACCAAATAGTTATTTCTTCCGATTTCTCCAGGTCCGACATGCGTATCAGGCTCAGTTTGAGGTGATGAGGGTGGAATCACTGCCCTCAACGCTTGAAACATTGCTGTCAATAGAAGAGCTGCCCAAGACACTCTCTGCAACTTATAAGGAACTTTTTAAAACTACACCAAAGGCCCTGACTACCTGTAGGGCTAAATGGGAAGCCGAAGTCCCGGAAATACAGGGTGAGGACTGGGATGACATGTGGACACAGCCATTTCAAAACTTAGTGTCGGCCAGAGACCGACTGATCCAATTTAAATTTTTGAATAGGAGCTACTACACTCCAGCTAGAATTGCCAAAATATATGGAATAGCGACAGCAGAATGCTGGCGATGCACTTTTTCTCCGGAAGGTGCTGATCATGTATTCTGGCATTGTCCTCTTATACAGAGTTTTTGGCGGGCGATAACTGACTGCATATCGAACATATTGATGGTAACGATTCCCATGACGGTGAAAGTATGCTTGCTGGGATTGGTGGAGGAGGTGGTTCCCTCAAGGGCACTGAGAACCCTATTTACTATCCTGCTATTTTATGGGAAAAAGGCCATACTACTCAAATGGAAGAACAAACAGGCCCCGGACAAAAAATTTTTGGAAACATTTAGTTAACTCTATGCTACCATATTACAAATCAACCTACAGGGCAAGAGGCAAAAAAAAATTGATTAGGTCTGGAAGGCCTGGTATGAGTCTGACGACACAGTAGGATGAAGGAGTGAGGATGGGATAATAAGGTTGTAGACCAAGGAGGAAAACCCCTGAACACAGACCAAGGGTAAATGCTATGATGGAAGGGGTGAGGAGGTGAAAAAGTCAAATGCCTATATTACAATAGCAAAAGTAGGAGGTGGAACCAGATTCTCAGTTGAGTCAAGGTCAACAGTAATGTGGTTTGGTAAGGAAGGGAGCAGTTCTGCAACATAATCCGTACAAAGGGGGGACTGGGCTGTGACAAAAGGGAGAGGGATGGGAGGGGGGAGGGGTTGGTAAGGGAATTTGGATGTTGGGCCCTGCGTGGCCAGTTGACTGGGTTGCTGTTACGTTAACACGACCCAGTAGTGATGTATGTTATATGTTGTTTGTATTGAAAAAACTTAATAAAAAGAAACTTTTAAAAAAAAAAAGGTCCTGGAATGTGGCCTGGGCTAGACTCGCCTTGTGCTTACTTTTTAATTTATGGATCAATGCTATGAGTTCTTCTGTGCGGCGGTTTCTTTCGCGCTTAAGTCGAGCTCCTATCTGGATCAGCGTGCCCCTGACAATCGCCTTGTGGGCCTCCCACATCACAAGGGGATTGGCAACCGACTCCCTATTAAGGGAGAAATACTCACGCAGAGCAGTCAGGATCTCCGTGCGAGTGTCCTCTGATTGAAGCAGAGATTCGTTCAGGGTCCATGATGGTGGGGATCGGGATTCCGTTCCCAACTGTAATATCAGGTTAACTGGTGCATGGTCTGAAAATGCCATGACATCTATGGACGTTGACACTACTCTAGACAGGTCTTTGTGGGATAGTAAAAGGTAGTCCAGCCGTGAATAGGTGTGGTGTACCTGCGAGAAAAACGTGTAGTCATGTTCCTGTGCGTGAAGCAGCCGCCATGGGTCTATCAAGTGCAATGCATGTATGTCTGACTTCAATCGCTTGAGGCGTGAGTAAGAGAGGTGGGACGCGCCCCTTGACACATCAAGGGACGGTTCCATGGCAAAGTTGAGATCTCCACCAAACACCAATATACCTTCTGTGAACTCGAGGAGCTCAGGAAGGAGCTTCCGTAGAAATTGCGGGTGGTCTGTGTTGGGAAAATATACATTGGCGAGGGTAACTAACACTCCAGACACCTTCCCTTTTAGCAGGATAAAACGGCCAAGCGGGTCTGTCTTCTGTGCTATGAACGACCAGGGTACTGATTTTGCCAAAAGAATACTCACCCCTTTGGACTTGGAGATCGGAGACACACTATGGTATGCCAGCGGGAATGCCCCATTGGTCAGCCTAGGCGTGCAGTCTGCACGAAAGTGTGTCTCTTGCAGGAACGCCACCTGTGTGTTGCCTTTGCGCAGGTTTGTCAAGAGCTGCGATCGCTTTTCAGGAGTGTTCAGGCCACGGACATTGAGGGAGGTGATCTTGAGGAGACCCATAGTAATACTTGGAGTTCCCACGTGGAGAAATTAAGTCCCCCCGCTGCAGAGGATCAGAAAGGCGGAGGAAGCGTGGAGGTTAGAGTAGGAGAGTACAGTAGTAGTTAGAAGGAGCAAGGGAGGGAGAGAAAAAGAAGGAGGGGGGAGGGGGGTAGGAGGGTGGGATGGATAAGGGGAAGGAGGGAACGGTTTCTGTTGAGGTAATTTCTAAGGACCACTTGTGAGCACTATGTGTGTCCACACAGGGATCTACCCTATTGGGGGGTGGATGAAGCGAGAAGAACTGTTGTTTCTCTCTCCTCTTTCCCTCTCTGTGGGAGGAGAAAGAGAACAGGGAAAGGCAATCAGCCAAAAAAAATATATATAAACGGAATATAAATCTCAATAGACATGGAGATGCAAGGGCAGGTAGCCCCGGAGAACATTAATTATTAAAGCAAACATAGTATAAACATAACATGAGTACCAGCAGCACAAAGCCTTTACCTTTCACCTACATACCTAGCCTACGTAATAGTAGAGATCGTGTGAGCATTAAACCTCGGAGGCGGGTAACTTCAACCTCACTGGAGTCACTTAGCATCCCATCCGGGATGTCTGTAACCCTCCCATGTCCCAGCCTAAAAATTACCTAGAGCTAGCCCATCATCCACTGTGTAAGTTTCAGGCTTGAGAGACTGGAGGTCACGGTTATCGCTAGTCGCTATGGGGGAGCCGTGCAGGTGAGCCTTGCTCACTCATGATCCTAGGACAACCCACCCTCCACCCTCCCGTGAGTACAGGCAAAAGGAAAAAAAAGAAAAAACGATCGTGGTGAGGTGGCCGACTGAGCATGTGTCCATAGACTGTATGCATGGGGTGTGAGTACAGGGGCGGGGGAGGCAACTCCAGCGCTACAGTCCCCTAGGTGACCAACCAACTATAGGGCGTAGGGGGGGGGGGCAGCTGAGCCAGCCCCTAACTGGCTGTCTTGCCTAGATGGCTATGTACTCAACAGCCCGAAACCCCAACATCATCCCCCCGGAGGCATACAGTGTGCCTTGTTATACTTCCCCAGGTGTCACATAGCCAACCCCCATCAAACCTTAGTTCATTGAGGCTTCTGCTTTCCCTAGTCGGGAGTCTGTGGGTGAATTCATGCGAAATGCCAAAGTCCGTTGGGTACATAGGGTCAGCTCACTGTCTCTGTTTGCCGGCTGTGCATGGCTCAAATAAAGCAAAGTGTTCCGGTGGTAGGTAGGTTAGTGTGCATTAATCAAGGTACCTTACTAGTCTCTAAGGAGGGGAAGACACTCAGTCCTCTGAAGACATCGGATGGGGTCTAAAGGTCTCACGGCTGGTGGCTCTCGAGCGTGGCCGGCGGGTCCGCTGCGATCTGGGAGGTGGTGGTCCTGTGGTCTCCTGTGAAAGTAGGAAGTCAAACCAGTTGGGCACCGAGATTGCCGGCTTGTTGAGGAAATCAAATAGGTTCGGATGTTGGTCTGGTGTGCGTAGTTGAAATTCCGTTCCTCTCCTCCGTACAACCAGGTGGAAGGGATGCCCCCATCTATAGGTGGCTTCAGCTTGTCAGATCACTTCCAACAAGGGGCGCATGAGTCCCCGCATGGCCCTCGTTTGCCTTGAGATGTCTGGGTAAATCCGGATAGGCGCACCGTCAAAGTCAATAGTGCCCCGTTCCCAGGCCAGGCGCATAATCTCTTCCTTGACGGTAAAGAAATGGGCCCTGCAGAGGACGTCTCGCGGATGGTCTGTTGCTGGTGGGTTTTGTGCAGCTGAGGGTGCCGCTCTGGGACCCGGGATCCGGTGCACTCTATCCAACTCCAGGTCTGCCGTAGGTGGCTACCCGAGTACCTGGTTTAGGAGGGCCACAACCGTGGCACGGAGGTCTGGGCCAGCGGTAGCCTCCGGAATGCCTCGGAGGCGCAGGTTGTTCCTCCTGCTCCTGTTTTCGCCGCCGTCCAACTTTAATTGCATGTCAATCAGCTGATGACGGAAGGCCTGCTGTCCTGCTTCGAGGGACGCAATGCGCATTTCAGTCGTGGAGCTGGAGGCTTCTAGCACCGTGACCCTCTCCTCTACAGTGTCCACCTGTTGGCGTAGGTCATGTAGCTCTTTGGATAGTGCATTTACTATGGAGGCCGCCATCTCCTGCAGGTCCTGTTTAGATGGCAGGCACGCAACAATGTCCCGTAAAGCTCCCTCCTGGTCGCCATCAGGCCCCTGAAAGACAGGACTCAGCGGCAGTTCGGTGTTGGGGAGTGGGGGTGACAGGATGGGAGAGGGAGCCCTATCACTTCAAGAGGGTTGCAAGGCATTGGGCGCTGCAGCCACCGACGAACCTTTCCCTGGCTGGGTAACTGCGTTGGCGTATGAGACACGCGGCGGCGCCATTTTAGCTGATGCGGCGGGGGACGGGACACTGTGCGGCCTAAGAAAGTAATGTGCGATTCCGGGACCCCTCAATTCCCCCGTGTTCAGCGGGTGTTTGCGCTCCCTGGCATGTACTTATTTGCGTTTTCTGGCTGGCTGCCTGTCTGTTCTCCGGGCTATGGCCTGCAGAGCTCCATGCTGAGCGTCCTCACTCTGCCATTGCTAAGCCACATCCCCGTACATCAAGTTTTGGGAGGATAGGATTAGTCTTGTGAGGTGGCAGGGTGTCCCTGGGGTAGCAAGATGGCCGCTGCTCTCCACAGGTAGGCTGCAGCCGCGGACTTTCCTGAGGGATGTCTGCCGGGTGGGTGAGTTCTGCTTTAGTGGGGCCAGGAAACTGTTCTGTGTAGGGCAGAGACAGGATCTTGGGCAGGCAGCTACCTCTGAGGGACTTGACTGTAGAGATATAAAAGCAGTTAAGTACTCACTGCGCCCTTGAGAAGTGACTGCAGTCAGTCCTACAGGTCAGGCCTAGTCACACTGCTGCTGGGTGTAGCAAGATGGCCGTTACTCCTGGATGTGGAAACAAGGCCTCAGCTGGCACCAGGGCTGTTATTGACACTAAAGTCTCCCTGATCTGCAGTCCGGGATTCCTCTTCAGTAAGCAGGGTACTTTGGGAGGTCAGTGGGACTGGAATCAGGAATGGGAGGGGAGCTGGAGAGGCTTCTAAAGAATCCTGGGTGTAGCAATATGGCCGCCGTCTGCCTCGATGGAGCGCTGATCACTGCAGGCCCCCTCCAGCGGCCTTCCAATTGCCCATGCACCGACCTCCCTGGTTCAGGAGGCCGTCGGATGTGTACCTGGGTAGGACTGTCTTGCCCCGTGGAGCGCTGTACCCGAGCGCGGAGGATGTAGCTGCCTCGTAGGCCTCAAGTTGGCGACGGCACAGTCGTGGATGGGGCCGGCCGCGGCCCGGATAACAGAGCGGTCAGCCGTCCGGGACACCTAATACAGGTACTGGTCTCTGCAGAAGACGTCCAGGGGTTAGGATGTCTAATTATGTGGGCTTTTATGGGAGTGCTGGCTCAGGATGGCGCTGGATTATAGTAGTCCCAGCGGAGCTCCACAGCGGGACGTCTTTCTCCTCTCACTTCCGGCTTCCGTGTCTGATAACACTCTATGGACTGGGAAAACTCTGGATTTAACATCATCCAACTTTTATTTTTTATTTGTGGTTGAACTGGATGGACTTTTTTCAACCAATGTAAAATGAACAATAAAACTTTTTTTTTTCTTTTTATAAGTGCCCCTGTCCCAGTGTGCTCGCATATGTAAGTCCCGCCCACATATGAAAACTGTGTTCAAACCACACATGTGAGGTATCGCCGCGAACGTTAGAGCGAGAGAAATGATTTTTGCCCTAGACCTCCTCTAACTCAAAATATGTAACCAGTAAAAAAAGTTAAAGCGCCGCCTATGGGGATTTTTAAGTATCAAAGTTTGGCGCCATTCCACGAGCGTGTGCAGTTTTGATGGGTGACATGTTAGGTATCTATTTACTCAATGTAACTTCATCTTTCACATTATGCAAAAACATTGGGCTAACTTTACGGTTTTGTTTTTCTGTAAAGCACAAAACTGTTTTTTTCCAAAAAAACACGTTCGAAAAATTGCTGCGCAAGTACTGTGCTAGATAAAAAGTTGCAACGACCGCCATTGTATTCTCTAGGGTCTTTGCTAAAAAAACAAATACAATGTTTTGGTTCTATGTAATTTTCTAGTAAATAAATTATGATTTTTACATGTAGGAGAGAAATGTCAGAATTGGCCTGGGTGCTTCAGAACACCTGAAGGTGGTCCCTGCATGTCGGGCCTCTGTATGTGGCCACGCTGTGTAAAAGTCTCACACATGTGGTATTACCATACTCGGTAGTAATAGCAGAATGTGTTTTGGAGTGTAATTTGTGGTATGCATATGCTGTGTGTGAGAAATAACCTGCTAATATGACAATTTTGTTAAAAAAAAAAAATATCTTGATTTTGCAAAGAATTGTGGGAAAAAATGACAACTTCAAAAAACTCACAATGCCTCTAAATACCTTGGAATGTCTTCTTTCCAAAAAGGGGTCATTTGGGGGGTATTTGTACTTTTCTGGCATGTTAGGGTCTCAAGAAAAGAGACAGGCCATCAGTACTTCAGGTGTGATCAATTTTCAGATATCACAAAGACCAAATAATAAACACCAATTTGTACTTATTTTTACCAAAGATATGTAGCAGTATAAATTTTGGCCAAAATTTATCAAGAAAAATTACTAATTTGCTAAATTTTATAACAGAAACAAAAAAAATTATTATTTTTTTTTTTTACAGAATTTTCAGTCTTTTTTTTTTTTATAGTGCAAAAAATAAAAAATAAACGCAAATGGTGATGAAATACCACCAAAAGAAAGCTCTATTTGTGTGAAAATGACTTGTATGTGTTGTATGACTTAAGTAATTGTCATTTAAAATGTGAGAGCACTGAAAGCTGAAAATTGGTCTGGTTATTAAGGGGGTTTAAGTGCCCAGTGGTCAAGTGGTTAACAGGAAAACACAACAGAGTATCCGGATATGCTGACCAGGCGAAGGCACAGGAGATCTGTTCCAGGCAGTTTAACCACTTTCCGCCCGGTCAATAGCAGATTGACGTCCGGGAAGTGGTTTCGTTATCCTGACTGGGCGTCATATGACGTCCTTCAGGATAACAGCCGCTGCACACGTCAGTCTGACACACCGCTACACTGATCTCGGTAAAGAGCCTCTGGCGGAGGCTCTTTACCACATGATCAGCTGTGTCCAATCACGGCTGATCACGATGTACACAGGAAGAGCCGTTGATCGGCTTTTCCTCACTCGCGTCTGACAGACGCGAGTAGAGGAGAGCCGATCGGCGGCTCTCCTGACAGGGGGGGTATGCGCTGATTGTTTATCAGCGCAGCCCCCCCCCTCAGATGCCCACACTAGACCACCAGGGAAGCCCCCAGGACCACCAGGGAAGCCCCCAGGATGTGGATGGCCAGGTACATCCCCATGGCCATCCACATGTTAAAAAAAATGCACAAAATATGCCAATCAGTGCCCACAGATGGGCACTGATTGGCACATCATATTTATGTTTTAAAAGAGGGATGCCCAGCAATGCCACCCATCAGTGTCATCAGTGCCACCCATCAGTGTCAACCTATCAGTGCCCATCCATGCCCACCTATCAGTGCCCATCCATGCCACCTATATGTGTGCATCAGTGCCACCCATAAGTACCCATCAGTGCCGCCTATGAGTGCCCATCAGTGCCGCCTATGAGTGCCCATCAGTGCCGCCTATGAGTGCCCATCAGTGCCGCCTATGAGTGCCCATCAGTGCCGCCTATGAGTGCCCATCAGTGCCACCTATCAGTGCCGCCTATGAGTGCCCATCAGTGCCACCTCATCGGTGCCGCCTTATCAGTGCCCATCAGTGCAGCCATATCAGTGCCCGTCGAAGAAGAAAACAAACTTATTTACAAAAAAATTAACAGTGACAAAGAAAAACTTTTTTTTTTTGCTAAATTTTCTGTCTTTTTTGGTTTGTTGCGCAAAAAATAAAAAAATCGCAGAGGTGATCAAATACCACCAAAAGAAAGCTCCATTTGTTGGAACAAAATGATAAAAAATTTGTTTGGGTACAGTAGCATGACCGCGCAATTGTTATTCAAATTGCGACAGCGCTGAAAGCTCAAAATTGGCCTGGGCGGGAAGGTGTCTAAGTGTCTGGTATTGAAGTGGTTAAATAGCCAGCAGGGCTAGCTGACGAGCAGGAAATGAAGACCAGGCGAGTCACTGTGGAATAAAGAGTACTGGCAATTAACAGACAGCTGAGCACAGGGCTCTGAGAAGGAAGGGCCGATCCCAGCCCTGAGAGGCATGTTCTATACATCGCACAGATGCACCACTTTACAGGTAGACTAAGGAGACGCCCCAGGTACAATATTTAAAGGAATATTTCATTTTTATTGTTTCACTTTAAGCATCAATAAAATCACTGCTCCTTTAAAAATTATTGTTTTAAAAAACTTTTTTTTTGCATTGATACATGTCCCCTAGGGCAGTACCCAGGTCCCCATACAGTTTTCATGACAATAACTTGCATATAAGCCTTTAAAAATAGGATTTTTATAACCACTTACCTGTAAAATCCTTTTCTTGGAGTACATCACGGGACACAGAGCCACAATATGGGTTATATAGACACCTTTAGGTGATGGACACTGGCACACCCTAGACAGGAAGTTTAAATCCCTAAATAACCCCCCCCCCCCCTTACTGGGAGGACCTCAGTTATGTAGCAAAGCAATATACGTGCATTAGAAGAGGGGTCCCGTGATGTACTCCAAGAAAATGATTTTACAGGTTAGCTGTTTTACAATTCCTATTTTCTTTATCACGGGACACAGAGCCACAGTATTTACTGTATGGGATGTCCCAGAGCAATGCTATCTGAAGGGAAGGAGACACAAAAGACGATATCCTCATGCCTTCTTAAATTCACCTGATAGAATCTGGTGAATATATGGACTGAAGACCAAGTTGCGGCCTTGCAGATTTGAGCCATGGAGGCTTGGTGATGCACTGCCCAAGAAGCACCAACAGCCCTGGTGGAGTGTTGTTTGATTTGAAAAGGTGGAACTTTCCTCTTCAAACCATAAACTTGAATAATTACTTGACGAATCCACTTGCCAATAGTAGATTTCAACACTGCCTGTCCTTTTCTAGGAGCTTCAGGCAACACAACATCCGTTTTCCGAACATGAGCAGTCGCCTCTAAACCGATCTCACTACATCCAGAGAATGTAGTGACTTTTCTTCTGTAGAACAGGGTTCCGGAAAAAAAATGAAGGCAGAAAAATATCCTGGTTTAGATGAAAACCTGAAACCACCTTCGGTAGAAAGCTAGGATGAGGACACAATACTACTCTATCCTTGTGAATGATTAAATATGGCTCTTTACAAGAAAGAGCCGCCAATTCTGCTACCCATCTTGCAGAAGAAGTGGCTACCAGAAAAACTAGCTTCCTTGTCAAAAGGACCAAGGGAATATGTCGTATTGGCTCAAAAGGCCGTTCCCGTAATGCCGACAGAACTAAATTCAAGTCCCAAGGGTTCAGGGGTGCTCTAACCGGTGGATTACGCCGCGTTACCCCCTGTATAAAGCTTCGGACCAAAGAATGCCAAGCAAGCGGTAGTTGAAACAATACCGATAAGGCTGAGACCTGGCCCTTGATAGTACTCAAGGCCAGCTTCATCTCTAACCCCATTTGCAGAAAAGCAAGGAGTCTACCTATGCATACTTTCTGGGATGCCAACCCCTGGATTGACACCAGGAAACATATGCCTTCCAGACTCTATAATAAAAAAACTCTGGAAGCTGGCTTCCTTGCATTAATCAAGGTAGATATCACTGAGCCTGAAAGCCCGCAATTCTTCAGAATGTGGGTTTTAATAGTCAAACCGCAAAATTTAGCGTTTGTAAGGTAGGATGGAACACTGGTCCCTGCAATAGCAGGTCTGGACGCGGTGGTAGGGTCCATGGGGCCTTTACCGCTAACTTTACTGCGAAGAAGTCGTGGTAGCAGCAGAATAGGAGGGAATGCATAAATCAGTGAGAACTGATCCCACGGGGTCACCAACGCATCTGTCCTTCATGCAAGTGGATCCCTTGTTCTTGACACAAAGTTGTCGATCTTGTTGTTGAACCTGGACGCAAACAGATCTACGTCCGGGATCCCCCATCTTTGACATATAGCCAGGAAGATGTCGGGAGTGAAGAGACCATTCCCCCGGGAACAACTGCTGGCGACTTAAGTAGTCCACCTGCCAGTTCTCTACCCCTGGAATGAAGATTGCCGATAAGCACGGCACATGCATTTCTGCCCAGGTTAGGATCTGGTTTAGGCCCAGGTACGCTGCCCGAATCTCTAGAATGTTGATGGGTAAGGTCCTCTCGGTTCTGGATAATTTCTCTGGTCTGGTCGTTTCTTCCAGGACTGCTCCCAAACCCCGAAAGGCTGGCATCTGTTACCACCTTCCAGGTAACTGGTAAGAAGGATTTCCCTTTCCGCAGATTCTCGGGTATCAACCACCAACTGAGGCTCTGACACAACGCCTGGACTTTCTTGTTCCAGGCAGACAGGATACTGTTTTACCTCGGTCTCAAATGAAACTGAGCATAGAGAACCGCTTTGAATGAAGCCACCATCTTTCCCAACAACCTCATACAAAGGCGAATAGAAGGACCCTTCTTCGCCCTGACTACCTGAACCAGCTCCTTTATGGCGCTGATTTTTGCCTGGGGTAAAAACACCCTCTTCTGGGTTTTATCTATAACCAGACCCAAGTACTCTAGTCTTTTTACTTAGTCTTCTTCTCTAGGTTGACGACCCAACCTAGGTATTCCAGGTAGTTGACTGTGGTGACCAAGCTTTGTTCTAAGCGGGCTACCGACCTGTCTATTAAGAGCAGGTTGTCTAGGTAAGCTATAATCGTTTTACCCTGGGCCCTTAATCTGGCCAGAGGAGGGGCCAGGACCTTTGTAAACACCCGAGGTGCAGTAGCTAGACCGAAAGGTAGAGCTACAAACTGAAAATGAAGTTTTTCCACTTCGAAAAACAGATATTTCTGATGAGCAGGGAAAATGGGTACATGCAGGTATGCGTTGTTGTGCTTTTTTAAGGACAGTTTCCCGCACATTTTTATTAAGTAATTTTTAACGAAGATATTTTTAAGATACAAAATCAATCTATATGACACATCTATATATGCGAAACTTGCTCACGGAGATGAGTGATCATACTTAATAGTCACATTTATTGGTTGACAGAAAACAAATATTTACATGAAATTAAAATACAGATTGCATTATTTGAACATTTTGACAATTAATGGAAATACCCTCAAAATGGGCGTAGTACCTTGGACACAATATCACCATGATAACTTCTTCAGTAGAATCAATAACCTTATACTTGACAATTTAACAGAATGTCTGTATTTTACACACCCAGCCGTTACTATGCTGCAGGTAAGTAACGTTGAACAATGTAAAAATAATTTAGACATTTGCTTGTCAATAAAATTTGGTAACTATGCAAAAAGTAATATATAATAAAAATTCAATATTAGAGAAAAATCTAAAAGGCGATTATTGATTCTGGAGAATGATTATCAATACTAGAATATTCAATACATCAATAATTAAGAGAACATACCAGATAAAATCAACATGTTATATTTACCCATTCCAAAATGGCTATTAGTCTGGATTTAAGATGGCTACCGGGTTCAGGAATCTCCTTGAAGGTTAAAGTATATTTTCATTCATGGTTGTCAGTCTATCTGGGAAGATGTTTCTCCCATTGTCCCCTCCCTCACGGTGGGTCCCTGAGATCCTCAGGTTGGATACCTGAGCTCTCTTCTCTCATTTGACTATCTCTCTTGCTTCTTAAATACCCTCTCACACAATAAGATTATAAAACTTGTAATATGTTCAGCCCAAAAGGTATGTGTCCCTTTCCTATTGGCAGGCAGACTTAATCACCCCTCCCGGTAGTCTAAATGTTTTTAAGGTAATTTCACCTTCAACCACCAGTGGTCTCACATGTGTTTTGGGGCTGCTCTGTAAATTAATATATTTTATTTTATACTGTATATTGTACCTTAGTGAAAATATCTATATCTTTAGTATTTGGGAATTCCTCTAACCACATACTATCAAATCGCTTAGCATAATTATTGATTAATCACTTGCATAATATGGTGATATATATGCATATCATTGTATATTTGTAAAAATGTTGTCCATTTGAAAAGGACACAGGTATATATATATATATCTATCAACATCACATACAATTTTTATCTATCTGGATACTTGTATAATTTGGGTATCTAGTCAATATTTGTTTATCTAAACATGATTCAATTCTTATACATTCATATCATGATCATATGTTTTCTTAATACTAATTTGTTCCTAAAACAATTCTATTAATAACCTTATATTTTCATATGTATTTTATTTTATAACCGATTTCATTAACTCATCGGATACTAAAATTATATTTTCTTTTGTGACCTACACATATCATATAGACTTTGAATGATTTGTATTAACCGTATAAGTATTTTTAAAATCTCAAATCTTTTTCCTTACAATGTCTCAAATGAACTTTAAACATTCGGGTGAACAATCTCATGTTTATTCTCATTATTTGTCCTGTTGAAAGAAGCCTTCACTTTGTATCCTAGTCATTGTCTTATTGGCATCTGAGCCCATATTGAGACAATCGGTTTATTTGCTCAACCTTCCCTTGAATCAAAGGACTTGTAGTTGTATTTACTCCCACACATATAGGAACCCATCTCCTTTGTTTTCGAAATGGGACCTCATTGTCCTGCAGTTTCTGTCTAAATACAGGCTTGTAAACTTTATATATTTGAGACTTGTAAAATAGGCAACCAGTTCATCTGCTGTTCAAGAGCAAAAGTTCACTTCAATTCTTTTAGGCCTACTCAATCTCTCATCTCTGCCAGTGAATATTAGATTTATTTCTTCATAAATTCACAACAGCGTCCTTGATGTTGATTAATGCCAGAAGTTCTCCTCCTTGTAGGATGGAGACTACTGATCGGATTGATTCCATGCAAAAAGATTGCATTTTTGGGAACCGGTTTAGATCTTTGAGATCTAGAATGGGTCTGCCATCTCCATTTGGTTTTGGCACCGTGAAAAGGTTTGAATAAAACCACAACCCCTGCTCTTCCATGGGAACCACCACGATCACTTTTTGCAACAAAAGTCAGTCTAACGCTTGAAGGAGAGACTTTTTTTCTCTGGGTCTTTAGGAACATTTCATCTGAGGAGATGAGGAGGCGGGAGGAGGAGACGGGAATTCCCGGAACTCTAGTTTGTAACCTAGAGTTATTGTGGAGACCACCCATCTGTCCTGAAAATCCTTGTGCCAGACCTTTGAGAACTCTAGCAGTCTTCTCGACACTCGAACGAGCAGGGGCGCTCCTTCATAAAGAGGCTTTAGCGTTCCATCTTGTAGGTTTCCTCCCTTTTTTTGTCCCTGGGGTTGACACTGAGTTTTACCTTTTGTAACCTGATGGTGGAGGCCATCGCAACTGCCTGGAGGCTGATGCCCCTGGCACTGGAGAAAGAGCCTGTTTAAATGAGGGACGTTTACTCCTTTTCTTAACTGGCAAAAGGGTACTTTTCCCACTTGAAATATTTTCGATATAATTGTCCAAATCATTCCCAAACAGCCTTACACCGTGAAAGGGAAAACCAGCCAGGAGCTTTTTGCTTCTACGCATATTCTACGCATATGCACCAACCCAAGCTTAAGGCGAGAGGTCTGAAGGATACAATCTCTGATTGCGTCAATTGCAAAACACAAAGCCGCTGGCAACTCGGCTATCTTCTGGGCCTGCTGTTCAGGGAAAACCTTGAGCACCTGTTTCAAGTGGTCTCTAAAAGGACTGACACACTCCAATTGCCGCCACTGTAGATTGAGCTACTTAACCGAAGGAAAATTTTTTTTTTACCAGGAATTCCAACTTTTTTCTGTTGGATCCCTAAGCATTTGAGCGTTGACAACAGGACAAGTCAAACTTTTATTCAGATAGGAACTAGCAGCGTCAATTGCTGGTATACCCCACATCTTTGTAAATTTTTCATCCATAGGATAAAGTGTTGAAAACTTTTTAGGAGGAAAAAATGCTTCTCTGGGTGATCCCACTCAGAATATATAAGCTTTTCCAGCAATGAATGGACAGGAAAAGCATGCACAGCTTGAGGAGGCTTCAGTGAACCTAAATAAGAAGTGAGCTTTTCAACCTACTCAGTTACAGGTAATTTAAACAGAAGACCATTTCAGTAAGAGAAAGCACCATCAATTTCTCAGCCTGTGAAGCGGAAGAGGGTGCTTCCCCACTTGATTCCTCAGAAGAGGAGTCATCAGTCTCTTCCCGGTCCCCATGGCTGAGGAAAAAACCTCCAGAGTAATATATACAGGGGCTTAAATGCAAGAAGCAGTTGCAGCCCCTAACCCCGATGGCTCACTCTGACCAGCCTCCCTAGGTCTTTCAGGGGGAGATGGCGTTGCTGAGGGAGGATCCTCAGAGCCTGAGGGAGATCCCTTTGAGCCCCTATTTTTCGGGGTATTTGTACTTCCCCTTCTGCCCATAGTGTTAAGCATAGACACTACCAGAAATGCACCCACTGCTGAGAAAAATAGTCCAGCAACTGCCCCTGCTATGAAGGCTCAGTCTGATGCTAAGTAAATGTGCCTGGGAATGCCTGTGTCACCCACACACACACATGCCATCCATCTGCTCTGTGTCCCTCCTTTAGCTGTTTGCACCTGCAAAAAGTGCACCTTTATAGCTATGTATAGCCCACGTTGTGGGCGTTGAACCACGCTGACACCACACTGATGCCCCGCCCTCCTCCTCCGACCACCCCTTCTGCCCCCCTCATCTTTTTTTCAAAAAAATAATTTTTTTCCTGCATGAGCGTGGGCTCCGATCCGACCGGATAGTACGTGGAGGGGGGGGGGCTGGGACAGACGAGAGAGGTGGGCTGGTGAATGGAGAGCAGCCATAATGGCGGCAGCGGGAGCAGTGCGGCATACCGCTGACTGACCCATGGCCTCTATCCTGGAAAGAAGCTGTGGGGAGACATTTCTGAAAAGAAAAAAAAAACCCTTCCCACATCCTACCTGGAGCTTGGGCTCGGAGGAAGTGTGTAGCTTGTGACACAGAGCGAGACTGACAAGCATGGAACAGGTATGTGCTCTGGACAGCCCCTGGTGGCGACTTTAGGCATAGCAACATTTACTTGAAAAAACCCACAAGAATTAGAAAAATTCCTTAGGATTCTCCCTTACCTTATCTGGCTGCAGGGTTCTGTGGTAAACAAGACAGACAAGACAGACCCAATCTTCACCACTCACGGTGGGCTCCGTTAAAAAAAACTTTCGCAACCAGGGCCCTTGTTATCGTGCAAAACATCACCAAGAGTATGGTTGATAAAAACAACAAGTTACAATTCTGAATCATTAATGCATTCGTAGATATTCAGCCCGACGTGTTTCAGGACAATTGTGCAGTCCTTTCATCAGGGGTGTTCAGAGCAGGATGAGACTACCATAGCATATTCTAAAAATCAAAAACAAAAACAGAAAAATAGTAATAGAAAGCACATACAAAACAAACCAAAACGCATGAAAAACAAAAAACAAACTCATCATGAACAAGGGCAGAAAAACGGGAGCATCGTTGAGGCCATGATTGTAAAATCACCTACCGATTCTAGAAAGTCAATATTGCATGCACCTCCAGATGGAATACCGACTGGCGTAGTACAGCCGTGAAATCACAGATGCCGTGCAGGAGTATAGGAAATTAATAGCTACTTAGCTAGGAATGAAAATATAGAAATGAGCACGGTGCCAAATAAAAATACATGCAATAATGTAATGCTGCACCAAAAAATGTGAAATACTAATAAAGCAAAAATTGATGAAAAATTGGGCGCAAAACCATATACAAAGACCCAATCCAGCGTGGATATACAAAAAATAATAATCAACACATAACCATGAATAAAATATCAGACTGTCCCCCATATATGTCAAATAATAAAAGTCTATATATATATCTGTGGGGAAAAATATACATATACACATATATTGAAAAATCCTTATATACAATATTGTAGATTCTTCTTTATACACTGTTCTCCAAACCGTGCCATTCTAAAGTAACGATGTGCTTAATTCTTATAAACTGTGCTTCACCCAAAGTGACACATCAAACTGCTCACCAGATATCCCTGACCACAGGTGATCACCAGGCATATAAAGTAGGAAAAGGATTCCTCAATGAACCAGGATTCTCCAAGCCAGACCACACTCCAAGAGACCATTTAATTATCGATCGAACTCCAATCACTGAATGGTAATACTCCAAATGTTACACTTTAGAGTACCAATCCAGCACTCATTATCCTTATATCTGTGAAAGATGGCTCCCCCAAATATAAGCCAAAGAGAAGGCGATATAGTGTAATAAACTCTTTTATTTTAAAAAGCACTTGCATGCCATAAACGATAGGCAGCTCAGCTGATGAATGAGGCAGGGGCTGGTCCGTCACTAAAATTGTGAGGCAGGAAACACAGCGTGCGTCTCAGCTAGTAATAGAAATGAGGGCTCCTGTATCTTGTGTGTCAAGCCTCATTCTCAATGCATTTTGTGCTCATGCGCACGTCTTCAGGAAAATGGCATAGACGCCATGACACCAGAGCCTAAATATGTTGCGATACAACATCATTGGTCAATATGATCACATTGGGTAACAACCCATTTCCTAATGATTTCTCATATATAGATAAAGAAGACAGGACTCATCCATGCTTGCCTCATGAATAAAATACATAATCAGGAACGTCCCTCAGAAAAAGCGGGATTGCGTTCCCGCGCGATCCCGATGCGCTTGTGTCACCCAGAGACGGCACATCTTAGATCAGCAGGAGGGCTCTGCGATTGGCCCTCCGGATCACATGACGGCCGTATCCAATCACGGCCGTCATGTGATGTAAACAGCCGGTTGCTAGGCGATCGGCTCCCCTCTCTTCACACGGAAGTGGTCGCTGAGGAGAGGAGAGCGGATCTCTGCAGCCGGCTGGTGATCAGTGAGGATTAGCTGTTTTTTACAGCTTTTTACTCACCGATCACCAGTGTAGTGTAAACACACCACACATGTAAAAACACACAGTAAACACACAATGTCCCCCAAAACACATGTCCCCCACATATATAACAGTAAAATCACATGTCTTGGTGATCATTTGCACACATATGTCCGTGATCACCTGCGCACATCTGTACATGATCATTTGTGTACATATGTCAGTGATCACACAAACCAATTATTATACACTTAACATGATATTTTTTTACCAAAAACATGTAGCAGAATAAAATTTTGGCTTAAATTTATGACAAAATTTGATTTTATTGTATTTCTTTTAAAATAGAAGAAAATATTGTTTTTCTTCCAAATTTCTGCTCTTTTTTCACTTACCATATTTAATCGGCGTATAACATGCACTTTTCCCCCTTAAAATCAGGGGAAAATCACGGGTGCGTGTTATACGCCGATCCCCCGCCGTTGTGAGCCTCTGGGAGGCTTTTAGCCGCTTTTGGCCCTTCTTGGCGGCTTTAGGCCGCCTTCGGCCATTCTTGGCAGCTTTCGGCCGTTCTCGGCAGCCCGAAAGCTGCCGAGAACGGCCAATGGCGGCCGAAAGCTGCTGAGAACGACCGAAAACTACCGAGCGCCGCCGAGATACACAGGACATCCGGCTCTGTATCTCAGGGGTGCCATTTTTAAAAGGCAAAGCTGCAAAAAAAACTGACAAGGCTGCAAAATGACACCGACAAGCCTGCAAAGGATGGACAAGGCTGCAGATGGACACTGATAAGGCTGCATTGATGGGCATTTAAATGTAAGTTTTCTTTCCTTAAAATTCCCTCCTAAACTTGGGGTGTGTTATACGCTGGTGTGTGTTATACGCTGGTGCGTGTTATACGCCGATAAATACGGTATATCACAAAAAATAAACAGAGTCGTGAATAAATAGCACCAAAAGAAAGCTCTATTTGTGCGAACAAAATGATAAAAATTTCATTTGGGTACAGCGTAGCATGACCGGGCAATTGTCATTGAAAGTGCGGGAGTGCTGAAAGCTGAAAATTGGTCTGGGAAGGAAGGGGGCGAAAGTGCCCAGTATTGTAGTGGTTAAAAAGCACATGCATGCTATAAACGGCAGCTCAGCTGATGAATGAGGCAGGGGCTGGTCGGTCACTAAAATCGTGAGGCAGGAAACACGGCGTGCGTCTCAGCTAGTAATACAAATGAGGGCTCCTGTATCTTGTGTGTCAAGCCTCGTTCTCAATGCATTTCATGCTCATGCGCACGTCTTCGGGAAAATGGCGTTGACGCCATGATACCGGAGCCTAAATAGGTTTTGATACAACATCATTGGTCAATATGATCACATTGGGTAACAACCCATTTCCTAATGATTTCTCATATATAGAGAAAGAAGACAGGACTAACTCATCCATGCTGGCCTCATAAACAAAATACATAATCACAAATCTCATTACATCTCATAAAAAAACATTATAGATATGTATATAATATGATATAAAATACAGCTGCAAAAAACGGCATATTAAAAACGGCATATAGAACCATAATATGTGGCTGAATGAATCGCATACAATCTCCAATTAATACATACATTGGCAGTTTTAATGATGAACATCTTCATTCCACATAAATAAACTGAAATATATAGTCATGTAATTCATCACACAATCTACATTTGTGACAAAAACATAACTATAGGTATTAGCTCTGCCATACAACAGCACCATCTAGTGGTGTCATGATATATAACAGCAAAAATATCCTTTCTTGCTTTAAAAACTTTTGCCTTAAGACCCCTTTCACACCACACCGCCCATAGCGTCGGCGGTAAAACGCCGCTATTTTTAGCAGCGTTTTACCGTCGGATTTGCGGCGCATTTCAGCCGCTAGCGGGGCGCCCCCCCCCCCTGGCGGCCGAAAAAGGGTTAAAACCCCCGGCAAAACGCAGCAATAGCGGCGTTTTGCCGGCGGTATTACAGCGCTGCCCCATTGATTTCAATGGGGAGCAGCGCTGGAGGAGTTCACCGCTCCTTCACTGCTCCCAAGAAGCTGCTGGCAGGACTTTTTGCGACGCCCTGCCAGCGCATCACTGCAGTGTGAAAGCCCTCGGGCTTTCACACTACAGACAATGGTGCAGCTGTTTTAGGGCAGATTGCAGGCTCTATTTCTAATGCTATAGCGCCTGCAAAACGCCCTTGGTGTGAAAGGGGTATAATATGTAAAATGGGCTTGTGCATGCCTGCTCATACACAGCCCTCAATATACACATCAATAGCAATAAAGCTCAATGTGACAAACTAGAAAAATAAAATAAATAAATAGTGGGAAGTGAATATCCAAAAACAATAGGTGTAATAATGTCTGTTGAAAACCCCAAATTAAAATATATGGGGGATCTGCATAACGGATCAGAAATCAGTTAAAAACCCCAAAAAATTATTAGACATGGCCATGTTAAGCCCTTCCACCAAAAAAGCAATTTGGCTCTGTCCAAGTTAAGACAGAGCCAAATTGCTTTTTTGGTGGAAGGGCTTAACATGGCCATGTCTAATTTTTTTTTTGGTATGGGGGGATTTTTTTTAATCAGGTCAAGGGTGTTTCAATGGGGGCAACGTATGCCCCCAGTGTGGCTAATATTTTTTTAGACAAATGGGAGAATGAGGACATCTTCACTGACGAATGGCCACAGTTGGCACTATATCAAAGGTATATTGATGACTTGGTATTCATATGGGATGGATCCATGGAATAGGTCCACCTGTTTATGGACCATATGAACAACAACCGATATGGTGTCAAACTTACAAGCCAATGGAGCGTTAAGAAGATTCAGTATTTAGAGCTTGAAATTTTCAAGAAAGAGAATAAACTACTACTACTAAACGGCTATATTTCAACTTGCAGCTGCCATCATCCAGGGTGGATAAAAGCCATACCTAAAGGACAGTTCATCCGGATTAGACGGAACTGTGACCTGGATGAGGATTACTGGGGTAGAAAGGGTACAACCGTGGTGACCTTGAGAAGGTGAAAACGGAGGTATGAAATATAAAAAGAAACCTTGCGTTGGAGCAAGTAAGGAATAAAAAGAAAAAAATTGAGTTGGCATTCGTCACTGGTTTTAACCTTAATTATGAAAAAGGTTGAAAATTCCCTAAAGAAATTTTGGCCCATCTTGCTAAAGGATAACACCCTGAATAAGATTTTACCCCGCAAGCCATCCTTTATATATAGGAGAGAGCCAGGGCTTAGAAATAGGATAGCCAAAAATGTGGTGGAGCCTCCCAAGATTAGGAAAAATACTTTTCTTGATACTATAGGCTTTTATAGGTGCAAGTCCTGCAGAACTACTGTGGATAAAAAAGAAAAACATGTGTTTTTGTGGGGTGCAATGGAAAGGAGTAAAAGATAGATACATTTATAAGCTGCAATACTAAGTATGTGGTTTATGTCCTTTCTTGCCCTTGTGGCTTGATGTATGTGGGGAGAACCACAAGATGTTTATATAAAAGAATTAATGAACATGTTACTAATATTGTAAATGGGTTCAGGAAACACAGCGTGTCAAATCACTTCAGAACCCATCACCAACAAGATCCTTCTCTCTCAAAGTTTTATGGTATAGATAAGGTGGTACCTCACTGGAGAGGAGGGGATATGAGAACCTGTGTCTCCCAGGCCGAGACTCGCTGGATTTTTGAATTAGGGTGTCTCATGCCTGCGGGATTAAATATTGAGATCGATTAAACAGTTTAACTGATTTCTGATCCGTTATGCAGATCCCCCATATATTTTAAATTTTGGGTTTTCAACAGACATTATTACACCTATTGTTTTTGGATATTCACTTCCTACTATTTATTTTATTTTTCTAGTTTGTCATATTGAGCTTACGGGCCCCAAAGTCGGTTCAGAAAACGTCAAGCACTTTTCTGCAGCAGAGAATGAAATTTTCCGAACTGACTTTGGGGCCCTGTATTTGGGGGCCACTTAGTGATAGGAACCCTAGCTGGATATGTTGTAGTACTAGTTCCACTGGGTTTGCACACCAAATTTGGGGTTCCTAGCACCAAGTGGCCCCGAGATACAGGGCCCCAAAATCGGTTTCGGAAAATGTCATTTTCTGCAGCAGAAAAATGCTTCACTTGAGTATAAGCCAAGGGGGGCATTTTCAGCACAAAAAATGGCTTATACTCGAGTATATATAGTATTAAAAAGGCAAAAAATGTTTTTCCTTTTGAAGCAAGAAAGGATATTTTTGCTGTTATATATAATGTCACCGCTAGATGGTGCTGTTGTATGGCAGAGCCAATACCTATGGTTACGTTTTTGTCACAAATGTAGATTGTGTGATGAATTACATGACTATATATTTCAGTTTATGTGGAATGAAGATGTTCATCATTAAAACTGCCAATGTATGTATTAATTAGCGATTGTATGCTATTCATTCAGCCACATATTCTGGTTCTATATGCCGTTTTTTGCAGCTGTATTTTATATCATATTATATACATATGTATAATGTTTATGAGATTTAATGAGATTTGTGATTATGTATTTTATTCATGAGGCAAGCATGGATGAGTCCTGTCTTCTTTATCTATATATGAGAAATCATTAGGAAATGGGTTGTTACCCAATGTGATCATATTGACCAATGATGTTGTATCACAACATTTTTAGGCTCCGGTATCATGGCGTCAACGCCATTTTCCTGAAGACATGCGCATGAGCATGAAATGCATTGAGAACGAGGCTTGACACACAAGATACAGGAGCCCTCATTTCTATTACTAGCTGAGACGCACGCCGTGTTTCCTGCCTCACAATTTTAGTGACGGACCAGCCCCTGCCTCATTCATCAGCTGAGCTGCCTATAATTTATGGCATGCAAGTGCTTTTTAAAATAAAAAAGTTTATTACACTATATCGCCTTCTCTGTGGGTCATATTTGGGGGGAGCCATCTTTCACAGATATAAGGATAATGAGTGCTGGATTGGTACTCTAAAGTGTAACATTTGGAGTATTACCATTCAGTGATTGGAGTTCGATCGATAATTAAATGGTCGTTTGGAGTGTGGTCTGGCTTGGAGAATCCTGGTTCATTGAGGAATCCTTTTCCTACTTTATATGCCTGGTGGTCACCTGTGGTCAGAGATATCTGGTGAGCAGTTTTATAAGAATTAAGCACATCTTTACTTTAGGAAGGCGCGGTGTTGGAGCACAGTGTATAAAGAAGAATCTACAAGATTATATATAAGGATTTTTCAATATATGTATATTTTTCACCACAGATACATACACTATATATATATATATATAGACTTTTATTATTTGACATATATGGTGGACAGTCAGATATTTTATTCATGGTTATGTGTTTATTATTTTTTGTATATCCACGCTGGATTGGGTATTTGTATATGGTTTTGCGCCCAATTTTTTATCAATTTCATCAACTTAGCTAGGAATAACTAAGATGTTACGTGGTTGAATGCAGAGTGGTTCAAAACCATAAGTATAGAGAGTAGCACTGATGGTAAAACTCTTGGCAACACAAATTCTGCAAAAAAGAGAATATATGATATCTTTAAATAGAGCCCATACAAAGAGCAACCATTATTTTTACCAAACATTAATATTCTTAGTAAAAGTGTGTGCTTACTATCAAGACCCCAAATTATTATTGGTGGGCGTATATTATCATAGTAGTAACCAAGGTTGTAGTATAAAAGGTAAAAAATGTATCATTGATATATATATATATATATATATATATATATATATATATATATATATATATATATATATATGAGAAAAAAATAAATAAAAAAAAAAAAAGACCAAAAAATCTAATCATTTCTCTAAGCTTATCCTTATGCCAATAATAAGCAAAGAATGTCAGGATGAAAATGAAGCATAGAATTAGGCTATAATACATGGATAACTTATATGTAACAAGGTTATAGCACTGGGTCAGCCCGCAGATAGTGGGCCAAACATTGTGCAGACAATCGCAACAAGTATCTATTATGTATCATGTCATACATTAAGAGATTGTAGCCAAGAGCTGAGTGCTAAACTAACCACAGAGAGAAACAGCAGTCCCAGACAAGCAGCACGGCGATCTAATGAAAATAGGAGGCTGTCGATTATGCTTGGACTAATGCTTTTATAGCGAGCGAGGAGACGCCAGCTTGTGCGCAGTGTATTTTATTGCGCACGCTGTATAATGTGTGATGAATGGAAACAGGAAAAGTGAGGGGCGAAGACAATGGCGGAAGCCGCGGAATGGGTAGAGTTTAACGTTGATGGAAGGCTATGCGCCTAGCATCTGAGTGGGTATGGAGGGCGGACGCAGCAGACTAAGCCATGCTGTGCATCCCACCGTACTACACCACCATCCACATTGCTCGGAAAGGGGAGCGTGGCTACGTCGCCAAGCGCACAGGCACGCCCCCATCCCTAATACCATTTGCAGCGAAGTCTCACCCCACATCACAGCGGGGAGAAAAGACATAATGCTGTCAAGCAGAAAAGAGGGAATGGCCCTTCCAATTAGCAGCAAAATAGACAAAAAACAAACAGCAGAGAACGGCTCCACCACATATGTAAAGAGGGCAAACGCAATGATATATATAGCGCATGCCATCCATACACAAGGACGTATGTACGGTGACCGCAATAGCTTCAGTGTGATCATCCAAAACAAATATAGATGGACATACAGTGCCAGTCCTATAGGAATGGATGGCATGCGCTATATACATCATTGGCGTTTGCCCTCTTTACATATGTGGTGGAGCCATTCTCTGCTGTTTGTTTTTTGTGTTTTATTTCCTGTCTTTATTTTGCTGCTAATTGGAAGGGCCATTCCCTCCTTTCTGCTTGACAGCGTTATGTCTTTTCTCCCCGCTGTGATGTGGGGTGAGACTTTGCTGCCAGTGTATTAGGGATGGGGGCATGCCTGTGCGCTTGGCGACATAGCCACTCCACCCTTCCTGAGCAATGGTGGACGGTGGTGTAGTATATGAAGGGGGATGCACAGCGTGACTTAGTCTGCTGGGTCCGCCCTCCATACTCCCTCACAGATGCTAGGCGCATAGCCTACCATCAATGGTAAACTCTACCCATTCCGCAGCTTCCGCCATTGTCTCCGCCCCTCGCTTTTCCTGTTACCATTCATCACACATACAGCGTGCGCAGTGTATTTTATACATAAGGGATACTTGTTGCGATTGTCTGCACAATGTTTGGCCCACTATCTGTGGGCTGACCCAGTGCTACAACATTGTTACATAGAAGTTATCCGTGTATTATAGCCTAATTCTATGTTTCATTTTCATCCTGACATTCTTTGCTTATTATTGGCATAAGGATAAGCTTATAGAAATTTGATTTTTGGTCTTTTTTTTTCTTTTTTCTAATTGATATACATTGATACATTTTTGACCTTTATACTACAACCTTGGTTACTACTATGATAATATACGCCCACCAATAATAATTTGGGGTCTTGATAATAAGCACACACTTACTATGAACATTAATGTTTGGTAAAATGATGAAAGGACTGCACAATTTTCCTGAAACGCGTCGGGCTGAATATCTACAAATGCATTGATTCATAATTGTAACTTGTTTTTATCCATACCATACGTTTGGTGATGTTTGCACCGCAATAATTTTATATTAAATAAAATATAATTTATATACTTTTTGTTTATATTCTTTTCCCTGTTGCCTAAAAAGTCCCTTATACTTGCCTTTGGGGGGTATTTAGCGCTCTACACCTACTTTGGGATTGGCAACCTACAACCCCCATTGGTGGAACTATACTCCCTTGTTATGGGGGATTCACACTCCTGGGCCTGGAGCACCCCGCCAGGAAATATGGCTGAAAAAAAACAAAACACTGGATCCCGGAGTCCAGCTCTTGGAAAAGAGAAGAGTTACAGGCAGAACCTCGTTTCTTCCAACACGAGGCCCGGGTACCATTGAATTCGGCCTGCAAAAGACACTTTGAATGGATCCGGTTGCATGGCTTGCCCCAGCAAAGATTTCTCCAGCGGAGCTCAGCACAGCATGTCTTTACTCGTGACCAACACTTAAGACACTGGCAAAAAAACTGAGGTACTCCCAGTAAGGGGAGGGGTTATATAGGGAGCTAAACTTCCTGTCTAGGGTGTGCCAGTGTCCATCACCTAAAGGTGTCTATATAACCCATACAGTAAATACTGTGGCTCTGTTTCCCGTGATGTATAAAGGAATGAGGACTTGATTTTTCATGTTCGTGTCCCATAGACTTTAATTGAGTTTGCATGTTCTCTAGAACTTTTTGCCTGTTCGAGATGTTCTGGTGCGAACCGAACCAGGGGGTGTTCGGCTCATCCCTACTACAGACTGTCAATATAAAACAAAAGGGAGAGAAAAATCCAACATTTCTGACCTCTGTTACAGAAGTTTTGATAGAAGAAAACAATCTGGAAAAAAAAAAAAAGGAGAAAAATTACTAGAAAAATAGTAAAAAGACATCCACCCTCCTAGGACACTAGAAAAAAAAAGCAGAGACACGATGGGAGTGGAAAGGATTGGATCTGCCTGCCCAATGGCTTTTTTGTTTCCCAGTGTACAATTCCTGAAGACAGCAGAATAGTATATATTTGTCTCGTCTCTGAATAACTGACCCCTTAGTGAACAAGAAACAACGTGTTTTTTTTCCTGAAAGATGATCTTTAAGCGCTGGTTCACATTGGTACGATTTGATATGAAATTTGACATGTCAAATCGGCGGCAATTGCCAGCAATGGCACCATCCTAATCTGTGCGACGCTGCATTTCAAAAAGTAATTTCTGTACTACCTTTTGTGCTTTTGGGCTGAGATTTACATTGATATCTGTACGGAAACCTGCACAGATGTCTGAAATCTAGCTGCATCCATCTCGAGTAACAGATGATTCATATAGCATTTACTTCATGGAATCCATCTGCTATAAGCTTAGGCATGCAGGAAGGAGGTGTGCTTAGCTGAAAAAGACCCTTCTCCAGATGAAAGAGAAATAAATGCCCATGAAGGCCCTTGGGGCGTGAGACATCATTCTGGCCTAGGCCATCAACCAGGAAGCAACTCGAGAAATGTAGGGGGAAAAAAAAGTTAAAACAAGTATATATAATATAGCTTACTATCTATTTACTAATGCCAGCAGCATAAGGATTACAAATAGTTAATGTTGTTAGAGAGTTTAGTTCTGCTTTAAAATCAGCAAAGTTCAGTAGGGCAGACAGGCAAGTATCCATGCTTTTCTCTGTAGGTAAGGGTTCTTTGCATTCCTTTTTTAAATAGCGACCAATTCACTTTAATGCAGTTTATACACATTCTGCCTTTATACAAGAACTATCACGCCCTCAGTTAAACAACTTTTTTGTTTAGTTAAGCACTAGCCTGTTTGTGTGCACACGTGGGGCATCTTTTGAAGAAAAGGTGCTTCCCACAAGACTACAACAGAAAACCATTATGAGAAAACATCTGCAGTGATACCTCAAACTTAATTCGTTCCACGACTCTGGTCACGAACCAGGGTAAATTTTCCCATAGGGTTCAATGTAAATCAGGTTAATCCGTTCTGAACTTCGTTTCATATTTTTGTGGTTCAAAAACCAAAAACAAAGTACAGTATGAAGAGAGAACACTAACCTTGCGTTTAACGACTTCTGGCATGGAGGAACATTCTTGTCACCTGCATTACCGCTCTGCACATTCTTGTCACCTGCATTACCGCTCTGCGCTGTCTTTTCAACATGCTTGTTCTGAAAAGTCTTGTTACCTTCATTACTGCTCCTCCGCACTCTCTTCTTACCACCATGCTTGCTCTGAATTTTCTTTGGAGCCATTCTGGATGTCCGGTACAATACAGTATGCGATAAAAAGCACGCCAAAAAGCTTCTCAATACTGGAAGTGTCTTCACAGTACACTTTGTGTCTCTGTGACCGCAATCTCACCTACAGGACGTCGCGACCATAGCTCGTGTTCGTGGACCGAAGCAGAGTTCACATACCGAAGCAAATTTTTGTGAACTCTTCTGTTCGCGAACCGAGTTGTTCATGAACAGAATCGTTTATGAGCCGAGATATCACTGTGTATACACAGACAAATATGATCATTTAAAGAATGTGATATGCACATGTAGACAGGATGAGATCCAGGAGGTGCTGTCCGATCCTAGAATTATATTAAAAGTGTTACTAAACTCACAGCAGTAAAATCAGTCTGTATATGCAGTAAAGAATGCTTGCTATACTCACTGTGAAACCTAAGGGGTTAATCCTCTGCATTGTGTAAAAAGGCTGTTTGATCCTGTATTCTCCGATCCTCCCCTACTTCCACAGTGCCCAATACATCTCCTGATCTAACAGAGCCTTGTGGGCAAGCTGCACATGCTCAGTTTGGTGTGTAATGCTAGAGAGGTTTTTTTTGGAGGGTGCATGCAGTTAGCACAGGGCCAATCAGCACTGTCAAGACAGAGGGTCAGGGGTCATGCAGCCTCATAGGTCAGACAGAAGAGAATGAAAACTCCTCCTACAAGCTTTAACCAGACATTGACAGAAGTCATAAGATTGCTATATACTGCTGATGAGAAAAGGTATTTAGTAGTTTATATTTACAAAAATAATTGCATTTCCATGTTCTGTGTACTGTGGGAGACCAGATATAGTGAATGCAGGCTCCTGGGTTTAGTAACACTTTAAGACTAGCTTCTGTCTGCGTTCTTATACAATCTGTTAATGACTCAAAGTATTAAAGCTAGAGCATGATAGCCAGGCAACAAGCATTTCCAGAATAAGCATTTCCCTCTGGAAAGATTTAATTTAAAGTATCCTTACCAAAAGACAAAACATGAGGGCTGTCATAGCTGATGTCCTTGTGAAAATGAGCACCACCCTGGAAAAAAATATGCATCTCAGAAAAGCCAGACTAAAGTCAGAACTCCAATCAATTATTCCCATGTTTCACCCTCTATGCCAGGGATATGCAATTAGCAGACCTCCAGCTGTTCCAAAACTACAAGTCCCATCATGCCTCTGCTTCGGTGTCATGCTTGTGGCTGTCAGTCTTGCTATGCCTCCTGGGACTTGTAGCTCTGCAACAACTGGAGGTCCGCTAATTGCATATCCCTGCTCTACGCGAACCCATGTGCTAGCGATGTTACCCACCCACTCCTAGCTTATTATTGTATGCAGGGGCTGGCAACCCGTCGATCGCGGGCTACCTGTCGACTGCAGGTAGGGCCCTTTACTTCTAGCTGGTGTTTTTTTCTCCGCCGCGCCTTCGGTCCTTCCTTCTCCCTCCCCCCTCTTTTGCCGCTGTCATCAGTGAACAGCGGAGAGCAAGAGGAAGCACAGCTCAGAACGGAGGGCGGGGGAGGAGCTGGTCAAATCAACCGCTGGTGATTGCTAGGTCCTAAGCAACCAATCACCAGCTTGTTAAAATTTTGAGGCTCCCACTCCCGCCCCCTGTCCACAACTGTGCTGCCTCTCAGTTTCCTGTGTGCACAGGTAGGATGTAATGGATGTGTGTGGTGTGTGTGTGTGTATATGGCAATGGACACTGCTATGGGCAGGGCTACCCCCATAGCAGTGTCCTTTGCCACCCTTCACATCACCCCCCCCCCCCCAAACCCTGCATTCTGTGCGTCATGCACTCCCGAACCCTGCATTCTGTGCGTCACGCACTCCCGAACCCTGCATTCTGTGCGTCACGCACTCCCGAACCCTGCATTCTGTGCGTCAAGCACTCCCGAACCCTGCATTCTGTGCGTCAAGCACTCCCGAACCCTGCATTCTGTGCGTCAAGCACTCCCGAACCCTGCATTCTCAGCGCAACACTCCCGAACCCTGCATTCTCAGCGCAACACTCCCGAACCCTGCATTCTCAGCGCAACACTCCCGAACCCTGCATTCTCAGCGCAACACCCCCGAACCCTGCATTCTCAGCGCAACACTCCCGAACCCTGCATTCTCAGCGCAACACTCCCGAACCCTGCATTCTCAGCGCAACACTCCCGAACCCTGCATTCTCAGCGCAACACTCCCGAACCCTGCATTCTCAGCGCAACACTCCCGAACCCTGCATTCTCAGCGCAACACTCCCGAACCCTGCATTCTCAGCGCAACACTCCCGAACCCTGCATTCTCAGCGCAACACTCCCGAACCCTGCATTCTCAGCGCAACACTCCCGAACCCTGCATTCTCAGCGCAACACTCCTGAACCCTGCACTCTTGTAATACTTGTGTCCACTGCGTTTTCGATCTACATTCGGGGTTAGCAATGCATTATCACCCCCAGTAGAGCACAAAGGAAGTGCGTTTTGAACATGATGCATGAAACACAAATGAAACATGCCTTTCTGGCATCGGGTTCTGCTGTGAACCGGCCCTAACAGGACACTGTTCCCAGTGATCTTCAACGTCATCAGTGTTGTTCAACTAGATCTCCATCTCTCTAAGGTTGCCTACCCCTGTTGTATACTAATCCTTTCTATCTTGTTTCTTTACCTGTCACGGAGTTGAGTTAATACACCAATGATGTACAGGAGGGAAAAACAAACAAACAATCAAGTTTTGATCTATTGATGTGATTTTATTTTTATCAAACCATGGTACATGACATTTTGATTGCGTCATATCGTACATACAGTATAATGTGCATTGTAATATACTGTACAATCTTGGTTTCATAACAAACAATACTAAAGCAAAATTTAACCTATGTTAAAAGATTAAGCTGATGTAACAATGGAGAAACATCACTGCTCTAGTACATTATCTGCCATTGTTAAAGTTGACTATTCATTAGTAAATAAGTACTGCATAAATTACTTAACAGCATGAATACTAGGGGACCCATTTATAAAGGATTTGCTGTATGATTCACAGAGTGAAGGCTTGCCGGACATACGTTAGTCTGTATTTTACATCATTCAGCTATCCAAGAGAATTCACCCTATCCTTCACCAAGAGCATCCACCTATCAGCATACAGCCTAATAGACATTCCAGTTACAAACAAAATCCGCCCATCACATTTAAAGTCAAAGCAAGATTTAGCGATCAGCACCATCATATAACAGAACATCCATTTTCATTACATATCTTATTTTAGACCCAGTGATGTCATCAGCAGGCAGATCATCACTGGTGTGAGGGACGGGCCAGCCAGGAAATTAAGTAGGTTCTGTCTGATTCCCTGCAGCCTGTAAAGCACATTATGAGAAGCTCACAGTAAACAATTTCAGCACAGGAGAGAAACCTGTACGACTGTACAGGACTTTAGGTAAGGCGGGATTTTAGCTTCAAAATCAAACAAGATTCATCATCAGCATACTAGAAAGCGTTCAATTAACAAGATTCACCCGTCAATTGCCACATTACACATAGGGGTTGATTTACTAAAACTGAACAGTGCAAAATCTGGTGCAGCTGTGCATGGTAGCCAATCAGCTTCTAAATTTAGCTTAAGCTTTAAAAAAAAAAAAAACCTGGAAGCGGATTGGTTTCTGTGCAGATAAACAAAAAATATATCTCTGCGCTGGTCTGATATTTAACTGCTGCAACCCAAATCCTGGACAGGAATAAAAAAACCTCAGGAAAAAACAAATGCTGTTCCTTTAAACATGATATAAACACGTGCAACTGTATACTGAGGTAACAATTGGGATAAGTGAATCAATCTGATTGAATAATTCCCCTGACATTAATAAATTGTGTGCATGAATTTGCCCTGATCACAAATAAAATTGTCCAAACAAACCTTAAGGTTTCTTTCACACAGACGATCCGTTCAGGTCCGCCTGTCAAGTTTTTTAGATGGACCTTAAGGGACGCTCCATAGACCTCTATGGTGGGACGGATGTCAGCGGTGACATGTCCGCTGACATCCAACCCGCTCCGATCCAAAAAAGTGTGACGGAGGAAAAACCTACTTTTCCATCCGTCTGCGGATCGGATGATGACGGCCTCTACGGTCCGTCTCCATCCGATCCCCCATAGGGGAGAGCGGCGCTCTGACAGGTCCGTCCCTGCACAGAGTGCAGAGACGGACCTGTCATCTGCCTGCTCAGCGGGGATCGACAGAGCGATCCCCCACTGAGCAGAGCAGGCTCCGTACACGGACACGTCTGTGTGAAAGAGCCCTAAATCATAAAGGCTATAAACAGGTGCACAAATAATAACAATCAATGTGCCAAGCGAAAGTCCATAAATCAAGTCTACACACCTAAAATGGATGTAAACCCTCACATATACCCAGTGAAGTGAACAGCTGCAGATGATACACAGAGATTAAACAAATCTCCTTACATATGTTTTACATGTATATCTGCTATCTTCACCTTTATATACTGTTTATAAAGTGCACATCCTGTTATATTTTTTACTTCCTCATTCATCTATAGGAGTGGATTATTGCTATTAACTGTGAGACAACTGGTTGGAGGAAAGGCACACACCCCCTCCCCACACATGCAGAGCGTGCCTGTGAATAGTTTAGCAGTCTGCTAATCTATTTATAGCAACCTCCCCCCACACACACTTCTATCTAGTCTCAGAGAGCTTGTCAAAAGTTATCAGGCTGATAACAGAAGAACAGAGCAGGACAGATAGGGGACTTAGTGCTTTGAAGAGAGAGAAGAAAAAAACAAAAAAAAAAACACACAAACACTACAGAAATGTGCCCAGCTCAAATGTCATGAATCAAGTTTACGTCCACTTTAATAAAAGATGCATATAGCAATAAAAAGTATGTAAAATGTTGAATGTTGCGCTCCGTGTGCACCAATGCTCAAAGAAAGGTGCTCCATCCACAAGTAGAAGGTTGGCCTCTTTCCACACACAATGGATCCCTGATACAGAGATCAAGGTAGCTTGTGAAGGAAAAAAATCAAAAGGTGGTGAAATGGCGTGTCTCCTTATGTTCGCAGGGATAAGGGCCCATATATCCAGAGATCATATATAGAAAAAGGGAGAAACCTCATAGTGCGAATCAGCCAAACATTTTATTAAAAAGGATAAAGGTTACACTTACATTGAGGTTTTCGAGCACGAGCATGTCACTAGCGGCGGTATCACACTTCCAGCTAGTTCAGATGACGTTACACGTGCACTCCGGTCAGGCGCGTTTCCACATAACTGTCATCTCCATTCCCAGTAGCTGCACTTTCCAGTTTTAGTAAATCAAACCCAGAGTGTACATGCTCATTTCGAATGATAGCCAAATGTTTAAAATACAGACAGGTCAAGGTCAAGCAAACAAACATTCTCTGTGTGAATCACACACAATCATTACTAAATAGACCTCGAGATCATACTTAACCACTTTAAGACCAGCCTCGTTTTGGATTTTAGGCGTTTACATGTTTAAAACAGTTTTTTTTGCTAGAAAAAAAACTTAATACCCCCAAACATTATACATTATATATTTGCTAGAAAAAAAACTTAATACCCCCAAACATTATATATTGTTTTTTTTCTAACACCCTAGAGAATAAAATGGCGGTCGTTGCAATACTTTTTTTCACACCGTATTTGCGCAGCGGTCTTGCAAGCGCACTTTTTTTGGAAAAAATTCACTTTTTTGAATAAAAAAATAAGTTATAACAGTAAAGTTAGTCCAATTTTTTTATATATTGTGAAAGATAATGTTACGCCGAGTAAATTGATACCTAACATGTCACGCTTCAAAATTGCGCCCGCTCGTGGAATGGCATCAAACTTTTACCCTCAAAAATCTTCATAGGCGACGTTTAAAAAAAATTCTACAGCTTGCATATTTTGCGTTACAGAGGAAGTCTACAGCTATAATTATTGCTCTCGCTCTACCGATCGCGGCGATACCTCACATGTGTGGTTTGACCACCGTTTTCATATGCGGGCGCTACTCACGTATGCGTTCGCTTCTGCGCACGAGCTCGTCGGGACGGCGCACTTTAAAAAATTCTCATTTATTTTTCTTGATTTTATTTATTTTTACAGTTTTTTAAAAAAAAAATTAATTGGCTCACTTTTATTCCTATTACAAGGAATGTAAACATTCCTTGTAATAGAAAAAAGCATGACAGGTCCTCTTAAATATGAGATCTGGGGTCAAAAAGTCCTCAGATCTCATATTTGGACTTGAATGGAAAAAAAAAAAAAAAAAATGTCATTTAAAAAAATGACATTTGAAAATTCCTCTTTAAGAGGTATGGGCGGAAGTGACGTTTTTGACGTCGCTTCCGCCCTCCTATGGTATAGAGATGAGTGGCGGCCATCTTACCATCACTCATCTCTATGCCGAGCAGGAGAAAGGACCCGATCGCCTCCGCCGCTGCCGACGGTTCCGGTAAGCGGCGGAAGGCGCGGGAGAGCGGCGGGAGGGGGGGGGCACCTCTCCCGCCGCCGAATACGGTGATCTCGCGGCAAAGCCGCCGCGATGACCACCATTATCGGAATGCCGACCGGCGCCTGAAGAGATGGATATCTCGGTTGTGGCAGCAGCTGCTGCCGTTACCGAGATATCCCTCTTCAAAATCAGGACGTACATCGTCGTGCGCCGGTCGGAAAGTGGTTAAAAGGTTTTATTCATGCATATGCTCAGAATCAACCAGCTTGTGAAATTAAAGCCCAACTCCAGAAGAGAAAAAAAAGAAAATAAATTCAAACTTTGTATTTTCTGAACGAGTACAAGTCTTTCTTTGATTGACTGAGGTGGAGAGGCAGGTGGATTACTTACAATCTCCACCTCAGCCAGAGAAAGCCTTGTACTCATTGATAAAAAAAAAAAAAAAAAACAAGGCTTTCTATGAATGGCTGAGCAGGGATCAGCCCAACTATAGCTGATGCTATATAGGTTAATACAGCACTCACAGCAGACACATCTGTTAAGTAAAAAGTTTGTTTGGAGCTATTGGTCCAACTTATTTTAAACTGACAGACAGCTGGAGTTTGGCTTTAACCACTTGCCGTTTTGACAATGGCAGAATGGCTCCCCTGCATGAATTGCTGTAGCTGTACGGCAGCCGCTTTAAGGGGTACTAAGAAGCCAATGCACGTGCCCAGTGTCCGCGATGTCCGCCGTGCACCTGCGATCGCTCCTGACAGAGCCAGAATGAGGATCTGTGTGTGTAAACAAATCCACGTTCTGGCAGGGAGGAGAAGACAGATCGTGTGTTCCTAGTATATAGGAACAACAATTTGTTTCCTCTGCCAGGCAGTCCCATCCCCCCTACAGTGAGAACATGCTGAGGGAACACATTTAACCCCTTGATCGCCCCCTAGAGTTAACCCCTACCCTGCCAGTGACATTTATACAGTAATCAGTGGCTATTTTTAGCTCTGATCGCTGTAAAAATGCCAGTGGTCTAAAAAAAGGGTCAAAAGGGTCCGATTTGTCCACCGCAATCCCGATTATATATATATATATATATATATACACATACATACACACACAAACACACACACACCATAAATCTATCCCCTATTTTGTAGACATTATAACTTTTGCGCAGACCAATCAATATACACCTATTGCGATTTACCAAAAATATGTAGAACTATATAATATATATATATATATATATATATATATATATATATATATATATATATATATATATATATATCAGCCTAAACTGAGGAAGAAATTTGTTTTCGTTTTTTTTAAATTTGGGATTTATTATAGCAAAAAGTAGTAAAAAAAAAAGTTTTTTTTTTTCCCTTTTCAAAATTTTTTGTTTATAGCGCAAAAAAAAAAAAAAAAAAAAAAAAAAAAAAAAAAAAAAACGCAGAGGTGATTAAATACCACCAAAAGAAAGCTTTATTTGTGGGGCAAAAGGGGCGTGAATTTTGTTTGGATACAGCGTCACACGACCACGCAATTGTCAGTTAAAGTGACGCAGTGCCATATCGCAAAAAATGGCCTGGTCAGGAAGGGGGAAAATCCTTCCGGGGCTGAAGTTGTTAAGCTGGCCATACACTAAGATTTCTCTCAATAAGCCCCACTAAGCAGCATGGATGGAGGAATCTCACCTGCTGGCTACTGCTTTTTGACAGCTGAAACCTGCAGCTTTTTGAAAACTTGAACAATGGCTGCATCTGAATGGATCCAGCTGCTTTTCAGCTGACAATTTTTTGCCCAGGTCCATCCATTTTTACATTGAAGGATGTTGAGTGGGAGGAAGTCAACAGGGTCACCCATGGCTCATATTTTGACTGATTTGTTAGGTACTAGATAACATTTGTTCCATGTATGGCCAACCTTAGAGCCTGGTTACACTAGCAACTTTGCAACAGATGTATAGCAGCTAAATATCTCTCTGCTTACTTTATTTGGCATTAGCTGATGCAGGCACTTTGCACATGGACACAGTTTAATTATAAAAACTATATAAATCGCAGCATTTTCCAGCATGTTGCAGGCAAATGTCATACAGATCCCTCAAAAGTGATTGAAAAATTGTACATATCAACCATTAATTTGTAGATATACATTTATTGTGGATAATATAATGCAAGCTACCAATTTAAGGCAGATGTTTTTCACAGATGAGCATGAGTGTCTTGTTTTTTTCGTCCTGGTCCAGCAACTGGATGGTCTCTTTCTTCCCATATAGAAATTCCATCACATGAACACATTTTCTTTGTATTCTCAAAAAGACCAGCAGATCGGGCAATAATTCCACAGGCCAAGCTATTAAAAATGAAACTTTAGTTAGCAAGAGTGAACATAATTTTTGCTTAACTAGTTTACAAAAAATATCGTTATAGGTGTAATTAGGGTTATGGACAGAGATTAAAGAAAAAAAAAAAAAAAAAAAGTGACTTAGGTCAATTTAGGTTTCTAAATTAACCATCTGACCATCAGGGAAATCTGTTTTCATTCAAAACTGCCCCACTAGACAAGCCTCTGTTAGGTAATTCAAAAGTCAAGTTTACCCACAATTGAGATTCCATGTACAAAAAAAAAAAAAAAAAAAAAAAAAAAAAACTCTATCCATCTCCGATCCATTTTTACATGGCATAACATATGTCTGAACAGTTGAAGTCAAATGAAGCACAGATTGGACCACCAAAAGATTTGGCAGTGATTCTTCAAACTATAAATTATTCTTGCAAGACTGTACCTAGAAATATTGGAAAAAATGTTAGTCTAGGAAGGTTGAATTCCTTGTAAATTGTGATACATGTTTAGAATGTTATGATATAAGGAGCCTAGCATAATGCCATCTTGAGTCTGACAATACTCAAACCACTGCAATTTAGGAAGTTCACAGAGGTATAAATTGTTTCATGTTGGAGTATATTGATTGAAGCCTACATATTGTAATAAGGTTTCATGGAATACCAAATCATAAATGGAACCAAAATCTCACTTTTTAAACCTAAGCAGACAGGTTCTTTATTGCAGAAAACATGCAATTTCTTTTCTGCAATAAAAGAAACCTATCTTCTTGTTGTCTTCTTTGGAAGGTACACTGAGCTACTAAAGTGATTAAGTAGTAAATATGGTCTGTACTTTGCTGAATCATCCAGTCCTCTAAATACGTTGTCCCCATGTGGACAGGTTTCAAATGCATATGTCCACGTCGCTTCAAAATGTGGCATTGGACACGCTTTAACTACTTAGGACCGCCTCATGCCGATATACGTCGGCAGAACGGCATGGCTGGGCACAGGCATGTACCTGTACGTGCCTCTTTAAGTGCCCAGCCGCGGGTCGCGAGGTCCTGAGCTCCGTGTCCGTGGGACCAGCGGACCCGATCGCCACTGGTGTCCCCGTGATCGAGTCACAGAGCTGAAAAACGAGGAGGTCTGTGTAAAAAAAACTCTCCGTGCTTCCTACTGAGCCTGTCACTGATCGTCTGTTCCCTGTCACAGGGAAAGACGATCAGTGACGTCAGACGCCAAGCCACGCCCCCTACAGGTTAAAAAAAAAAACACACACTTAATCCCTCCCCGCCTCCTAGTGGTTAACTCCTTCACTGCCAGTATAATTTACACAGGAATCAATGCATTTAAAATAGCACTGATTGCTGTATAAATCAAAATTGGCCCTAAAAATGTGTCTATGTGTCCGCCATAATGTAGCAGTCACAATAAAATTTGCTGATCGCCGCCATTACTAGTAAAAAAAAAAATTTATTTTTTTTTATATATATATATATATATATATATATATATATATATATATATATATATATATATATATATATATATATATATATATATATATATAATAATAATAATAATAATAATAAATATAAATGCTATAAAACTATCCCCTATTTTGTAAACGCTATAACTTTTGTGCAAACCAATCAATAAGCGCTAATTGCGATTTTTTACCAAAAATATGTAGAATACTTATCGGCCTAAACTGAGGGAAAAAAAAATAATTTTTTTTTTTTTTAATATATATTTTTTTGGGGATATTATAGCAAAAAGTAAAAAATATAGAATTTTTTTGGTTTATAGTGCAAAAGCAAATAGCTCTATTTTGGTTTATAGTGCAAAAATAAAAACCGCAGAGGTGATCAAATACCACCAAAACAAAGCTCCATTTGTGGGAAATAAAGGACACCAATTTTGTTTGGGAGCCACGTCGCACGACCGCGCAATTGTCACTTAAAGCGACGCAGTGCTGAATCACAAAAAAGGGCCTGGTCCTTTGGCTGCAAATTGGTCCGGGGCTTAAGTGGTTAAAGCACTCTGAATACCAATCAAAGCATCTGTGACACACAAAAAAATAAAAAAGGGTAAGCTGACAGTCCTGTTCACACGTTGCATTTGCTTTGCTTTAAAAATTATACCCCATGTCGCTTTCTTCATTCTTCAAAGGGTCTCCAAAGCCTCCATAGAAATCAATGACAACATTCGCTAACGACACCTGCAGCTTTTGTTCACAGTTAGCTTTGGAGGTATTGCAGGTATGAGATATGCCAGGATGCACTGAAAAACCAACAAGGAAACTGGAAAGACGTCATCAGCAGTCACTAATAGTTCATGTGTATATATTCTGGAAGTGTCTGGTGCAGACGTCACATCTGGTGTGCAGCGTGGAGCTTTAGGAAGGTGTGCAGGGTCTGTCCTGGGAATGCTTTATCAGAAGGTAAGCGGGAGCAGGAGAAAGAAGACTGAGCGACAGAGGATCAGCAGAGCTGGGGGGGGGGGGGGGACCGGAGCAGGAGAAAAATAGGATTTTTATAACAGCGTACATCACGCGACACAGAGCCATAGTAGTTACTATGGGTTATAGGCCACCTTCAGGTGATGGACACTGGCACACCCTAAGACAGGAAGTCCACTCCCCTTATAACCCCTCCCACTACTGGTAGTACCTCAGTTTTTGTAGCAAAGCAATACATGTGTATACCAGAAAGAAGGGAGGGACCTGTGTCCCGTGATGTACTTCAAAGAAAAGGATTTTACAGGTAAGCCGTTATAAAAATCCTATTTTCTTATCGTACATCACGGGACACAGAGCCATAGCAGTTACTATATGGGATGTCCCATAACAATGCCAACTGAAGGGAGGGAGGCACACTAAAAGTAGGACACTAAGAGACCAGAGGACTTATACTGCCACCTGCAGTACACTGCGCCCAATAATCCTCATGACCTTTTACATCTACTTGATAGAATCTGGCAAATGTATGGACTGAAGACCAAGTTGCAGCCTTGCAGATTTGAGCCATGGAGGCTTGGTGATGCACTGCCCAGGAAGTACCAAGAGCCCTGGTGGAGTGCGCTTTAATATGAAAAGGTGGAACTTTTCCTTTTAAACCATAAGCTTGAACAATTACTTGACGAATCCATTTAGAAATAGTAGATTTTGATGCCGCCTGTCCTCTTAGGACCTTCAGGCAACAAACAAAACATACTTTTTTCGAATCTGAGCAGTCGCCTTTAAGTAGACCTTGACTGCTCTCACCACATCAAGAGAATGTAATGACTTTGCTTCCGCAGAATAGGGTTCTGGGAAAAATGAAGGTAGAACAATATCCTGGTTTAAATGAAAACCTGATATTACCTTCGGTAGAAAATTAGGATGAGGACGCAATACAACCTTATCCTTGTGCATAATTACATATGGCTCTTTACAAGAAAGAGCAGCCAACTCTGATACCCTTCTTGCAGAAGATATGGCTACCAGAAAAATGTGTTTCCTTGTCAAAATGGACCAAGGGAATATGTCGAATCGGCTCAAAAGGCTGTTTCTGTAATATCGACAGGACTAAATTTAAGTCCCAAGGGTTCAGAGGAGACTTAACCGGAGGAGTAAGTCGAGTTACCACCTGAATAAAGCTACGAACCAAAGAGTGCGAAGCAAGTGGTCGCTGAAATAATACCAATAAAGCTGAAACCTGGCCCTTAATGAGTACTCAAGGCCAGCTTCATTTCTAAAGGCCCATACACACGATCAGACTTTTTGACAACCAACATGCAAATTAGCTGTTTTGGACCAACATCCGACCGTGTGTACGCTCCATCGGACAAACTTTTTCCAGGTTTCATCGGACTTTTGTTGGCTGTGCGAACGGACCAACTTTCTGCCAACAAAAGTCCGATGGACCAAAGTCCGACCGCGTGTACACAAAACCAACAGACTTTTGTACAAACCAATGCAGAACCAATGCAAAAGATCAGACAACAATACAGAAGTTGACCAAAGGTGGCGGTAAAGAGCAGAAAAACCAAGTGATTTGGTGAAAGTTGGCTGAAAAAGTCCTGCTGTGTGTATGCAATACCAACTTGGGGCCAACGCCCTTTGGACAAAAATCCACGGGGAAAGTTGGTCCACGGTCCGATCGTGTGTATGTGGCTTAATCCTATCTGTAGAAAGTCAAGGATTCTACCCATGACATACTTCCTGAGGTGCCAACCCCTAGATTGACACCAGGAGACATATGCCTTCCAGACTCTATAATAAATGATTCTGGAGGCCAGCTTCCTTGCATTAACCAGAGTAGACACCACTGAACCTGACAGCCCACGCTTCTTCAGAATGTAGGTTTTTAATAGCCAAACCGTTAAATTTAGCGTTTGTAAGGTAGGATGGAATATGAAAGAAAGAAGAAGGTCTGGCCGTGGCAGTAGTGTCCATGGGGCCCCTACCGCCATCTTTATGATTTCTGCATGCCAAAATCTCCTGGGCCACAAGAATTAACGCCTTCCCTTCCTGCTTCTGTGAAGAAGTCGTGGAAGCAGCAGAACAGGAGGGAACGCATAAATCAGTGAAAAACGATTCCACTGGAACACCAAGGCATGCTAGCGGATCCTTTGTCCTTGACACAAAATTGTCGATCTTTTTGTTGAACCTGGACGCAAACGGATCCATGTCCAGAATTCCCAATTTTTTACATATTGCCAGAAAAATGTTGGGGTGAAGAGACCATTCTTCCGGGAGCAACTGCTGGCGACTCAAGTAGTCCGCCTGCCAATTCTCTATTCCTGGAATGAAGACTGCCGATAGGCAAGGCACATATGTTTTCTGCCCAAGTTAGGATATGACTCACCTCCCTCTGGGCCGCACGACTTCTTGTGCCACCTTGGTGATTGATATAGGCCACTGCTGTGGCCTTGTCGGATTGGATCCTGACAGGACAATTCTGTAATCGGAGCGTCCAGGCCTTCAGGGCCAGGCGTGCTGCCCGAATCTCTAGAATATCGATGGGCAAGGTCATTTCTGATTTGGACCATTTCTCTTGGACAGACGCTTCTTCCAGGACTGCTCCCCAGCCCAGAAGGCTGGCATCTGTTACCACCTTCCAGGTAACTGGTAGGAAGGACTTTCCTTTCTGCATATTCTTGGCTCACCAACTGAGGCTTTGGCGCATCTTTGGGGATAAACGCATTGGGAAGTCTAGAGCTTGCATCTTCCTGTTTCAAGTCGATAGGACACCGTTTTGCAGTAGCCTCAAATGAAATTGAGCATAAGGAACGGTCTCGAATGAAGCCATCATCTTTACCAACAATCTCATGCAAAGTCGAATGGGATTCTTTTTTTGCTTTGACCACCTGAATCAGTTCCCTTATGGAACTGATCTTTGCCTTGGGCAAAAACACCCTTTTCTGAGCTGTATCTATGATCAGACCCAAGTATTCCAATCTCCTTGATGGTTTTAAGGAAGATTTCTCTAGGTTGCCGACTGTGGTGACCAAACTTTGGTCTAAGCGGGCTACCGGCTGGTCTATCAAGAGCAGATCGTCTAAATAAACTAGAATCGTTATACCTTGAGCCCTTAATCTGGCTAAAGGGGGAGCCAGGACCTTTGTAAACACTTGAGGTGCAGTAGCTAGACCGAAAGGCAGAGCTACAAACTGAAAATGAAGACTTTCCCATCTCGAATCGTAGATATTTTTGGGGAGCGGGAAAAAGAGGTACATGGAGATAAGCATCCTTGATGTCGATTGACGCTAGAAGTTCTCCACCTTGTAGCATGGAGACTAGTGATCAGATCCACTCCATGTGAAAAGAGTGGATATTCAAAAAACGGTTTAGATCTTTGAGATCTAGAATGAGTCTGACACATCCCGTTTGGTTTTGGTACTGTGAAAAGGTTTGAAAAAAAACAAAAAAAAAAACAAACAAACAATCTCTGCTCTTCCATGGGGGACCACTGATATCATCGTTTGAGACAAAAGATGGTCCAATGCTTGAAATACTTTTTTCTGTGGATCTTTGGGAACATTTGATCTGAGAAAACGAGGAGACGGGGACTCTCAGAACTCTAGTTTGTACCCTAGAGTTATTGAGGAAGCCATCCATTTGTCTCGACACTCTTCCTGCCAGACCCTTGAGAACTGCAGAAGTATTCCCCCCACTCGAGCGAGCGGGGGCACCCCTTTATAAGGAGGTTTTAGTGTTTTGTTTTGTAGGTTTCCTTCCCCAGGGCCTCTTTTGTCCCTGAGGTTTACCTCTTGAACTTGACGGTGGAGGCCGTCGTGACTGCCTGGAGGCTGATGCCCCTGGTACTGGAGAAGAAGCTTGTTTAAAAGAAAAACGCTTACTCCTTTTCTTAACTGGCAAAAGGGAACTTTTCCCATTAGAAATACTTTGGATGACTGTGTCGGGTGGAGGATGACGTGAGCACGTTGTCCGTCAAGGTGGGAGGAGCCCAGGTGTGATTGCGGCGGCGGGAGTCGGCGAGGGAGACGCTCTATGGAGGATACTGTGAGCCTCCGACTAGCACAGCGACTGCTCCCGACCCCGCCGCGGACCCCGTACCTCTGAGGAAGCGGCAGTGGATGGAGGGGTGGGACACGCCATCGCCGGGAACGCGCCGCCTCACGCAGCACACCTCCAGCTACAGGAGGGTTCGGACGACCAGATGACCGAGTCCCCGCCGTCCCATCCTCCCTCTTCCCCGTTCCCAGCCCGGATATCATAGGACACCTAAGAGCGGCACGGCGTCCAGCCCTTTTTCCTATATCTCCACGCTACAACGCTAGAGTGACAGACCGTAGGCTGAAGACCAGGTAATATCTATAACACAAATGGAAAGAGATAGGAGAGACAGATGAGCAGAACATGGAGGTAAAAGTTTAATATATACAGGTTGAAGGTACTATCCTCTGGGTCTGGGTTTTACATTAACTGAATAGAGCTTGGACATACAAGAATATGATATATAAATGGACGTAAACTTTTCTCCGATATATGGTTATAAAGAGAGGAGCAAGATAAGATATAATATCTGACATAAATTAATCTACCTATTCCATATATTAATGTGAATGCACTAATGTTACATTTCGGTATGCAGAGATGTCTGCAATATACGGACCTATGCTTGAATAATAGAAGGAGATTGGCCTATTATTGAGGTCTCGCCCTTGGGAGAGAAGGAGGGGAGAAGGACTTTTTGTTTCCTTTGCATATTGCGGTCTCTGCCTTTTGCTCCCCCCCCCCCCCCCCCCTTTGCTTTGGGATGTCACTTTTTAAACACTACTGCTCCCCGCTTTCTCCCGTTTGATCAGACGGGCACCTGCTTTGCGGTGCTGCCGGGACTTGCCCTCCTTGCTCCCTACATCTATCTCACCTGAACCCCTCTCCATATTGGATCTCAAAGCTGTAACACCTACATACCAAAGATTTTTTCGGGAAAGGGAGGACACAAGATAAAACATATACTGATTGTGGCTGGGATAGCCACGTTCTGGTCGGGGATATAATCGGTCCCCTCGACACAGGGGTATAGGGGAGAGAGGTAAGATATGGAAGATAAAAGCAAATTTAACATAAAGCAATAAATATCTGTTCCTCGGAATATTCCTTGAATACCCCTCACGTGTAAGAGTTTGGAACGGCCGACCGAGGCCTGACTAATAGGAGAAAACTGTGTGTTGACTGCTGAGGAGGTGGCCATTCTCTCTCCCGGTTAGCGCCGCTGGATGGTCAACGTGGACGCCCCATTATCCCACTGGCACATCTTCTCCCCACTAAGAAGCCCGGAAGAAACGTATCTGATTGAAGGGGGGACGAGTGCCGTGGTAGAAGACTGGGACTCCTGGGGGATACACAGCTCGTGGACCCGAGGAGACACGGACCCCTACAGTAGGGAGTGCCACAGTGGGGCCTAAAGACCTGGAGACCTCACATGGCCCAAACGGAGACACCTAGCAATCAGGCATCACTGCACTAGAACCCCAGAGTCGGAGCAGGGTAGGACGGGACAGGGCAATTGACCCGACGTACTGATCCTTGACACTAAATTAACATCATCTAGAAATAGAAGAGGAACATAGGAAGATAACCTAGACATATATATCAGTCTTCCGGAGATAGAAAAGCTGGGGAAGCGAATAAGGAAAAGGGCAGAGGCCACCATGAGTAAATCAACCAGCAAAACAACAAAGGGCGGCCCACCAAAACCCCCAAGGAGAAGACCCTAGATAGCTCAATTAAACATTATATGACACAGGGCGTAAGCCCGAGGACCTCGGAAGGGACAAGCCAACAGCAACTCAAAAATATAAAAAAGAGGGGCCTAGATAAAAAACCAGAGGAGACCCCAGAAGTGCCCAGGGAGGAGCTAACTTCTGAAAGTGAACGGGAAGTCAGCAGCATGGAAGACCCCAGACCAGAAGACCACCCACCCTCGAAAAGAGAAATGACGGGCATGTTAGAACGACTGGAAAATGCGATAAAAGCAGATATCGGGATGCTCAGGACAGACCTGGGACATCTGTTAAGCAGAGTCGAAGCGGTGGAAGAAAAAAATGAAAAACTGACCCAGGAGGTGGACCAACTCAAAGAACAGATTAAACAAATTCATTTTCACCAGCGGGGCCTGCAATACAAAATAGAAGACCAAGAAAATCGCAACAGAAGACAGAATTTAAGGATCAGAGCAGTACCTGAAACCAGGGGAGAAGATCTGAAAAATATCATCCAAAAAATATTTGGTCCCCTCATCGGAAAAGGAGAAGGGGATTTCCCCAGAATTGATAGAGTCCACAGGATTGGGAAAATCAACGAGACAAATTCAGTCCGACCCAGAGATATAATAGTACGCTTCAACCTGTATGAAGATAAAACGGAGATTTGGACAAAACTAAGGGGCTTGACGCCGTTACAATTTGAAGGCCGGGAGATTCAGGTGTTCATGGACCTCGCCCCGGAGACTTTAACTAGAAGAAGACTTTTGAAACCACTATTAGAGAAGCTGAAAAACAAAAATATCCGATACAATTGGAGATTTCCGGCTTGTTTGGTGGGCTTCGGAGAGGGGGTCACTGCCAGACTGACATTTACAGAGGACCTTGAAGATTTCTGTAAAAAACTAGATATACAAATCCCGGAGCTTCCGGGGTGGTCCGACGGATAAAGGTTGGAGGAAGGGGGGATGAATTCCCTCTGCCCCCCCCCCCCTGCCCCCCCCCGATCTGGTATAGGTCGGCTGGGGGATAGGGGGGGGGGAGACGGGAGATCACATGGGCTGTCCTCGAAAATGCGACTCGAGATGGCCAAGGAAATCGGGGTTATCATCGAGTCGAGGGCCGATACTGGGCCACAAGGGGGGTTGGGGAGGAGGAATGGGGGGAGGGGGAAGGTGGGGGGGGGGGGGGGGGGGGTCCGGGGGGGGGGGGAGGAGGGAAGGGAGGTAAGAGGGGAGGGACGACAGGACTTGACCAAAGAATAGAATATCGACAGATCAGGAAAATGACAGGCAAAGGACCCACAAACTCAATATGACAAAAAACATAAATTTCATGTCATATAATGTCAAGGGGCTAAATACTCCCAAAAAACGCCACAAAATCATGAAAGAGCTTAAACAATACAGCGCAGAAGTTGTTTTCTTGCAGGAGACACATATTGCTTTGGACTCAAATATAAAATTATATTCAAGGGATTTTCCCGAATGGTACTATGGGGACACAATTATAAAAAGAGCCAGAGGAGTAGCTAGAGGATTTTCAAAGAAAATACGGTTTGAACTATTAGACAGAGTAACTGACCCAGATGGAAGGTTTCTCTTCCTGAAAGGGAAAGTAGGAGACGTAGAATATACTCTTGCGAATATCTACTCTCCCAATGCCAATCCTGGAACATACCTAGGAAAGATATTGGGCAAACTCATGGAGTTTAAAAGTGGAACTTTAATATTAATGGGAGACTTAAATTTTTGCCTTGACCCCCAGAATGATAGTACGTCCCGTGTGCAGGGGATTAGCAATGTACAACTAAAGAAAATAAAACAAAAATTGTACTCATCTCAATTGATAGACGTCTGGAGAAGTCAACATCCACAAGATAAAGATTACTCATTCTTCTCCCCTGTACACGGGACGTACTCCAGGATAGACTACATTCTCTTGGAGCACAATACACTAGATAGAGTAGTTGACTCTAGAATAGGAATAATTTCACTCTCAGACCATGCCCCGGTGATGGTAGAAATACAGACGGAGGAACCGCAAATGAAATTCCAACGGTGGCGGCTAAATGAAAGTATTATGCAGGGGGGGGAAGAGGAAAATAAAATAAGGGAGGAAGTGGAACAATATTTTATAAGAAATGACACAGAAGGAATCTCGCGGCAGACACTGTGGGAGGCCCATAAGGCCTACATTAGGGGCGTCTTCATCTCGATAGGAGCAGGGATAAAAAAGAAGAAACTCCAAAAAACTAAAGATACAATAGCAGAAATATATCACTTGGAACAACAACACAAAAGAGACCTAACCCAACATGGAAAGAGACCCCAAGACTTAGTAACAAAAAGAGAAGAACTTAAACGACTTATGGAGCATGATACCAACAGGACTTTTTATCTCCTGGCGAAGGAAAGATATTATGGAAGTAATAAGTCACCTAAATATTTAGCAAAAATGCTCCAGAAGAAGAAAGCCCAAAACTATATAGAAAAAATTCAAACAAAGAAGGGAGACATAGAATACACCACAAAGGGGATAGCACAAGTATTTAAAAAATTTTACGCCGATCTATATACAGTCGAGCAAAGTGGGAGAGGAGAAGTGGCAACAAAAATGGAGAAAATGAACAACTTCCTGAGCAGGGCCGGCCTAACAAAAATAACTGATAGTGAAAGAGAGGGATTAGAGGGGAAGATAACAGAAGCCGAGATAATCAAAGCTCTAAAGGGGACCAAAGTAGGGAAAAGTCCGGGACCTGATGGGTTTACAACCTATTACTATAAAAAATTTCAGGAAATACTGATCCCCAAACTGTGTGCATATTTTAACGGGCTTAGTGTAGACTTCGAAATGAGTAAGGAAGCTCTAATGGCCTCTATAACGGTAATCAAAAAGGAGGGCAAGGATGGGACAAAATGTGACAACTACCGCCCAATCGCGCTGATGAACGCGGACACTAAACTGTACTCGAAGATACTTGCAGACAGGTTGAAAACTTTAATAAATAAACTGGTCCACCCCGACCAAACGGGGTTTGTCCCCGGCAGAGAAAGCAGAGACGGCGGGGTGAGAACCCTGCTGCTTCTGCTACAGGAGAAAAAGGGAGAAGGCCCAAGTCTTCTTCTGTCGACAGATGCCCAGAAGGCTTTTGACCGAGTCGACTGGAGCTTTATGTTTAGAACGTTAGAGGAGATGGGCCTGGGCCCAAAAATGATCCAGCGAATTAGAACCCTGTACCACCACCCGACGGCGATTGTGAAAATAAATGGATCTGAATCCGCTTATTTTGAAATGAAGAATGGAACAAGACAGGGATGCCCTCTCTCTCCCATTCTCTTTATCCTGTCCCTGGAACCTTTACTCTCTTTAATTAGAAGAGACCCAGAAATAAGAGGATTTGAAGTGGGAGAAGATACCCACAAAATAGCGGCGTACGCAGACGATATTCTGTTTTACTTAAAAAACCCTGAGAGTTCCCTCCCCAGACTTATGCAGATATTCAAAGAGTATGGAGACTTGACTAACTTTAAAATTAATCAGGATAAGTCGGAAATACTAAACATCAATATAAATCCTACTTTAAAAAAAAAGCTTCAAGAAACATATAAATTCCCCTGGCGCAGAGAATTAAAATACTTGGGTGTTAAATTAGCTCCATCACTTAAAAAGATATACAATCTAAATTATATCCCATTATTAAACGAAATTAAAACAGAAAGCAATAGATTGACACATAGACCATTATCATGGTTTGGCAGAATACAGGCGCTCAAAATGTTTATTTTACCTAAAATACTCTACAAGTTCCAGATGATGCCTATCGCTTTACCTGGGTTCTATCTAGCCAAACTTAGAACTTTGGTAACGACCTTCATCTGGAACGGAAAAAAACCAAGAGTAGCGTACTCGACACTCAAACAGGGAAAAAACTGCGGAGGATTGGCAGCCCCAGATATACCCTATTACTACAAGGCCATCGTATTATCAAGAATACTAGACTGGACAAAAGAAAACAAAGAAGAAAAAAGATGGGTAAACCTAGAATTTAATTTGAGTAAAGCACAATTAAGTCAAATAATATGGAACCCCCCAAAGTATAGGAATATAGATAGAGATTGTAGTGAACTCACGATAACTGCACTGAAGATATGGGATGAAATATACAAAAAAATAAATGGTCACTATAATTCACCATTGATTACCTTAAAGGAGAATATTTATTTTGCACCAGGATTAAAAATTAACGGGGGAAATTGGCTGAAATTAGATAGAGCACTAGTAGGGGATGTTATAAAAAATGGAAAGATTAGACCACTTCAAGAAATAAAGATGAAAGAGGGCTACACAGAAATAGATGGGTGGAAATACCACCAGCTCTCCCACTTCATCGAGCGCCTGCCCCACCCTATCCGAGAACTAACAGACCTAACGCCCTTAGAGTCACTAACGGTGACCAGGGAAAGTAGAGGTGCGATCACACGGTGGTACAGGCTCCTGTTGGACTGGGAGAGACAGGAGGTTCCCATATATATTCAGAAATGGGAAAGGGAAATTGGGACACATTGTGAGACGCACATAGTTAAAAAAATTCTTAAGCTAACCCATAATTCTTCAAAAGATAGCAAATCAGCTGAAATAAATTACAAAATCTTGTCTAGATGGTATGCTACCCCGGACAAAACTAGCAAATTCCAGCAAGACAAATCTGGGAAATGTTGGCGGGGCTGTGAGGAAACAGGCAATATGTTACACATATGGTGGAGCTGCCCCAAAATAAAAATTTTTTGGGAAGAAGTGAGGTCCCATATAAAAGATATAATAAAAGTCGAAATCCCAGATGACCCATGGATCGTTTTATTACATGGTACAAAAGAAAACACCAAAAAATACCAAAGATCATTGTTGCCACTTTTCCTAAATGCTGCAAAAAAAACGATCCCCAAGAAATGGAAGGAAGTAGAGGCCCCTTCAATCTGGGATTGGATTGACGAGATGGAGGCCACATACAAAATGGAAAGGTTAAGAGGCAAGAACGGAAACAAGGAGGAAGATAAAATAGACAAATGGGGAGGGTGGAATACTTTTAAAAAAACATGGAGTTTTGCTGAACAATTGAGGTTATAAATGATCTGAGAATTAGACGTGGAACTTTGGTCAAGTCCTGGGGGGGAGGGTGGTGGGGGGGGGTCACGGGGGGAGATAATTGAAATAAGAGCACAACAATTTTGGTACAATGTCAGTGAGTGTGTTATTTGAAGAAAGCCACAATGATGTGACATGAGTAAAGACAGATATGACTGAAAAGTTGATTACATGTCTATCTCGAGAAACCCGCTGAAGTGGCAAAAAAAAAAAAAAAAAAAAAAAAAAAAAAAAAAAAAGAAATACTTTGGATATATTTATCCAGATCATCGCCAAACAGCCGTTCACCTCAAAATGGAAAACTAGCCAGGAGCTTTTTGCATAGTGCTTCGGCTGACCAATTTTTCAACCATAGTACTCTACGCATATGCACCAGCCCAAGCGCAAGTCGTGAGGCCTGGAGAATAGAATCTCTCATAGGGTCTATTGCAAAACATAACGCTCCTGGTATCCTGGCCAAATCTTGGGCCTGCTGATCAGGAATAATCTTGAGCACCTGTTTAAACTGATCTCTTCAGCATTTGAGCATTGTCTACCAGACAAGTCAAATTTTTATTCACAGAGGATATAGCAGCGTCAATTGCTGGCATCCCACATCTCTTATTAAAATTCTTCCTCCATATGATAATGTGTTGAAAACCTTTTCAGAGGAAAAAAAAAAACTGTTTATCTGGGTGATCCCACTCAGAATACATAAGCTTTCTCAGCAATGAATTGATAGGAAAAGCATGACTAGCTTGGGGAGGCTTTAGCGAACCCAAACAAAAAGTGGGCTCATCAACTGACAGAGCTAATGGCAGCATGAATGTGGAGCGGACCAATTCAGTAAGAGATTGTACCATCAATCTTTCAGATTGTGAACCCGATCCTTCAGAAGAGGAGTCATCAGCCTCTTCCTGGTCCCCTGAGAGAAATTCATCAACTCCCGCCCCCCAGTTGCTCAGTTTGAGGGTCCTGGGCAATGGAAGGGGACCGATCGCGTTTAGTCCCTTTCTGGGATGCGATTAAAGCATAGATTTTCTGCTCCAATCCTAATATGGTTGAGGAAAAAACCTCTTCATTAATATAGACAGGGGTTGCAGTGTTGAAAGCCACCTCAGAACTCTCAGGGGAGTATGCCATTTTTTTAGAAATTGTTCTAGGCTTTTTTACGGCTGAAAAAAAAAAAAAAAAATTAAATCGATTTAAATCGAGTTGGGAGGTCAAATCGATTTTTTTGTTTTTTCACCAGGACTGGCGCTGACACTGCGCCGGGCGCCGGGCCCGAGGTGCTGCAGGCAGGAGTTTTTTGGCGAGGCCGCGGCTTCATCCTATATTCCGTGAGGCCGGCCGCGGTGTCAGCACCGGTACTGGGGAGCAGCAGGCAGGAGTTTTTAGGCGAGGCCGCAGCTTCAGCCTAGTCCGCCTAAAAAACTCCTGCCCACAGCTCCTCAGGACAGGCACGGTGTCCATCAAAAAAATTAAAAATAAACACTTGATTCGAATCATGAATAGAATTTCTTTTAAAAAAAATAAAATTTGCCGATATTTTGGGGGGAGAAAAACTCCCAGCCCTATGAAGAAGTCCTTCTTGAGCCCTTTTTGGGGGCGTTTCTAGTCCCCCTTCCGACCATAGCCCGATGCACAAAAGCAGAGGTACTACCAGAAGGATCACATCCACTGCTTAAGCAATAGTCTAGCCACTGTCAATGCTCAGCCTGATGCGAATAGTAAATGTGTCAATAGGAATGCCTGTGTGACCAAACCTCTTACATGCCCCTCTTTGCTCGTGTCCCTCCGACAACTTGCAGCAGCAAAAATTTAGCTTTTTAAACACACTCCCGCGCCAGATGTTGAAGGACAACAAATTTGGGCTAAGCTGCCGCCCCCTCCGTCGCATCGCGCCCCCCCTCTCTCTTTCAAAAGAGAGTTTTCCCGAGAGCGGGCCTCCGATCAGACGGAATGTGTGTGAGGGATGGTGAGGAGGAGGCCTAGACAAGCTGCCATGCAGAGGCGGTGGGAAAACGGAGTGGCATGCCGATCGTTTTTAGCTTTTCCCTTTCCAGGCAGAGGGGGAGAGCTTTGTTCAGGTGGGGGGGGGGGTGTCTGGTGGAAGAACCCCCCCCCCCCCCCCCCCAAAAAACTTACCGGAGGTCTGCCTGCTAGCTGGAGGGAAAAGCCTGCTGCTACCTGACACAGCGTGATCTCTGAGGACAGCATGATAAGGTATGTGCATCAGCCCCCAGTGGTGACTCTTAGGCATGACATTTACCTATTTTTTTTTTTTTTTTTTTAAAGGAGACATTTCATAAGAAAAATGTAAAAATTCCTTAAAAAAAAAACTGCCGCAGTGGTAAAACCAACAGACCCAATCTTCACCCTTCACGGTGGATTCCGTTAAACCTTCAGGAACCGGGGACCCTTTGGGGAACACACACTCTTGGACCCATAATAGCACCCCCCCAGTAAAACTTTATGTCTGAAAATACCAAAGAACTGGATCCCGTGGTCCAGCGCTCTAAAAAGAGAAGCGTTACAGGCAAAACCTTGTTTCTTCGGATACGAGGCCCGGGTACCATTCAATTCGGCATAAAAGACAGTTTGAATGGATCATCACCGACGCATCAAAAAGGTTGTGTTAAAGCGGTAAGCGATTTAATGTCAAATATCTTACCCTTTGCCCGAGTTGCCCGTAATTTTAGAAGAAGGAGGATTTCCACGTCCAAGATCATCTTCACCTTCATCTACTAATAAAGAACGTCCAATAACATCCCAAACCTATGAAATAAAGGTAACAAGAACATTTATGCAAAGGATTTCTATTTCTCATAAAGTAAAAACTATTCTGTCTAAATAAGACAATATAAAAAGGGATCTGATCTCAGACTTCAAGCTAAAAACTCAAAAAAAGATACTGTTTAAAATGCATTCCATATAATTTTTTATATGTGCAAACTGTATAGCTTGCATTATATATATATATATATATATATATATATATTTTTTTTTTTTTTTTTTTCATACAAATAGAGCTTTCTTTTGGTGGTATTTAATCATCACTGGGTTTTTTATTTTTTGAGACAGAAGTGAAAAAAAGCGCGAAAAAAAAAAACAAAAAAAAAACACTTTTTTTAGTTTCTATGATAAAATTTTGCAAATAAGTAATTTTTGTTCATAAATTTGGGCCAACATTTATACTGCTACATCTCTTTGGTAAAAACAACCCAAATTAGTGGATATTATTTAGTCTCTTTGAAAGTTATAGAGTCCACAAGCTATTGTGCAAATCATTGAAAATTGATCACACCTGTTGCACTCATTTCTTGAGGCTCTGAAATGTCAGGAAAGTACAAATACCCCCCAAATTACCCCTTTTTGAAAAGTAGACAGTCCAAAGGTATTTAGAAAGAGGCATGGTGAGTTTTTTGAAGTTGTAATTTTTTCCCACAATTCTTGGGAAAAAGAAGGTTTATTTTTTTTACAAAATTGTCTTAATAACAACTTATTTCTCACACACAGCATATGCATACTTCCAATTACACCCCAAAATACATTCTGCAACTCCTCCCGAGTATGGCGATACCACATGTGTGTGACTTTTACCAGCCTGGCCACATACAAAGGCCCAACATGCAGGGAGCACCGTCAGGTGTTCTAATTTCCTAACGACCTATTACATTTGTGAAGGCCCTGGAGCACGAGGACAATGGAATTACCTACAAAATGACCCAATTTTGGAAAACAAACACCCCAAAGTATATTCTATGAAGCATTATGAGTCTTTTGAATGGTTCATTTTTTTACACAAGTCTTCAGAAAACATGGAAAGAAAAGGTACCAGTTACTTACCGGTAACTGTCTTTCTGGGAAATCTTCCAGGACGCCACATGTGAGAGATGAGACGCTTCTCCCTACAGGAAACCACAATCGACAGCTGTTTTAAGTCCCCACCCTTCCCCTTGATTCTCAGTTTGTAGAGAAGTAACTCCTTAACCCGGTTCACAAGGGAAATCATTCCTCATTAGGTACTCATCTTCGAGTGTTCTACAAATTTCCCTCCTCCAACTGGCGGGAAGTAGGCCTGCCGTCCTGGAAGATTTCCCAGAAAGACAGTTACCGGTAAGTAACTGGTACCTTTCTCAAGTCATCTTCCAGGACAGCACACCTGAGAGGATAAACAAGTACCTCAGGCCTACCTTAGGGTGGGACCACTGCAAGACCCTCTTGGTGAACCTTGGTTCTGCAGTGAGCTTTACCTCCACTCCATATGCTTGATGAAGGTATCTTAGCTGGATCACACGGCTCATCTGCAGGTCTGCTCCACAGATGTCCCTGCCTTTTCCGCTTCGGATGCAGGATCTAGGTGGAGTGGGCTTTTAAAGATAGAATCAGAAAACATGTTAAACTTGTAGGTTAGCAATGTTGCCCATCTCACACATCTAACAACATGGCCTATTTACTTAGAACCACTAAAAAGATTAATCAGATACCTGTGTTGTAAGGCGAGGATACTACATTGATAAATAAGAGGGTCTGTCTTAACACTACCCTATTCAGGGAAATAAAACTGCAAAAAAGGGGGGCCCCCTGACAGACAACCTTTTTTGTTCCTTTTTATCTTTACATCAGCAAAGACTAAAGGGAAGCCTACTTAAAGAGGAGGGCCCACAAAAAAAATATATATATATTTAAAAGTCAGCAGCTATAAATACTGCAGCTGCTGACTTTTAATAAATCGGACACTTACCTGTCCCAGGGTCCAGCGATGCGGGGGGAACGAGGCCCCCCCCCCTCCTTCCCCGCTCCGCTTGCGGCGCCGGCATTCTTAATGTGGGCACCCGGCTTCACAGCCGGGCACCCACAGCTCATGCGCGAGTGGCGCCGTGATTCACCGCTCACTCATCTGGGACACGTGACAGGTCCCAGATGACAGTGCGGCGCCTATTGGAAGTGACGTCAGTGCCTGGGCACTGAAGGTGGCAGACTATGAGGGACCCCCTAGCAACAGGCATTTAGAGGTGAGTAAAAACAATTTTTTTTCCAATTATTTTTTTTTTAGGATTTTTAAGACCATTTTTTTTTTGGTGGCAACACCACTTTAAGGGTAATAGATTAACAGAAGCTTGATCCCTGGGTTTAAAGGCATGCCCAATCTATGGATTTACTTACGCCTGAGAGAGCCTACTTCAGGAGATTAAAGTCCATAGCAGGAGGGGCTTGACCGGATGTGATCGAGGCAACAGGCTTTCTCCACAGCTCCGCACATCCTGACGGAATCCGGTACATTGGAGGGATATAACCCGGCTAAAATCACTACCAGTAGCTGGGGGAAGGTGAGCGGAATCTAGCCATGCATCCATCCACCTCAAAGAAGCACCAAAAACCCCCAAAAGACCAGCGCCAGACCCGCTCCACAAAAGACCCGGACCGAGGCCCGGCCCCCGCCATCTTGTCTGCTCAGAAAGCTGAGCAGCGTGTCTCACAGAAGATGGACAAGATGGCCCTTCAGGGAGCTGCAGAGGAGGACATCGAGCAGCAAGTGGCGGTGGACACTGAGGCAATCACAAGACCCATACTGGAGGCCATAAACGCCAGTAAGTCTGAGTTAATGGGGCGCATAGATTTGTTGTCATCAGAATGCACATTGATCAGGCATGACCTGGATAAAATCAAAGGCAGGCTTACTACAGAGGAGGAGCGGGTCTCAGGAGTAGAGGATACCTCAAACACCCAGGAACACCACATAGCTGAGCTCCGTGACATGGTGCGGTCCCTGCAACGCAGAGCCGATGACGCAGAAGACCGCCAAAGGAGAAACAATATAAGGGTGGTAGGCCTGCCAGAAGGATCGGAGGGTGACAAGCCAGTTATTTTTGCGGAAACATTTAAAACTCTGCTTTCTCTGGAAGATTTACCCCCCACTTATGTGGTGGAAAGGGCCCACAGGGTCCCAGACCACCGGGGGCATTCCCAAGACCATTCCTTGTAAGGTTCCTTAATTACAGGGACAGAGACATGATCCTGGCCAAATCCAGAAGGGAACAGGACCTGAAATAAGACAATGCTAAATTAATGTTGTTTCCTGATTTCTCGGCAGCCACGCAACAACGCCGGTCTTTTAATGATATACGCAAACGGCTACGTGAGAAAGAAATTCAGTACAGCATGCTATACCCGAGTCGCCTCAGGGTTCAATATAAGGGCAGCGTGCGATTCTTTGACAATCCCGGGAGGCATGCGATTGGATGGACAAGGAGTTTGCATGATCACAGAGGAACCTGCATATGGGGATGACAACCCGCAGCAGTACAGATTACAGTTGTGCCTGTTGCACAGATCCAGTTTGTAGGTATTTCCGAAGCAGGTGATGTTTGCACTTTGAAATGCCAAGTGACACACTCAGGCAGGGTGCTACCCGGGAGGATAAGAGAACCCCATGAGAAATTACATTCTTACCAGGCCCACGACGAGGATGGTGGACATACGGGATGGAGAAGGAAGCTGACAGACGACCACTATGCACACGGCTGAATTTCCTGAGGATAGATGGTGCAATACATGGCTGGACTCTGTGTGCAAAGTGGTATGAATACATTTTTTCCTTTCTCTGTGTTCCCCCCAATTTTTCGCCCCATTTTTTTGGGCCCATTTTGTTCACCCTTTTTTCCATGGCGCCTTATGCTGCTACAGCGCGGCATAGTCATCAGGTTGGTTCTAAGTGTGGATAACCTGCACAAGGATGAATGGACACACTGAAGGTTTAAGGAGGCGGACGCCCTGCGGCAGAGTGTTGAGTAAAGGCCTTGATGCAGTTTCTTACTGCCTTTCCTGTTTTAACTTGGTATGACAACAGTTGGGAGAGCTAACTCCCTCATTTTTTATCACCTGTTCAGGTCTCACGAGGGTACTGGTTTTGCCTTAATAATTTTTTGAACGTGAGTAATAGGGTACTCCAATGCACTAACTTTGTTAGAAGGAGCAACTAGTGGATGAGAGACACCAGCAAAGAATACCGGACAGTAGATTACAGCAGTTGAATCTCACCGCAAGCTTTTGCAGTTTAGTTTTTGGGAAAGAAGCTACATATCGGGACTCTTTTTGTTTTGGTTTTTCAGGAAGATACTGGTATGATAGCAGGGGGGGTAAATGGTTTTGTCACAGCTCAGAATCCCAGGGGACAGGGAGGAATCCCAGAAAGGTACTATGCATTGATAGCGGGGGAAAATAGGATGAAATGGGAATTGACTCCACATGTAAGGTCACAAGTGCTCAGATTGCTGATAATTACAACTGCAAATGACAATGGTGGATAGGATAAATGTGGTATCTTGGAATGTCAGAGACTTAAGAGGGCCTTGGTATTCCAATATCTGAAACAGACAAAACCTCACATAATTTTTTTTCAGGAAACGCATCTGGATGGTGCTCGAGTGTTGACTATGCGGAGGCCGTGGATTCAGAGAGCGCTGCATGCCACATACTCAACATTCGCTAGAGGAGTGTCTATACTCATCAGCAAAACAATTGCGTGTACGATACATCAGGTCATATTAGACCCGGGGGGAAGGTATGTGGCAGTGGTAAATGGATATAAGAAACTGCTATTGGTTAATGTGTATGTGCCCCCCCCTGTGCAGATCCAACTACTGTATGATATGTCCACACGCCTGGCTCAGTTTCTACATTTACCCCTGGTTGTGTTGGGGGACTTCAACGCCACGCTAGATGCGGTGTTGGACTCCTCCAATCCGGGCAGGGGAAACTCCACAGAGCTGGTGAACTGGGCCTCGGTTATGGGCCTGGTAGAGTTATGGAGATGGAAACATGGATCAGACAGATGTTACTCTCACATATCGTCAACACACAGGTCGGTAACCAGGATTGATCTTGCCTTCGGCAATCTCAGTATACTCCAAAATGTTGAGGGTGTGGAATATTTGCCGGGTGGGTTGTCGGATCATAACCCCCTCTCCCTGACCTTGTCCTTTCCTACGGGGGCAGGAAGGGGGGGTTGGAGGCTTTCAACAAGCTGGTTGCAAAACGAGCAGGTGACGGCACAACTGGAGACCTCCATTAGATCGTACTGGCAATTGAATACAGAAACTGCTGAGCCACCAATAGTCTGGGATGCCTTCAAGGCAGTTGCAAGGGGTGAATGTATATCTGCCATAAAAACAACTAGAGTAAATGAACAGGAAGAATTACACAACTTGCAGCAAAGTGAGAGAGAGTGTGCAGAGGCGCATGCGGGGTCCCCGACTGGGGCCTCATATGAGTCACTAATGGCAGCAAGGAGGAAACTCTCCTTGCACATTAAGGATCTGACTAGTTCTGAACTAATCAAGTCTGCACATATGGTGTTTGCAGAGGGGGACAAAAATGGCAAGCTCCTGGCCATGCTGGTGGCGGATCAGAGACCAATTGCGCATATCCCTGTGATAAAGAATGGTGCCGGGGATTTGGTCACGGATCCGACACTCACGCGGGAATTTATTGATTTCTTCTCCAAACTGTACTCACCCATTCCCAGGTATGACTCCAAGACTTTAGACTCCCTCTTGCAGGACTTACCTATCCCGAGACTGACCGAGGAAGACTAAGTTTGACGCAAAAATATCGCTTAAAGAGATACAGACTGAAATATATGCATTCCCGCCTAACAAGGCACCAGGCCCGGATGGGTTTCCCATAGAAATCTACAAAGCAAACCTAGAATTACTTAACCCGCGGTTTAACTGGCTGCTGGAACATTGCTTAGAAAATACCACCCTCAATGTTGGAGGCATATATGATCTTACTATTAAAACCAGGAAAAGACACGACTTAATGTGCATCGTACAGGCCCATCGCACTACTAAATATGGATCTTAAGATACTGACGAAAATTTTAGCAACTAGATTGGCAAAGGTCATCCCCTCAATAGAAAATATAGACCAGACAGGGTTCATGCCGGGCAAGTCCACTGACACAAACCTGCGAAGACTATTTACACACTTGCAATTACCGTCCAAAGACACTGATAGCAGAATAATAGTGTCCATAGACAAAGAAAAAGCATTTGATTCTGTAGATTGGGAATATATGCTTAGGGTACTGGAGGTCATGGGATTCGGTCCTCAATTTTGTAAGTGGGTTTTCATGCTGTACAAGGATCCCAAAGTAGCCATAAGGTTAGGTAATAAGATTTCTGATTTTTTTTGCGGTGGGAAGGGGCACCAGACAGGGATGCCCTTTGTCTCCCTTTCTATTTGCGTTAGCAATGGAGCCCCTGGCCACTGCTTTGAGGACGGCGGAAGAGGTGCGGGCTATACGGGTGGGTACTATAAAGGAAACACTAGCACTCTAAGCAGACGACATGCTCCTGTTTCTTAATGATCCGGAGGAATCACTGAGAGCGGCGTTAGCCATCCTGAACAAATTTACAACTTTCTCTGGACTTAGGGTAAACTGGAGCAAGTCATCTATTCTTCCACTAGATGTTAAAGCTAAAGAGAGGGCGGACCCAACTCTGCCATTACAGTGGGTGGAATCTATAAAATATCTAGGTGTTACAATCAATCACACAAAAGTACAGGACTATATGACGATGAATCTTACTCCCCTGATAGCACTCCTTAAGCAAAAGACTCAAGCATGGATTAAACTACCATTATCACTTATAGGCAGAATTAGCTTGCTGAAGATGAAAATGCTTCCAGTGATTATTTAAGACATGCGCCAATATGGGTACCGAAAGCCTTTTTTAAACAATTAGAGGGGGTAGTTAGCACCTTCCTATGGGCACCTAAACCACCCAGGATAGGAATTAAAGTACTGCAGGAACCGAGCGAACAAGGGGGGTTGGCCTTGCCAGATTGGCTCAAATACTAGCTGGCTAGTCAGATGGTGTTTGCCAGACGGTGGCTGATATCGGATGATGGTGACGCAGCCACTGTGTTGGAAGCAGCTCATCTGGAGTCATATGAAACTTGCGACTGGCGCTTTTCAGGGGTACCAATGCTGACTTACCCATTACCTTATCAATGACGGCCACCATCAGGGCGTGGGAAATGGCCATGAAATTAGCATCCCCAAGCTATCAAGGTCTATCCCCATCCACTCCACTATGGATGAATAGAAGATTATCGCATTTCTATAGTTATTCGGATCCTATGATATGGGCAGTAAAAGGTATAAAAACTTTGACGCATTTGGGTGAATTATAAGCCTTTCCGCAGTTACAGGCGAGACATGACTTACCAAATAACGATTTCTTCAGATATCTCCAGATCCGACATGCTTATCAGGCCCAATTCGAGGTGATGAGGGTGGAATCTCTTCCCTCAACGCTCGAATCTCTGCTATCCATAGAGGACCTACCTAAAACACTTTCTGCTACATATAAGGAACTTTTTAAGTGTACACCCAAGGCAATAACAAAGTGTAGGACTAGATGGGAAACCGAGGTGCCGGAGATACAAGGGGAGGACTGGGACGACATGTGGACGCAGCCCTTTAAAAACCTAGTGTCAGCGAGAGACCGACTAATTCAATTTAAATTTTTGAACAGAAGCTACTATACTCCAGCTAGAATTGCCGCCATATATGGGTTAGCAACAGCAGAATGTTGGAGGTGCACATTCTCCCCAGCAGGCGCTGACCATATATTCTGGCACTGTCCTAGGATTCAGGAATTCTGGAAAGAGATCACAGACTGTATATCGGACATGTTGACGGTACCGATTTCCCTGACGGTGAAAGTGTGTTTGCTGGGACTGGTGGAAGAAGTGGTTCCCTCAAGGACACTATGAACCTTACTTACTATTCTGTTATTCTATGGGAAAAAAGCCATATTGCTTAAATGGAAAAAACGTGCAGGCCCCTGACATTAATTTTTGGAAACATTTGGTAAACTCCATGTTACCATATTATAAGGCGACCTACAGGGCGAGAGGATGTGGGAAAAAATTTGACAAAGTATGGAGGGCCTGGAATGAATCTGATGACACAGTGGGATGAGGAGCAGTGTTATGTGAGCTGAATAAAGGAAAACAAGCTGTAATACTCCATGACATGGGATGGATGAGAGGTGTGAGGATACACTGAGCAGTGAAATGGACTATGAAGGGAGGTGGAACCCAATTTCAGTTGCAACACCGCTGAACGAATGTGGAGGTTTCAATAAAAAGGGAACATATGTCCTGAAATGGTAATGGTACAAACGTGGGGGGCTGAGCTGTGACAAACAGGGGAGGGGAGGTTGAAGTGGGAATGTTGGGCCCTGCGTGGCCAGCTGACTGGGTTGCTGTTATGTTAACACAACCCAGTGGTTGTTGTATGTGGAAAATTTAAATAAAAAGAAACTTTAAAAAAAAAAAAAAAAAAAAAAAAAAAAAAAAAAAAAAAGTCCATAGCAGGAGTAGAACACCCATATTGCTATCTCTGAGAGAGACAAAAAAAAAAAGAGAGAGAGATGTAAAAAACATTAAGACACAAGCGTATTTCTGAAGTGCAGCTAAGTCATGAGAGAGAGAGAGAGAGAGAGAGAGAGAGAGAGAGAGAGAGAGAGAGAGAGAGAGAGAGAGAGAGAGAGAGAGAGAGAGAGAGAGAGAGAGAGAGAGAGAGAGAGAGAGAGAGAGAGAGAGAGAGAGAGAGAGAGACAAAGGACGGGAACCCCCAGGAAGGTAGATGAGAAACACTGCTGTGCCTGATATACAGACGATAAGGCAGTAAATATAGGAAACAATCTTCGTGTATGTCTGATGTGTAGCAATATACCAATACTGAGCAGAGATGCCATCATCCTCAATGTGTCTAAGCTGAGCAGCAAAAAACAAAATCAGAAAAAGACAAGCAGCCTTCACTGCTGTGTCCTTTCTGATATGCAGCCCATAAGGCAGTATATGCAAGACAAAAAGGACAGACAACCTTCAATCTTGTATGTCTGTTGTGCAACAAAATAAAACAATTCTAAATAGAGATAGCACATCCATATGGAAGTGATTTGACATGCGACTCAACATGTAAAAGCGCATTCCTAAAATCGGCACAATGCCACTTTGTGGTGCTGCACGGATTACCAAAGGCAGTATATGTACTACCCCTAGCCCAGGTTCAATTTGTATTTCTGCTACGCAGCCCAACAAATCAGGACCATCAATCTTTACTGCTGCCTTTCTGATAAGCAACCAATAAGGCAGTAATACAGGACACAGAGCCCCACAGACAGACCTCAATCTTGTGTATGTCTGATGTGCAGCAATATAATTATGAGCAGAGATGTCAACAGACTCAATGATGTGCATTTCTGCCATGCGGCACAAAACCAGAGAATACAGACCACCTTCACTGTTCTATTTTATTGATCTGCAGCCAAACAAAGCAGTACCTTTAGGATATAAAGGACACCAAACAAGCTTCAGTGCAGTGCATTTCTGATGTACAGCAATGTGTTTTCTGCTGTGCCACAAAACATCCCAGCAAGGACAAACCTTCACTACTGAGGTCTACTGGTATGCAGCCAAGGAGTCATGGGGTATCCCTTTATGAAATAACCAACAGGGGCAATTTATTTCATAGGCATAGCCTGGTCTGTAGATACTAACCCTTCACCAGTGAAGGAACAAATACTAAAATGGTTGGACCCCTTACTATAGTAGTTGTTGTCCTACCTTACCTCCATAAACTGAGCAAACGCTAGACAACTCATACCCAGGTGGGGCTGATCAGCAACTAAAGTCTCAATGAGCCCAGCCCTAGAGACCAATTTAAGACAGCCTCTAGAAGAGGTGGTTACCAATTTAGCCTGGAGGTAAATAGCTACCTGCAGGCTTTAACCCTTTCATGACTAAGCCTATTTCTGACTTTTTGTGTTTACAAGTTAAAATACGTATTTTTTGCTAGAAAATGACTTAGAACCCCCAAACATTATATATATTTTTAGCAGAGACTCTAGAGAATAAAACGGAGATTTTTGCAATATTTTATGTCACACGGTATTTGTGCAGCGGTGTTTTAAGCGCAACTTTTTGGGAAAAAGATACTTTCATGAATATTAAAAAAACGAAACAGTAAAATTAGCCCAATTTTTTTGTATAATGTGAAAGATGATGTTACGCCAAGTAAATAGATACCAAGCATGTCACGCTTTATAATTGCACGCACTCGTGGAATGGCGACAAACTACGGTACCTAAATATCTCCATAAGCGACGCTTTAAAAATGTTTTACGGTTAACAGTGTAGAGTTAATGAGGAGGTCTAGTGCTAGAATTATTGCTCTCGCTCTGACGATCGCGGCGATACCTCACATGTGTGATTTGAACACCGTTTACATATGCGAACGCGTTTCTTATTTAATTTTAGATAATTCATTTGTGTTTTAAAAAAAAAAAAAAAAATGTGATCACTTTTATTGCTGTCACAAGGAATGTAAACATCCCTTGTGACAGTAATAGGTGGTGACAGGTACTCTTTATGGAGGGATCGGGGGTCTAAAAGACCCCAAATCCCTCCTTTGCACTTCAAAGTATTCAGATCACCGAAAACGGTGTATCTGAATACTGTGTATTTTTTTAAATTCGGCGCCATTGGCAGCCAAGTAAACAGGAAGTGACGTGGTTTCCGTGTTTACATCAAGGAGACTGGAACCAAGCCGTTTCCGGCTTCGTTCCAGTCCCTCACTAGCCGCCGGAAGCGGAGGATGTTAGATCGGGTCTCCCGAACGAACGGGAGGCCCGGTAAGAGCGGCGCGAGGCGGGGGGAGGGGGACGTCCCCTCCCGCTCCTCCGGTATAACAGCCGAGCGGCTTTTAGCCGCATCGGTTGTTATACCTGTAAAGCCGATCGCCGGCTCTAAACAACGGTACTGGGATGATGCCTGCAGCTGCGGATATCATCCCGGTATAACCTCCGAAAGTTGAGTACGCATATCTGCGGGAATTAGCCTCTTGAAGTCACTTTGTAGCAAAACTGCGGTGTGAAAGATAGTAGCAAGAGAAAGCATAATAATGACAGAGAGAGGGGATCATTATAGTGCTGCTTCTCCTTTCACTGTCCAGTAATGGACTGGGGAGGTTTCAAGATGATCTGGGCTCACAGAAAGGGAGTTGAATGATGCTGAACATCAGTCTGAGGGCATCTGGCAACAGAAAAAAAGTGAGTATATAGATGTCTCTCGCGCTAATACGAGTAGATAGATAGGTCAGGATAAAACTGAGAGTGAAAATAGTTTGCAGCAAAGTGAATAGTGTTCACAAGGGCACTTCAAGGATGGATAGGTAAAGATACTTTGCGCAAGTTAAAATAATAAATAAATAAGTGAGGCAGTAGTACTAGCTAAATAGGTATAAATATTAAATCCTAGATAGTGACAGTGTATCATAACAAAATGACCTGTGACAGATAAATCAATATATACAGGTGAAATCCTGTGATAAAAACTCAAATAGGACCTTGATTGCAGGGTACATAAAACTTGCAATATTGCATCAAGTGAAGAATGTAATAAAAATGGATTAATAAATAGATGAATAAGGGCATATGAATAAAATTGTCCAAAATAGATAAATAAATAAATATGGCAATGTCCAGCTCAGTGTAGGTAATGAGGCCAAATAAGCCAATAAGGTATCCGATATTGGTTTCCCTATGTTGCCGCTATATTCATGTTGCCATTCATCTATTTTAATGAGGTACTCCTTTTCTGGTCTCCCAGAACTCTCACCTTAAATAAGGTCAAATAGGCCTTTCTGGGGTATCCAAATTAGCCCCTAGGTATGGTGTTTAAAGTGTCCTACTGCCGAGTCCAGCCTTGTCCTTTCTCCTTTAAGTCCCTCAGTAATCTGGACCTATAGTACTAGGTAACTCCCAGTAGTATATCAGATATGGGGGAAAGAGAGAAAGAAAGAAGGGGGGGGCTCCACTAGTGTAGTAGTTTGTAAAATATAGCCATTTATTCAAAGATAATGTTAAAACTCGTACATTCAAACAGAAAATATAAAGCAATAGGTTTAAAATCACCAAAGGCGTCCACAGCGCCTACTCGCGTCCTTCTCTGTGTGTTTGCCTACGGCCACTCCCTACGCGTTACGACACGGTCACGTGTCTTCATCTGGGGAACCGGATTGGTCAGGCAATGTGTGTTTAAATGACGGAGAAACCGGAAGTTCTCGAGCGGCCATCTTGGTTGTGGTCTAATGTAATGTAGACCGCGGTCATGTTTCAGGTGGTTTATATGTTAGGGAACGGCGGCCATATTCTTGGTATAATTTGTCTAGTATAGGGCGCCGCCATTTTAATGGTAGTAAACGGAGCTAGAATATATTACCGGCTATCAATGCATAATAATGCTAGAGATAGTGATAAAGTTTGCTAACTTATTTTTTATAAGGTGCAAGTAGGTCATATAAAACGGGGGACAGTATATGTCGAAGGCTATACAATAGTAAATAAAAATATATAGCTATGGTAGTTAAAATTCGGTGCATACAGTAAAATAGGGACGATCGAATATACTGAAATAGGTTAAAAATATATTAAAAATATATATAAAAGATGAATCTAAAAACATAAATAACTGGATGCATAATATAATGTAGGAGCAGAACTCAATGTCTTGTATCCACAAAGGGCCTACTAGTGTCATTGGGGAGACAATAGTAGATCATATATTAATGTGTTATAATTGGGGTGATGTGTGACATCAAAACTCAAAGTAGTGAATAAAAGACAGTTTAAAAATGAGGTAAAACCACGTTTACATTCCAACCCTTAAAAAATCCATGCGTTTAAAACTGAAAAAAACGCATTAAAAAATCCATGCGTTTAAAACTGAAAAAAAACGCATTTAATTGTGCGATTTATTTGTGGAAAAACGCATATTGGGTTATGCGATTAAATTGGGAGAAACACCATAGGTGTTTTTAGAATCCTTTAGGAGTCCATGCATCTAATTGATGTCTCCTTAGGTGTTTAATTTGCGGTTGCTTAGACAGGTGTTGTTCCTGATTAGTTAGTGCTGAGATGTTTTACTAACTAATTGCCCTTTGGTGTTGAGCACAGGTTAAAACTTGAAGGATAAAAGGTGTACACCACAAATGAGAAAGATAAGCACCATTTAGTAAATGTATATTTTTGAGCAGGTATACACATAATACTTTTACTTATCTTTAGTTGTGGTGTCCTCTTTCCTGCTGGTCACGTCCTTACTATCTCTTCCGTGTTTGCATGAGGATAGAAGACAGATAAAAAACCATTGCGCAATATAGTTATACTTTGAATGGTGTGCATGTGTTGTGGCTGAAGCCCATCTACTTACACAGCACCCTATGAACGAAGCGCGGTGGTTAGAAATATGTCAGGCACTGTTTGGGCTCCCTGCCCTGCTTGTCTCAGTAGTGTTGCTTAGCTCCTCCTCCCGACGCGTTGCGACACCCCCACGTGTCTTTATCAAGGGATTATCCCTTGATAAAGACACGTGGGCGTGTCGCAACGCGTCGGGAGGAGGAGCTAAGCAACACTACTGACCATAACACAAAAAAAAAAAAAAAAAAAAAAAAGAGATGTAACAGACTACAAAACAGACCAAGTATTTAAATGGCAAAGTAAAATAGAACAGCTACAACCCGCATCCATGTACTCAACACCGGAGAAGGAAGTTAGAATCCAGGACCCCACAACTTCTCATGTTTATAACCCACCTAGATGGGAAGAAAGGGACAGAAACCCGGAAACCCCCCGATATCAAAACAATTTAAGAAATAATAACGGGTATGGCCAACAAACCCCCAGAAAAACGGGAAAGAAACCTTTTAAAAAAACATTCAAAAAAACATATTATAATAAATGGTACCAAAATGATAGGAATCCACGGGACAATAGAGGACCTCCACCCCAGCAAGATTACTATGGGGGATACCAACGAGATAACCGAGGACCCCCACCACAACAAGAGTATTATGGAGGATATGGGAGAACACCTATATCGACGCACAACAGATTTGACCCCATAAGACATTACTATGACCAATATGATAACCCACACCAATACATGAATCAATAAGACCATAACACACAAAGGTCTTTTTTAGACAGAGAAAGGAGAGATCACTCTCCACGGAGACAACAACAGGAAGGCAATCACTCTCCCAGGAGACGCCCACAAGAAGACCGAAGAAATACCCCAGAACGAAGAGAGGACATAGAGCGGGAAAGAGACTCCAAGCGAAAAAGAGAATAGTTGGAGAAAATGTGGTTAACCTCAGTAACATCCCTATCACTACTGAAGAATTGGCAGTCCTAGATAAAGGCCTAAAACATGCACCAGTTAAAAACCTGAACAAGTTCAACACCTATATTGGAATACAAAAATATATTAGGAAAATCAACATTAAAAAATGTCTTCTCGATACTCCAAGGAGACCACAGAATGAAACCAGACAAATGGCATCAGCCATAGTACACAGTTCACTTCGGAACAACTCGGTTTACAATCCACAAATATCGAATAACCAACATATCACAGTATTCAAGAACCTAGTACTGCAAGACCTTGAAGCACTCAAAATAAAGAAAATCTCAGACCCCATACATATCAAGAAGGGCATCAAACTACTTACGGAAAGAAACGACTTAGTTATTCGCCCAGCCGATAAGGGAGGTGCTATAGTGCTACAGTCAAAGGAACAGTAAAAGAAAGAACTAGATAGACAACTCAATGATGAAGTTACATATATTAGATTATTGGGCAATCCTACGTCCAAATACAAAAAAGAATTGCAGCTTCTTGTCAACCTAGGTGTAAAAAAGGAAATTTTGAATGCCAAAGAATCCAAATTTCTGATACCTGAAACTTGTAGAATACCTATCATTTATACAGTCCCAAAAATACATAAGTGCAAAGAGAACCCCCCAGGAAGACCAATCGTGAATGGGATTGACTCCCTAACATCCTGAATGGGGCAATATATAGATCACTATATCCAACCGGCAGTACAACAAACCCAAGCATACCTGAAAGATACGAAACATATCCTCCAACTTTTGGAAGTAACACCGGTACTAGAAGGAAGAACCCTACTAGCAACGGCTGATGTAACATCACTCTACACTATAGTCCAACATCACGATGCCTGCTCAGCAACCAAATGGCTTCTAAGGAATTACAGCCCCTTTATATGTAGACAAAGGAAATATCTGATATAATGCCTAGATTTTTGCCTCAAATATAATTACTTTTGGCACAATCAGATATACTATAAACAGGCCATAGGCATTGCTATGGGAGCAAAATTTGCCCCAGGAGTGACTAATGCCTTCATGGCTCAATGGGAAGACACTGCTGTTTATGCCGAATACCCACCACAACTAGCACTATATAAAAAGGTATATAGATGACGTGATAATTGTCTGGAATGGAGATAGGAACTCCCTGGAAAACTTCCTAAATAAACTAAATAACAATGAAAACATTCAACTGATATGGAAGATAGATGAGAAGGAGGTAGACTTCCTTGATCTCAATATTAGCTTGGAGGGGGATAAAGTGATAACTAAAACTTTTTTCAAAAATGTGGATACCAATAGCTATCTAGCCACAAATAGCTGCCACCACAAACCATGGTTATTCAACATTCCAAAAGGACAACTAATTAGAATAAAACGCAACTGCACAAAAGATGAGGACTACCAGAGACAAGCAAAACAGATAGGAGAAAGGTTCAAAGTAAAAGGATATGATGACCATTGGATTGAAAACCAAATAGAGACGGTCAACCGTATGGATAGAAGCAGCATGCTTAAAAGCTACCCAAAAAAACCCTACCAGAATGAGGCACCCTGCCTTATACTTGATTATAATGTCCAGCATAAAGAAGTAGCAAAACTCATTGAGAAACACTGGCACATTTTAAAGGCGGACAAAGACCTCAATACACTGCTACCAGAAAAACCCAACATCATATACAAAAGGGCCCCTACACTCAGGGACCTGATTGTCAAATCAGTAGTAGAACCACCTCCTAAACCACCTTACACGTTCTTCACAGGAAAGGGTTTCTACCCCTGCCGGAATTGCTATGCGTGCAGACACTCCAAAAAATTCCAGGGCAATAGAACTGAATTTACCGCAACCAATACTGGCCAAACGTTTAAATTACGGGAGTTTATAGGATGCCACACAGGAGTAGTAGTCTACGTACTACAATGTAGCTGCAACCTCCAATACGTAGGAAGAACAAAAAGGGCCCTAAAAACCAGGATAGAAGAACATGTACGGAACATCAAAAAAGGCTTCCCCAAACACAACGTTTCCAGGCATTTTGCGCAAGTACATAACCAAAACCCCTCATCACTTCAATTCTGGGGTATAGAGAAATATACTAAATCATGGAGGGGTAACCACAAAATAAGGACTATAAGCCAAAAGGAATCGAAATGGATACACTCCATGCGGACACTCACGCCAGGGGGCCTAAATGTGGAATTCGACCTGAACTGCTTTTTTTAATTCAAATAGATTTTTATTAAAGAATTTTCAAAATACAAAATTGTACATACAGTCTATGTCAAATTTCTTAGTACATATTCATTCGATAGTAACAACGTGCAGGTTCAAATACAAATAGTCAACAAGTCAAAGAGATTCTATACTGTGGCCTGATGGAAATTGTTCAGTTTGGATTCCTTGTGATTTTGGGGGCTGCGGCCATCCCCCGGCGCCCCAGTTGGGACTAACTGCACCGGGGGACCTCCGCCCCCCACCTTGAATTTAAAGTCTCAACTATAAACGTTAGTGAGAAAACACGCTATCCATGCCATATTATACCTATTTACTTCCCTCTGAAGGGTTGGAGGGAAGGGCAACTTCCTTGACCATATTCAAAGAGGTTACTTTACTAGTGTTACCTATTGTAATAGAGACCAGCATGAGATATAACAGTAACTAAAAGGAGTAAGAGAGTACAAAGGGGGGGAGGTAGGTGATGTTAGATGGGGATAGATTGAGGTTTCAGTTCAGTGAGGGTCCAGATAAGGTGGACCCCCCCTGGTCTGTTGGGCGTGTGATCCAGGGCGACCAGTTTAGTGTGTAAAGGGCCATCCTGCCTTCTCTGCTTGCGATTATTTTTTTGTATGCTGCTATTACATTTATTCTAGCTGAGACTTCTGGTATTGAAGAGATTTCATCTGTTTTCCATTTGTGGACTATCGTTGACTTAGCTGCTGTAAGAATATGATAGATTATAGATCGTTTAGATCCGTGAAAGTCAGAGAGGTGTAGTCCTAAGATTGCTAGGTCTACTCTGGGTGCAACCGTTGTAGATGTTACTTGCGATATCAGTCGGAATATCCTATGCCAGAAGGGTTTAAGGTGTGGGCAGGCCCACATTATGTGTATCAGTGTGCCTACTTGTCCGCATCCCCTCCAACATAAGTTAGAGTTATCTTTTGAGAATTTAGCTACAACATAGGGGGTGAAGTACCACCTTAGTAGCAGTTTTTGATTAAGCTCTTCATAGTTGGCACATCTGGAATACTTATGGTTACACTTAATAGCATTTACCCACTCTGTTTCCGAGTATTCTTTTCCCAAATCTGCTTCCCATTTAAGTAAGGGAGTGTATTTTAGGAACACGTCTTTGTCATTCAGTGAGTTATATATAGTCGAGATTCCTTTCGTCCTTAAGCTACTGGACCTGATGGTGTACCATATTTTTTCAGTAATTGAAATGTGCGTTATTTTTATGCTGTTGTGCAATGATGCTATCTGGGTGTACGTAAAGAACTCCAGCTGTGGCAGCCTGAATTTCTGTCTGATTTCTGCAAATGGCAGCATTTTCCCCTCTTTAACCATGTCCTCAATATTGTTCACCCCATGTTCTAGCCATTTTTTCACTTTCGCATTTTGTATTAGCCAAGGGATGGACTCTAGGGGGATGGGAACTTTGATTGCTGGATATTGTATGCTACCGTCTGTTTTGGCGCTTGCCCACGCTTTACCTGCTGCATGTATCGTAGGGTGATCTATAAGCTGGGTGGTTGTGTGAATTGCTGAAGCCATTAGAAATGATATGGGTGAGAGGGATTTGAAATTGGCCAATTCTAGTTGGCACCAGGGTTTCACGGGGGGTACTGTGAACCAATGTCTGATCTGATCTAGAACCACTGCTGTGTGGTAGTCCTTCAGGACCGGTAATCCCATGCCACCTGCTTTCCTATGTTTCGTTTGTATGGCGGGTGAGCATCTTGCTCTACAGCCCCCCCACACAAAGCGTGTTAATTGCTTTTGTATTGTGGTGAAGAAGGAGTTTGGAGGTTGTATCGGTAGGGTTCTGAATATATATAGTATTTTGGGCATCACTAGCATTTTGTATGCTGCTAGGCGTCCGGACCAGGTCAGGTAGTGTTTCTGAATTTTAAGAAGGTCTTTCTGGCAATTGTCTATCATAGGATGGTAGTTGTCATGATATAAATTTTTAATGGGGTAAGATAACTGGACCCCAAGGTACGTAATGGACCCAGAGGTCCAGGGAAATGGCAGAGAGACTTTCAGTCCCTCTTCTACAGATTTGGGAAGTGCTATACCTAGTATATTGGACTTGGTCTCGTTTATTTTGTAATATGATGCTCTTCCAAACTGTTGGAGGGTATCATATGCTGCTGGAAGTGATGTGGATGGGTCAGACAATGATAAAATCACATCATCCGCAAATAATGAGATTTTGTGTTGGTGACCTAGTGACCTTATACCGTGTATGTTTTGATGTGATCTTATTTTCTCTGCTAACGGTTCCATTATCAGAGCGAAGATTAATGGGGACATGGGGCAACCTTGCCTCGTCCCATTGGTTATGAGAAATGGTTTAGAGAACATGCCTTCCGTGTATACATAAGCTGAGGGGGAGGAGTACAATGCCATTATTGCATTCCGTATCGGGCCAAGGAAGCCAAATTTCCCCAGTACTCCCTCCAAGTATCCCCAATGAACCCGGTCGAAAGCCTTCTCCGCATCCAACGTAAGGAGCAGGGAAGGCTCTCTGTTTTTTTCGGCAATGTTAATGAGGTTTATCATTCTCCTCGTGGCATCTGTGGTCTGGCGACCCGCTACGAAACCCACCTGGTCATAGTCAATCAGCTGTGGCAGTATGTTCGTCAATCTCATTGCTAGCAGCTTGGCGTAGATTTTAACATCTACGTTTAAAAGCAAGATGGGCCTGAAATTTTGTGGTTTATCGGGTTCTTTCCGTTGTTTTGGTAGGGTTATAATTGTTGCTGTCAGCATGTCAGGTGGGAAACTCGCTACCGTCATTGCAGTGTCAAAGACTTTCTGTAGGAAGGGAGATAGGGTCGTGTTAAATAATTGGTAGTACTCCGAGGAGTAGCCATCTGGGCCTGGAGCTTTATTGTGGGGAAGTTTCTTAATTATCTGTTCTATCTCTTGTTGCGTCACTGGTTTGTTCAGATTGTCAAGATCCGTCTGAGATATAGTTGGCAAGTTAACTGAGTCCAAGAATTCTGCTATCATGGTAGTGGTTGGTTGGGGTGTGTCCTGGTCATTTTTTAGGTTGTACAGACTTTCATAGTAGTCGCTGAATGCATCAGCTATGTCTTTGGGGTTCCTGGCTTCTGTCTTGGTCTTGGGGTTCAGGATGTGGGGTATTTTTTGTTTTGCTACCTTTTCTTTTAGTTGATTGGCTAGGGTCTTTCCTGCTTTGTTACCGTATCTGTAGCTGCTGGCTTTTAGTGAGCGGAGCTGGTGCTCCTGTTGGGACACCAGATGCGCTCTCAGTTCTTGTCTTGCCACAAATAATTGACCTTTTAGTTGATTAGAGGGGGCCTGTTTGTTCTCAGAGTCTAGTTGGGCTATCTCTCCTAACAGCTCGCTCAGTCTCTTATTTCGTTGTTTTTTGAATCTAGCACTCATTTGTATTAGCAGACCCCTAATATATACTTTGTGAGCATTCCATAATGTGAAGGGATCGTCAACCGAGGGAGCGTTGATGGTAAAGAATTCGTTAAGATCTGATGTAATTTTTTGGACATTTGCGGGTTGTGACATAATATAAGTGTCGTTACGCCATCTATTTGCTCTGGTCTCTGCACGACGATCCCCCACTTGCATAGATATGGAAAAGAGGAAAATTGACACAATCAGGAGCTATAAATGGCTGCTCACCCCGGGTTAAATGAAAAAAAAGGGGAAGGGTTCTCCCTGGGTGGTGGGGTTTTTAGGCAGCAAATAGTCGTCTGATGGACGTAGTCAGACGATTATATGAAAAGATAGACCAGAATCCATCCAAATCAGTTTATAATGTTTATTCAAAAGTATTTTAAAAGATGAAATGACACATAAAAAGGAGTGTAAAAACACAAGCCCATACAGAATAAAAAATACAAACACAGTACACAAAAATAAAAAACCAGCGAAGAATCCCCCAACACCACTACCAATGGAATTGGGGGTGGTGATTGTGAGGTGTGACAAAAGACTGACGCGTTTCGACCTGTTGTCTGTATTGGTCTTCCTCAGAGTGTTTTTGTCAACTGGAAATAAAAGGACATTGTAACAACAACTTCTCAGTTATGTGTTTCTGTACATTTATACTCATGTCTATATATATTTTTATATATTACTATCGATATAGTTACCGGTATAGGTGTAGTGTGTAGGATAGTCTTCTGCATGGGTATTTGTAGGGGGGTCCCGTCGTTGTTCCTGGTGGCTACCAATTCCTACTTCCTACCGATAAGTCCGGGTACAAGGGATCGTCCAAACCGTATGTATCTTACGAGGAGTCACACATTTCAACTTGCCTCATGGAGGAGACCCCTAGATGAGACCCCGGGGTCACGGGGAGCCGAGGGGGGGGGCCCCAAGAAGGGGTAGGGGGAGGACCAGGCAGTAGGGCGCCCACAGGTAACAGACTCCTGGAATATACCAAAAAGTCATTATGGCACATATCTATATATAATAGGGGCAAAAGGGAGAGAAAGTACTCTTTATAAGAGAGAGAGTCACTCGGGCATGGTTGGGAGTGGCACCTTTCCATATGTTAGGTGTGTGGCTCAGAGGGTTGGCCTCAACCTCCTCGAGGTCATAGTTAGAGTATGTCTTATTTAATAGAAAAATAGATATTTATAGAGATTAGAGTGTGGTCAGAGGCGAATTAGGTAATGAGATAGAGATATGTCTAGTGGTGAAAAAAAAAAAAAAAAAAAAAAAAAAAAAAAAAAAAAAATAAGGAAAGTGGGGTACAGATGGGAAAAGAGGAAGAGGAGAAAAAGGGGAGGGCGACTGGGGGGGGGGGAGGGGAGGATAGATCGGGGGCATGTGTGTATGGCGCGCTTCATGCACACAGCCTGGTAGAAAAGGAAGAGCTGGGGGAGGACAGCCCGACGGGGGGGGGGAAGGGGGGAAAGGATGGGGGGGGAGGGGGGGTTGGATAGTGAGCTAAACCAGAAATGGAATCGGGAGTGTGGATAATAGTGTGGGAGTGGGGGGGAGGGATGGGGAAAAAAAAAAGAGGTGAACAATTTCGGGCAAGTGGACAAGGGATGAGGAGAAGGAAAGGGGCGAGGAGGGGGGGGACAGAGGAGTGGTGGAGTGAAGGGGGGGGGGAGTGTGGAGGAGAAGGGGACCAAGCCCTTAAGGAAAAGGAACTATGGAAAGGATGACGGGTATTGATGTGTGGGGTGATAGTGAAGGGAAAGGGGGGAAGGGGATAGAAGGGGAAAGGGGAGGGAAAGAGTGAAGTAAATGAAAAAGGGGGCCAAATCAAAACAAGGGAAACTGGTGAGTAGGGTGCATGTGAGGTGAGTAGTGACAGTGTGGATGTGGTGAGTGAAATATGTGTACTGGGATCTTGTTAGCTGGAGGGAGGGTGAGAGTGGGGGGCTGATGAGGGGAAAGGGGATGTGGAGGGAAAGGAGTGAGGAAAAGGGGGGAGAAAAGGAGAGGAAGGTAGTGGTGTGAGGCAAGGAAGGGAAGGGAGGGTTGGGAATGGAATAGGGGGTGGCATGTGAGTGGATGGAAGTGGGGGGGGGGGGGGGGGGGGAGGGGGTGGGGCAGGGGAAGACGGGGGGGGTTTTTGGGAAAGCCGGAGGAAAAAGGAGGAAAGAGAGGACATGTACTCTATGTTGGTGATTGTCATTACCTGCGATATGGTGTTGAATCGTTTAGGCCACAGACTAGTAATGCACCTGATTCTCCACAACGGTGCACCAATTTTGAGGAGATCAGGCAAAAAGGTCTCTGATAGAGTCTATAAATAAGATAGGAAGAGGGAGATGGAGGAGGGAAGAAAAAAAAGAAAGGTTTTCCATTGAAGGTCCTTTTCTTTAAAAATTGTATATAGGGAACAAGAGAAAGTTCCCCTAAAGGGTAAGGTGTACTTACTGAGGGCTCAAGTGCATCAAAGATGTGCTGGGCCTCCTGCAGGAGTGAGGTGCCATACCCAGACATGCCTTGCTTATAAGTGTCTGTGCCCTGTCCTGATTGGTTCAGGATAATGGTGGATGGCCGGACGGGTCCCGCCCCCTCCCCTCCCGGAATTCACCGCGACCGAACGGAGTCCCATCGAGGCCTCCAGGGCCAGTAATGGCGGACAAAACTGTCCGCCATGTGTGTAATCCCCCGGCGTTCTCCGAAGGCCGAGGCCCCGCATCTGCGTCACTTCCGTCGCAAATGCGTGACGTCATCGACGTGCGCGCGCGTGCGGGGCCCCGCACGCGCGCGCAACGTCCGGAAGTGTCGGAGGACGCCGCCAGCAGAGGACCAACCCCCCGAGACGCCCAGGACCAGCCTGGACGTCTTGTGGGGGGAGGATAGAGGGAGGGACAAAGTTAAAAGTCCACTCCCTCACCTTTGCTGTGAAGATACATCGGATCCGGACGTCCGGAGTCCCGTCATTACCAGGGGGGAGTGGATGATGCCACCTAGAGGGGGAACAAGGGAGTAATAGTCAAATACAAAAAACAATTGGAAACAAACATGTTTAAACAATGAAGTAGATATGGTTGGAAATTTGGTCTATATCTTTTTGGACAGTCCGAATACATTATACTGTGATGTCCATATTTTACACATAGTGCAATGAAAGCACTCTATGTTTAATAGTCCTTTATTTTCTGATAAATTTTCCTGTCCTTTTTTAAAAAAATAGGAATAAACGGAGAACAAAGGAATAGCAATGAGAGGGATACACAAGCGCCAAATATACATAAAAATGGTCCGCATGTTAGGTAATTCTCTTGATAGGGTGAATGGTGAAAAAAGGTTAACCCCAAATATACAAGGAAAAGGGGAGGAAGAGGAATTTCCTTGTTTTTATTATTATTGGATCCTAGTCCCTTATGGTGTCGATAGGGGGGGGGGGGGGAGGAGGAGGGGGAAGACGAAGCAGGAATGATCGCAGGATTGTAATAATGACTTTATTGGGTCTTGCCCGACACGAAACCCTTAAGGAAGGGAGCATATGAGATGGATTCATTGAGTCCTGGAGGCACATTAGCCTGCAGCCTGTGAATCCATCTTTGTTCGTGCTGCAAGAGTGTCTTATTCCAATCACCGCCTCGACCGGGAATGTGTACCCGGTCGAGGGCGGTGAAGGAAATACAGGGCATTTTGTAGTTGTGTTGTACAACAACATGCCTACCCAAGGCTAGGTAGTGATTGCCAATTTGCATGGAATATATATGTTTAGACATCCTGCGATAGAACTCCTGCTTCGTCTTCCCCACATAAAAAGCCCCACATTCACACGACATCATGTAGACAATGCCTCTAGTTTGACAATTGGCATAATGAGAAGGTTTAAAGGTGGTCCCATTAGGTAAAATGAAAGTCTTATCCCGTCTGATATATTGGCAGAAGGAGCAATGCCCACAAGGGAAAGACCCAAGTGTGGTGCAATGTTTACGACGGTTTTGTTCGTTTTTATACTCACTTTGTACAAGTTTGTCCCTAAGGGAAGTGGCCCTTTTAAAGGTGATTGCTGGTTGGTCGGACAGAAAGGTGTTTACTTTGGGGTCATCCAAGAGGATGCTCCAATGTTTTTTTATAATGTTCCGAATATGCTTGTGCTGTTGGGAGAAACGGAGTATCATTCGAATGTGATCGTTTTTGGTATTGTTTACTTCATTCGTCTTTTTGGAGTTTTTGGACAGTAGGTTAGAACGTGTTTCTAGAATGGTTCTATTATAGGCCTTCCGTAGACATGAACGGCTATAGCCTCGTGCCAAAAGTCTCTCCTGTAAATGCCCTGCCTCAATTTTGAAAGAAGAGTCCTCGGAGCAGTTGCGGCGTAGTCGCAAGTACTGTCCATATGGTATGGAATCTTTTAAGATGTCAGGGTGGAAGCTGGAGGCGTGAAGGATCGTATTGCCCGCTGTGCTTTTCCTGAATAGTGTGGTAGAGATTTCGTTTTTGGTATTGCGCAGCAGCTGTACATCAAGGAAAGTAATAGTGTCTGGGTCGTGAGTCATTGTGAATTTCAAATTTAAGGAATTCACGTTGATGCGAGTGAAGAACTCCTGCAGTAGTGCCTCTGGTCCCTCCCAGACGACGAGGACGTCATCGATGTAGCGCAGCCACAGTTTGATGTGGCTGGTATACACGAGGAGGTCCTCGTCATCTAGGAGGGTTTTCTCCCACTCCCCCAGGTACAAATTGGCATAAGCCGGAGCGCAACAAGTGCCCATGGCTACGCCTTGTACCTGGAGGTAGTGGGAGTTGTTGAACATAAAGTAATTCTGAGTGAGGATGTACTCCAAACCTTCTATAATGAATGCATTTAAATCATGGTTGTATCTTTGACTTTGTGTTAGAGCATGCTGTACAGTCTCGATCCCCTTAGTATGGGGGATCGAACTGTACAGGGCCTCCACATCAATAGCCACTAGGCGGGATTCTGTGGAGAGTGGCATGTTGGAAACCATCTCAAGTAGATGGATGGTATCTTTAAGGAAGGAGGGTAGACAAGTCACCAAGGGTTGTAAAAAGGAGTCGATTAGTTTGCTAAGATTTTCAGAAATATTACCGTTGCCGGAAACTATTGGTCGGCCGGGAGGTTTGGTTTTTTCTTTGTGTATCTTAGGTAGACTATAAAAAGTCGCTATGCGGGGATACCTCACTCTAATATATTCATATTGGTCTTTGGATATAGTTCCTCTTAGGAAGGAACTATATATCAAATCATAGAAGTGGTCATGGGAGGCATGTATTGCGGCCATTGGTACTTTCTTGTACCACTCGTCGTTATTAAGAATAGACTGGCACATATCTATGTAGTCATGGTTGTCCATTAAGACCACATTACCGCCTTTGTCTGAAGGCTTAATTGTGATGTCTGTATTCATACAGAGTTCTCTCATCGCATCAATTTCATCTCGTCCCAGATTTTTGGGGGGGGCCTTTTTTAGAGTGATTTTATTCAAATCCCGGAGTACCTGATTTACAAATGTTTCGATGTTAGGGTTCAAGTTTAAAGGTGGAAATTTCGAAGATGGTTTTTTAAAAGTAGTAGTTTGAGTTTTTTGTGGTCTCTCAACATCTTCTAAGAGTGTTTCTAGGTCAATTTGATCAATGAGATCTACTGTGTTGTTTTCCTGGTATAGGAGGGTCAGGTCCCGTAGGGCCTTGAATTCTTTCATGCTAAATGTTGACCAATCGGTATCGTCGACACTGGTAGTCTTCGCATGCAGGCTCTTGAGAAGGAGCCTGCGTGCGAAGAGTTGCAGGTCAACGATAACACCGAAAATATCACAACTCTGTTCAGGGCAGAAGGTTAAACCTCGTGAGAGGATCTTGGTCTCAGCTAAAGACAGAGGGTGGGAAGAGAGGTTGATTACGCTAAGGGACTTGATTGTGTCCGGATGATGTACGCGTCTAGGTTTCCCACTCCCTTGTTTGACTGGGGAGAGAGTAGTCCCCGTGTCAGGTTTAAAGTAGCTCCAGAAGCCTGCTTTAGACGTTCCAAGGTAGGGGTTATTTGTTTAGTATTACTCGAGCCGTTGGAAGATGCAGAGTCAGAATTGTCTGCATCTATGCTCGAGGATACATCCTTGATGTTTGTCATGTGTCTACTATCTAGATCTATGGCATCCTGACTTCTTTTTGTTTCTAAGTCAATGGTTCGTTTCTTCTTTTCTTGTTCGGGGGACCCTTTGTTGTTCCTATTCCTTTTATATTTCCCCCTTCCCTTTGGGGGGATGTAGGTATTAGGACCCGGATTGGGAATATTTTTATTCTTTGTCATATTGGGATTGTTTTGTATCTGTGACTTGGGGACTGAGTATCTTTTATTTTGGGGATTGGTGTTCCATTTGTAGACCCGTCCCTCAGAGAAGGACATTTTATCCCTCCAGAATTTGGTTTCCTTTTTGTGTAGGATACCCCTATTGTAGGTACTCAGGTCCTCACAGAGTTTGGACAGAGATTCCACATATAGGGTGTGCTGTGCGAAGGGTTTGAGTAGATTTTCTAATGAGTTAATTTCAATGTCTAGCAGGGAAATCTGTCTATTATATTCGTTTGTTAATATGGTCATCATTTGTTGTGAACAATGATTTAGATTGTCTTCCCATTCTTTCTTGCATTCACTACTGATTAGGTCTAGATTTGGAAAAATCTGTACACGTAGGCCCAATGGGTTTATTTGCTCCTTACTATAGCGGTTAAAGGACTTTACATGCCAAAAGAGGGCAGATTTCTTCTCTAAGGTTTTGTTGAGTTTGTCCATTAGGGAAGAAATTTGGGTTTCGATTTGATCTTTTTTCTCAAAGTCACTTTCATAACTTGTCATAAGGTTAATCCATTCATTGCCCTGAAAGTTACTCATATTGAACACTTCAATTCACGTATGTAGCACTATTATTCAAAAGCAAATCAAGAGTACATAAATTCATACAGTCAAAAACATATATATTTGGTTAGGCTTGTGTTTTTAGCTCGAGGGTGTCAAGGGCGGGAGAGAGGGTGTTTAACCACCCGGTTATATATGGAAAAGAGGAGAATTGACACAATCAGGAGCTATAGATGGCTGCTCACCCCGGGTTGAATGAAAAGAAAGGAAAAGGTTCTCCCTGGGTGGTGGGGTTTTTAGGCAGCAAATAGTCGTCTGATGGACGTGGTCAGACGATTACATGAAAAGATAGACCAGAATCCATCCAAATCAGTTTATAATGTTTATTCAAAAGTATTTTAAAAGATGAAATGACACATAAAAAGGAGTGTAAAAACACAAGCCCATACAGAATAAAAAATACAAACACAGTACACAAAATAAAAAACCAGCGAAGAATCCCCTAACACCACTACCAATGGAATTGGGGGTGGTGATTGTGAGGTGTGACAAAAGACTGACGCGTTTCGACCTGTTGTCTGTATTGGTCTTCCTCAGAGTGTTTTTGTCAGCTGGAAATAAAAGGACATTGTAACAACAACTTCTCAGTTATGTGTTTCTGTACATTTATACTCATGTCTATATATATTTTTATATATTACTATCGATATAGTTACCGGTATGGGTGTAGTGTGTAGGATAGTCTTCTGCATGGGTATTTGTAGGGGGGTCCCGTCGTTGTTCCTGGTGGCTACCAATTCCCACTTCCTACCGATAAGTCCGGGTACAAGGGATCGTCCAAACCGTATGTATCTTACGAGGAGTCACACATTTCAACTTGCCTCATGGAGGAGACCCCTAGATGAGACCCCGGGGTCACGGGGAGCCGAGAGGGGGGGGCCCCAAGAAGGGGTAGGGGGAGGACCAGGCAGTAGGGCGTCCCCAGGTAACAGACTCCTGGAATATACCAAAAAGTCATTATGGCACATATCTATATGTAATAAGGGCACAAAGGAGAGAAAGTACTCTTTGTAAGAGAGAGTCACTCAGGCATGGTTGGGAGTGGCACCTTTCCAGCTGTTAGGTGTGTGGCTCAGAGGGTTGGCCTCAGCCTCCTCGAGGTCATAGTTAGAGTATGTCTTATTTAATAGAAAAATAGATATTTATAGAGATTAGAGTGTGGTCAGAGGCGAATTAGGTAATGAGATAGAGATATGTCTAATGGTGAAAAAAAAAAAAAAAAAAAAAAAAAAAAAAAAATAAATAAAAAAAAATAGGAAAAGGGGGGTGCAGATAGGAAAAGAGGAAGGGGAGAAAAAGGGGAGGGCGACTGGGGGGGGGAGGGGGGGGGGACATGTGGGAGGCATGTGTGTATGGCGCGCTTCATGCACACAGCCTGGTAGAAAAAGAAGAGCTGGGGGAAGGCAGCCCGACGGGGGGGGGGGGGGGGGAAAAAAGGGGGAAAATGAGGGGGGGGGGAGGGAGGGTTGGGTAGTGAGCTAAACCAGAAGTGGAATCGGGAGTGTGGATAATAGTGTGGGAGTGGGGGGGACGTGTAGGATGGGGAAAAAAGAGGTGAACAGTTTCGGGCAAGTGAACAGGGGATAGGGGGAGGGAAAGGGGGCGAGGAAGGGGGGACAGAGGAGTGGTGGAGTGAAGGGGGGGGGGGGGAGTGTGGAGGAGAAGGGGACCAAGCCCTTAGGGAAAAGGAACTATGGAAGGGATGATGGGTATTGATGTGTGGGGTGATGGTGAAGGGAAAGGGGGGAAGGGATAAAAGGGGAAAGGGGGGGGAAGAGTGAAGTAAATGAAAAGGGGGGTCAAATCAAAACAAGGGAAACTGGTGAGTAGGGTACATGTGAAGTGAGTAGTGACAGTGTGGATGTGGTGAGTGAAATATGTGTGCTGGGATCTTGTTAACTGGAGGGAGGGTGAGAGTGGGGGGCTGATGAGGGGAAAGGGGATGTGGAGGGAATGGAGTGAGGAAAAGGGGGGAGAAAAGGAGAGGAAGGTAGTGGTGTGAGGCAAGGAAGGGAAGGGAGGGTTGGGGATGGAATAGGGGGTGGCATGTGAGTGGATGGAAGTGGGGGGGGGGGGGGGGGGGGGGGGGGAGGGGGTGGGGCAGGGGAAGACGGGGGGGTTTTTGGGAAAGCCGGAGGAAAAAGGAGGAAAGAGAGGACATGTGCTCTATGTTGGTGATTGTCATTACCTGCGATATGATGTTGAATCGTTTAGGCCACAGACTAGTAATGCACCTGATTCTCCACAACGGTGCACCAATTTTGAGGAGATCAGGCAAAAAGGTCTCTGATAGAATCTATAAATAGGATAGGAAGAGGGAGAAGGAGGAGGGAAGAAAAAAAAAGGAAAGGTTTTCCATTGGAGGTCCTTTTCTTTAAAAATTGTATATAGGGAACAAGAGAAAGTTCCCCTAAGGGGTAAGGTGTACTTACTGAGGGCTCAAGTGCATCAAAGATGTGCTGGGCCTCCTGCAGGAATGAGGTGCCATACCCAGACATGCCTTGCTTATAAGTGTCTGTGCCCTGTCCTGATTGGTTCAGGATGATGGTGGATGGCCGAACGGGTCCCGCCCCTTCCCCTCCCGGAATTCACCGCGACCGAACGGAGTCCCATCGAGGCCTCCAGGGCCAGTAATGGCGGACAAAACTGTCCGCCATGTGTGTAATCCCCCGGCGTTCTCCGAAGGCCGAGGCCCCGCATCTGCGTCACTTCCGTCGCAAATGCGTGACGTCATCGACGTGCGCGCGCGTGCGGGGCCCCGCACGCGCGCGCAACGTCCGGAAGTGTCGGAGGACGCCGCCAGCAGAGGACCAACCCCCCGAGACGCCCAGGACCAGCCTGGACGTCTTGTGGGGGGAGGATAGAGGGAGGGACAAAGTTAAAAGTCCACTCCCTCACCTTTGCTGTGAAAATACATCGGATCCGGACGTCCAGAGTCCCGTCATTACCAGGGGGGAGTGGGTGATGCCACCTAGAGGGGGAACAAGGGAGTAATGGTCAAATACAAAAAACAATTGGAAACAAACATATTTAAACAATGAAGTAGATATGGTTGGAAATTTGGTCTATATCTTTTTGGACAGTCCGAATACATTATACTGTGATGTCCATATTTTACACATAGTGCAATGAAAGCACTTTATGTTTAATAGTCCTTTATTTTCTGATAAATTTTCCTATCCTTTTTTAAAAAAATAGGAATAAACGGAGAACAAAGGAATAGCAATGAGAGGGATACACAAGCGCCAAATATACATAAAAATGGTCCGCATGTTAGGTAATTCTCTTGATAGGGTGAATGGTGAAAAAAGGTTAACCCCAAATATACAAGGAAAAGGGGAGGAAGAGGAATTTCCTTGTTTTTATTATTATTGGATCCTAGTCCCTTATGGTGTCGATAGAGGGGGGGGGGGGGGGGAGGGGGAGGAGGGGGAAGACGAAGCAGGAATGATCGCAGGATTGTAATAATGACTTTATTGGGTCTTGCCCGACACGAAACCCTTAAGGAAGGGAGCATATGAGATGGATTCATTGAGTCCTGGAGGCACATTAGCCTGCAGCCTGTGAATCCATCTTTGTTCGTGCTGCAAGAGTGTCTTATTCCAATCACCGCCTCGACCGGGAATGTGTACCCGGTCGAGGGCGGTGAAGGAAATACAGGGCATTTTGTAGTTGTGTTGTACAACAACATGCCTACCCAAGGCTAGGTAGTGATTGCCAATTTGCATGGAATATATATGTTTAGACATCCTGCGATAGAACTCCTGCTTCGTCTTCCCCACATAAAAAGCCCCACATTCACACGACATCATGTAGACAATGCCTCTAGTTTGACAATTGGCATAATGAGAAGGTTTAAAGGTAGTCCCATTAGGTAAAATGAAAGTCTTATCCCGTCTGATATATTGGCAGAAGGAGCAATGCCCACAAGGGAAAGACCCAAGTGTGGTGCAATGTTTACGACGGTTTTGTTCGTTTTTATACTCACTTTGTACAAGTTTGTCCCTAAGGGAAGTGGCCCTTTTAAAGGTGATTGCTGGTTGGTCGGACAGAAAGGTGTTTACTTTGGGGTCATCCAGGAGGATGCTCCAATGTTTTTTTATAATGTTCCGAATATGCTTGTGCTGATGGGAGAAACGGAGTATCATTCGAATGTGATCGTTTTTGGTATTGTTTACTTCATTCGTCTTTTTGGAGTTTTTAGACAGTAGGTTAGAACGTGTTTCTAGAATGGTTCTATTATAGGCCTTCCGTAGACATGAACGGCTATAGCCTCGTGCCAAAAGTCTCTCCTGTAAATGCCCTGCCTCAATTTTGAAAGAAGAGTCCTCGGAGCAGTTGCGACGTAGTCGCAAGTACTGTCCATATGGTATGGAATCTTTTAAGATGTCGGGGTGGAAGCTGGAGGCGTGAAGGATCGTATTGCCCGCTGTGCTTTTCCTGAATAGTGTGGTAGAGATTTCGTTTTTGGTATTGCGCAGCAGCTGTACATCAAGGAAAGTAATAGTGTCTGGGTCGTGAGTCATTGTGAATTTCAAATTTAAGGAATTCACGTTGATGCGAGTGAAGAACTCCTGCAGTAGTGCCTCTGGTCCCTCCCAGACGACGAGGACGTCATCGATGTATCGCAGCCACAGTTTGATGTGGCTGGTATACACGAGGAGGTCCTCGTCATCTAGGAGGGTTTTCTCCCACTCCCCCAGGTACAAATTGGCATAAGCCGGAGCGCAACAAGTGCCCATGGCTACGCCTTGTACCTGGAGGTAGTGGGAGTTGTTGAACATAAAGTAATTCTGAGTGAGGATGTACTCCAAACCTTCTATAATGAATGCATTTAGATCATGGTTGTATCTTTGACTTTGTGTTAGAGCATGCTGTACAGTCTCGATCCCCTTAGTATGGGGGATCGAACTGTACAGGGCCTCCACGTCTATAGCCACTAAGCGGGATTCTGTGGAGAGTGGCATGTTGGAAACCATCTCAAGTAGATGGATGGTATCTTTAAGGAAGGAGGGTAGACAAGTCACCAAGGGTTGTAAAAAGGAGTCGATTAGTTTGCTAAGGTTTTCAGAAATATTACCGTTGCCGGAAACTATTGGTCGGCCGGGAGGTTTGGTTTTTTCTTTGTGTATCTTAGGTAGACTATAAAAAGTCGCTATGCGGGGATACCTCACTCTAATATATTCATATTGGTCTTTGGATATAGTTCCTCTTAGGAAGGAATTATATATCAAATCATAGAAGTGGTCATGGGAGGCATGTATTGCGGCCATTGGTACTTTCTTGTACCACTCGTCGTTATTAAGAATAGACTGGCACATATCTATGTAGTCATGGTTGTCCATTAGGACCACATTACCGCCTTTGTCTGAAGGCTTAATTGTGATGTCTGTATTCTTACAGAGTTCTCTCATCGCATCAATTTCATCTCGTCCCAGATTTTTGGGGGGGGCCTTTTTTAAGGTGATTTTATTCAAATCCCGGAGTACCTGATTTACAAATGTTTCGATGTTAGGGTTCAAGTTTAAAGGTGGAAATTTCGAAGATGGTTTTTTAAAAGTAGTGGTTTGAGTTTTTTGTGGTCTCTCAACATCTTCTAAGAGTGTTTCTAGGTCAATTTGATCAATGAGATCTACTGTGTTGTTTTCCTGGTATAGGAGGGTCAGGTCCCGTAGGGCCTTGAATTCTTTCATGCTAAATGTTGACCAATCGGTATCGTCGACACTGGTGGTCTTCGCATGCAGGCTCTTGAGAAGGAGCCTGCGTGCGAAGAGTTGCAGGTCAACGATAACACCGAAAATATCACAACTCTGTTCAGGGCAGAAGGTTAGACCTCGTGAGAGGATCTTGGTCTCAGCTAAAGACAGAGGGTGGGAAGAAAGGTTGATTACGCTAAGGGACTTGATTGTGTCCGGATGATGTACGCGTCTAGGTTTCCCACTCCCTTGTTTGACTGGGGAGAGAGTAGTCCCCGTGTCAGGTTTAAAGTAGCTCCAGAAGCCTGCTTTAGACGTTCCAAGGTAGGGGTTATTTGTTTAGTATTACTCGAGCCGTTGGAAGATGCAGAGTCAGAATTGTCTGCATCTATGCTCGAGGATACATCCTTGATGTTTGTCATATGTCTACTATCTAGATCTATGGCGTCCTGACTTCTTTTTGTTTCTAAGTCAATGGTTCGTTTCTTCTTTTCTTGTTCGGGGGACCCTTTATTGTTCCTATTCCTTTTATATTTCCCCCTTCCCTTTGGGGGGATGTAGGTATTAGGACCCGGATTGGGAATATTTTTATTCTTTGTCATATTGGGATTGTTTTGTATCTGTGACTTGGGGACTGAGTATCTTTTATTTTGGGGATTGGTGTTCCATTTGTAGGCCCGTCCCTCAGAGAAGGACATTTTATCCCTCCAGAATTTGGTTTCCTTTTTATGTAGGATACCCCTATTGTAGGTACTCAGGTCCTCACAGAGTTTGGACAGAGATTCCACATATAGGGTGTGCTGTGCGAAGGGTTTGAGTAGATTTTCTAATGAGTTAATTTCAATGTCTAGCAGGGAAATCTGTCTATTATATTCGTTTGTTAATATGGTCATCATTTGTTGTGAACAATGATTTAGATTGTCTTCCCATTCTTTCTTGCATTCACTACTGATTAGGTCTAGATTTGGAAAGATCTGTACACGTAGGCCCAATGGGTTTATTTGCTCCTTACTGTAGCGGTTAAAGGACTTTACATGCCAAAAGAGGGCAGATTTCTTCTCTAAGGTTTTATTGAGTTTGTCCATTAGGGAAGAAATTTGGGTTTCGATTTGATCTTTTTTCTCAAAGTCACTTTCATAACTTGTCATAAGGTTAATCCATTCGTTGCCCTGAAAGTTACTCATATTGAACACTTCAATTCACGTATGTAGCACTATTATTCAAAAGCAAATCAAGAGTACATAAATTCATACAGTCAAAAACATATATATTTGGTTAGGCTTGTGTTTTTAGCTCGAGGGTGTCAAGGGCGGGAGAGAGGGTGTTTAACCACCCGGTTATATATGGAAAAGAGGAAAATTGACACAATCAGGAGCTATAAATGGCTGCTCACCCCGGGTTAAATGAAAAAAAAGGGGAAGGGTTCTCCCTGGGTGGTGGGGTTTTTAGGCAGCAAATAGTCGTCTGATGGACATAGTCAGACGATTATATGAAAAGATAGACCAGAATCCATCCAAATCAGTTTATAATGTTGTCCTCCTGGATGACCCCAAAGTAAACACCTTTCTGTCCGACCAACCAGCAATCACCTTTAAAAGGGCCACTTCCCTTAGGGACAAACTTGTACAAAGTGAGTATAAAAACAAACAAAACCGTCGTAAACATTGCACCACACTTGGGTCTTTCCCTTGTGGGCATTGCTCCTTCTGCCAATATATCAGACGGGATAAGACTTTCATTTTACCTAATGGGACCACCTTTAAACCTTCTCATTATGCCAATTGTCAAACTAGAGGCATTGTCTACATGATGTCGTGTGAATGTGGGGCTTTCTATGTGGGGAAGACGAAGCAGGAGTTCTATCGCAGGATGTCTAAACATATATATTCCATGCAAATTGGCAATCACTACCTAGCCTTGGGTAGGCATGTTGTTGTACAACACAACTACAAAATGCCCTGCATTTCCTTCACCGCCCTCGACCGGGTACACATTCCCGGTCGAGGCGGTGATTGGAATAAGACACTCTTGCAGCACGAACAAAGATGGATTCACAGGCTGCAGGCTAATGTGCCTCCAGGACTCAATGAATCCATCTCATATGCTCCCTTCCTTAAGGGTTTCGTGTCGGGCAAGACCCAATAAAGTCATTATTACAATCCTGCGATCATTCCTGCTTCGTCTTCCCCCTCCTTCCCCCCCCCCCCCTATCGACACCATAAGGGACTAGGATCCAATAATAATAAAAACAAGGAAATTCCTCTTCCTCCCCTTTTCCTTGTATATTTGGGGTTAACCTTTTTTCACCATTCACCCTATCAAGAGAATTACCTAACATGCGGACCATTTTTATGTATATTTGGCGCTTGTGTATCCCTCTCATTGCTATTCCTTTGTTCTCCGTTTATTCCTATTTTTTTAAAAAAGGACAGGAAAATTTATCAGAAAATAAAGGACTATTAAACATAGAGTGCTTTCATTGCACTATGTGTAAAATATGGACATCACAGTATAATGTATTCGGACTGTCCAAAAAGATATAGACCAAATTTCCAACCATATCTACTTCATTGTTTAAACATGTTTGTTTCCAATTGTTTTTTGTATTTGACTATTACTCCCTTGTTCCCCCTCTAGGTGGCATCATCCACTCCCCCCTGGTAATGACGGGACTCCGGACGTCCGGATCTGATGTATCTTCACAGCAAAGGTGAGGGAGTGGACTTTTAACTTTGTCCCTCCCTCTATCCTCCCCCCACAAGACGTCCAGGCTGGTCCTGGGCGTCTCGGGGGGCTGGTCCTCTGCTGGCGGCGTCCTCCGACACTTCCGGACGTTGCGCGCGCGTGCGGGGCCCCGCACGCGCGCGCACGCTGATGACGTCACGCATTTGCGACGGAAGTGACGCAGATGCGGGGCCTCGGCCTTCGGAGAACGCCGGGGGATTACACACATGGCGGACAGTTTTGTCCGCCATTACTGGCCCTGGAGGCCTCGATGGGACTCCGTTCGGTCGCGGTGAATTCCGGGAGGGGAGGGGGCGGGACCCGTCCGGCCATCCACCATTATCCTGAACCAATCAGGACAGGGCACAGACACTTATAAGCAAGGCATGTCTGGGTATGGCACCTCACTCCTGCAGGAGGCCCAGCACATCTTTGATGCACTTGAGCCCTCAGTAAGTACACCCTACCCTTTAGGGGAACTTTCTCTTGTTCCCTATATACAATTTTTAAAGAAAAGGACCTTCAATGGAAAACCTTTCCCTTTTTTTTCTTCCCTCCTCCATCTCCCTCTTCCTATCTTATTTATAGACTCTATCAGAGACCTTTTTGCCTGATCTCCTCAAAATTGGTGCACCGTTGTGGAGAATCAGGTGCATTACTAGTCTGTGGCCTAAACGATTCAACACCATATCGCAGGTAATGACAATCACCAACATAGAGTACATGTCCTCTCTTTCCTCCTTTTTCCTCCGGCTTTCCCAAAAACCCCCCCGTCTTCCCCTGCCCCACCCCCCCCCCCCCCCCCCCCCCCCCCCCCTCCCCCCCCCTGCCCCCCCCCCCCCCCCCCCCCCCCCCCCCCCCCACTTCCATCCACTCACATGCCACCCCCTATTCCATTCCCAACCCTCCCTTCCCTTCCTTGCCTCACACCACTACCTTCCTCTCCTTTTCTCCCCCCTTTTCCTCACTCCTTTCCCTCCACATCCCCCTTTCCCCTCATCAGCCCCCCACTCTCACCCTCCCTCCAGCTAACAAGATCCCAGTACACATATTTCACTCACCACATCCACACTGTCACTACTCACCTCACATGCACCCTACTCACCAGTTTCCCTTGTTTTGATTTGGCCCCCTTTTTCATTTACTTCACTCTTTCCCTCCCCTTTCCCCTTCTATCCCCTTCCCCCCTTTCCCTTCACTATCACCCCACACATCAATACCCGTCATCCTTTCCATAGTTCCTTTTCCTTAAGGGCTTGGTCCCCTTCTTCTCCACACTCCCCCCCCCTTCACTCCACCACTCCTCTGTCCCCCCCCTCCTCGCCCCTTTCCTTCTCCTCATCCCTTGTCCACTTGCCCGAAATTGTTCACCTCTTTTTCCCCTCCACTCCCACACTATTATCCACACTCCCGATTCCATTTCTGGTTTAGCTCACTATCCAACCCCCCCTCCCCCCCCCCATCCTTTCCCCCCTTCCCCCCCCCCCCGTCGGGCTGTCCTCCCCCAGCTCTTCCTTTTCTACCAGGCTGTGTGCATGAAGCGCGCCATACACACATGCCCCCGATCTATCCTCCCCTCCCCCCCCCAGTCGCCCTCCCCTTTTTCTCCTCTTCCTCTTTTCCCATCTGTACCCCACTTTCCTTATTTTTTTTTTTTTTTTTTTTTTTTTTTTTTTTTTTTTTTTTTCACCACTAGACATATCTCTATCTCATTACCTAATTCGCCTCTGACCACACTCTAATCTCTATAAATATCTATTTTTCTATTAAATAAGACATACTCTAACTATGACCTCGAGGAGGTTGAGGCCAACCCTCTGAGCCACACACCTAACATATGGAAAGGTGCCACTCCCAACCATGCCCGAGTGACTCTCTCTCTTATAAAGAGTACTTTCTCTCCCTTTTGCCCCTATTATATATAGATATGTGCCATAATGACTTTTTGGTATATTCCAGGAGTCTGTTACCTGTGGGCGCCCTACTGCCTGGTCCTCCCCCTACCCCTTCTTGGGGCCCCCCCCCTCGGCTCCCCGTGACCCCGGGGTCTCATCTAGGGGTCTCCTCCATGAGGCAAGTTGAAATGTGTGACTCCTCGTAAGATACATACGGTTTGGACGATCCCTTGTACCCGGACTTATCGGTAGGAAGTAGGAATTGGTAGCCACCAGGAACAACGACGGGACCCCCCTACAAATACCCATGCAGAAGACTATCCTACACACTACACCTATACCGGTAACTATATCGATAGTAATATATAAAAATATATATAGACATGAGTATAAATGTACAGAAACACATAACTGAGAAGTTGTTGTTACAATGTCCTTTTATTTCCAGTTGACAAAAACACTCTGAGGAAGACCAATACAGACAACAGGTCGAAACGCGTCAGTCTTTTGTCACACCTCACAATCACCACCCCCAATTCCATTGGTAGTGGTGTTGGGGGATTCTTCGCTGGTTTTTTATTTTTGTGTACTGTGTTTGTATTTTTTATTCTGTATGGGCTTGTGTTTTTACACTCCTTTTTATGTGTCATTTCATCTTTTAAAATACTTTTGAATAAACATTATAAACTGATTTGGATGGATTCTGGTCTATCTTTTCATATAATCGTCTGACTATGTCCATCAGACGACTATTTGCTGCCTAAAAACCCCACCACCCAGGGAGAACCCTTCCCCTTTTTTTTCATTTAACCCGGGGTGAGCAGCCATTTATAGCTCCTGATTGTGTCAATTTTCCTCTTTTCCATATATAACCGGGTGGTTAAACACCCTCTCTCCCGCCCTTGACACCCTCGAGCTAAAAACACAAGCCTAACCAAATATATATGTTTTTGACTGTATGAATTTATGTACTCTTGATTTGCTTTTGAATAATAGTGCTACATACGTGAATTGAAGTGTTCAATATGAGTAACTTTCAGGGCAACGAATGGATTAACCTTATGACAAGTTATGAAAGTGACTTTGAGAAAAAAGATCAAATCGAAACCCAAATTTCTTCCCTAATGGACAAACTCAATAAAACCTTAGAGAAGAAATCTGCCCTCTTTTGGCATGTAAAGTCCTTTAACCGCTACAGTAAGGAGCAAATAAACCCATTGGGCCTACGTGTACAGATCTTTCCAAATCTAGACCTAATCAGTAGTGAATGCAAGAAAGAATGGGAAGACAATCTAAATCATTGTTCACAACAAATGATGACCATATTAACAAACGAATATAATAGACAGATTTCCCTGCTAGACATTGAAATTAACTCATTAGAAAATCTACTCAAACCCTTCGCACAGCACACCCTATATGTGGAATCTCTGTCCAAACTCTGTGAGGACCTGAGTACCTACAATAGGGGTATCCTACATAAAAAGGAAACCAAATTCTGGAGGGATAAAATGTCCTTCTCTGAGGGACGGGCCTACAAATGGAACACCAATCCCCAAAATAAAAGATACTCAGTCCCCAAGTCACAGATACAAAACAATCCCAATATGACAAAGAATAAAAATATTCCCAATCCGGGTCCTAATACCTACATCCCCCCAAAGGGAAGGGGGAAATATAAAAGGAATAGGAACAATAAAGGGTCCCCCGAACAAGAAAAGAAGAAACGAACCATTGACTTAGAAACAAAAAGAAGTCAGGACGCCATAGATCTAGATAGTAGACATATGACAAACATCAAGGATGTATCCTCGAGCATAGATGCAGACAATTCTGACTCTGCATCTTCCAACGGCTCGAGTAATACTAAACAAATAACCCCTACCTTGGAACGTCTAAAGCAGGCTTCTGGAGCTACTTTAAACCTGACACGGGGACTACTCTCTCCCCAGTCAAACAAGGGAGTGGGAAACCTAGACGCGTACATCATCCGGACACAATCAAGTCCCTTAGCGTAATCAACCTTTCTTCCCACCCTCTGTCTTTAGCTGAGACCAAGATCCTCTCACGAGGTTTAACCTTCTGCCCTGAACAGAGTTGTGATATTTTCGGTGTTATCGTTGACCTGCAACTCTTCGCACGCAGGCTCCTTCTCAAGAGCCTGCATGCGAAGACTACCAGTGTCGACGATACCGATTGGTCAACATTTAGCATGAAAGAATTCAAGGCCCTACGGGACCTGACCCTCCTATACCAGGAAAACAACACAGTAGATCTCATTGATCAAATTGACCTAGAAACACTCTTAGAAGATGCTGAGAGACCACAAAAAACTCAAACCACTACTTTTAAAAAACCATCTTCGAAATTTCCACCTTTAAACTTGAACCCTAACATCGAAACATTTGTAAATCAGGTACTCCGGGATTTGAATAAAATCACCTAAAAAAAGGCCCCCCCCCCCCCCCCCCCCCCCCCCCCCCCCCAAAAATCTGGGACGAGATGAAATTGATGCGATGAGAGAACTCTGTAAGAATACAGACATCACAATTAAGCCTTCAGACAAAGGCGGTAATGTGGTCCTAATGGACAACCATGACTACATAGATATGTGCCAGTCTATTCTTAATAACGACGAGTGGTACAAGAAAGTACCAATGGCCGCAATACATGCCTCCCATGACCACTTCTATGATTTGATATATGGTTCCTTCCTAAGAGGAACCATATCCAAAGACCAATATGAATATATTAGAGTGAGGTATCCCCGCATAGCGACTTTTTATAGTCTACCTAAGATACACAAAGAAAAAACCAAACCTCCCGGCCGACCAATAGTTTCCGGCAACGGTAATATTTCTGAAAATCTTAGCAAACTAATCGACTCCTTTTTACAACCCTTGGTGACTTGTCTACCCTCCTTCCTTAAAGATACCATCCATCTACTTGAGATGGTTTCCAACATGCCACTCTCCACAGAATCCCGCCTAGTGGCTATTGACGTGGAGGCCCTGTACAGTTCGATCCCCCATACTAAGGGGATCGAGACTGTACAGCATGCTCTAACACAAAGTCAAAGATACAACCATGATTTAAATGCATTCATTATAGAAGGTTTGGAGTACATCCTCACTCAGAATTACTTTATGTTCAATAACTCCCACTACCTCCAGGTACAAGGCGTAGCCATGGGCACTTGTTGCGCTCCGGCTTATGCCAATTTGTACCTGGGGGAGTGGGAGAAAACCCTCCTAGATGACGAGGACCTCCTCGTGTATACCAGCCACATCAAACTGTGGCTGCGCTACATCGATGACGTCCTCGTCGTCTGGGAGGGACCAGAGGCACTACTGCAGGAGTTCTTCACTCGCATCAACGTGAATTCCTTAAATTTGAAATTCACAATGACTCACGACCCAGACACTATTACTTTCCTTGATGTACAGCTGCTGCGCAATACCAAAAACGAAATCTCTACCACACTATTCAGGAAAAGCACAGCGGGCAATACGATCCTTCACGCCTCCAGCTTTCACCCTGACACCTTAAAAGATTCCATACCATATGGACAGTACTTGCGACTACGCCGCAACTGCTCCGAGGACTCTTCTTTCAAAATTGAGGCAGGGCATTTACAGGAGAGACTTTTGGCACGAGGCTATAGCCGTTCATGTCTACGGAAGGCCTATAATAGAACCATTCTAGAAACACGTTCTAACCTACTGTCTAAAAACTCCAAAAAGACGAATGAAGTAAACAATACCAAAAACGATCACATTCGAATGATACTCCGTTTCTCCCAACAGCACAAGCATATTCGGAACATTATAAAAAAACATTGGAGCATCCTCCTGGATGACCCCAAAGTAAACACCTTTCTGTCCGACCAACCAGCAATCACCTTTAAAAGGGCCACTTCCCTTAGGGACAAACTTGTACAAAGTGAGTATAAAAACGAACAAAACCGTCGTAAACATTGCACCACACTTGGGTCTTTCCCTTGTGGGCATTGCTCCTTCTGCCAATATATCAGACGGGATAAGACTTTCATTTTACCTAATGGGACCACCTTTAAACCTTCTCATTATGCCAATTGTCAAACTAGAGGCATTGTCTACATGATGTCGTGTGAATGTGGGGCTTTCTATGTGGGGAAGACGAAGCAGGAGTTCTATCGCAGGATGTCTAAACATATATATTCCATGCAAATTGGCAATCACTACCTAGCCTTGGGTAGGCATGTTGTTGTACAACACAACTACAAAATGCCCTGCATTTCCTTCACCGCCCTCGACCGGGTACACATTCCCGGTCGAGGCGGTGATTGGAATAAGACACTCTTGCAGCACGAACAAAGATGGATTCACAGGCTGCAGGCTAATGTGCCTCCAGGACTCAATGAATCCATCTCATATGCTCCCTTCCTTAAGGGTTTCGTGTCGGGCAAGACCCAATAAAGTCATTATTACAATCCTGCGATCATTCCTGCTTCGTCTTCCCCCTCCTCCCCCCCCCCCCCCTCTATCGACACCATAAGGGACTAGGATCCAATAATAATAAAAACAAGGAAATTCCTCTTCCTTCCCTTTTCCTTGTATATTTGTGGTTAACCTTTTTTCACCATTCACCCTATCAAGAGAATTACCTAACATGCGGACCATTTTTATGTATATTTGGCGCTTGTGTATCCCTCTCATTGCTATTCCTTTGTTCTCCGTTTATTCCTATTTTTTTTTTAAAAAAGGACAGGAAAATTTATCAGAAAATAAAGGACTATTAAACATAGAGTGCTTTCATTGCACTATGTGTAAAATATGGACATCACAGTATAATGTATTCGGACTGTCCAAAAAGATATAGACCAAATTTCCAACCATATCTACTTCATTGTTTAAACATGTTTGTTTCCAATTGTTTTTTGTATTTGACTATTACTCCCTTGTTCCCCCTCTAGGTGGCATCATCCACTCCCCCCTGGTAATGACGGGACTCTGGACGTCCGGATCCGATGTATCTTCACAGCAAAGGTGAGGGAGTGGACTTTTAACTTTGTCCCTCCCTCTATCCTCCCCCCACAAGACGTCCAGGCTGGTCCTGGGCGTCTCGGGGGGTTGGTCCTCTGCTGGCGGCGTCCTCCGACACTTCCGGACGTTGCGCGCGCGTGCGGGGCCCCGCACGCGCGCGCACGCTGATGACGTCACGCATTTGCGACGGAAGTGACGCAGATGCGGGGCCTCGGCCTTCGGAGAACGCCGGGGGATTACACACATGGCGGACAGTTTTGTCCGCCATTACTGGCCCTGGAGGCCTCGATGGGACTCCGTTCGGTCGCGGTGAATTCCGGGAGGGGAGGGGGCGGGACCCGTCCGGCCATCCACCATTATCCTGAACCAATCAGGACAGGGCACAGACACTTATAAGCAAGGCATGTCTGGGTATGGCACCTCACTCCTGCAGGAGGCCCAGCACATCTTTGATGCACTTGAGCCCTCAGTAAGTACACCCTACCCTTTAGGGGAACTTTCTCTTGTTCCCTATATACAATTTTTAAAGAAAAGGACCTTCAATGGAAAACCTTTCTTTTTTTTTTTTCTTCCCTCCTCCATCTCCCTCTTCCTATCTTATTTATAGATTCTATCAGAGACCTTTTTGCCTGATCTCCTCAAAATTGGTGCACCGTTGTGGAGAATCAGGTGCATTACTAGTCTGTGGCCTAAACGATTCAACACCATATCGCAGGTAATGACAATCACCAACATAGAGTACATGTCCTCTCTTTCCTCCTTTTTCCTCCGGCTTTCCCAAAAACCCCCCCCCCCCCCCCTGCCCCACCCCCCCACCCCCCCCCCCCCCCCCCCCCCCCCCCCCCCCCCCCCCCCCCCCCCCCCCCCCCCACCCCCCCCCCCCCCCCCCCACCCCCCCCCCCCCCCCCCCCCCCCCCCACTTCCATCCACTCACATGCCACCCCCTATTCCATCCCCAATCCTCCCTTCCCTTCCTTGCCTCACACCACTACCTTCCTCTCCTTTTCTCCCCCCTTTTCCTCACTCCTTTCCCTCCACATCCCCCTTTCCCCTCATCAGCCCCCCACTCTCACCCTCCCTCCAGCTAACAAGATCCCAGTACACATATTTCACTCACCACATCCACACTGTCACTACTCACCTCACATGCACCCTACTCACCAGTTTCCCTTGTTTTGATTTGGCCCCCCTTTTCATTTACTTCACTCTTTCCCTCCCCTTTCCCCTTCTATCCCTTCCCCCCTTTCCCTTCACTATCACCCCACACATCAATACCCGTCATCCTTTCCATAGTTCCTTTTCCTTAAGGGCTTGGTCCCCTTCTCCTCCACACTCCCCCCCCCTTCACTCCACCACTCCTCTGTCCCCCCCCTCCTCGCCCCTTTCCTTCTCCTCATCCCTTGTCCACTTGCCCGAAATTGTTCACCTCTTTTTCCCCTCCACTCCCACACCCCCCCACTCCCACACTATTATCCACACTCCCGATTCCATTTCTGGTTTAGCTCACTATCCAACCCCCCCTCCCCCCCCATCCTTTCCCCCCCTTCCCCCCCCCCGTCGGGCTGTCCTCCCCCAGCTCTTCCTTTTCTACCAGGCTGTGTGCATGAAGCGCGCCATACACACATGCCCCCGATCTATCCTCCCCTCCCCCCCCCAGTCGCCCTCCCCTTTTTCTCCTCTTCCTCTTTTCCCATCTGTACCCCACTTTCCTTATTTTTTTTTTTTTTTTTTTTTTTTTTTTTTTTTTCACCACTAGACATATCTCTATCTCATTACCTAATTCGCCTCTGACCACACTCTAATCTCTATAAATATCTATTTTTCTATTAAATAAGACATACTCTAACTATGACCTCGAGGAGGTTGAGGCCAACCCTCTGAGCCACACACCTAACATATGGAAAGGTGCCACTCCCAACCATGCCCGAGTGACTCTCTCTTATAAAGAGTACTTTCTCTCCCTTTTGCCCCTATTATATATAGATATGTGCCATAATGACTTTTTGGTATATTCCAGGAGTCTGTTACCTGTGGGCGCCCTACTGCCTGGTCCTCCCCCTACCCCTTCTTGGGGCCCCCCCCCTCGGCTCCCCGTGACCCCGGGGTCTCATCTAGGGGTCTCCTCCATGAGGCAAGTTGAAATGTGTGACTCCTCGTAAGATACATACGGTTTGGACGATCCCTTGTACCCGGACTTATCGGTAGGAAGTAGGAATTGGTAGCCACCAGGAACAACGACGGGACCCCCCTACAAATACCCATGCAGAAGACTATCCTACACACTACACCTATACCGGTAACTATATCGATAGTAATATATAAAAATATATATAGACATGAGTATAAATGTACAGAAACACATAACTGAGAAGTTGTTGTTACAATGTCCTTTTATTTCCAGTTGACAAAAACACTCTGAGGAAGACCAATACAGACAACAGGTCGAAACGCGTCAGTCTTTTGTCACACCTCACAATCACCACCCCCAATTCCATTGGTAGTGGTGTTGGGGGATTCTTCGCTGGTTTTTTATTTTTGTGTACTGTGTTTGTATTTTTTATTCTGTATGGGCTTGTGTTTTTACACTCCTTTTTATGTGTCATTTCATCTTTTAAAATACTTTTGAATAAACATTATAAACTGATTTGGATGGATTCTGGTCTATCTTTTCATATAATCGTCTGACTATGTCCATCAGACGACTATTTGCTGCCTAAAAACCCCACCACCCAGGGAGAACCCTTCCCCTTTTTTTTCATTTAACCCGGGGTGAGCAGCCATTTATAGCTCCTGATTGTGTCAATTTTCCTCTTTTCCATATATAACCGGGTGGTTAAACACCCTCTCTCCCGCCCTTGACACCCTCGAGCTAAAAACACAAGCCTAACCAAATATATATGTTTTTGACTGTATGAATTTATGTACTCTTGATTTGCTTTTGAATAATAGTGCTACATACGTGAATTGAAGTGTTCAATATGAGTAACTTTCAGGGCAACGAATGGATTAACCTTATGACAAGTTATGAAAGTGACTTTGAGAAAAAAGATCAAATCGAAACCCAAATTTCTTCCCTAATGGACAAACTCAATAAAACCTTAGAGAAGAAATCTGCCCTCTTTTGGCATGTAAAGTCCTTTAACCGCTACAGTAAGGAGCAAATAAACCCATTGGGCCTACGTGTACAGATCTTTCCAAATCTAGACCTAATCAGTAGTGAATGCAAGAAAGAATGGGAAGACAATCTAAATCATTGTTCACAACAAATGATGACCATATTAACAAACGAATATAATAGACAGATTTCCCTGCTAGACATTGAAATTAACTCATTAGAAAATCTACTCAAACCCTTCGCACAGCACACCCTATATGTGGAATCTCTGTCCAAACTCTGTGAGGACCTGAGTACCTACAATAGGGGTATCCTACATAAAAAGGAAACCAAATTCTGGAGGGATAAAATGTCCTTCTCTGAGGGACGGGCCTACAAATGGAACACCAATCCCCAAAATAAAAGATACTCAGTCCCCAAGTCACAGATACAAAACAATCCCAATATGACAAAGAATAAAAATATTCCCAATCCGGGTCCTAATACCTACATCCCCCCAAAGGGAAGGGGGAAATATAAAAGGAATAGGAACAATAAAGGGTCCCCCGAACAAGAAAAGAAGAAACGAACCATTGACTTAGAAACAAAAAGAAGTCAGGACGCCATAGATCTAGATAGTAGACATATGACAAACATCAAGGATGTATCCTCGAGCATAGATGCAGACAATTCTGACTCTGCATCTTCCAACGGCTCGAGTAATACTAAACAAATAACCCCTACCTTGGAACGTCTAAAGCAGGCTTCTGGAGCTACTTTAAACCTGACACGGGGACTACTCTCTCCCCAGTCAAACAAGGGAGTGGGAAACCTAGACGCGTACATCATCCGGACACAATCAAGTCCCTTAGCGTAATCAACCTTTCTTCCCACCCTCTGTCTTTAGCTGAGACCAAGATCCTCTCACGAGGTCTAACCTTCTGCCCTGAACAGAGTTGTGATATTTTCGGTGTTATCGTTGACCTGCAACTCTTCGCACGCAGGCTCCTTCTCAAGAGCCTGCATGCGAAGACCACCAGTGTCGACGATACCGATTGGTCAACATTTAGCATGAAAGAATTCAAGGCCCTACGGGACCTGACCCTCCTATACCAGGAAAACAACACAGTAGATCTCATTGATCAAATTGACCTAGAAACACTCTTAGAAGATGTTGAGAGACCACAAAAAACTCAAACCACTACTTTTAAAAAACCATCTTCGAAATTTCCACCTTTAAACTTGAACCCTAACATCGAAACATTTGTAAATCAGGTACTCCGGGATTTGAATAAAATCACTCTAAAAAAGGCCCCCCCCAAAAATCTGGGACGAGATGAAATTGATGCGATGAGAGAACTCTGTAAGAATACAGACATCACAATTAAGCCTTCAGACAAAGGCGGTAATGTGGTCCTAATGGACAACCATGACTACATAGATATGTGCCAGTCTATTCTTAATAACGACGAGTGGTACAAGAAAGTACCAATGGCCGCAATACATGCCTCCCATGACCACTTCTATGATTTGATATATGGTTCCTTCCTAAGAGGAACCATATCCAAAGACCAATATGAATATATTAGAGTGAGGTATCCCCGCATAGCGACTTTTTATAGTCTACCTAAGATACACAAAGAAAAAACCAAACCTCCCGGCCGACCAATAGTTTCCGGCAACGGTAATATTTCTGAAAATCTTAGCAAACTAATCGACTCCTTTTTACAACCCTTGGTGACTTGTCTACCCTCCTTCCTTAAAGATACCATCCATCTACTTGAGATGGTTTCCAACATGCCACTCTCCACAGAATCCCGCCTAGTGGCTATTGACGTGGAGGCCCTGTACAGTTCGATCCCCCATACTAAGGGGATCGAGACTGTACAGCATGCTCTAACACAAAGTCAAAGATACAACCATGATTTAAATGCATTCATTATAGAAGGTTTGGAGTACATCCTCACTCAGAATTACTTTATGTTCAATAACTCCCACTACCTCCAGGTACAAGGCGTAGCCATGGGCACTTGTTGCGCTCCGGCTTATGCCAATTTGTACCTGGGGGAGTGGGAGAAAACCCTCCTAGATGACGAGGACCTCCTCGTGTATACCAGCCACATCAAACTGTGGCTGCGCTACATCGATGACGTCCTCGTCGTCTGGGAGGGACCAGAGGCACTACTGCAGGAGTTCTTCACTCGCATCAACGTGAATTCCTTAAATTTGAAATTCACAATGACTCACGACCCAGACACTATTACTTTCCTTGATGTACAGCTGCTGCGCAATACCAAAAACGAAATCTCTACCACACTATTCAGGAAAAGCACAGCGGGCAATACGATCCTTCACGCCTCCAGCTTTCACCCTGACACCTTAAAAGATTCCATACCATATGGACAGTACTTGCGACTACGCCGCAACTGCTCCGAGGACTCTTCTTTCAAAATTGAGGCAGGGCATTTACAGGAGAGACTTTTGGCACGAGGCTATAGCCGTTCATGTCTACGGAAGGCCTATAATAGAACCATTCTAGAAACACGTTCTAACCTACTGTCCAAAAACTCCAAAAAGACGAATGAAGTAAACAATACCAAAAACGATCACATTCGAATGATACTCCGTTTCTCCCAACAGCACAAGCATATTCGGAACATTATAAAAAAACATTGGAGCATCCTCCTGGATGACCCCAAAGTAAACACCTTTCTGTCCGACCAACCAGCAATCACCTTTAAAAGGGCCACTTCCCTTAGGGACAAACTTGTACAAAGTGAGTATAAAAACGAACAAAACCGTCGTAAACATTGCACCACACTTGGGTCTTTCCCTTGTGGGCATTGCTCCTTCTGCCAATATATCAGACGGGATAAGACTTTCATTTTACCTAATGGGACCACCTTTAAACCTTCTCATTATGCCAATTGTCAAACTAGAGGCATTGTCTACATGATGTCGTGTGAATGTGGGGCTTTCTATGTGGGGAAGACGAAGCAGGAGTTCTATCGCAGGATGTCTAAACATATATATTCCATGCAAATTGGCAATCACTACCTAGCCTTGGGTAGGCATGTTGTTGTACAACACAACTACAAAATGCCCTGCATTTCCTTCACCGCCCTCGACCGGGTACACATTCCCGGTCGAGGCGGTGATTGGAATAAGACACTCTTGCAGCACGAACAAAGATGGATTCACAGGCTGCAGGCTAATGTGCCTCCAGGACTCAATGAATCCATCTCATATGCTCCCTTCCTTAAGGGTTTCGTGTCGGGCAAGACCCAATAAAGTCATTATTACAATCCTGCGATCATTCCTGCTTCGTCTTCCCCCTCCTTCCCCCCCCCCCCCTATCGACACCATAAGGGACTAGGATCCAATAATAATAAAAACAAGGAAATTCCTCTTCCTCCCCTTTTCCTTGTATATTTGGGGTTAACCTTTTTTCACCATTCACCCTATCAAGAGAATTACCTAACATGCGGACCATTTTTATGTATATTTGGCGCTTGTGTATCCCTCTCATTGCTATTCCTTTGTTCTCCGTTTATTCCTATTTTTTTAAAAAAGGACAGGAAAATTTATCAGAAAATAAAGGACTATTAAACATAGAGTGCTTTCATTGCACTATGTGTAAAATATGGACATCACAGTATAATGTATTCGGACTGTCCAAAAAGATATAGACCAAATTTCCAACCATATCTACTTCATTGTTTAAACATGTTTGTTTCCAATTGTTTTTTGTATTTGACTATTACTCCCTTGTTCCCCCTCTAGGTGGCATCATCCACTCCCCCCTGGTAATGACGGGACTCCGGACGTCCGGATCTGATGTATCTTCACAGCAAAGGTGAGGGAGTGGACTTTTAACTTTGTCCCTCCCTCTATCCTCCCCCCACAAGACGTCCAGGCTGGTCCTGGGCGTCTCGGGGGGCTGGTCCTCTGCTGGCGGCGTCCTCCGACACTTCCGGACGTTGCGCGCGCGTGCGGGGCCCCGCACGCGCGCGCACGCTGATGACGTCACGCATTTGCGACGGAAGTGACGCAGATGCGGGGCCTCGGCCTTCGGAGAACGCCGGGGGATTACACACATGGCGGACAGTTTTGTCCGCCATTACTGGCCCTGGAGGCCTCGATGGGACTCCGTTCGGTCGCGGTGAATTCCGGGAGGGGAGGGGGCGGGACCCGTCCGGCCATCCACCATTATCCTGAACCAATCAGGACAGGGCACAGACACTTATAAGCAAGGCATGTCTGGGTATGGCACCTCACTCCTGCAGGAGGCCCAGCACATCTTTGATGCACTTGAGCCCTCAGTAAGTACACCCTACCCTTTAGGGGAACTTTCTCTTGTTCCCTATATACAATTTTTAAAGAAAAGGACCTTCAATGGAAAACCTTTCTTTTTTTTCTTCCCTCCTCCATCTCCCTCTTCCTATCTTATTTATAGACTCTATCAGAGACCTTTTTGCCTGATCTCCTCAAAATTGGTGCACCGTTGTGGAGAATCAGGTGCATTACTAGTCTGTGGCCTAAACGATTCAACACCATATCGCAGGTAATGACAATCACCAACATAGAGTACATGTCCTCTCTTTCCTCCTTTTTCCTCCGGCTTTCCCAAAAACCCCCCCCGTCTCCCCCCCCCCCCCCTGCCCCACCCCCCCCCCCCCCCCCCCCTCCCCCCCCCCCCCCCCCCCCCCCCCCCCCCCCCCCCCCCCCCCCCCCCCCCCCCCCCCCTCCCCCCACTTCCATCCACTCACATGCCACCCCCTATTCCATTCCCAACCCTCCCTTCCCTTCCTTGCCTCACACCACTACCTTCCTCTCCTTTTCTCCCCCCTTTTCCTCACTCCTTTCCCTCCACATCCCCCTTTCCCCTCATCAGCCCCCCACTCTCACCCTCCCTCCAGCTAACAAGATCCCAGTACACATATTTCACTCACCACATCCACACTGTCACTACTCACCTCACATGCACCCTACTCACCAGTTTCCCTTGTTTTGATTTGGCCCCCTTTTTCATTTACTTCACTCTTTCCCTCCCCTTTCCCCTTCTATCCCCTTCCCCCCTTTCCCTTCACTATCACCCCACACATCAATACCCGTCATCCTTTCCATAGTTCCTTTTCCTTAAGGGCTTGGTCCCCTTCTTCTCCACACTCCCCCCCCCTTCACTCCACCACTCCTCTGTCCCCCCCCTCCTCGCCCCTTTCCTTCTCCTCATCCCTTGTCCACTTGCCCGAAATTGTTCACCTCTTTTTCCCCTCCACTCCCACACTATTATCCACACTCCCGATTCCATTTCTGGTTTAGCTCACTATCCAACCCCCCCTCCCCCCCATCCTTTCCCCCCTTCCCCCCCCCGTCGGGCTGTCCTCCCCCAGCTCTTCCTTTTCTACCAGGCTGTGTGCATGAAGCGCGCCATACACACATGCCCCCGATCTATCCTCCCCTCCCCCCCCCAGTCGCCCTCCCCTTTTTCTCCTCTTCCTCTTTTCCCATCTGTACCCCACTTTCCTTATTTTTTTTTTTTTTTTTTTTTTTTTTTTTTTTCACCACTAGACATATCTCTATCTCATTACCTAATTCGCCTCTGACCACACTCTAATCTCTATAAATATCTATTTTTCTATTAAATAAGACATACTCTAACTATGACCTCGAGGAGGTTGAGGCCAACCCTCTGAGCCACACACCTAACATATGGAAAGGTGCCACTCCCAACCATGCCCGAGTGACTCTCTCTCTTATAAAGAGTACTTTCTCTCCCTTTTGCCCCTATTATATATAGATATGTGCCATAATGACTTTTTGGTATATTCCAGGAGTCTGTTACCTGTGGGCGCCCTACTGCCTGGTCCTCCCCCTACCCCTTCTTGGGGCCCCCCCCCTCGGCTCCCCGTGACCCCGGGGTCTCATCTAGGGGTCTCCTCCATGAGGCAAGTTGAAATGTGTGACTCCTCGTAAGATACATACGGTTTGGACGATCCCTTGTACCCGGACTTATCGGTAGGAAGTAGGAATTGGTAGCCACCAGGAACAACGACGGGACCCCCCTACAAATACCCATGCAGAAGACTATCCTACACACTACACCTATACCGGTAACTATATCGATAGTAATATATAAAAATATATATAGACATGAGTATAAATGTACAGAAACACATAACTGAGAAGTTGTTGTTACAATGTCCTTTTATTTCCAGTTGACAAAAACACTCTGAGGAAGACCAATACAGACAACAGGTCGAAACGCGTCAGTCTTTTGTCACACCTCACAATCACCACCCCCAATTCCATTGGTAGTGGTGTTGGGGGATTCTTCGCTGGTTTTTTATTTTTGTGTACTGTGTTTGTATTTTTTATTCTGTATGGGCTTGTGTTTTTACACTCCTTTTTATGTGTCATTTCATCTTTTAAAATACTTTTGAATAAACATTATAAACTGATTTGGATGGTCTTTTTTTTCACTTGCATAGATATAGGTGCATGGTCTGACCATGATATACTATGGATCTGCGACTTGATTATTCTTTGTAACAAAAACTTGTCGACCAAGAACAGATCAATTCGCGAATACGAGTTATGTACCTGAGAAAAAAAGGAAAAATCCCTTTCGGAGGCGTGTTGGCACCTCCATACATCATATAGGCCGGACAGGGAGATGAACCGGTCCAATGTGACCTTACGTAGTTTAGTAGTTGTACCTGTAGATACGTCCATCTCCCTGTTCGGCACTGCATTAAAATCACCACATACAATCAGTGAACCTTTCTTCATTGCCAGTACCTTCTTCCAGATTTTGTTCAAGAATCTGAGTTGTTTCACATTAGGGAGATATACATTCACCAAAGTGTATACCATGTTATCTAGTTCACAGACCAGGACTATAAATCTACTATTTGGGTCCAGGTAAACTTCTAGTTCCTTAAAGAGGAGTGAGTCCCTGATAGCTACTGCCACCCCTTTTTTCTTTTTGGGGTTGTTTGCTGTGTAAACAATGGGGAATTTTTGGTGTTTGAACATGGGGGGTTTTGATTGGCAAAAGTGAGTCTCTTGGAGACAGAGAATGTCACTGTGGAGTGAGATGGCTTCCTTCCATGCCATCTGACGTTTAAATGGGCTGTTTAGGCCCTTCACATTAATGGAGGTAATATTGATCGGCATCTCGCAATGAGATATAAGTTCTGTAAAATGATAAGCTGAGTGGGTTGCTAGGTAGGTATTACCTTGTTCAGGCAGTAGTCAGAGTTCAGGAGGCGGGTATGACGTTGAGGTACCTGCTTCTGTCGCTTTTGTTCCGCAGAGTCGGTCTATGTTCACCTGGATCACTGGATAACTTGGTAAGCGAGGGAGAGGAAAAGGGTGGGGAAGAAAACAGAAAAAAAAAGAAAAATAGAAAACGATAGCCAAAGGTTAGGCACTTAAAGTAAACAGTCAACGTAGCCGTAGTGTAGAGGTATATGTAAATCTGTGCGGTGTAATTACCGCTCCTTCTGGGGGTTTGAGTGAAGGGATGAGTAAAAAAAGAACAGCCATCCCTTGGGCCAACAGAGGTGAGTGTGCAGTAGATGTAAAGCCTGTACATCAGCCTGTGTCATCATCCGAGTCTGTTCTAGCAGTGTTGGGGGCCTTGCTTCTGAGGTTATCCTTCCTGTCTGTGGGTAGAATTTGCCAGTCTTTCATCAGGCGCATGCCTTCCTTGACACTGGATATTATGTGGTTTTCGCCGTCTTTGGTGATCATTAGCTTGGCAGGATAAATCCAGCGGTATACTATCTTGTTGTTATTCAGTGGCTTAGTAATGCTGGCTAGTTGTCTGCGTTGTTGCATCGTGAACGCAGATAGATCTGTGAAAAATGACAGGTCTTGCATGTCTGCTGGGATGTTGTCTCGGTGCCTTACTGCTGCCATAAACCTGTCCTTTGTGTGGAAGAAATGGATTCTCACTATAGTGTCCCTGGGCAGGTGGGACGCTATATGCTTGGGCTTGGGAAGTCTGTGGATCCGATTCACAATAAGGTCTGCCATGGGGGCCTCAGGGAGCATGGTCTTCATGACTGTGGTGAAGTACTATTTTAATTCAGGAGGTTTAACGGTTTCAGGGATGCCTCTGATCTTAATATTATTTCTCCTGGATCTGTCCTCTAAATTTGCTAGTTTCAGCTGCATCTGCATTATCTCATCATCCCTGTCGTTGTGGGCATCCACAAGATCATTAAAGGTTGAGGCAAAGTCACCCATTTTGGATTCTACATGCGAGACCCTCTTTTTCACCGCTGAAATTTCAGTTTTAAATTGTGTAGTCAGGGCCATAATGTCAGCATGTAGTGTAGATCTGAGGGAAACCAGCATGTCTTTTAATGTAGTGTCCATTACAGGCATATTGGCTGTGGGGAAGTCTGATATAGACTCTTGCAGCTCCCTCGTGTCATCTAAGGATGAATCAAGGCTTACCTCCATGTCTGCCCTGTCCTCTGTGCTGTGGAGCTTCTGCTTGCTTTTGGCTGGGCTGGAGGAGGCCGATGGTGGAGGTGACCTATGCTCCGGTCTCTGGGTGGAATGGTTGCGGCCTGTAGATGTTGCTGCAGGCGCGCCGCGCTGTGTGTATGGGCCGCGTGTGTCCCTCCAGCTCCCATCGCCGCCATCTTGCTCTGTATACCGGCGCTGCATAGCAAAGAAATCGGGCATTTTCCCCGTTTTTTTCGTCTCCTTGCGCTTCCTCGATGCCATCCTGGGCTTCCGCGGGTTGTACCTGTGCTTTTGGGGTTTAGTCTGAGGCTTCTAGTCGCTGTATTTGCTCTGATGGCCCGCTGTGGAGAGGAGCTGTTTCAGAAAGCAGCCATCCACGCCACGCCCCGACCTGAACTGCTTTTTAAGCAACTTCTGACCAGGACTACAGACTTTTTTACCACATTTTACCAACTCCTTCACCCCCTCTATTAATATCACTCCGTCTATCATTAGGCTTAGCATTTTACTTTTTATTACTTCATTACTATGATGTCACTTATTGTATTGTTATTATCTTATTTGATTCCTGGGGCTTACTTGCGCTCTACTTTGAGTTTTGATGTCACACATCACCCCAATTATAACACATTAATATATGATCTACTATTGTCTCCCCAATGACACTAGTAGACCCTTTGTGGATACAAGACATTGAGTTCTGCTCCTACATTATATTATGCATCCAGTTATTTATGTTTTTAGATTCATCTTTTATATATATTGTTAATATATTTTTAACCTATTTCAGTATATTCGATCGTCCCTATTTTACTGTATGCACCGAATTTTAACTACCATAGCTATATATTTTTATTTACTATTGTATAGCCTTCGACATATACTGTCCCCCGTTTTATATGATCTACTTGCATCTTATAAATAAGTTAGCAAACTTTATCACTATCTCTAGCATTATTATGCATTGATAGCCGGTAATATATTCTAGCTCCGTTTACTACCATTAAAATGGCGGCGCCCTATACTAGACAAATTATACCAAGAATATGGCCGCCGTTCCCTAACATATAAACCACCTGAAACATGGCAGCAGTCTACATTACATTAGACCACAACCAAGATGGCCGCTCGAGAACTTCCGGTTTCTCCGTCATTTAAACACACATTGCCTGACCAATCCGGTTCCCCAGATGAAGACACGTGACCGTGTCGTAACGCGTAGGGAGTGGCCGTAGGCAAACACACAGAGAAGGACGCGAGTAGGCGCTGTGGACGCCTTTGGTGATTTTAAACCTATTGCTTTATATTTTCTGTTTGAATGTACGAGTTTTAACATTATCTTTGAATAAATGGCTATATTTTACAAACTACTACACTAGTGGAGCCCCCCCCTTCTTTCTTTCTCTCTTTCCCCCATATCTGATATACTACTGGGAGTTACCTAGTACTATAGGTCCGGATTACTGAGGGACTTAGAGAAAGGACAAGGCTGGACTCGGCAGTAGGACACTTTAGATCGAGAAAGAGGATTGCTGCGTCCCAAGGTGGCAACCTACAAAACACCTGTCATATAAGTGAGTGCCACATCCTACATAGTATCAAGAATTGTTTTCCTTTACCCATAAATGAGAGAGGAAAGAAGAATGGACTTTATAGGCACTTGTTTATGAAAAATATTTTTAGTACAAAATTTATTGAATAACATATATAATTAAACAAGAAATGACATACAGTACATACATAACATCTATATTGACCAAGAACAATATTAAAATTAAAAGGCTAAGGACTCGGATGGACTACCCCTATGGGTATTACAGTACCACATAAAAATTCGCTGGATGTGGGGTCGGTGTGCATAGGGTATAAACACCATGAATTCTTCCCACTGGATTGTGGACTTGCCCAGGAAGGGGGTTGGTCATCGGTTCCACCAATTAAAAATAGAAGAACTTTTTGCTCGACATGTTTCGCGACTCCTAGGTCGCTTCCTCAGGAGCTTATGTTCTACTGATGCAGAGCCCTGACCCACAATCCCTCTATTCGCCGGCGCCGGTGAGCCCACCTGATGGTTTCACGTGAACCCCCCTAAAAAACACAGGAGGGGGGAAAGAGGAAAGATAGACCCCGTAGGCCACCAAGAAGCAGCGTCACCACCTCTACCGGGTGACCTCACAACCAGTGAGACCCTCGAGGTTCGGCACTGCTGTGCAGGGACAGGGTTATGGGGACATAAATGGTAGTAGAGTAGGTATTTGTAAGAGGTATAGTGAATTACTTAATGTTTCACTCTGTTGAAAACCCGGAACTTGATACCCAAAGGGGAAGGTTCGTACTTGCAGGGAGGGTGAAGTAAAATGATGTGTGTCCAGCAGAGCGATAGTGCGGCTGTCTGGCAGATGTATGGCCGCCACTCTCACAAGGCATCTGTAGGACACTTTAAACACCATACCTAGGGGCTAATTTGGATACCCCAGAAAGGCCTATTTGACCTTATTTAAGGTGAGAGTTCTGGGAGGCCAGAAAAGGAGTACCTCATTAAAATAGATGAATGGCAACATGAATATAGCGGCAACATAGGGAAACCAATATCGGATACCTTATTGGCTTATTTGGCCTCATTACCTACACTGAGCTGGACATTGCCATATTTATTTATTTATCTATTTTGGACAATTTTATTCATATGCCCTTATTCATCTATTTATTAATCCATTTTTATTACATTCTTCACTTGATGCAATATTGCAAGTTTTATGTACCCTGCAATCAAGGTCCTATTTGAGTTTTTATCACAGGATTTCACCTGTATATATTGATTTATCTGTCACAGGTCATTTTGTTATGATACACTGTCACTATCTAGGATTTAATATTTATACCTATCACAGGATTGAATTCCCTACTGGATTTATATTTATTTATCAGATTCTATGCTCATTCTATTTTATTTATGTTGATGTGTACTTAATTGTGACATTTGCATTTTATCTATTTTTCTTTATTCACTTATATACACATCCGTTATATCTGATTTGAGATACAGCGTTATCCAATCACTTTTATTCACCGAGTTTCACTTATTTTTTGTAACTGTTCATTCACTAATTAGTTACACATATCACCTTTGCAATTTTGCACTTCCCTGATCACTCACTCTGGCTTTGCACTCTTCTATTTCTGGATCAGTGCCCCCAGAGGAATTTAGCTAGTACTACTGCCTCACTTATTTATTTATTATTTTAACTTGCGCGAAGTATCTTTACCTATCCAACAGAAAAAAAGTACTGTGTGGGAAATCTCTGGATTAAAGACAGGTACCCCACAGTGTTTGCTCTCATGAAAAAAGATTTTTAAAACACTTCAATAACCAGCCATAGTCAAATGACGCCCACAGATGGGATTTCCCATCCTGGGTGGGCGTCATATGACATTCTCTGCTTTCTGCCGCTACTGCGGGCCCCCGGAGGGTCCGCAGAGCGGCGATCGGGGACCCAATGAGGGTATTGAAGTGGCGGCAGCTATCAGCGGAGCAGCGTTACTGGCTGTGATCCGTCACTAGCCGGCGCTGCTTGTCTATCGGCGGGAAGCGGCATGCACTGCGCACGCTCCCGGGGATGAGCAGTGCCGTGATCGGGGCTGAGGCTTTTCCCTTGGATACAGCCCAGCCGCGATCAGTGTAAAAAGCCAATGAAATTGGCTATTTAGTGACTGGCTGTGTCCAATGACAGACAGTCACTAAATGTAAACAAACTGTGTGTAACTCCTGTTGCTGGGTTCTCCTCTTCACACACCGATCCAGTGTGAGGAGTAGATCAGCTAACAGTGAGTTACACATTACTGTACCCCAGTATATGTATTACTGTGCCCAGATTGCCCCCCTAAATAAAGAGGACCTGTCACCAGGAGTACCTGTCACCTCACCAGAGTACCGGCCACCAGAGTACCTGCCAGAGTACCCACCACCAGAGTACCCGCCACCTCACCACCAGAGTACCACCAGAGTACCCGCCACCTCACCACCTGCCACCAGAGTACCCGCCACCAGAGTACCCGCCACCTCACCAGAATACCCGCCACCTCACCACCTGCCACCAGAGTACCTACAGCCACTATGACCAGAAAGGTGTACACCCCAGAAGAGGCATACCAAATACTCAGTCTGAGCATTGACAGCAACAGGGAGCTCTCACTGCTCAGTTCTGTTTCCGATTCTGGTTCGGAATATGAGCCCCCTGAAGGCAGCACATCAGGATCCGAAATGGAGGAGGAAGCAGTCCGTCCTAAAAGAAGATGGTCTAAACACCAGGCAGCTACCAGCAGTGCCAACAGCAGTAGACCCCAGGAGGTGAGGCCCAGTACAAGCGCTGCTAGACCCCAGGAGGAGAGGCCCAGTACAAGCGCTGCTTGACCCCAAGAGGAAAGGCCCAGTGTACGCCAAAGGATTAGGGCCCAAGCGCAGCTTCCAGAAGGCTTGGCAAACCCATTGTGGCTGCCTTCTACCACAGGGTCAGCCACGATCCCCCCTTTTACAGCACAGCCAGGTGTGCAGGTCAACACTGCAGATTTTTCCCAAATGGATTTTTTAAATTGATTTTTCCCCGACGAATTGCTTCAAGACATCGTGGACCAAACCAACCTTTTTGCACAACAATTTAGTGCAAACAACCCCAGCTCCAGCTATGCCCGCCCTTTTAAATGGCGACCCCTAACAGTGGTGGAGCTTAAATTGCTTTTAGGCCGAACGCTCAACATGGCGCTTACAAAAAAAATAATGAAATGCATAAGTATTGGTCCACCAAACCCATCCATCTTATGCCAGTTTTTTCATCAGCCACGTCCAGGTCCCGATACGAACTTAATAATAATGCGCTTCCTGCATTTCAGTGACAACTCACTCATATAACATTCGCCCCCTAATTAATAATTTTTTTTCCAAGAAGTTTTCTGAACTTTATGTCCCTGACAAAAACATATGTGTGGACGAATCCCTGGTGCATTTCACAGGCCGGCTGGGAATCAAGCAATATATCCCCAGTAAGAGAGCGAGGTACGGCTTGAAGCTCAACAAGCTCTGTGAAAGCGCCACCGGTTATGTGCACTCATTCCGCGTGTATGAAGGCAAAGATTCCCAGCTCCAGCCCCCTGAGTGCCCATCGTACATGGGAATAGGTGGAAAGATAGTTTGGGAGTTGGCATTCCCACTCCTCCAGAAAGGGGTATCATATTTACATGGACAACTATTACACTAGTTTGCCCCTTCTCCGTACCTGTACCTAAAAAAAATAAAAAAAAATAAAAAACTTTGGCCTGTGGTACAACAAGGAAAAATCGAAAGGGCTTCCCACAGCATCTTGTCACCACAACCATTCAAAGGGGGGAATCGGCAAGCTTGAGGAATGGGGAAGTGTTGGCTGTGAAGTGGCGGGATAGGAAAGACGTGTACATGATGTCCACTATCCATGATGACACCTCGGTGGAACTTCACAGAAGACGCAGTACCATTCGCAAGCCTTCCTGTATCAGCGAGTATAATAAATTAATGGGGGGAGGGGGGGGGGTGGATTTAAAACGACCAGATGTTGCAGCCCTATCTTTCAACAAGAAAATACATTTTCTGGTACAAAAAAGTTGAAATTTACTTTTTTCATTTGGCCCTTTTAAATTCTTTCATCATCTACCAAAAATCAACAGAAACACCCACCACCTTCATAAAGTTTATTGAAGACATTGTCACTTTCCTTATCTACCAACAAGTATCCCCCCCAGAAAGCATTCTGGCAGCAGACTACATGAGCGTCATTTTCCGGACCATATTCCACCATCAGGATCCAGAAGACGACGCCAAAAAAAAATGTCGGGTGTGCACCAAAAGAGGAATTAGGAAAGACACCAGCTTCCATTGTCTCGACTGTCCCTTCCAACCTGGCCTTTGCATCAGAGAGTGCTTCAGGCGATATCACACTCTGGAAAACTATTAGCCCATATTTATAATACTGCCATTTCCCCGTTTTTAATTTCTGTCATGAATATTTCCCTGCCTCAACCAACCATATCAATGTCTTCCATGTGAACTGACCCTGGCCTGTTTCTCGACTATGCCTCTGCCTACCGTCTGCATTGTTTATCCGCCATGTTTCTGCCTTTCACGTAAACTGACCCTGGACTGTATCGACTATGCCTCTGCCTACCGTCTATTTCTGCCTTTTACCTGCACCGACCTTGGCCTGTTGACCATGTTTTTGCCTGCCCCCTGGATTGATAGTTTACCCTGCTACACAGGGGTCTCACATATGTGAGGGGCTCCAGAATAATGTTCAGAAAAACAGTTTTTGGTTTCTGTGTTCCCAGAACAGGGTCGATTTGGGAGGGAGAAGCCTCTACCCCTGTCCCCATTCTTTCCTGGCCGATGCCCTAAGCTTGATGGTCCTGCCTGCTCCCTGGACAAATACTCTGGCTGTGCTGACCATACCTCTGCCTGCTGCATGTACTAACTATGGACAGTATTCCTGCCTGCTGCATGGACGATCCTTTGATCCTTTTGCTGCTGCTGACCACATCCCTGCCTGCTATCTGGACCAATGCATTGGCTGTGCCGACAACATCTCTACCTGTACTGACTATTCCTGCCTGCTGCCCGTTTTGCTGTCACTTTCCACGTTCCTGCCTGCTGCCTGAACCGATGCTCTCCTCTGTGGACCACTGCACTACTAAAACCGCAGGTAATCTTTTCTTTACCCTTTGCTAAGCAGAATGTATTTTGGTTTGTAATTGGTATGTACAGTACATGCTATGTGTTAGAAATATGAAGGGCCTTCAACAATGTGATTGTTGGCAGGAATTTATGTGTGTAATTTATGCTCCTAGAACACCTGACAGTGCTACTTGGATGTTGGGCCTCTGTATGTGGCCAGACTGTGTAAAAGTCTCACACATGTGGTATCGCCATACTCAGGAGGAGTAGCAGAATGTATGGGGTGTCATTTTTGCTATGTACATGCTATGTGTTGGAAATATCTTAGAAATAGACAACTTTGTGTAAAAAAAATGCGTTTTCATTTTTTCTCCACATTTTCCCAAAACTTCTGGAAAAAAAATGAACTGTTCAAAAGACTCATTATGCCTCATAGATATACGTTGGGGTGTTAGCTTTCCAAAATGGGGTCATTTTGTGGGTGTTTACATTGTCCTGGTGCTCCAGGGTCTTCAAAACTGTAATAGGTGGTTGAGAAATGAGATGTGTAATTTATGCATGTAGAACGCCTGACAGTGCTACTTGGATGTTGGGCCTCTGTATGTGGCCAGGATGTGTAAAAGTCTCACACGTTTGGTATCGCCATACTCAGGAGTAGAAGATGGTATTTTGGGGTGTCATTTTTGCTATGTGCATGCTATGTGTTAAAAATATCTTATAAATGGACAACTTTATGTGAAAAAAGAAATGCGTTTTCATTTTTTTCCAGTTTCAAAAAACTTCTGGAAAAAAATGAACCATTCAAAAGACTCATTATGCCTCATAGATTATACATTGGGGTGTTAGCTTTCCAAAATGGGGTAATTTTGTGAGCGTTTCTATTGACCTGGTGCTCCAGGGCCTTCAAAAGTGTGATAGGTTGGCATCAAATGAGATGTGCAATTTATGCTCGTAGAACGCCTGATGGTGCTACTTGGATGTAAGACCTCTGTATGTGGCCAGGCTATGTAAAAGTCTCACACATGTGGTATCACTATACTCAGAAAAGGTAGCAGAATGTATTTTGGGGTGTCATTGCAAGTATGCATGTGCTGTGTGAGAGAAATAACTTGTTATGACAATTTTGTGCAAATAAAAATAAATAAATGATAATTTTCCCAAAAATTGTGGGAAGAAATTACAACTTCAAAAAACTCACCATGCCTCTTACTAAATACCCTGGAATGTCTGCTTTCCAAAAAGGGGTAATTTGGGGGGTATTTGTACTTTCCTGGCTTGTTAGGGTCTCAAGAAATGAGATAGGCCTTCAGTGCATCAGGTGTGATCAGATGTGATTATTTGTCAATGATTTGCACCATAGCTTTTAGACGCTATAACTTTCACAGAGACCAAATAATATATACTTATTTGGGTTATTTTTACTAAAGATATGTAGCAGTATACATTTTGGCCCGAATTTATGAAGAAACATTTTTTATTTGCAAAATTTTACAATAGAAACTAAAAAAAAAGTGTTTTTTTCAAAAAATGCTTTTTTTTTCCGCTTATATTGCAAAAAATAAAAAGCCCAGCAGTAATTAAATACCACCAAAAGAAAGCTCTGTTTGTGAGAAAAAAATGATAACAATTTGGTTTGGGTAGAGTAGCATGACTGAGTAATTGTCATTCAAAGTGTGAGAGCGCTGAAAGCTAAAAATTGGTTTGGTAAGGAAGGGTGTATAAAAGCCCTGTATTGAAGTGGTTAAATATACTGCCTAGACAGCTTGGTAATTAATATACAATAACCTGTTAGTAATATTATTGTAACTGGGAAAAATAGGATTTTTTGTACTCTCCGTAAAATCCTTTTCTCTGTAGTTCACCGACTGACACAGCTCCTCTCTTAGACCATTGGGTTGTTACGCCACCTTCAGATGAGGACTAGGCATAACATGTTAACATGTAATAATAAAACTAGAACTTTCTAGTTCCGCCCGAGGGGTGGTCCCTTAGGTAACAACCCCACAGCCTGCATTGCAGCTTCAGTACGTCAACAAGCTGTATAACATAGACAAAAATAGGAGGGGCGGGTGCTGTGTCAGTCGGTGAACTACAGAGAAAAGGATTTAACGGTGAGTACAAAAAATCCTATTTTCTCTTACGTTCACCGGCTGCAGCTCCTCTCTTAGACCATTGGGACGTCCCCAAGCAGTGCCAAAACAAGGGGTGGGAAAACAGCATAAAAAAACTTTACCCACCATGGCATGTGGGAACTAGTATAAAACTTTACCCACAACAAACAACTGTGTGTGGGAACCAAAAACTTTGTTACCCACAAAAAAACAAACAGTGTGCTCCTCAACTGGGAGTCACTACCTTCAAACTGCATCAGAATTGCGGTAACAAATGCAACAGTGCATTTACTTAAGTTACTGTGTTTTTATCCAAAAAAATTGAAAAAATGTAAATGTAATTGCAATTATACAGCCGCCTGCAAAACTTTGCGGCCAAAACAGGCATCAGCCGATGCACTGACATCTACCTTGTAGAATTTTGTAAAGGTGTGAACAGACGACCAAGTCGCCGCTTTACACACTTGAGCGACGGACGCTTGATGTCGGAAGGCCCAAGACGTTCCAATTGCCCTTGTGGAGTGGGCCGTGACAGGAAAGGGGGGCACCTGCCCCTTCAGGGCGTAGGCCTGTACTACAATCTGTCTGATCCACCTGGAAATGGTGGCCGACGAGACCGCCATGCCTTTTTTCAGACCAGCCACCGAAACAAACAAGGAGTCTGACTTCCGAAAGGGAGCCGTAGCAGACAAATACACCCTCAGAGCCCAGACCACGTCCAGGGAATGGAGGGCCACCTCTTTAGGATGTGTCGGTTTAGGACACAAAGATGGTAACACAATGTCTTCATTGATGTGGAACGCCGAAACCACCTTCGGCAGAAAAGAAGGTTGCGGACACAACACCACCTTATCCTTGTGGATAACCAGATAGGGCGACTTGCAAGACAAGGCCGCCAGCTCCGAAACCCTCCTAGCCGAAGTAATGGCCACTAGAAAGACCACTTTCTGGGAAAGAGTCAACAGAGGGATCTCCCTGATCTTTTCAAATGGCGTTTTTTGAAGCGCCGATAACACCAGGTTCAGATCCCACTGGGGTAACGGTGGACGCACCGGAGGAACTACATGTCGGACCCCTTGAACAAAAGTGCTCACTAGAGAGTGAGATGCCAGGGGTCGCTGAAAAAAAATGACAGCCAAAGCTGATATTTGTCCCTTAATGGTGCTTAAAGCCAATTTATGGTCTACTCCTTGCTGTAGAAACAGCAGGATCCTGGATATAGAAAAGGAGCACGGACGCCAAGTTTTCTCCTCACACATGGAGATGTAGGCCTTCCAGGTACGATGATATATCTTCCGAGAAGAAGATTTCCGTGCTCTCAACATAGTTAGAATCACCGAGTCCGAAAGACCCGGTTCCTCAACACCTGGCTCTCAATAGCCATGCCGTTTAAACCAACGATGGTAAAGCAGGATGGAGGATCGGACATTGAGGCAAAAGGTCCTCTCGTAACGGCAGTCGCCATGGGGCATCCGCCACCAGGCGCACTAGGTTGGCGTACCAGGGACGCTGGGGCCAATCTGGGGCAATCAGTATTACTGGAATCCCTTCGGCCTCTACTCTGCGGAGCAGACATGGTAACAGTTTCAGTGGAGGAAAGGCACAGATCAGCTGGTACTGATCCCACGGAGCCACCAGCACGTCTGACGCGTCCGCCCAAGGATCTCTTTTCCTGGACACTAATCTCGGCACCTTCCGATTGAGACGGGAGGCCAGAAGATCCACGTCTGGTGTGCCCCATCGCAGGCACAGTAGCCTAAACAAAATGGAACAGTATATTGTGTGCTGTTACCCACAGAATGTTAAACATCAACCTGTATGCTCTCTATAAAACAAAATTCACCACATTGGCAGCTAAAACAAAGGTACAGGTATAACAACAATGGTGGCTAAATATAGTCCATATATCATAAGGGAATCTAGCAGCTTTAGAAGGCAGCCTCATGGAAGAAAAAGAAGAAATCTTCTGGGAGTACTGTGGCTAAAGCAAAAAGCGCCACTCTAAGTGCAGTATATTCTGGATTTTAATAAAAGGCTCAACAGGGTACTCACAAAGGTACAGATGCAATCAGCATAGAGGCATATAATGCCAGATGTCCATAAGGATGATCGGTGTCATATCCTGGATGGCAGCGGTGACTGTGTGGCAGGCTGGATCCGAAGTGTACCAACACTTCCTGCAGGTGGAACGCAGGCCGCAAACGACAACCAAGGTGATGAGGTCACCTCCGGGAGTGGGAACGAATGGGAATAGGCGACGCGTTTGCGGAGCTACGCTCCTTCCTCAGGCCTAACGTGCACTGTGATAGGGGCAAACTTATATAACAGGAAGCTGTTCCCATAGGTCAGGAGAACAAGTGGCTGATTGGATGATGCCGCTGCCATTCATAACAATTGCAAACATGGGGAATATGCTGTAATAGCGTAATTACATACAAATGATTATGAATCTTAAAATTGTTGCATGTCCTAATTAAAAAATGGTTAAAAAAAGTGTTAAAAATTAAGTCTTATGCTATATATATATATATATATATATATTATATATATATATATATATGCACACACTTGTACACAGAGGAGATTCATTTAATGAATACCTAAGTGAAGAGGGAAAGGAATGAGAATAATGGGAATGGAAATACATGAAAAAATGCATAGGAATGAAATGTAAAAAATATATGAAGGATAAGTTGTGAAAAATAAAAATAAGAAAAAATAAATAAAAATAAGGAACTATAAATGAAAATGAAGATAATAAAAATAAAAATCTATTTAAAAATTATTATAAAAATAAAAAATGAAAATAAAAGTGAAAATAAAAATTATTTGGAAAAATGTGTGATGTTCTGATTATATTATTTTTTTGGAGTGACTGATAATGTTGTTTTTACCAATGATGATATATTTACTGATGTTTTTACTAATTGTGCGTTTAATATTGATGAACTGGGGTGTGTGGCTTAGGATAAAGGAAAACATAAATACACACCACAATACTGTCATGCATGAACAGATATCGGTCAAGGGGGAGAAAAAAAAAAAACACACACACACACACACACACACACACACACACACACAAAACCGATATAAAATGGGCTATAGGAAAACAGAGACTCAAAGGCCCAAAAGGAACTAAAAACCTTTAGAGATGGTAGAGCTTCATAGTCACATTAGACTGCTCACCTCTATCTCCTCGTTCAGGCCCCCAGGGGCAAGGGAGTCTAAAATGTAAATCCAATACGTTTCCCTCTGACAGAGGCGTTTAAAACGCTCTGCCAGCGGGAACGTACCGGAAATGGACTCGATTATCCAAACCTTGAGACCCGACGAGGAATGATCATATTTTTTGAGAAAGTGGAGGGGAACACTGTGTGTTGTCTCCTGCCTCTACTAGACAACGGTGCTCCCCAAACCTCGTCCTCAAAGTGTGTATAGTTCTTCCCACATAGTGCAACCCACATGGGCAGACTAGGCAGTAGACTACAAATTCTGTAGAACAGTTTAAAAAGTTGTTGATCGGGTACGTTTTTCCTTTATTTACAAATTCTTTATGACCATGCTTCACGTGCTTACACGTCAAGCATAGTTTCTTGCGGCACTGATACATGCCAACCAGGGAAATAAGACATGAAGTTGCGATTTTGGATCCCCGTTGGCATGAGATTTTGCTGGGTGCTACTAGGTTTTTGATGTTTCTTGTTTTTCTATATGTGAATTTGGGTTTGGGTGTGATGATAGATTTTAACTGAGGGTCTTGGTATAATATGGACCAATGTTTGCCCAGGATACGTTCCATAGCCTTATGTTGAGAATGATATTGGGTCACAAATCTAACGGGTTGGATTCTGGGTTGCTCTTCTACCCTTTCAGTTACTTTTTGTTCTGTCAGATACAATTTGAATGCTTCTTCATAAAGTTTTGGAGGAAAAGCCTTTTCAATAAATTTTTGTTTGAGCAGTGTTCCTTCTGTAACATAATCCGAATCTCTTGTGCAATTCCTACTCAACCAGCAAAATTGACTTTTAGGAATATTAGAAATCCATCTAGGATGATGGCAACTGTGATGATGTAAAAAAGAATTGCCTGCTGTGGGCTTTGTATAATTTTTGGCCAGAATTTTATTGTCTTGATGAAATAGGTCCAGAAAAGCTAGTTTTGAGGTATCATGTTCCGAGGTAAACGTTAGACCATAGGTGTTATTGTTGCAATGTTTTAAAAAAAATCAAGAAAAAGGGTCTCTGGGCCGTCCCAGATGACAATAATATCGTCAATATACCTCCCATAAAAAATTATGTGGGAGGTAAACGCGTTATTATGCCAGATGTAGTTGGCTTCCCAAAGCCCCATGGTTAAATTAGCGTAGCTAGGTGCAAAATTTGCCCCCATAGCTGTGCCTTTTACTTGGAGATAAAATTCTCCATCGAATTTAAAATAATTATGGGTCAGGCAGAACTCAGTGGCTTCCAGTATGAACTCTGCCTGGCCTGGATTGAGTAGGGGATCAGAAGAGAGGAAGCTTGCTGTTACTCTGAGGCCTATCTTGTGTGGAATTGATGTGTAAAGTGAATTTACATCTAGGGAAGCCCACGTGTATGTGGGTTCCCAGGTGTAATGTGCTAATTGTTCCAACAGATGTATACCGTCACGAATATAAGATGGAAGACTGGTTGCTAGGGGTTGTAAAAACCGATCTATATACTGAGAGATGGGACTGGTAATACTGTCTATAGCTGCAACTATTGGTCGACCTGGGGGATTTTGGATGCTTTTGTGGGTTTTCGGGATGCGATAAAAAATAGGTTGTGGAATAATAGGGTTTATTGAAAAATGTGTGTTCTTATTTAGAGATTATATCATTGGCCTTGGCTTTATCTGTAAGCACTTTGATTTCTGAAATGAAGTTGGATAAAGGGTCACAGCGCAATCTTTTGTACGTGTTATCATCCGACAACAGGCGGCGTGCCTCAACCAAATAGTCACTACGGTTCTGGACTACGATACTTTGTCCGCTGTTTTGATGACCAGGTCGCGGTTTTCTGTTAGATTATTTAAAGCTGATTTTTCATTTGAAGTGAGATTGGAATAATGTGATTTGTTATTGCGGGTCTGTTGGCAAAGTTTTTGTATGTCAGAGTATACTACCTGATAAAATGTCTGTAGGTAGGGTCCTTTGACATGTGTGGGATTGAACACTGACTTGGGCCTAAAATTGCTATGTTTAACCGGAGGGGAAGTGGAAAGATGCTGTGTGAAAAGGAACTACTCATTTTCATCATCACTCTCTATACTGTACAGATCTTTGATGATGTCCAAGTCTGGTGAATTATTGATATCCATTGTTTCTGTGGAGTCTATGGGTGTAGGATATATTGAACTATCTGTAACCTTTTGGGATTTTATATTATAATAGCGTTTGAGAGTGAGGTTGCAGATGAAAATATGCAGATCTTTGAAGAGTCTAAAAGAGTTTGGTAGAGATGTAGGGGCAAAATTGAGACCTCGTTGCAAAATGGAAGCTTCCTCTGCGGACAAATTATGAGAAGATATATTAAAGATTTTTTATTATTTTGGGGATTTGGCCCTGTGATTTATTTCGGTGCTTCCCCCTCGCTTTCCTCGTCTTCTAATTTTCTTTTTCCTGAGGTTGGGATGTTGATTGCAGAGGGGGAAATCACAAAAAAATCCTGAGAATCAATATGAGTGTAAGAGGTGGGGGGAGTGGTTCTAATTGTTGTGTAAGGTCCGGGGGGTCTGTATGTTGTAGTCATGGGAACCCTCATTGCTACCGGAGGGCAACCAATTTGTGGAGAGATTAAGACTAGTTGGACTAACGCCATCACCTCCATTCACAGTGTGGATCCCAGACCCTGAGGGTATGGGAGTGGAGGGTACGTGGTGTAACGTGATGTTATTGGACGTGGAACTGCACGGTTGGCTGAGAGGAGCATGTAAATCTTGAATGAGCTTATCGATAATTGCGTTAATAATGCTTTCCTCATTTTCATCTATATCTTTATGTTTATCTCCGTTTCTGGTAGCTTTATCCTTGTTTTGATTTTTAAATTTTGGCCCTACTGGTTAGATCTCGTTGGGGTTTGGGAGTGAATGAGCATGTACTAAGTGAAGGTGGATGAGGCACAGCGATATAACTCCAGTAGTTGTGGACCACCGGATGGGGTAGGAGTAAGGGCCTAGAGGGCAGCATTGGTCTAGGACCCTGGTGGCCGAAGTTGCATTGCATAAGTAGCATAGTGTGTGAGATACTTGGGATGAGGTATTTCTATTGGGTACTTGATGACCCCTTTTCCAATAAAAAATTCTTCCTAAATTGAAATCATCCAGATCTCTCCTCATTTTCCCTAATTTCTTCTGTATCAAGGAGTGTTCATCTTTTTTGGTGTGATATTTTAAAGTATTTAACCAAGATGTAAGTAAATGCGACAATAAAGGCCCAAAATGGGATATATTAGATTTTAACTGTCCAATTATATCTAAATATTTTAGTTCCCTTTGTTGTACGCATCCATTTTTGGGTGCAAAATTCCGAAATCTGGGACCATTCATTAGTCAGTTCGGATGTTAAAAATGAGCAAGTTTTTAGTATCCTCAACCCCGAGGGGAAATAGAGTGGGAAATGTATTGTTCTAAAAAGAACTTGTCCCACCATTGGTGGTTGGCAGAAATTATGAGTTGTTCAATTTTCCTAAAACGTGTGCAGCAGTTCTTAAAAATATGACCAGGTATAGTGAAATGGTTTTTAAAAAATGCCGTAGGAAAGAATGTATATAATTGATCCAAAATGTCATATTTGGCCAAATCTAGTTTTTGTAACCACTCCATGCCAGCAATGAAGTTAGGTTTATTTATAGATAATTTTAAAAATGCTATGAACCTGGCTTGATAACTCCGCAAACACGTCGCCTATTCCCATTCGTTCCCACTCCTGGAAGTGACCTCATGACCTTGTTTGTCGGTTGCGGCCTGCGTTCCACCTGCAGGAAGTGTTGCTATACTTCGGATCCAGCCTGCCACACAGTCACCGCTGCCATCCAGGATATGACACCGATCATCCTTATGGACATCTGGCATTATATGCCTCTATGCTGATTGCATCTGTACCTTTGTGAGTACCCTGTTAAGCCTTTTATTAAAATCCAGAATATACTGCACTTAGAGTGGTGCTTTTTGCTTTATCCACAGTAGCCTGAACACCTCTGGATGCAACGCCCATTCTCCTGGGTCCAGCATCTGGTGGAGAAGCCTGCCAGTTCTCCACTCCCTGGAGGTAAATGGCCGACAGGGCCGGTACATGTCGCTTTGCCCACTGAAGGATGTGAGCGACCTCCCGTGCGGCAGCCAAGCTTCTTGTTCCTCCTTGGTGATTGACGCATTGCCACTGCCGTGGTGTTGTCTGACTGGATCCTGATCGGACACCCTCGAAGTCTTATTGACCATGTGGAGAGGCATAGCCTGATCGCTCTCAGCTCGAGCAGATTGATCGTCAACTTGGATTCCTCCGACTGAACTCCCATTACTCCACCCCAGCCGGTTTGGCATCCGTTGTGATCACTGTCCATTTCAGAGGTAGGAACGACTTCCCAGACTGAAACGCCGGGGACCTCAGCCTTCAGAGCAGGGAATCCCTGACTAACTGGCTCACCTAAATCTGCCGATCCAGGGACAACGGAGATTTGTCCCACTTTGTCAAGATCTCCTTCTGCAAGAGTCTGGTGTGAAACTGGGCATACAGTACTGCCTAGGAGGAGGCCACCATGAGTCCCAGGACTCGCATGCAGAAGCGTAGCGACGACCACTTGCAGTTCAGCAGCAGTTTAACTGCGGCTCTGAGATTCTGCAGCTTGTCTGAAGGAGAAACACTCTCGCTTCCATGGGGTCCAGCAGTACGCCTAGGTACTCCAAACGCTACAATCACCAACTTTTTTAGGTTCAACAGCCACCCAAATTCCCGCAGGGTCTGCATGGTGATCGCCACAGCCTCCTCTAACTCTGACGTGGAAGATGCTCTCAGGAGGAGATCGTCTATGTAACCCACGATCGCGATCCTGCGTGGTCGCAGCAACGCCAAAACAGGAGCCAATACCCTGGTAAAGACTCGGGGGGCTGATGCCAAACCAAAGGGGAGAGCCACAAACTGGTAGTGGGCTTCCCCAACTGCAAACCGCAGAAACCTCTGATGCCGAAGGCATATGGGTATGTCCAGGTACGCATCCTGGATGTCCAAAGATGCTAGGGAGTCCCCTTGATGGAGTGCAGCGACTACTGAGCGAACTGATTCCATTCTGAACCTCTGTACTTCTAAGTCCAAGATTGGACACACCCCTTCCTTTTTGGGGACAAACAGGTTTGAGTAGAACCCCTGGAAACGTTCCAATTCCGGAACAGGTACTATCACCCCGCGACTCAGCAGGTCCCTTACTGCACCCAATAGGGCCTCCCGGCGAGCGGGGAGTACGGGTATGCTGGAGGGGAAGAATCTGTTTTGTGGCCAAGAGAGGAACTCTATCTTGTAGCCTGAGGAAATCAGATCGCAGACCCATTGGTCGGACAGCCGAGAGGCCCACCGGGCTGTAAACTCCCGAAGGCGACCCCCCACCCGTGTTGCAGGCGGGGGCAAACCTTCATGCGGTATCGCTTTTGCTCGCAGGCTTGAGGTTCCAGGGACGCTTTTGTCCCTGGAACACTGGGTAGAACTGACAAACTTGAAAGGGGTCCTCTGCTTGCTGAGCAGGTGGCTAGTGTGGTTAATGGGGAGGGTGGAGGGGTAAGTCAGGATTATCAGTTAGGAAGATGGGCTAATACAGTTAGAGGGAGTGGAAGGGGCTCACAGAAAAGGAAGACCAGCCCTGGGTTTGAGCACCCTAACAGATTTGCCAAGTTGGGTGAAGATGTGGGGGTATCAAGCTCATTAGGTGGCAGCCCTAGAGGTCACTGCTTCCCCTAACAGTCGTGAGAGCAGCCCATCTGGTAGTGGGAGTGCAGGTAGGCCTAGACAGTTGGTGGTAATAGGGGGGATTCTATAATCAGAAGGAATGATAGAATGATTTGTCGCCAGGATCACCTCAACCAAATGGTTTGCTGTCTCCCTGGTGCCAGGGTTTGGCATGTGGTGAACCAGGTTGAATAATTACTGGGAGGGGCTGGGCATGACCCAGCTGTCTCGGTCCACGTTGGAACCAATGACAGAATATATGGAAGGTGGAGGCTCCTTAAGAACCAATTTAAAGAACTAGGCTGAAAGTTGAAGGGAAGGACCTCCAAGGTGATATTCTCTGAAATATTGCCTGTGCCATGCACAACCCAGGAAAGACAGGGGGAGATAAGAGAGCTGAATGCATGGCTAAAGACCTGGTATAAGATGGAGGAATTTGGGTTTTTAGAGCACTGGGCTGACTTTTCATTGGGGTGCAACCTATATGCTAAAGATGGTTTGCACCTAAATGAAAGGGGGTCTACTGTGCTGGGGGAGAAGTTTTTGGGAAGGCTGGAGGAGTATTTAAACTAGGATTGTGGGGGAGGGTGAATTAGATTATAAATGGGTCAGACAGGTGTCAGCCCCTATTGGTGGGTAGAATGGGATTAAGATGGGGGGGGGGGGGCTATGGCAGATGATATGAAGGTTTCTATGTTACAAACAACTATTGGAAATGGTACTATTTGTACTAAAATAAAAAATATGCAACATATGTTTGCAAAACGTGACAATGAATTAAAGTGTTTGTTCACCAATGCCAGAAGTCTGCCAAGCAAAATAGGTGAGTTGGAAGCTCTGGTGCACGATGAGAACTATGATCTAATTGGTATTGCTGAATCTTGGCTTCCTTCTTCTCACGACTGGGCTATTAATATTCCTGGCTATGCTCGCTTTTGGAAAGACAGGGTAAAACGGAGGGGTGGTGGCGTCTGTCTCTATGTGAGAAGTGATCTCAAAGCGAGTGTGAAAGAGGACCTAGTTGATGGAGAGTGTGATGAGTCTGAAGCATTATGGGTGGAATTGTACATGGGTGTGCATACTATAAAAGGTTGTCATTGGAGTTTGTTATAGACCACCCAATGTTAGTGAGGAGGTGGAGACTCAGCTCCTTGCACAGATGGAAAGGGCTGCAAGGGCTGGGACAGTGATAATAATGGGGGATTTTAACTACCCAGAAATAGACTGGAGTAATGGCAATGCTGGGACAGTTCAAGGGCAAAAATGTATAAGCCTATTACAAGACAATTTTATGGTCCAGTTTATTGAGGCCCCGACTAGGAATGACGCTCTGCTGGACCTGGTAATCTTAAACCATGCAGAATTTATTAACATCTGGGTAGCAGCGACCATAACATGATTTCATTTAATGTTAGCTGTAAGCAAACACATTTCTGTCTTTGCAGATGACAACTAAACTATGCAGTGGAATAAACGTTCTTACAGGACGTCTCCAATTTACAAGCCCGTCAAATGAGGCGACTATGTGGCAGATGTGGTTTAATGTTGATAAATGTAAAAGTTATGCACTTAGGGGCTAAGAATATTCATGCATCATACATACTAGGGAGAGTACAACTGGGGGAGTCAATGGTGGAGAAGGATCTGGGGGTTTTGGTAGATCATAAGCTCAATAATAGCATGCAATGCCAAGCTGCAGTTTACAAAGCGAGCAAAGTCCTTTCTTGTATTGAGAGGTATGGACTCCAGAGAGAGAGATCATTTTGCCCCTGTGCAAATCATTAGTAAAACTTCATCTGGAATATGCGGTTCAGTTTTTGGCACCAGTTCTCAAAAAGGATAACGGGGAACTGGAGAAAGTGCAGAGAAGGGCAACCAAACTGATAAGCGGAGGAGCTCAGCTATGAGGAAAGATTAGAGGAACTGAATTGATTCATTTTTGAGAAGAGGAGATTAAGGGGGGATATGATCAACATGTACAAATATATAAGGGGTCCATATAGTGAACTTGGTGTTGCGTTATTCACTTTACGATCAACACTAAGGAACAAGGGGGCACTCTTTACGTCTAGAGGAATAGAGATTGCATCTCCAAATACGGAAAGGTTTCTTCACAGTAAGAGCTGTGAAAATGTGGAATAGACTCCCTCCAGAGGTGGTTCTGGCCAGCTCAGTAGATTACTTTAAGGCCTGGATTATTTCCTAAATGTACATAATAATATAACTGGGTACTAACATTTATAGGTAAAGTTGATCCAGGGAAAATCCGATTGCCTCTCTGGGATCAGGAAGGAATTTTTTCTCCTGCTGTAGAAAATTGGATTCTGCTTTTGGTTTTTTTTCCGCCTTCCTCTGGATCAACTGTGGGTATAGGATTGGGTATATGGGATTGTATGATATTTTTTACTTTATTTATTTTTTATGGTTGAACTGGATGGACTTTTTTTCAACCAGACTATGTAACTATGTGGGTAAAATAAAAACACTTAACTTTAAGAGAGCAAATTTTCCAAGGATGAGGGCTGCTCTCCAGGACTTAGACTGGGAGGGAATATTGGCATCAATGGACACAGAACAAAAATGGGAATTCTTCAAAGTGACTGTATGTAAACTCACTGCAAAGTATATTCCCATGGGTAATACGTTTAAAAGGCTAAAAATAAACCCTATGTGGCTCACGGCCAAAGTTAAAATAGCTATAATTAATAAAAAAAAGAGCTTTTAAAAAATCTAAAAATGAAGGAACGCTATCATCGTTTAAATGTTACAAAGAATATAACAGAATATGTAAAAAAGAAATCAAGGATGCAAAAATGCAAAATGAATGACAGATTGACAAAGATAGTAGGAAAATCCCCCAAAAAATCTAAAAATCTTCAAATATATTAATAGTAAAAAGGTCAGGTCTGAGCATGTAGGCCCTTTACAAAATAATCTAGGAGAGGGTGACTGGGGACAAAGAGAAGGCAAATTGATTAAATACTATCTTCAGCTCTGTGTATACAAAGGAGCATGGGGGAGCTCATGTCAATAATGGGGGTGGTAGTGACACAGCCCCAAATGATCCACAATGGCTCAAAAGTGATATTGTCCAGAAATATTTAGACAGACTAAAGGTGGATAAAGCACCTGGACCAGATGACATCCACCCATGTTTTCTAAAAGAATTGAGCTCTGTAATTTCAAGGCCATTGTTTCTAATATTTAGGGACCCGTTAATTACTGGAACTGGATGGACTTGTGTCTTTTCAACCTGAATATGTAACCATTTGTTCTCACGAGTACTAAAAGTCTGCATGATATACACATAAAAATATATGGTCCTCCTTAAAATTAATTGTATTCCAAAAAAACAGCACTAGACCTACCAGTCTACAGTACTGCAGCATTTCTGTAATCTATTAATGTGCATTTTAAATGCATTAAAAATGCATATAAAAGCATTACTGCACAGCTCAGAATTTAGTGATGTTGTAAATACCTGTAAGAGGATGAGAGAGACAACTAGAGAGGCCTGAATTAATAATTTTACACACTACTGAAGCACAGGACTAGCATAGCACAAAGAATGACTGACAAAGTAAACACAAGTAAGGGGTTGCTACAAACAGGTCTTTGAATACTTTATACATGATTAATATATAAATAAACATCCAAGATTCTTACCTTCACCCATTCATTCTCAATTCTAAATGCTGCTCTCCCATCATCACTAGCCAAGATATTTCCCAAATCTCCAACATGCTAAAAAGTAAAAGACAACATATATAACTAACTGGAAGCTGAAACCAGAAGACCCCCCCCCCCCCCCCCCGTTTATATACAGGTTATAATGCTTATTTAGTCTAGAAGGATCTAGTAGAGAGGAATACTGGCCTTACTCCACAGTTCTGCAGGCTTCCTCCACACCAATTCCGGTATTAACGTTCATGCCACCCCTTTCCTCTAGCCAACATCATCCCATACAATTCAGGACTAGCAAACACTGCTGGTCCTTCATTGTACATGATGACATAGAGGGTCCTCCCACATTCTGAGGTAGGAGCAAAGAAGACTGGAGTGATGGCTCCTACAAGACTGTGGCGTAAGGAATTTATTTTATTTTAAGCTGACCAGAGTCCCGCTTTAACACATAAGTCTCTATAGGGATCATGCACACAGCAATTTTTGTTAATCTCTTGTAAATATATCTACATCAGCAGTAATGTTAAATAAAATGTTAATTTTTTGTGTGAATTTATATACATGCATCAAAATGCATTTTCATGTGTCATTCTGCATCAATTCACACAAACATTTTCTTCATCCTATAGTGCAACTTCAAAACACTCTTGCACAGTCAATTAAGCCAAGGCAATGCATGCTAATGTGCAACAAAAATTGTAAGCCAATGTTTTGTGTATAGAACAACTGAACAACATTATTGTTATACCTTGAAAACTTACAGTTGTGCTCATAAGTTTACATATCCTGGCAGAATTTATGATTTTTTTCAGAGAATATGAAGGATAACACAAAAACTGAAGCCATTTATTATCAATCAACTGTGTTTACTCTTTTTAAATCATAACACAACAGAAACTATTCAAATGACCATGATCAAAAGTTTACATACCCCAGTTTTTCAATACCGTGTATTGCCCCTTTAACATCAATGACAGCTTGAAGTCTTTTGTAGTATTTGTGGATGAGGCTCTATCTTTTCAGATGGTAAAGCTGCCCATTCCTCTTAGCAAAAAAACTCAAATTCCTGTAAATTCTTGGGCTATCTTGCATGAACTGCACATTTGAGATCTCCCCAGTGTGGCTCAATGATATTGAGGTCAGGAGACTGTGATGGCCACTCCAGAACCTTCATTTTTTTTTTCTGCTGTAGCCAATGACAGGTCGACTTGGCTTTGTGTTTTGGATCATTGTCATGTTAGAATGTCCAAGTATGTCCCATGCGCAGCTTCCTGGCTGATGAATGCAAATGTTTCTTCAGTATTTCTTGATAACATACTGCATTCATCTTGCCAACAATTTTGACCAAATTTCCTGTGCCTTTGTAGCTCACACATCCCCAAAACATCAGCGAGCCACCTCTGTGTTTCACAGTAGGAATGGAGTACCTTTCATCACAGGCCTTGCTGACTCCTCTTCAAATGAAGCGTTTATGGTTGTGACCAAAAAGCTAAATTTTGGTCTCATCAATCCAAATTACTTTGTGCCAGAAGGTTTAAGGCTTATTTCTGTGCTGTTTGTTGTGATGTAAGCGGGATACTTTGTGGCATTTGTGTAGTAATGGCTTTCTTCTGGCGACTGAACCAAGCAGCCCATCTTTCTTCAAGTGCCTCCTTATTGTGCATCTTGAAACAGCCACACCACATGTTATCAGAGGGTCCTGTATTTCACCTTAAGTTATTTGCGGGTCGCTCTTTGCTTCCTGAACAATTTTCCTGGCAGTTGTGATTGAGCCTGGGTTCAGACTAGTGCGGTGCGAATTGAAGGCCCTGCATGACTGCGCAGTGAAACGTCGGCTGTTCTGCGGTGTGTCAGCGTTTTAGGTCCGAATCAGCTGCTAACATAAATTCGCAACTCATTGTACTACTTCTGAGGGGGAAATCCATGCCAAATTTCTATAAAAAACCGACATGGGTTCCCCCTCCAGGAGCATACCAGGCCCTTAGGTCTGGTATGGATTTTAAGGGTAACCCCCTACGCCGAAAAAACGGCATGGGGGTCCCCCCAAAATCCATACCAGACCCTTATCTGAGCACGCAGCCTGGCAGGTCAGGAAAGGGGGTGGGGACGAGCAAGCGCCCCCTCCTGAACCGTACCAGGCCACATGCCCTCAACATGGGGGGTGGGTGCTTTGGGGAAGGGGGGTTAGGTTATAAAAAAATATCCCACACTTTGAACAGCTCACAGAACACTGTTCAATCCATCATCTGAAAATGGAAAGAGTATGGCACAACTGTAAACCTACCAAGACATGGCCGTCCACCTAAACTGACAGGCCGGGCAAGGAGAGCATTAATCAGAGAAGCAGCCAAGAGGCCCATGGTAACTTTAGAGGAGCTGCAGAGATCCACAGCTAAGGTGGGAGAATCTGTCTACAGGAAAACTATTAATCATGAACTCCACAAATCTGGCCTTTAAGGAAGAGTGGCAAGAAGAAAGCCATTGTTGAAAGAAATCCATAAGAAGTCTTGTTTGCAGTTTGCGTGAAGCCATGTGGGGGACACAGCAAAATGTGGAAGAATGTGCTCTGGTCAGATAAGACCAAAATTGAACTGTTTGGCCTAATAGCAAAATTCTATGTGTGACGGAAAACTAACACTACACAGCACCCTTAACACTCCATCCCCACCGTGAAACATGGTGGTGGCAGCATAATGTTGTGGGGATGTTTTTCTTCATCAGGGACAGGGAAGCTGGTCGGAGTTGATGGGAAGATGGATGGAGCCAAATACAGGACAATCTTAGAAGAACACCTATTAGAGTCTTCAAAGACTTGAGACTGGGGCAGAGATTCCCTTTTCAGCAGGACAATGACCCTAAACATACAGCCATAGCTACAATGGAATGGTTTAGCTCAAAGCATATTCCTGTGTTAGAATGGCCCAGTCAAAGTCCAGACTTAAATCCAATTGAGAATCTGTGGCAAGACTTGAAAATTGCTGTTCACAGATGCTTTCCATCCAATCTGACAGAGCTTGAGCTATTTTGCAAAAAAGAATGGGCAAAAATGTCACTCTCTAGATGTGCAAAGCTGGTAGAGACATCCCCAAAAAGACTTGCAGCTGTAATTGCAGCGAAAAGTGGTTCTACAAAGTATTGACTCAGGGGGGCTGAATACAAATGCACGCCACACTTTTCAGGTATTTATTTGTAAAATAATTTGAAAACCATTTATCATTTTCCTTCCACTTCACAATTATGTGCCACTTTGTGTTGATCTATCACATAAAATCCCCAAAAAATACATTTACATTTTTGGTTGTACCATGACAACATGTGGAAAATGTCAAGGGGTATGAATACTTTTTCAAGGCACTGTATTTACTAAAGGAAAATCCACTTTGCACTGCAAGTGCACTAGGAAGTAAAGTCGCTGTAGATCCGAGAGGGACATGCAAGGAAAATAAAAAAACAGCATTTTAACTTGCACATGATTGGATGATAAAATCAGCAGAGCTTCCACTCATTTCAGATCTACCACTTTGTGGTACCACAGTGCAAAGTGGATTTGCCTTTCGTAAATAACCCCCTATGAGATGTCTCTTTGTCCATCCACTTCCTGTATGAGTATATCCACTGACTACACCAAGTAAGGAGGAGGACAGAGCAGACGTACGTTTCAAAGGAATCACTTACACCCAGTGCCTTTTGCCCCAGCAGGGGCGCAACCATTTGGTAAGTGTGGACCCAAAAGGGTGGAGCAAGAGTGATTCACCCACTTCCCAGATGGATATTGTCGCACGGATATTTAAAACACAAAGCCACTTGGAACTGGGACAGTTTATTCTGGACTCATATTATTAAAAAAAAATTTGGCACAGTTTTTTGCACTTAAAGTGGATGTAAACCCCCAAATTTTATTTTTTTGATGTCATAATTTAGAGGATAAGATTTCCTTTCATTTGAGCCCAGTATTGCCACACACATTTACTCGAGGCCTGAGCAATCCTCTTATTGTTCAGTTAGAGAAATCTTGACAAAGTCTTGAAAACTTTGTCAAAAACGCCCCCTTGCTGTGAGTGACAGGTAATTTACATATCTCATGCACTAGCCTGAGACAGGCACATCCTGTGTAAAAAGTTCACAATTCACATCCCCTCCAGCTCTCCCAGCTTTACTGTGTTTTGACTGGATGTTTCTCATCATGGGATGCAGTGAACAGTCAGCAGACTATAGACAGACAAGTGATTTAGGGGACATGTATGTAGTCAGAGCTGGGCAGAGTAGAACATCCAGTCATCTGATGATAACCTGTCTCAGGCTAGTGCATGAGATATGTAAATCACCTGTCACTCACAGCAAGGGGGCGTTTTTGACAGAGTTTTCAAGACTTTGTCAAGATTTCTCTAACTGAACAATAAAAGAGGATTGCTCAGGCCTCGAGTAAATCTGGGTGGCAAGACTTGGCTCAAATGAAAGGAAATCTTATTCTCTACATTATGACATAAAAAAAAAAAAAATAAGGTTTTCGGAGTTGATTTATTATTTTTTTTTTGGTGAGAACAACACTTGGCGCATTTTAACCGGTTCCGGACCAGCCACGGCAGTTATACGACTGCGCGAAGCGTCATATTTATACGCCGTGACGATTGGATTCAGGAACCGATCAATCTCCAGGCCAATAAAATCTGGCCTGGACCTGGTGATCAGCCTTGGCGAATGAGATCCTTCCCCTGTCGTGTAAATGTAAACACTGACAGGGGAAATGATGTCATCTCTCCTCGTGACGGTCTTTTCCATTCCAGGCCGAGGAGAGATAACATCTCATAGTACATCTCAACACTACACTGACACCATGTCACGTAGGCACACAATTCACCCCCCGGTTAACCCCTTCACCACCTGTCACTGTGTCACCCAGTGCAGTATTCAGATTTTTTTTTTTTGATTGCTGTACTGGTGTCATTAGTGACAAAAATCAGAGTTAGGGTAATTAGTCTCAGGCCCAGATAGGTCTAGGGACTCCCCCAATAAAGGTTTAACCCCTTGATCACCCCGTCACTAATGATCACTGTACAAGTGTCATGGTGACGCAGTTTAGCTAGTTTATTTTTTATAGCGTCAGGGCCCCCGCTGTATTTTACCCAATAAAGGTTTAACCCCCTGATCACCCGGCGGGTGATCAAAGTTAGGTTTTAGCGTCAGATAGGATCTGCGTCGCCCCAGGCAGCATCAGATTAGTGTCAGTAGTGCTAACACCCACGCACGCACCATAGACCTCCCTTTAGTAGTATAGTGTCTGAATGGATCGATATCTGATCAGAACTATATTAGCGTCCCCAGCTGTTTAGGGTTCCCAAAAAACGCAGTGTTAGCGGGATCAGCCCAGATCCCTTCTAGCACCTGCGTTTAGCCCCTCCGCCCACCCAAGTGCGCAACACAAAACACATAACTGCAGCGTTCCTCGGCCCATCAAGCCCATAGTGCCCTTCCTGCTGCATTCGCCAATCCTAATTGGGAACCCACCACTTCTGCAGCACCCGTACTTCCCCCATTCACTGGCCAATCCGGAATTCAGATGGAAAAAGTTGATTTTACGTCACTTGATTTTTATTTGCTGTTTTTCGCCGAAGATCTCTATAGATCTATTGTGGACCAAAGCAATTTGTATGCTGGTCAATTCATTGCCGCTAATCCCCAGCTGACCCTTGCCAGAGATTGGAAACCAATTACGATTTCCGAATTTAAGACCTTTCTGGGCCTATCCCTCCTCATGGGCATAACTAAAAAGAGTGAGTTGCGGTCATATTGGTTCACTGACCCAATTCACCATACGCCCATGTTTTCTGTCTCCATGACCAGGACACTATACGAGCAGATCTTGCGGTTCATGCACTTCAGCGACAATGAACTTTGTCGCCCTCAGGATGACCCTGGATTTGATCGGCTCTACAAAATTCGGCCCCTCGTAAACCACTTCAACCAACGCTTTGCAGCCTTGTTTACTCACAATCAAATTGTCTGCGTTGCTGAGTCCCTGATTACGTTTTCTGGCTGCTTGTCTATCAAACAGTATCTTCCCAGCAAGCGTGCCAGATATGGGGTTAAGATGTATAAGCTCTGTGACAGGGCAACAGGCTATACATATAGTTGTATGGTTTAGAAGGGAAAAGATAGTCACGTAGAGCCGGAGAACTGCCCAGACTACATAGGGAGCGCTGGTAAGATAGTGTGGGACTTTGTGTCACCCTTATTCGGAAAGGGGTACCACTTGTACGTGGACAATTACTACATGAGCGTGCCACTTTTTATTCACCTTTTTGATTATGGAATTGGCGCATGTGGCACCGTGCGATCTAATGGCCGGGGCTTCCCCACACGGCTTGTAGAATCCTGACTTAGACGAGGGAGAGAGCCTGCTTGAGGTGTAATAATTTGTTAGCAGTGACGTGGAGGGATTCACAGAATGTTTTTTTTTTTTTTTTAAATAGTTTTTATTGAATTTTCAGGTAAATACAGAACAAAACAGCCTATTGGGCATACCCAGGCACAAGCACTACTATAACTAAACTTAACATGAAAAAAAAAATAAAAAATACAAATTATACAATCTAACAAAACCACTGTACGCTCAACCACCTATGTAGTATGTGTAGAAAACGAGAACTATTAAATCCACTGATACCCTGCAGGCTTTCAGTAGTTAATCACAGGATGAAGTGCTTACTATCCATACACCATCTTACTTTTACTCCCTCCCCTCCCCACAGAACAATCTCAGGAGCCTAGGAACGTTTTATGAGATCAGGGATGCCGCCCAAGCTATTCCTGGAGCTTAATACTTAATAGAGTGTTGCTAATCATCACTTGAGTCTGCATTAGTGGACTGGGATTCAGTCCAAATATCCCACACTTTGTGAAATTTTTTCCCACAACCACGTGACAGGTAAGTAGCTTTATATAGTGGTAGGGCCGTATTCACTAACCTCTTCCAGAAATTTATGGTAGGTGCGGCTGGGGCCTTCCATTGGAGCAATATAGATTTACGGGCATAGTATAATAAAAGTCCCATCAGGGTCCTGGTCGCCTGGCTTGGGGCCAGTGGTTCAACTAGTCCCAGCAGACATATCTCTACGGACAAAGGCACAGGAATGGTGGTGACAGCCAAAATAAATTTGGCTATCTCAACCCAAAAAGTTTCAATCTTATGACAATTCCAGAAAATATGAATGAAATCCGCTGATGGTGAGCTGCACCTCCAGCAGGAGGTGAAGACAGCTGGATAAATTCTGTGTAAGCGTACAGGCGTGTAGTATATTCTATGTAGTATTTTAAATTGCACTAATTTATCCCTGGCTGATACTAAATGTGAAAATGGATACTCCCACATTTCCTCCCAATCTTCCGTGTCTAATGCATGGAAATCTACCTCCCACTTTGTTCTAAGGTTTTCTAGTCCTATGTGGACATTAGGGAGTAATGATTTATATATGGTGGATAAGGGCTTAGATAGAGCTTCATCTCTGAGTAGAGTCTCCAGATTTGAGGTATAAAAGGCTACAGGACCATTTTCAAATTGAGTATTGAAGGCATGTCTAAGTTGTAGGAATCTAAACAGGTGTGAATTAGGTAAATTATATTGTTCCTTTAACCTGTCAAACGGCTGTAATTTGCCCTCAAGACAGATCTGATTTATATATTTAATGCCCCTGCCAGCCCATACACCGGGGTCGGGAATGGATCCGAATTCTGACAATTTCGGATTTAACCAAAGAGGACTATACGGGGAAATGTGTCCAGAGGGCATGGGGCGTAGCAATTTTGCCACTGACCATGCCCGCAAGACCGCTCTCATTGCTGCGGTAAGAGGAAAGGGAGCCCTGGGGCCCCGGTAAAGTAGGTTCCGTAGCGCCTCGTAGGACCCCAATAAAGCTGCTTCCAGGACCACTGCCGCGTTGGACTCGTCCGAGACCAGCCAGTTGTGGGCATGGGATAGCAGAGCCGCTATGTAGTAGGAGTGGAGGTCAGGACAAGCCAAACCTCACTCTCCCCAAGGCCTCTGCAGCACTGTCAGCCTAAATCTTGGCTGACCAGCACCCCAGAGAAAGGATAGCAAGATAGTGGTTATCATGCAAAATACCTTTTTGGGAATCCAGACAGGGGCATGTCTGAGAGCATAGAGAAAGGCAGGTAGAAGCTTCATCTTAAATAGGTTAATCCTCCCTATCAGAGAGAGGGGGAGATTTGCCCACGCCTTCAGTCTCGTCCTCATACTATGTATTAGTGGTTCCAGATTAAGAGTATGGTAGTCAGAGGTAGAAGTGGATATGTGAATACCTAAATATTTGATTTTGTCTGTCCATAATAAGGGTAAATTGGGGTCTGCTACGTCTTTTGCTGCTCTATCTAGTGGCAAAATTTGAGATTTGTCCCAGTTTTCTTTGAGTCCTGAACAGCCAGTGAAATTGGAAAGGATGGTCAGCGTCTCTTGAAGAGACTGGGCAGGGTCACTCAGGAAAAGGATAAGATCGTCAGCATATAAAGCAACTTTCTCGTGTATGGATCCCACCTGTATCCCTCTAACCTTGTCTGCTTGTCTGAGGGCCGAGGCAAGTGGCTCCATCACCAAGGCGAAAAGAGCCGGTGACAGTGGACAGCCTTGCCTCGTACCTCTTCCAACAGGAAAGGGTGTCGATAGAGCACCACCAAGTTTTATCTGCGCTGTCGGAGCCTTATATAAAATATCAATCCATTTGCGGAATACCTCTCCAAAACCCATAACCTCAAGAACTAAGGACATAAAAGACCATGCTACTGAATCGAACGCCTTTTCGATGTCCAGTGTAACCATTACCCTCGTGGAGGAGTCAGTGGGGGGCAGCTGAAGATGAGTAAAGACTCTACGTAAGTTTATATCTGTGGACTTCCCTGGCATGAAACCGGTCTGATCTATATTAATCAGGGATGGTAAAATCGTCCTTAGTCTGGTCGCTAATATTTTTGTCAAAATCTTGAGGTCATAGTTTAGCAGGGAGATCGGCCTGTAAGAAGTACAGAGGGATACGTCTTTGCCGGGCTTAGGGATAAGAACTATGTGTGCCTGGTACATTGAAGGGGGTAATGTCATCTGTTTTTTACTGTCAGAGAAGACTTTTAACAGTTTTGGTGCGATTAAGGAGGCATACATTCTGTACCATTCACCAGGTAGACCATCAGGTCCCGGTGTTTTCCCACTAGGAAATGAACAAATCGCCTCCTCTATCTCCTCGGTGGTAAAGTCTTTGTCCAAAAATTCAAGATCCTCCTGTGAAAGAGTGGGTAGATGCAGGGAGTGCAAAAAATCCCTACGCCTGTCATCAGGCCAGCCAGGGACTGCTGTATATAAATTTTCATAGAAGGATCTGAATTCATCTAGAATTAGCTCAGGAGTAGATATCCGCTGACCTTCCAAACCACAAATTTCTGACACCACTGTCTGCATTTTTGAATCCGCTACTAAATTAGCTAGGAGTTTACCATTCTTGTCTCCAGACTCGAAGACCCTTCCTGCCAGAGTATTCAAATCTAGGTGAGTGGCTGAGGCAAGGTGCAGCGACAATGCTCTCCTCGCCTCAGCCAGCCGGCTGTAGTGATCCAGAGTCGGTGAGTCAGCAAAAGCCTCTGCCGCCCTAGCCTCGTCCTCCTCAAGTGTCTGGACCTGACAGGACATCTCAGAGAGAACCGCTTTAATAGCTGAGATGTATTCTCCTCTGGTGGTGGCCTTAAAGGCATCCCAGACTACCTGCACTGACGTTGAGTCCTCATTGATTTCCCAATATTGTTGCAATTTAGGAGAGACCTCCTCCCCCACCCTCGAGTCCTGCAACCATTTGGGCGCTAGACGCCAACAGTCCCGCCTCCTGGTGTCCGACAACTCCAAGGTGACCTCCAAGGGTGCGTGGTCAGAGAGGCCCGCAGGCAAATACGAGACCCCCCTCACCACTGCCAGGGCACAGGTGTTGCCAAAGACCAGGTCAATCCTAGAACCCGATTTATGAGTGGTGGAGTGAAAGGAGTAGGCTCTAGTGTTTTTATGCTTCCATCTCCAGATCTCAGTATAATTAAATGCCTGTGCCCAATGGAGAAGGTCTGGTGAGTACACCCTATTTGGATTGGTCGAATCCAGAGAGGGATCTAGAATAGAATTAAAGTCTCCAGCTATATATAATCTGGAATATTGTAGCGGAGCTAAAAGCTCATACAGCTTGTAAAGGACCCGTTGGTGAAAGGGAGGAGGCACATAGATATTCACTAGAGCGTAAACCACCGCTCCGATCTCCAGTAGTAAAATTATGAATCGGCCTTCTTGGTCAGTGTGTACGTGCAGGACCTTATATGCAAGGGATTTGTTCAGTAAAATGGCCACTCCCCTTGCATAACAAGAATATGTTGCGTGAAATGATTGCCGTACCCAGGGTCTGCGTAGCGTCAGGATCTTATTCCCCAGGAGATGAGTCTCCTGCAGGAACAAGATATGGGGCCTGTGCTTATTCAGATATTTAAACATTAACGCCCTTTTCACCTTGTCATTTAGACCCCGTACATTCCAAGATACCAGTTTTAGCTCCATGAAAGCAGTAACAAATTATGGCACAGCATCTTGATACCTACTTGTGGGGGGTCAGCCCCTATGGGTCCAAGGGGGAGTGTCAAAAAATAGCATACTTTGTAGTGGGTACAGTGAGCAGTAATAGAGAACATACAAAATAAGCAGCAGTCAGTGTACAAAGTCAGTCAGTGTCAGAGCGTACAAAGAAAAAAGAAAAAAAAAAAAGTAACCAGTGAACTCCCTACTGACCATGAATACCCCTGAAAGAGAAAAATGGAACAGAACACAATAACTATGGTCAGTTTTATACCCGAAACCTGAACTCAAACACTTAGATCTTCAGACTTCTTAAAAATAAAAAAAGTTCCAAAGTGCAGCGACTCTGTGCTGCTGACACCTCTTCAATTGGCGGGGAAATTGAGAACCGGGGTGGGGGTGTCGGTGCTTCCGTGAGTTCCGTCTAACCAGGTAGCTCCGGGTTAGAAGAATGTAGAAGAAAGGCACATCCAAGTCAGTTTCCAGGGGGTGGGATGGACTTTCGCCCAACTTAACGGGTAAAATCCTGCATGGGGGGCTCAGGAAAACACTGGTAGCAACATCTGATGAGGAGAACAAGGAGTTTCACAGCAGAAATTAATGCTTGGAAAAATTGCCGCCCCAACATGGATCCGGAAGGAAAATGGAATCATTGTGGTGAATCTTACATAATGACTTGTAATGGGGATAACAACTTGCATTCACCGTAGGTTGTTCAGCCATTCGTTTGCATCGGCCGGCGAGTCAAAGAACCTGACCGAGCCATTGTAAGGGACCCGGAGACGGCTGGGGTACAACATACTGTACTTGATATCTTTTTCACGCAGTCGCTTGCGGACATCATTAAAGGACTTCCTCTTGCGCTGTAGATCGGCTGAGAAATCGGGAAACAGAAGGATTGAGGAGTTGCCGTATGGAAGCAAGGGATGCTTGCGAGCTGCGGAAAGGATCCTGTCCCGGTCCCTGAAATTGAGAAAGCGGACCAGGAAGGGTCGGGGATTTGCACCAGGAATACTGCGTCCCGTGGGTACCCGGTGGGCACGCTCGACGACATAGGTCGGGGAGAAATCTGCGAGGCCCAGCAAGTTTTTGAAGAAATCTTCCGCAAACTCTGCCGGTCGGTCACCCTCCTCCCCCTCTGGGAGACCTAAGACGCGGACATTGTTGCGTCTTGCTCTATTTTCGGCGTCATCAGATTTAGCGACCAGCAGTTGTACCGTGTGTTGCAAGTCCGCTATAGTATTGGTGTGGGTAGCTGTAAGATCTTCAGTGGCAGAGATTCTAGATTCTGATTCAGTCAGCCTACCCCTGATTTTATCCAGGTCGTTTCTAATGAGATTGCATTCTTCAGTGAGGCGATCTATCCTCACCAGCATAGAGGTCTTACTTTGTTCAATGGCGGCCAGGATCACTGCAGTGCTGTCCTGGGAGGGTGGAGTAGACTGAGCCGCACTCGGAGATGCTTCAGGCTCCATGGCGAGTTCCGTCAGCAGACTCTGCAGCTTCCCTATAAGCGAGGGATCAGGTTGAGCAGCCAGTGCAGGGGTCGAGCGGCCCGGCGTGGACGAGCCTTTGGGCCGGTGCTTAGGGCCCATGAAGGAACATAAGGCAGCAGTCCGCAATCCTCCTTCTACCCACGGACAGTGGCCTTTTAGGGAGGTAGGTCAGCTGGGGGCACTGTGCAGGAAAGGCCCAGGGAGCCAAATGAGTGTGGAGGATGAGAAGGTTGCTAGTCCCCAGAGGTCTTCAGCCTGCCCCTCCAGCAGCCCACCCTGATGACTCAAGATAATATACAGAGGAAGGTGGAGGGCCAGGAGGACAAGGGCAGGTGCGGTGGGCCACAGGCTGCACTAGGCCGCGGCCGCTCCGGGGGGTAATTGCGGCCCCACGTAGTACCCCGGGCACACAGACAGTTAGGTTGGAGGATGTGGGGAGTCTCCCACTCTATTGGTAGCGTCCGCTCCCAAAAACAAGGCCCGTCCCGGTGCTCCTCCAACGGCCGGCCGCCTAGGAAAGTCCGGTGGGCGGCAGGTCTGACTAGGCCGCACTAGGCCGCGGCCGCTCCGGGTGTTTTCGGCCCCACGCACCACACTGGCAGGTAGGCCGGGGGATGCAGGGAGTCTCCCACACCGCTGGTAGTAATCGCTCCCCCAAACGAGGCCCGCCGCAGCGCTCCTCCGCCGGCCGGCCGCTCAGGAAAGTCCGGCGCTCGGCAGGCCCGACTAGGCCGCACTAGGCCGCTGCCGCTCCGGAGGTTTCTGGCGGCCCTACGGACCAGCGGACCACACCAGGCACACAGAGGGGGCAAGCTGGAAGGGGAGGAAGACCCCTTACCTTGCCAGATGAGCAGGGATGGGTCTCTGCAGAAAAGTACAGGCCAGGAAGATGGCGGCCGCCTCGGGTGTGGGGGACCAGGCTTTTTCCTGCTTCTCACAGGCCGGACCTCCACAATAGCCACACAGCCACAAGGATAATGTGTCTGGGTCCTCTGGGATGTGTTTCCCCTATATTTCTTTTGTCTGGGCTGTACGGATAGCCAAGGATTAGAATAGGATGCTCGGAGCTCCTCACTGGCACGTCTGCTTGCTCCTACATCCGGACACGCCTTCACAGAATGTTTTTGATCTGTCCTCGCTTCACACAGACACGGCAGTCCTAATTCTTATGGCGACTGGTGTTGTGGAGAAACCACTCTGTGTCCACGAATACAGCCTTAACATGGGAGGGGTGCACCTCAACAACTAGTTGTTGGCGCTGTACCCAATTGCCCGTAAGGCCAGACGCTACAAAAAAAGTGTCTGTACCCCAAAGAAGATGATATAGAGATTGGGAGCCTAATCCCCAACTAGGCTACCAGAAAATATGGGGGCAGTTTGGACTATTGCGCTACAGTAAAAGCAGTACAATGAATAATATAACAAAAATATAAACATAAAAGTTACAGGTTATTTTATTGATGCCAAAAAATAAATCATCATTTACATGTTAAAAACATAATAGCGATACACATATATGTCACCAGTGAGTAGTCACAATAAAACAATTGATCACAGATGTCAGTTTCCTCGACTAGGTTCGCAGACATTTACCGCTTCATCGGGAGATTATATGTGATTAGATCAAAATAACAATATGATGATCGAGAAGTAGAGAAATAAAACCTTATCATACAGCATCATGATTGAGAAAATCTTTTAGGAATAAGAACGGGGAAAGAGCAACGCAGCTTACCCATGCTCCAGCAGGCTTTAAGCTCATAGTGCTACCACCTGATAAATGGTCCCACGCGGCAACTCGGGGGAGCTACATAGTGTGATGATTGGAGTCTGGGTGGATAAGGTAAAAGGAATCAGTAAAATATCAGCTTATGGAAGCAAAACTTGTGACGCAAGTGGAAATGATTGTGGAAAACACATAAGTGAAACTGATAGGAAAGAGGGGAAAGATGCGCATGTGCACAAGAAATGTGAAAAAAGGGAGGACAACAAATGATAAATGAAGGTATAGTGGTGAAGATATATAGAGAAATATGAAACGAGGAAATGATTGGGTGGTGAAACAAGGTGAAAGTGAAAATAAGGAGTCGCTGTGTAGTGAAGATGTTGGGTTAAAGGGGGGAAGAAGATGATGGGGGAGGAATGGAAAGGAAAACATAGGGCAGGACAAGGAGAAAATGGGAAGGGAAGAGGTGGAAGGAGGGGAGAACAGTAAATTGGGAATGGGAAAGGACAAATGGGGGAAGGGAAAGAGGAAGGGGGGAAGGTGGGAAAGGAACGTACAGGAAATGGGGGAAGGGGGAATTGGAGCAGTGAAAACAAAGGTTAACATAAGAAATAAGTGAAGCTGGTGTTGAATAAAGTGAGTAAGGAGAAGCAGGATATACCTGATAATGTTGTTAATAAAGTTAAAAGGATCCCGGGAAGGGCAAACCCACTAGGGCATATGATGCCAATGTGTGGCCCCAGTATATAGCCATAAAGACCACAGGCCCAGAGTGGAAGCATAGTAAAGCTTATCCACCCATGCCGGAGTCTCCTATAGAAAAAACGAACAGTAACACAAATAAAATTTAATTAACAAAGCCAGTGCTAGTACCTAAGAATACAGGGTACTGTCTGGGGATTGGTAAGGGTATATATTGATTTAAGAAAAACTCTTACTAAGGGCTAGCTGGAGCACACAATCCTGGGAACTCAGGTCCAGACCAACACAATATAGGCGGATGCCTGTTATATGTAGCTCCCGACCATCCGACGCTCAAACAGCGCCGGTGGGAGCCGGTGCGCAATGTCATAAGCCAGGGCTTACGCACAGCGCATGCGCAAGGCGATAGCATGCGCACCAGCTCCGCGACGCCGCAAGGTCAGAGCTTCCGCATAGCGCATGCGCAAGGTAATTGCGCACACGCATGCGCACTGGCTTTAAGGCTGAGGGGACGGAGTCCCTGCCAAGGCCAGTGCAAGGGGAGGAGACCGCCCTATGGGCGGGACCGGCTCCACCACCAGGAAGCTCACTGGGCTGCCGCGAAGGGACACAGATGGAGCAATCCGAGCAAACGCCCGTCATGGAGGGGGGAAAAAGGGAAACCAGGAAGCTCATTGACAATTGTAAAAGGGGGGATTATTGACAATAAAAGTTTATTTTATTGTCAATAATCCCCCCTTTTACAATCAATTAGATCAATTGTTTTATTGTGACTACTCACTGGTGACATATATGTGTATCGCTATTATGTTTCACTTATGTGTTTTCCACAATTATTTCCACGTACGTCACAAGTTTTGCTTCGATAAGCTGATTTTATACCGATTCCTTTTACCTTATCCACCCATACTCCAATCATCACACTATGTAGCTCCCCCGAGTTGCCGCGTGGGACCATTTATCAGATGGTAGCACTATGAGCTTAAAGCCTGCTGGAGCATGGGTAAGCTGCGCTGCTCTTACCTCATTCTTATTCCTAAAAGATTTTCTCAATCATGATGCTGTATGATAATGTTTTATTTCTCTTCTTCTCGATCATATTGTTCTTTTGATCTAATCACAGATAATCTCCTGATGAAGTGTTAAATGTCCGCGAAACTAGTCGAGGAAACTGACATCTGTGATCAATTGTTTTATTGTGACTACTCACTGGTGACATATATGTGTATCGCTATATGTTTTTAACATGTAAATGATGATTTATTTTTTGGCATCAATAAAATCACCTGTAACTTTTATGTTTATATTTTTGTTATATTATTCATTGTACTGCTTTAACTGTACTGCAATAGTCCAAACTGCCCCCATATTTTCTGGTAGCCTAGTTGGGGATTAGGCTCCCAATCTCTTTATCACTTGATTCCTGGATGGTGGTACAAGTTCCTATACTCCTATTTTTGCTTTTGATCATAAGAGGCCACACTTAATTTTTTTATAAAAAAAAATTTTATACCCCAAAGAAGATGTTGTGTCTGCAGTAAAGGCGGATTTAGGCGTGACACCTGCTTTTATTGTCCCTCCTGTCCTGACCAGCCTGGTCTCTGCATCAGTGACTGTTTCAAATGCTACAACACACTAGTTGAGTATTAGCGTAGGCTACAGCACCACACAGTCCTAGGCACACATATACAGGGTCTCGAAAGATGTGATGGCCATCACATTTTGAGAGACCTTAATCTGCAACGTTCAGTTTACAGTTATTTTACAGTTTTTATAAAAGAAAAAAAGTTTTTATGAAAAAAAAAAAACAAAAAAATTTAAAATAAAAAATCCAAAAAAAGTTGTGGTTGTATTTTTCTTCTCCCTCTTCATTGTTCTCTCTCTTATGTTCGCTCTCTACTGTCCGTTCACTATTGTTCTATATCTATCATTCTCTCGCTGTATTATTTTTACTATGTTTTATTGTATTTGCTTTGCAGATATGGTATGTTATACTGTAATGCACTGGCCTTGGCAGGGACTCCGTCCCCTCGGCCTTAGAGCCAGTGCGCAATGTTTGTTTTATTGTTAACCATCATTTGCTTAGCAGGTACGCCATTCAGCTGCAGCACGGGTTTATTTATCTTGACAGCAACAGCGTTTGCTCCCGCGATACATAAAGCCGTGACTCCATCGCTGTTGGAGGTGATTTCACCACCACAGTTAAAAAAAAAAAAAAAATGGTGCATGTATGCCCATCATTAGAAGTGGGTGGATAAGGGAGGTATTCTAAATACCAACCGATCAATCTCTTTTTTTCGTTAAGCCCACAGGCGAAAAAAAGAACATTACAATGTATGCCCAACAAAGACTAGAAACGTACTGCCTGCAGGTTTATGTATCATCTTGGTATCATTCTTTTCAGCCAGTGGTCGGCTTTCATGTAAAAGCAATCCTAGTGGGCAATTAGCCTCTAGACTGCTTTTATAAGCAGTGGGAGGGAACGTTCCCCCAACATCTTCCATGGTTTTCTTGTGCTCTGCTGTCCCAACAGGGAGCCCGAGAATGCAGCCGGTGGTTCCGCCAGCTGACCATAGAGCTGATCAGATACCAGAAGGGGTCCAATCATCTCTATGGCCCAAGAAATAGGAAGCTACGAGCAGTTCATGACTTAGGTTTCGCCTAATATAAACAGCGCCATTGGGAAATTGCAAAGCATTTTATCACACCGATTTTGGTGTGGTCAGATGCTTTGAAGGCAGAGGAGAGATCTAGGGTCTAATAGACCCCCTTTTTTTCAAAAAAAAGGAGTACCTGAAATGAAAGGAACAGTCTAAAAATATAATAAAAAAAATAAAAAAAGCACCCGCACAAGCGTCGGTCTAGCAATTGCACCATGCATGTGAGGTATCACCGCGAAGGTCAGATCAAGGGCAGTCATTTTAGCAGTAGACCTCCTCTGTAAATCTAAAATGGTAACCTGTAAAGGCTTTTAAAAACGTATGCACATTTGTGCGCAATTTTAAAGCATGTCGTGTTTGGTATCCATGTACTCGGCATCCGATCATCTTTTTTATATCATCAAACATTTGGGCAATATAGTGTGTTTTAGTGCATTAAAATGAAAATCATTTTTTTCCAAAAGAAATTGCGTTTGAAAAATCGCTGCGCAAATACTGTGTGAAAAAAATTGCAACACCCATAATTTTAATCTGTAGGGCCTTTTCTTTAAAAAAAAGATATAATTTTCTTCATGTAAAAGTGTCAGAAAGGGCTTTGTCTTCAAGTGGTTAGAAGAGTGGGTGATGTGTGACATAAGCTTCTAAATGTTGTGCATAGAATGCCAGGATAGTTCAACCCCCCCCCCCCCCCCCAAAATGACCCCTCTTTGGAAAGTAGACACCCCAAGCTATTTGCTGATAGGCATGTTGAGTCCATGGAATATTTTATAATTTTGCCACAAGTTGCGGGAAATTTACACTTTTTTTATTTTTGTAAATGATATATTGTTCAAACATGGCAAGGTTATATGTGGAATTACACCGCAAAAATGCATTCTGCTGCTTCTCCTGAGTATGGGGATACCTCATGTGTGAGACTTTTTGGGAGCCTAGCTGCGTACAGGACCCCAAAAACCAATCACCTTCAGGATTTCCAAGGGTGATTTCACCACCCATCACAGTTACGGAGGCCCTGAAATGTCAAGATGGCACAACCCCCCCCCCCCCCCCCAATGACCCCATTTTGGAAAGAAGACATTTCAAGCTTTTTACTGGAGAGGCGTGTTGTGTCCATAGAATATTTGATATTTTCTGGTCGGGCAAACCGAGAGCGGGTTTCTCCAGACCCCCAGATAAGGCTCCTTCGGCATTAAGAGGTGCCCTTACCCGCAGTCCAGGTGGGGGGACGTCTTCACTGGTTTCCGGGCCCATGGAACTCTCTGATAAACGACAAGTGGGTCCAGGAAGTGCTTCTGTCTGGTTACAAGATCGAGTTCCAGACTGGTCCCCCAAGCAGATTTTTTCCATCCAATCTGCATCTGTCTCTAGACCGCTTGTTAGCACTCCGGGGTGCGGTACAAGGCCTGTCACTCCAGGGGGTGATTGTCCCGGTTACGGTGTCCGAACGTTTCCAGGGCTTTTCTTCAAACCTATTTACGATCCCCGAAAAGGAGGGTACGGTACGTCCGATTCTGGACCTCAAGGCCCTGAACCGCAGTTCAGAATGGAGTCCATTCGCTCCATGTTGGCATCTCTTCATCAGGGGGACTTTCTTGCCTCCATCGACATCAAGAATGCCTACCTGCACATTACGATTTGAAAACAGCACCAGCGGTTTCCTCGCTTTGCTGTGGGAGAGGAGCATTATCAGTTTGCTGCGTTACCCTTTGGTCTCGCCTCCGCTCCTCGGGTCTTCACCAAACTGTTGGCCCCGGTTCTGGCGGTACTGAGCCAGCGGGGAATTTCTGTTCTGGGCTATCTGGACGACCTTCTGCTGCGAGCAGAGTCCTCAGCGGCCCTGAGGGGCTACGTGGAGATCACTGCTCAAACACTGGCAGATTTTGGGTGGCTGATAAATTACCAAAAGTCTGCATTGACCCTAGTTCGGAAATTGGTTTATCTGGGTCTGACTCTGTATTCTGCTCGGGCCAGAGTGGTCCTTCCGCAGGACAAACTCCAGAAATGACAGGCGGCTGCCGCTCGCTGCTGTCCAGCTGGTGGGTCTCCCTGCGGACTTGCATGCGGGTACTGGGCCTGATGGTGTCTACAATCGAGGCGGTCCCGTTAGCTCAGTTACATACAAGGCCCCTTGGGACAAATGGGACAAATGGGACAAGTCAGTTAAAAACTTTATGGGCAGTTCCTCTAGTGGCTCAAACAGTGTTTTACAAAAGATTTGTTACTGTGGATAAGTTGCAGGAAGGGAACCTCCTTGACCCGGGGACCCACTTACGGCTAATGCACGTAAGAAATATCTTGACCAAGGGATCTTCTTACCAGTCTTTGATTCAAAAAGCTAGACAGAGCATATACCTGCACCTTGAGGGTACTGACCTCTAGATTTAGATCTGCTCCAGCTTGGAGGAAATCTTGGACCACCGGGATCATAGCTCCTGACACTCCGTTTTTGAGTATGCGCCAGGCCCCAAATGTCTTCCAGATCTTATTGTATATCGCGTTAGTGGACAGTTTTGGCTGCTAAGAATAGTATCAATTACTCTTGCCGATAACCCTCTCCGCTCTAACAGCTCCCTCTTAGTAGCCAGGCCATCAGAGAAAGAGCTCACTTCTGGATGATTCACCTCTCCCTGATATAGGACGTCTGTCCTGTAAGGAAGTCTCCAAGGCTCCGTGATGCTGAGTCTTAGTAGTCCTGAGAAACAAAACCTCCTTGGCCAGAATGGGTCTATCAGGATAACTTTTGCGCTTGAAAGTCTCATCTTTCAGGCCAGGGATGGACGTGCTGACGTGAGCGCAGCACGGAGGGAGGGGTCTGAGCCTGCATGCCGAGGAGAGCGGAAGAGAAGCCGGGAAGCGTGTCGGACCTCCGCGAAGGGTGAGAGACTCCGTGGATGAGTCCGGCACTTCCCGGGAGAAAGAACCCAGGACGCCGCCGGAGCCCCAGCCTTATGACACCAGCCAAGATGAGCGGACAGGACGGCAACCGACAGTCTGCATGGTGCCTGTAGTCAGCGGCACCGCCCGCCTCCAGCCTTCCTGCCTCCTTCCCCCTCCCCCTCCACCCCTCCACCCCTTCACCGGACACGGAAAGATCACGGCATTTTCCAAGGACAGGGAGACAGCAGCTTGCCAGGACCGAGGCCGTGGGGTGCTGTGAGTATACCGGCATTTTTAAATGCCGACTAAAGAGTCTCCTGGATAGAAGGTAAGCCCATATTACAAGCTAGCAGGTTGATGCTATAAGGGCTAAACGGACACCAGCACCGAGGGTAAAAGTCTCTCTCCCCCAGGACCCTTAGGTCAGATTTTTTTTTTTTTTTTTTTAAGCCCTGTTTATTTTCTCAGTGACGGTTACAGATAAAGTGGGAACAAAAGGGACTAGAACAAATTTACACATCCAAAGCACCTTACAGGCCATAGACGGAGCCCAGAGAGAAAATAAAGACATAAAAGATCTGGCCCCCTGCCTCTCGGATCTCTCAGGGCGACTTTGCCCCCCCCCCCCCTACTCTCTCCACAGTAGTAAAAAAAAAAACAGAAAAAAAAAAAAAAAACTTACCGGCTTGTATATCCAAAGCGTTTTAGCCAGACCCGGGTGGGCTCTGAGCCTCTGAGCGGACAATTTATGTAATAAGGCGGTTTGGCGTCCTCTCCTTTAAATGCAGCTTGGTCATAACGGGAGCCCTAAAGTATCAGTTTGAAGTACCATATATTTACATAGGCGTAAAATGGTTTTAAAAACTAGGATTATGGGAAGACCACGGATATCATAGCCTCCAATGGTGGAAAATTGTATGAAAGGAAAACTTTCTGACCCTGCCTCACAGACACTACACACACTAAAAGCCGCCTCAGGGACTGTAAGTGCGATACTGATTGGGGTCAGTGGAGTGCTATTCTCTATTCTATTTTTTTTTTTTTTTTTTTTTCTCTTTTTCTGTATTTGTGGATCTGCACCATGGAGAGAAGTTATGACTCTGACTAATGCTTAGGAAGACAGATTAGTACACAGATTTGTACACTCCAAAAATCGCACTGGGGAATGAAAGTGAGACCTTGATGGGTGTTTATGAAGACATACTATCATATACCTAATGCCGCACTATGGAATGATAGCAGGACTCTGATGGGTATTTACGAAAACCTACTGACCACTGTGGCCTAGCTCGACGACAGATGTCTGATTAGGACCGTTATCTCAGATTATGCTGGTCTTATCTAAACCCTAGAGCCACTGGGTGGGTCACGGAAAAGGTGCAAACTACTGATTGAGGAAGTTAATCAGCAGGAAAGGTAAATAAACCCTCCTACTTAAATACAATAAGCCTTAGCTAATGCGTGGGCTTCTTGTACCCCACCAGGAGACCCCACAGACGGTAAAGATTTTCTCTTTTTTTTTTTTTTTTCCCCCCAAATTTTCTCTGCAAATACGGCTGTAAACACCAGCGGGACACCTAGAAGGAAGTCCCGGGCCTTGAAGCTCAGGGGGACATAAGCAACAAACAATACCTCCGGGAAGCCCGGACAGGTCTCTAAAGCAAGGACCCCATTAAAGGAAAGGAGGTGGAAAGGGGCCCAGGAGGCCCAGGTTTATAATAAAAACTGGGGAAGAGAATCAGACCCACCAAGAAGGCCAACATGAGTAAAGAGCTATCCAAACAGCCTAAGAAAGCAACCACCAAAGGCAGCAAGGGGGAGACAAGCACAATCAAACACTACTTAAGACAGGGTGCAAGCCCAAAAACAGTCTCCCCGGGGAGCAGAGGCGGGGTGGAAAGAGAAATCAACGAATCCAGAGCAGATCTCACAATGGAGACGGAGAGTGAGCCTAGTAGGGGGGAGGACCAACAACCAGGTACCCACATCCCCAACAATCATGAAATGGAGGCGATGCTATTACGTTTGGAAAACGCAATTAAAAAAGAAATAAACGCCTTACGGGAGGACATGGGCCATCTGCTGTCCAGGGTTGAAGCAGTGGAGGGGAGAGCGGATTCTACAGACCTGGAAATCGCGAAGCTGAAAACGCAATTAAAAGGCGCCTACCTCACCCAGAGAGATACCCTCTACAAGATAGAGGACCAAGAAAATAGGGATAGGAGGCAAAATTTGAGGCTGCGTGCCGTCCCGGAACAAAGAGGGGAAGATCTAGAAAGAAAACTTTGGGAAATCTTGGGCCCCATAAGTGGCAAGGACTCAGATCATTTTCCCCACATAGAAAGGATACACCGAGTAGGAAGACTCGAAAGGGGGGGCACAGAGCGGCCCCGAGACATAATTGTCAGATTCAGCCACTTCAAAGAAAAAGAGGATCTATGGGCTAAAATAAAAAATAAGTCCCCCATAACGCATGAGGAAGATGAAATTCAAGTATATGCAGACCTATCGGCCCGAACCCTCGAGAGACGGAGACACCAGAAACCCCTGTTGGAAATATTGAAAAGGGAAAACATAAGATATAACTGGGGCTTCCCCTCATGTCTTATAGGGTCAAAAGAGGGGTGCACGGCCAGGCTGAAGTACCCGGAAGAAGTGCAGGGATTTTGTACAAAACTCGGGATTGTAGCCCCGAATTTGCAGGGTTGGATGGAAATGGAGGGTGTGGGGGGCCCTGGGGGGGGAGGCGGGGGGGGGGGGAAGGAGGAGGGGCGAATGCCCACATGTAGCTGTAAAAGAATTCTGCTCGAATCGGCCCCGCCCCCTCCTCCCTCCGCGCCCCGAGTCTGGGCCGCGGAGGGGGAGGGGAGGGCTCAACAAACCCCACCTCACCAGGTATCCGGAGTCTAAGGGAAGCCACAAAGGATGGCCCCCAAGGACCCGGGGACCCCAGTTGGGGCGAGAGGGGGGGGGAGGGTGAGAGGGGGGGGGAAGGAGGGGAGAGGGGAGGGAGAGGGGAGGGGAGGGGGATGGGAGGGAGGGGATGGGGGGGGAGGAGGGAGGGAAACCACGTCCGCTGTGGGGCTGCTGTCACTATCAATATCCCAGGGGGAAAAAAAAAAAAAAAAAAAAAAAAAAAAACCCCAAAAAATAAATGAAGGATCTAGAAATCAAATTTTTATCTTATAACGTGAAAGGCTTAAACTCTCCCGGTAAGCGAGCTAAAATTTTGGAGGAAGCAGAGAGATATGGCGCAGGTATAGTGTTTCTGCAAGAGACCCACCTGACATATTCCTCAAATATTAGACTCTTTTCTCCAGCTCTCCCAAATTGGTTTTATGGAGATACTATCTCGAGCAGGGCAAGAGGAGTGGCTATTGGGATTGCGAGGGACATTGACTTCACGGTGGAGGAGAGAATGACGGACCCCGAGGGGAGGTACCTGTTTCTTAGGGGCTCCCTCCTAGGGGTAGAACTCACACTGGCCAATGTTTATGCCCCCAACACCAAACCCATCCTATTTCTCGAAGCAATTCTGCGTAAGCTAAGGGCCTTCAGGAAAGGATATCTGATCCTGATGGGGGACCTCAATTTTGTGATGGACCCCGCGAAGGATAGTACGTCTGGTGGCACGGGGAGGGGCAACATACAATTGAAGCGAATCAAAAAAAAACTAGCGGAGGACCAACTGGTGGATGTGTGGAGGACCCAGCACCCGCAGTTGAGGGATTACTCGTTCTTCTCCCCTGTCCACCAGATGTACTCTCGCCTGGACCATATTTTAATAGACCATGGCATATTGGAAAGGGTTAAGGAAACCGAAATTGGAATAACTTCCCTTTCGGACCACGCGCCGGTATCCATGAGGCTAAGGTTCCCCGAATACAAACAACCCTCTAGCGGATGGAAACTCAACCCGGAATTGTTATACGACAAAGAAATTAGGGATTATATTAAAAAGGAGCTAGAATGGTTCTTTCAAATCAATGACAACGGAGAGGTCTCAGAGGCACAACTATGGGACGCTCATAAAGCGTTCATTAGGGGGCTTCTGATAGCTAAAGCCTCATGGAAAAAAAAGGAGAGGGCGAGAAAAACGCAGGCTCTAATAGCAGAGATTAAAACCCTGGAACAAAAGCACAAATCAGGGGGGGCACTCAGCCAGGACACATATATAGAGCTTACAGATAAGAGAGAGGGATTAAAAGATCTAGCTGAACAGGAAGTCAGACAGAAGTTCAATAAATTGGCCAGGGAACAATATATTTGGGGCAACAAGCCAGGGAAATACTTAGCAAGGAAACTACAAAAAAAGAAAACCAGAAATTTTATTGAAAAAATCCAAACAAAAAACGGGGAGATGAAGTATACCCCTAGTGAAATAGCCTCGACATTTAGAGACTATTACAAAGAACTTTACGAGGTGAAAACCAGGGGAAACAACGACAGCATTGGAATTAACCAGAAAACCTCCGAGTTCCTAGAGAGGGCAGGGCTGACAGCCCTAGGGGGAGAGGAGAGAGATGAGCTTGAGAGGCCAATAACCGAGGAGGAGATATTAGCAGCCATTAAGAACTCGCCAACAGGGAAGAGCCCAGGCCCGGATGGCTTTACGGCCTCATACTATAAAACGTACAAAGAGATTCTTATACCGAGACTGCTGCGATATATGAATGGATTAGGGATAGACTATAACATGAGCGAAGAGGCCCTAAAAGCGACGATCACTCTCTTGAGGAAGGATGGGAAGGATGGATCGGTGTGCTCGAACTACAGACCCATCTCCTTATTAAATTTTGATACAAAATTATATGCAAAGATACTGGCGGATCGAATAAAGGGGCATTTGGGCACACTGATCCATCCGGACCAGGTCGGGTTTGTCCCGGGCAGAGAGGGGAGGGACAATGGGATTCGGACATTGCTAGCCATACAGAGGATGGGAGATTCAGGAACCCCCAGTCTACTCCTCTCGATAGACGCTGAAAAAGCGTTCGACAGAGTAGACTGGGGGTTCATGTTCAACACTCTACAGAGGATGGGTTTTGGACCCAGATTTATTCAAAAAATCAAAACCCTATATAATCATCCGAAAACCAACATCAAGGTCAATGGAACGACCTCCGCGGAGTTCGAACTGTTTAATGGTACTAGGCAAGGGTGTCCACTCTCCCCTCTCCTTTTTATTCTATCCCTGGAACCGCTGTTAGCCACAATCCGCGGAAACCCAGAGGTGGAAGGCTGTAAAGTCGCCAGCGAAGAGCACAAACTTGCGGCCTTCGCTGACGACGTCCTCTTTTATATAAGCTCACCCCAGAAGTCAGTCCCCATATTGCTTGAAATTTTAATGGAATATGGGGAACTAACAAACTTTAGAATCAATGCCTCAAAAACATTTATTCTTAATATTAACCTCAATAAAATAGAGAAACAGACCTTACAGAAAACAGTTAGTTTCGTTTGGAAAAAAAGGATAAAATACTTAGGAATAGAACTGGCCAATAACCCGAGGAAATTATACAAAATAAACTATATCCCACTCCTAGAAGACATAAAAAAAAAATGTCAAGAGCTGAAGGGAAAAATTCTATCCTGGATAGGTAGGATTAATTCGGTAAAAATGATGATCCTTCCAGTCATCACATATAAACTCCAGATGCTCCCCCTCCCTCTCCCAAAACAGTACCTCGGTAAACTAAGATCGATTATAATGAATTTCATATGGAATTACAAAAAAACATAGAATCTCCCTCCAAATTCTAAAACAAGATAAAAGCCAGGGCGGTCTGGCGGTCCCAGACATAGAAAGCTACTACCATGCCATAGCACTATTAAGAATCGCAGAATGGGGTAAAACAGGTAACACTAAAAGATGGGTTAGTTTGGAGGAAGCACTGAGTGAAGTTAGGCTGGGGAAGATTGTGTGGAATCCTCCGAAAAGCCGGACATTGGGAGAAAAAACACATATAATTACAATCACGACTTTGAAAATTTGGGATAAAATATATAAAATATTTAATAAAAATTATAATTCGCCACTTATAGCACTTAAAGAAAACCCTTTTTTCCCGCCAGGGTTAAAGGAAATAGGAGGTGATTGGATCAGAATGGACTGCACGAGATTAGGGGAAGTTATCAGTAAGGGGAAGGTTATGACATTGCACGAGTTACAGAATAATGAGGCTTTCTCCATAGATGGATGGCGGCATCGCCAGCTGACCCACTTTGTGGGCTCTCTTCCCAGCCCATTAAGGGAGGCTAAGGATTTAACAAAATTAGAGAAAATCTTTACGACAGAATGTTCAAAAAAAAGAATATCCAGAATATATAAACTGTTACTAGAAAGAGATAGACCGGAGATGCCGTCATACCTTACCAAATGGGAAAGCGAATTAGGAACACATTTAGAAATAAGCACAAGTAAGAAAATTTTAAAATTAGCACATGGGTCAGCGGTAGACGTGAGAACTGCAGAAACAAACTTTAAGTGCATGGCTAGGTGGTATAGAACCCCAGACAGGGTCAGCAATTTCCAGGCGGATACATCTGCGAACTGTTGGAGGGGGTGTGACCAAAGGGGCACAATGGGTCATCTATGGTGGGGGTGTCCTAAAATCAAAAAATTCTGGGAGACGATCCTAAAATACATAAAAGAAATAACAACAATTGAGGTAAAAAATGACCCCTGGGAGGTACTTATGCATGCCACACCCAAAGAAATTAAACAATATAAAGGCTCATTGATACCCCATCTGCTTAATGCGGCCAAAAAGGTAATTCCAAGGAGGTGGAAAGACAAGGAAAGCCCACCCTTATGGGAATGGGTTGACGCAGTGGAGTCCACCTACATGATGGAATGTGTGTTGTACACGGGGGAGGAGGACAGAGAGACCACGAGGGCTAGATGGGAGAGCTGGAGAAAATTCAAGAGATCTTGGAGCTACAGGGAGGCTTTGCGAGCGCAGCCATGACAGCTGAGGATCCCTGGGGGGAAGCCGAAAAGAGATCTAGCCATGGAAAGGCTGACCCCAAGGGCAGAGAAGATATAGGGGTGAAAGGACCACCTTTTAATAACAAAACAGCGGACGGGGAGGGGGAGGGTGGGGGCAGGGGAGGGATAGGGGGGAAGGGGGGGAGGAAATAAAAATAAAAACCCCCCAGGGGGGCTAACGGGTAGAGTGATGGAACAGGATTTAGGATAAAGGAGGTGGAGGGGAAGTGGAGGCTGGGTGGGATCATGGATGTATACGTGTATTTTTGGGTTATGTAAATTTTTTTGGATGCCTGACTCTGGACCTCGATTCCCCCAACTCCAGGGGGGGGGAAAAAAAAAAAAAAAAAAAAAAAAAAAGGCGAGAATAAAATAATCCACTAATGATGCTAAGACAAATTGGAGGGATGGAGATGCGGGCATAGCTGACACTCACCTACAAACATGCTTTCTGAAGTGAAAAAAAAAAAAAAAAAAAAAAAAAAAAAAAAAAAAAACAAAAAAAAAAAACAAAACAAAAAAAAAAAAAAAAAAAAAAAGAAAGTCTCATCTTTCAGATGATCTTTGGTATGAGGGTGATTGTAGCAACTGTATATAGCAGGCTTGCGTCCCATGATTAGGATAGGGGATCTAGGCCCAGACTGAGATTGACTCTCTGGACTGAGAAAAATTGTTCCACCTGCCTGTTCTGCCTTGTAGCAAAAAGGTCCATTTGTGGGACTCCATACCTGTGCATGATGTGCTCGAACCCTGTTCGATTCAAGCACCATTCTGTCTGGGACAGAGACTCCCTGCTTAGGACATCCGCCAGAGTGTTGAATTCCCCTTTTAAGTGAATTGAAGATAGGGATAGAAGATTTGCCTCTGCCCACTGAAGGATTTCTTCTGCTATCCTCATAAGTCCTGCCACCTTCATACCTCCCTGCTTGTTGATGTAGCTTACGGTGGTAATATTGTCCAAAAGGACTTGCAAGCATCTTCCCGTCAGAGTCGGACTGAAGGCTACTAGAGCCATTAGAACTGCTTTCAGCTCCCTCTCATTGGAGGAGAGGCGGGCTTCCTGCCAGTTCCAGACCCCTTGGGCCATCTGTGCACCCAAGTGGGCTACCCACCCTCAACCACTGGCATCTGTGGTCACTGTTAGTGGGTGGTGTTGGGACCAAAGTCGCCCTACTGAAAGATTTGCTGGGATCAACCGCCACTTGGAGAGTTTTATTTCCTGTGGGATCTCTGTTCGCCTCTGAAGAGATTCTTTGTTTCCATCCCAGATGGAGAGCATGAACGCTTGAAGTGCTCGAGAATGGAATTGGGCCCATTGGACCCCTGGGATGGCTGCTGTCATCAATCCATGGACCCCCATTATGCCTTGAATTGAGGTCTCTGCACATGCGCAGAGGCTGCTCACCTCTTTTGGATGTAGTTGAGTCTATTGAGTATACTAGAAATCCTATACTTTGAGTAGGTACGAACTGTGACTTCCGATTTACCAGCCACTCTAGCTGCTGAAGGTGCCTGCTAACTTTGCTCAGGTTCTGTTTCACTGCCGAGTCTGCAAAAATCATCAGGTAGTCCAGGTAGGGGATTATATGAATCCCCTCTGACTTCAGGGTCCACAGAGCTTCTGCCAGGATCTTCGTGAAAATGTGTGGTGCTGACGGCAATCCGAAGGGCAGAGCATTGAACTGAAAAAAAAGATGGTCTTGAACCAGTTCTTCACTGCAAACCTGAGGTATTGCTTGGACACCCTTCATATGGGGACTTTACGAACGTGTTCATTTGCTTTAGGTTCAAAATGAGGCATTGCTTGGACACCCTTCATATGGGTACCTTACAAACGCGTTCAATTGCTTTAGGTTCAAAATGAGGCAACATTTTACTGATGGCTTTTTTATCAGAAAAATGTGAGAGAATAAAAACGTCCCCCTTCTTAGAGTTGGGGGGGATGAAGCTTAACACCTTACGGGTGAAATTTTTGAGGGGTGCAGATCACTAACTCTATCCTGTACCCTGACCGGATCAAATCAGATCCAGGATACAGCTGTTGCTCGGACTGGTTAGATGCCAAAGAAAATGCGCTCCGCCAAGCTCGGAGACCCAGGGCGGATGAAGATTGACACGTTTAACGCAAGTCGAGTGCTCTGCCGTATTTCCCCCTTGGCTAAGGGCAAAGCCGGAAACATACAATGATCACTTTCACACAACGCGATTTCGAAACCGAGTTTGCTCCTGGTAATGTACTCACCAAGGATTACTAGGGAATGTGTTGCCGCCGTTAATGACCTTTCCGAAGGTCTGAGGGACCTGTTGTCCCAGGATGTTATGATGTTCCCACCGACACATCAGTGTCCAGTATTACAAAGAGTTTATGTTCTTAGGTGTGTCAAGCCCATGCTGGCTGATGGCTTACACCAGATAAGACATGCATATTTGTTTAACGCACTGTTGTGTGTACTAGGTTGTTCATTTGCACAAACTTGTTCCAGAGTGGATAGAGTACACTATCAGAAAAGTGGAGTTAGAATTTTTTTTTCTCACCATTTGGCTGAATCATCAATTGACAGTGCTACACAAGCATGACCTGAGGGTCCCCTCCTTCTGCCCATTTGGAAGTATGCAGTGGTCTCCCCCTGTAAATCTTCTACTTGACATTCATAGATGACGACTGTGTCCGGGAACATTAGGGGACTACAAGACCCTCTAAAGCGAACCATGCTATCGTCCTTGATAAGGTAACATCTCCCAGCCATTTGTGCCCTAAAGGAGACCAATTTCATGGCTGACTCTGTGACATGTCTCAATTATCGATAGGTGGGCAAAGCTTATCATTCCACTCACACCTCGTATTCAAGAGGTGTGTGTGCCGATACATAGTTTCATAGACTATGAGGAGCTAGGCTCCGAGATTGACACGGATGGGAGATATGTCTTTCTTTTATGCAGGTTGTTTATGCTTAAATGTATTCTCGCCTTTGTGTATGTACCCCCCCCCCCCCCGTATAATAATCAGGTAGTAAGGGCTTTGGTTGAATTCCAAGTGAGATACCCAGGAGGTGCCGTTGTACGCCTTCAGGGATTTCAATGGATACACGGACCAGCTATTAGACAAACATCCACCGGTGGTGGGAGAGAGAGGGTTGAACCATACAGCTCTTCAGAAATTTATAGAGGAAGTGGGGTGGGTGGACCCATGGAGAGCTAAAAACCCAGATGTGAACCAATTTTCCTGCTTCTCCAAGAGTTATTCGTCACTGTCAGGGATAGATTTATGCCTGTGCTCAAATGTAGCTGAACAATACATTTCTGAGGTGACTTACGAGTGTGTCGGCTCACTCCCCATTGGTTGTGACCTTGGAGGTACGCCCTCCTTCCACGTTGTCCAAGGCAGTGGGGTGGGTGGACCCATGGAGAGCTAAAAACCCAGATGTGAAACAATTTTCCTGCTTCTCCAAGAGTTATTCGTCACTGTCAAGGATAGATTTATGCCTGTGCACATATGCAGCTGAACAATACATTTCTGAGGTGACTTACGAGTGTGTCGGCTCACTCCCCATTGGTTGTGACCTTGGAGGTACGCCCTCCTTCAACTTTTTCCAAGGCTCCGTGGAAAATGAATGCATTTTGGCTAAAACTCTTCCCTTCCCATGAGCAGATGGAATCTCACATTCTAGACTTCTGGCGTATTCACGCCGACGAGTCTGTGCCCATGACCTGGGAAGCCTTCAAGGCTGTTCTGAGAGGCCTCTTAATTAATGAAATCCAAGCCATTAAAAAAAAGACAAATGCTCAGAGGGAGGGAATAGAACAGAAGGCGGAGGACCTAGAAAGTACATTTATTGCAAATCCAACAGAGGCTAATAGGGAGGGGTGGCGCAAGATGCTCTGTACCGAACCACGACCTCCGCAGCGGAGAGAAAGGCGGCATTCTATGAGGAGGGAGAGCACACTGGTCGCCTGCTAGCAACGATAGCCACTCCCATCAAATGTCCCCCTTTATTGGAGCACTGCGTACTCACTTAGATAGGGTGACCAACTCCCCAGACCAAATTATGTCAGAACTTGTGAGATTCTACTCCTCTTTATATGAATCCAAGCAAACATACTCATTAGACTCTTTAACTGAATACTTGGACACTGTCCACTTGCCTAGTATAACGGTGAGAAGATCAGGTTTAGCTGAATATATAAATCGTAAGTTAGAGGTACCCTTTATTGTTGTTTGTTTCTGTGATGAACATTTTCTCAACATGTACTTTCTCAGGATGTAAACTTTCATCAGTATGTTCTTCTGTTCTTGTGGTTATGGTTAGTCATGCTACATGACAAATAAGTCACATCGCGTGATGTTCTGTATGACCTTATATAGAGCTGTGTGCCAACAGTCTGTTTTTGTCAGCGGGCGTAGCCCATATATAAATGCAATAAAACTTAAAGCACGGGTCTTCAAGCTCGGAGCTGATACGGACATCTGTGTTCTGTATTTTTTACTTCCGTATATATAAGCTTGATAGAATTTGGAGATGGCAATATAACCTGGTTATCAGTGGCCCCTTGGCAGGTCACACCTAACATAATCTGGCGCCCAGGAACAGGGACTCACCAATGATGCTACAGGAAGCGGACGAACAAAGTTGACGGAACAAAAAGGACGGAAATTCTGGGAACTACAGACCAAAACTGCGCAGGTAAGAAAAAAGCTTTATTTTTTCTTATATGCTCTGCACTCCCCCGATTTATGCCTATCCGTTCCGTTCGCTATTGATCTCCAGGATTTGTGTACCAACTTCCGTAAGCGGTGGGTTTAGAACTAATACACATTCGGTTTATATTGCTGTAACTATGTGTTAATTGTTAAATTGTCCGTTTGTCTGTCTGCGGAGCAAGGGAATGAGCCTTGTCAGTTAGGGATGGTATGAGTTAAAAGGAGATTGTGTAACCTCACATCTGACTCATAAACCATAGGACGGGTTGAAAGTATAAGCCCTGGCTGCTCCATGAACGAAGGAAGAGTGTACTAGAGTATGAGAGGGATCCCAGATACGGGGGAGGGAGGGAGTAAGACCATCCACTAGATCTCCAAAAAGCCCGGAGGTCTAATTGAGGATCTGGCCACGCAAAAGGCAGTTTTAGAAGGAATATCCAGGAGAGATATTCGGTATTCTAGCACCCTAGGAAGAAGGCAACGAGGAACTGGTGTAGGGTCCCCAAAGGAGGTCAGTCTGAAGATCTGGCCATAGTTTTGGGGCATATTGCCAGTATTCCAATAAGCTACCTAGGCACGGGTTAAGAATGGGCCAGAAGCAAACCAAAGCCCGTCAAGAAACAGGGGTATGTTCCTATATCATACCACAGGAAATCAGAAACAAAATGGGAAAGAGGGGGCTAGAGATAGAGAGAAAGATCTGTCGGAAATTCAAGATAGAAAGGGAGCAGCAGAAATAAAGGGAAGAAGACATCATGGAGTTAATGCTGTCACCAATTCACAGTGATAGATTTAGCTAATGCTTTCTTTTCTGTGCCACTAGCGGAATAATGTCAATTATGGTTTGCATTTTACGATATGTGAATGATTTATTGTTATGTTGCCCCAACGAGAAAAATATGTGTAGACAGTACCCTCAATCTTTTACAAGTTTTAGCAACAAAGGGTTGTTAGGGGTTAATGAGAAAAATACAAAATGTGCAAAGAGGAAGTTTTTTTTTTCTCTCTCTGTCACTGAATATCACAGAGCACAGGGTGCGCGTAAGAAAAAAAAAAAGGGAAGTTGCAGCCACAAAATTTTAAAGGTTTTAGGCATAGTGTCATATTGTAGACAGTGGATGCCTCATGCCTCATTGAGGCAACCATTGTATGAATTGTGTAAAAGCCGTACCTTATGTACTTACTGAAATTTAGCTACCCATTTGCCTCTTCAGTCAACAGGTTTGGCAAGGGGGAATAGTGGTGATGATAGTAAAAAAATAATAGTGAAAATGGTACTGATACTCTTCAATCTGAGGGTGTATCTGATCATGATTGCTGGTATCTGACAGCAGCAGGTACACCAGTAAAGCAAAGGAAGGAATAAAAGGAGTCTTAGATAACCTACAAAAAGTAAAAAAGGTGGCCATAATGAAGATAGCGGCACACACGAATGCAAAAACAATTGAAGCAAAAGGAAATACATTTGCAGATTTAACTGCAAAGCAAGCAGCTCTAAAAGGAAATAAGCCCTGAGACCGTAGCAGCAGTACAGGTAAGTATCCCAGAACCAACATGGCAGAAGCTGAGTAGGTTACAGGAACAAGAAGAGGTGAGCGAAAAGGATAGGTGGGCAAAAATGGGAGCAGCGCCAGACCCTGACCAAGTATGGAGAGGGGGGGGACAGGGTCTGTCTACCAGCTTCTCTGTACCCGGCAATGGCGGCAGCAGTTCACCTTCCCACGCATATGTGCTCCAATTCTATATATAGGATTGTGAGCCAGAGATGGCTCGCCCCTGGATTCAGTAGCATTGCTAGAAACTACTGTGCAGCCTGCCAAATCTGTCTCCTGAATAGCCCAGGAGAGAAAGTTAAAACACCCCGGAGACATCAGGTCCAAGCACAATACCCCCCTTTCAGAGACTGCAAATTGATTACATACAAATGCCTAAAAGTGGCCCTTTTGAGTTTGTTCTCGTGTGTATCGATCTGTTTTCCGTTTTAGGCCGAAAGTTACCCTGTCAAATCAGCCACAGCAAAGGCTACAGCAAAGAAACTGATCACTGAGTTAATACCTAGGTTTGGTCTTCCTGAAACCATAGAATTAAATTAAGGGAACACATTTCACAGGAGAAATCATGCAGAATGTGACGGCAATGTTAGGGGTCCAGCAAAGTTTTCACACCCCTTATCATCCTCAAAGTTCAGGGTCAGTAGAAAGAGTAAATGGAACAATAAAATTAAAAATATAGAAGGCAGAATTGGGGAAGCCATGGCCAGAATGTTTTACCTTTGGCTCTGTCTTCCATCCGATACACTCCCACAGGGAGGACAGGACTGTCTCCCTGTGAGATACTTTTTGGAAGTGCGCCTGGGTTAGGTTTATATTTTCCACAGAGTATGCAATTACAATGTGATAAGCTTGACTGCATATGTGATACAATTACAACAGTATTTAAGATCCACAGAGATGTGTATTCTTCCCTTCCAGATCCTGACTCTGTAAGCAGGTACTCACTTATTAAATCCTGGAGATTGGGTCTATGTAAAGAAACATACTAGAAAGACATTGGAACCACGGTTTGAAGGACCATACCAAGTGCTGTTGAGCACCCCAACCTCAGTAAAATTGGAAGGAAAGACCACTTGGATCTAAGCATCACATTGTAGAAAAAGTCCGGAACAAGCCACAGAATGATAAACTTTTTAGCTACAATAACAGTACTAGAATGTCTTTTAGGATGTATTTATGCTTTCACTCCTGGTATAGATGTGACAACTCATGAGAACAATACAGACCTAACATGGGTAGGCTTTGGGCCTAAGGATGGGACACGATTGTATACTGTAGGAAGTATTGTTGTATCAGGACATGAGAGCCCCTTTTATGTAAAAGATAATGACTATTACCCACGTTCACCCGTAGTATTTGTAAAAGCCAGACCACCAGCACTGGTAAACATAACTTTCCATTGGAGGGAAAATTTACCATGGCCTTATAACTACACACCCCATAAGTGTCATAAATTAGGTCCATTAGAAACATGGAAAGAAGTTTTTGATAAAACTCAGGCTGTACTCCGTACCCCACATTCTGAGGAATATAAAAAGAAAACAAAGGGAACAGGTATTAGGCCAGTAAGCGGAGCTGAACCATTCAATCCAATAGGACCCATAGTCACAAATCAATCAGCAACCTACATTTGCGCATCATGGTTTTTTCGTAAAATCGAATAACACAGCAGGTGGGTATATACAGTGGGAACATTATGGATTTAGTATAAAGATAGAAGACACCCCACCTCTGGTTTTCAAGTCCTCAGTATTAACCCCTGTCCCCAAGTCCTGTTTAAACATTTCCATATCACAACAGAAAACCAAAGTAAAATTTAACATTACTTTCCCTAAGTTACCAGATTGTAGATACAAACGAGAATGGTAGGACACCATTTTGGGAGCAACAGGAACAGGAATGGGAGTAATGGATGGGATTCAAATGGAAATGATACAAAATAAATGGAAACATGCAGGGGGACACATAGCTGATGGACTGACAATCACAAGTCAATGGTTACCTACAACATTTGAAACACAAATTAGTCAGGTACAGTTAACTAAATACCTTAATGCTATGGTTAATCACACGGTGATAGCCAGCTTGGAGCTATGGAGAAGAGATCAGAAATTTATAAATCTCACTCAGTGTGCTTTCTCTACACTATCCTTTCACATACAAGTAAATAGGGCAAGGGAAGAGTTACAGTTAGGGAATTACCACACATGGCTCAAGTATTTTAAGGGCCTAGACTTAGAAAACACCTGGTTCGAGGTAACGGGTAGACAAGTAGAATGTAAGGAACAATGGTGTGCTGGGAGGTTTAACATATATATGGTGGAGGGCATAGAGGTAATGTGTAAACTGATAGTAATGCCACTCCTAGTAGGGGAAGATCCGCCTGAATTTTGGTATCCCGAGATTTATGGGCATTATGTAGATACACAGAACAGAACTCATGATCTGAGTCTGTGTACCGAAACTAACAAAGGAATGGTTTGTGGAAGGAGTTCACCAGTCTATGAACCTTGCCTGTTAAAGCACCAGTCCAATATATGTAAGTTCCAAAGAATGCCCGTACACATAGGGAATCGATTCATGGAAATAAGACCACAACATATTTGTTTGATAACTAATGATAACAACACCATGGGGAGTTTAAATAGAACAGCTCCTTTTGCAGGATGTATAGAAAATGTTAAAGTATTTAAATGGTTAAATGATACTTTTCTTTTTGAATCAGATGCTGATAAAACATTTAATAGGGAGTGGGCAGTAGATAACCTTACTGACACCACACCTTTTGTAATATCATTAGAACCCCTATTACAGGTTTTAAAAGAATCGGAAATACTTAGGAAACACATAGAGACACATGAACATACCCTTCAGAACAACCTATTATCCGTAATTATTGATAAGGGAAAGCTTATTCATCTATCTTCACAAATCAGGGAAGAGACCACCCACCACTGGTATGATGTTTTCAGTGGATGGTCTCCTACTGCAACTAAAATATTCAATTGGATATTTAGTCCTATATTGATACTCATACTTGCTTTTGCTATAATGACAATTATTAATTGTTGCATATATGCTAGAATAAAAAAGAAAGTATGAAGACTAAAGAGAAGGTTCTCCACAGAATTGTAAAATGGGTTGACATCGTCCTCCTCTTTGATTCTCTTCGCTTCTGGGATGCTGGTATGGAACTGGGGGATGAGAACTCAGTTCTCCTCTGACAACTCGCGGTCAGGGATAGTACCTGAGGAAGTACTAGCTAGAACCCACTTGTGAGGACCCAGATTTGGGAGAAGGATGATGTCAAAGGGGGAAATGAGAAGATCAGGTTTAGCTGAATATATAAATCGTAAGTTAGAGGTACCCTTTATTGTTGTTTGTTTCTGTGATGAACATTTTCTCAACATGTACTTTCTCAGGATGTAAACTTTCATCAGTATGTTCTTTTGTTCTTGTGGTTATGGTTAGTCATGCTACATGACAAATAAGTCACATCTCGTGATGTTCTGTATGACCTTATATAGAGCTGTGTGCCAACAGTCTGTTTTTGTCAGCGGGCGTAGCCCATATATAAATGCAATAAAACATTTCAGAAGCACGGGTCTTCAAGCTCGGAGCTGATACGGACATCTGTGTTCTGTATTTTTTACTTCCGTATATATAAGCTTGATAGAATTTGGAGATGGCAATATAACCTGGTTATCAGTGGCCCCTTGGCAGGTCACACCTAACAACGGCCTCATGCAGGGCAATGCTAGATGCCCCCCTAACCATAAAAGAATTGCAGATGGCAACCAGTCTGTTCCCCAATTCTAAGGCCCGGGGGTATGATGGACTCACCATTGAAGTATATAAAACAATAAGAAGGACATATACTACCACACTTATTGAAGGTATTTAATGCAGCGATAGAGACTGGTAACCTCCCCCAGTCAATGACCAGAGCAAATATAGTATTGATACTAAAGCCAAATAAAGACCCCCTTGACCCGTGATCGTACTGACCTATATCTCTTTTGCAAAATGACGTAAAGATCCTAGCCAAAGTACTTGCAATACGTATAAATAGCGTTATCTCCACTATAATACACTCGGAGCAATTCGGGTTTATGCCCCAAAAGTCGAATGAGATAAACCTGCAGAGACTTTTCCTCAATATCCAATCCCAAGCAGACAACAGGGGGGACAATGCGCTGTTATCATTAGATGCCCACAAAGCGTTTGAAAGCGTTGAGTGGGAGTACCTGTGGGCAGTAATGAGGAAATTTGGAATTGGAGATAGGTTCATTGCCTGGGTACAACTTTTATATTCATCCCCAATTGCAGCTATTAGGGAGGGGGGGGGGGGGTTCCACCATGCCACCATTCAACCTACATAGAGGCACGAGGCAGGGATGCCCCTCGTCTCCCCTCCTATTTGCTATGGCCATTGAGCCCCTAGTTGCCCTAATACATGCTAACTCCACAACACAGGGATTTCACTACGGGGACCTCCAGGAAAAGATCATGATGTACGCCGATGACACTATGTTGCTCTTCGGGGATACATCCACTTCATTGACAGAAGCGATGAAAGTCATAAGGCAATTCAGGAAGTACTCTGGCCTAGTTATTAATTGGACCAAGTCCTCCCTCCTACTGCTAGACCGTGAGCCTCACCCTGCCCAACAGACTCTGCAGGATATTCTGGTATCCACTTCCTTTAGGTATCTGGGCATACAGGTCACAGCTTGTCCGCTGGACTATACAAATCTAAACCTAACCCCTCTGATCAATCACTGTCGTGATCGGGTCAAGGTGTTGAGTAGGCTGAAATTATTCCCAGTAGGTAGGATAAACTTGATAAAGATGATCCTTATGCCACAATTACTCTACGTGTTACACAACTCCCCAATGGTCATCCCTTTGAAAAAGTTTAGAATTATTAACTCAATTTTTAGATCACTTTTATGGCTCACGAAACCTCCTAGAATCAAACTTGAGCAACTACAGCACCCAAAAGACGCAGGTGGTTTAGCGCTACCCAATCCCTGGCTATACTACCTAGCCTCACAATTACAGCACATTGCACGGGTTGTGCGACCTAGCCAGGACTTGGAACTGAACTTGCTGGACTCTTCAGCCCAACTACTCAGTTTCATGACCAAGGGCGGAGTAGCAGATGGTTTAGAGGCCCTAAAATATAATAAGTCTAATCAACTATTTCCAACATATGCCCTTATGCAGAAGATTTGGAATAAGGTCAGGACACTTCAGGGAGTGAACGGGTTTACCAAATATAGCCCTATCTGGGAAAATAACTATTACCAGGAAATAGCGAAACTACCATATGGCCTGAAATAGAAACAATATGGTGTGTCACACATGATCCATATTTTTAAAGATGGCAGATTGAGATCCTTCCCGGAGCTTGGGGGGGCCTTCCAGCTGCCAGCTTCTATGTACTTCTATTACAGGCAGCTAAAACATGCAATAGATGCTCAGAGGGGAACGGATATTTGGGCCTTGGATTCTACATCTATTTTTAACTACCTATTTGAAATAACTACCTACAAGGGGTTTATATCATGCTGTTATACCATGTTTCTGAACCGCTGCCTAGGGGACACACCTTTGAAGGCAGCGTCCCAGTGGGAGCAGGATGTTGGGGCATTCGAGGAGGAGCAGTGGGAAGAAACCTTACAGGCGGTACCCCTGTGCTCGCTGAATGTGGCACAGAGATTATCCCAGCTTTATATACTCCTTAGGGTACACTACACACCGGCAGGACTAGCCTGCATGGGGGTGAGCACAGATTCCATCTGCACTAGATGTTGCAGAGATCATGGGGATCTCATCCACCTTCTATAGCGGTGCCCCAAACTGCATTTATATTGGAAGAAAGTCATTGACACTCTTAACAGAGCTTTCCAGGTCCTGATACCCTTAGACCCTAAACCGTGCTTGCTGAGGATAATAGATGCCCTCCAGATGGAGGATATCCCAAAGCAAGCTATTGGACGAGCTCTGTTCCAGGCTCACAAGCTGATCCTAAGGCACTGGAAATCCGCTGATCCACCCACAGTCCAGGAATGGATTGCACAAATTGGGAACACTCTCCGCTTGGAAAAACTTATATCAGCATAGGGGAACAGGCACGAAGTTTGAGAAACTTTGGACACCCTGGTTGGATGTTCCTGGACTAGCGCCAGTAGACTTGGTATATGATCGCATATTTTAAAGCCCATACAGGGCAAATTGATCTAAAAAAAAATAAAACACATGTAGGTTAGGATATCTGGATGTAATAGATGAATAATGGAACCGATAGATGGTATTCACTTGTAATAAACAACCCTGTGATGTACTTAGTCATGAGTGAGAGAAAGAAATACATTGTACTAATTGTCTCCTTTTCTGTATACTATAAGCCGCAATTTACTTGTACTGACTACGCTCTGGAAATGTCTGTCACTTCTCGTATGTTCAATAAAACCTTTTAGTTTGAGAAAAAACAAAAAAAAGTGGTTAAAGGTGTTAAGTGTCTTTGCCCCATTGTGTGTCTCCTAGGTATGAATTTCCTTTGTTAATTGAGTCACCTATTGTTTCTGTATGTCTACTCATCTCTTGAAGATATGATTACATGTGATCTGTATTAGATGTGATCTGTTTGCTTGTGATTAGTGTGTGTGTGTGTGTGTGTGTGTGTGTGTGTGTGTGTGTGTGTGTGTGTGTGTGTGTGTTATATTCTCAGAGTTGTGAGAGACACAAGACTCTGGTCTGGAACAACTGATGTTTATTTCAGTACTCCCTGTACACTCCAACATGTATCTCAGGACAGATTTCCCTGCTGGGCTCTGTGAGTGCTTTTATCAAGGTGACAATCCACACTGCCTTTGTTTCTCTCTCTCTCTCTCTCTCTCTCTCTCTATCAGACTGATAGCAACTTTGTAAATTCCATCCTTGTCGGTCAATGAGTTTCTGGACTCCTGACAGACCCTTGCATCTTTCATCCAGTCCTGCATTGAGGTTTCTGGATTCTGAGTCATGGGGAAAGCAAAAGTATTGTCAAAGGATCTGCGGGAGAAGGTAGTTTAACTGTATAAAACAGGAAAGGAATATAAAAATATATCCAAGGAATTGAGAATGCCAATCAGCAGTGTTCAAACTCTAATCAAAAGTGGAAAATGAGGGGTTTCATAAAACCAAACCGTTGGGTAGACCAACTAAAATTTCAGCCACAACTGCCAGGAGAAAAATTGTTTGGGATGCAAAGAAAACCCCACAAATAACTTCAGGTGAAATACAGAACTCTGAAAACATGTGGTGTGGCTGTTTCAAGATGCACAATAAGGAGGCACTTGAAGAAAGGTGGGCTGCATGGTCAAGTCACCAGAAGAAAGCCATTACTACACAAATGCCACAAAGCTTATAATACACCAAACAGCACAGAGACAAGCCTCAAACCTTCTGGGACAAAGTCATTTGGAGTGATGAGACCAAAATTGAGCTTTTTGGCCACAACCATAAACGCTACATTTGGAGAGGAGTCAACAAGGCCTATGATGAAAGGTACACCATTCCTACTGTGAAACATGGGAGGTGGGTCGCTGATGTTTTGGGGATGTGTGAGCTACAAAAGGCACAGGAAATTTGGTCAAAATTGATGACAAGATGAATGCAATATGTTATAAAAAAATACTGGAATACTGGAGGAACATTTGCATTAATCAACCAGGAAGCTGCGCATGGGACGTAATTGGACATTCCAACGTGACAATTATCCAAAACACAAGGCCAAGTCGACCTGTCATTGGCTAAAGCAGAATAAAGAGAAGGTTATGGAGTGGCCATCTCAGTCTCCTGACCTCAATATCATTGAGCCACTCTGGGGAGATCTCAAAAACTTCCAGTTTATGCAAGACAGCCCAAGAATTTTTGCCATCCACAAATACCACAAAAGACTTCAAGCTGTCATTGATGTTAAAGGGGGCAATACACAGTATTAAGAACTGGGGTAAACTTTTGATCACAGTAATTTTCTGTTGCCATTATTATTTAAAAAGAGTAAACACAGTTGATTAATAAATAGCTTCAGCCAAACACTAACCATGAGTGAAAGAAATGTTTGTGTGATGATTCATATTCTCTGAAAAATGGCCAAGAAATCAAATTCTGCCAGGGCATGTAAAATTATGAGCACAACTGTGTGTGTGTGTGTCGCAACTTACCAAAAATGGCTGTTGCTAGGCAGATCGTCCTAATTTGCCACTTCCTACACCGCGGTGATCTTCAGTCTTCTTCTCCTCGCGTTGTCTTCTGGGGAATGGGGTGTGCGGTGTTCTGGGAACTGTGTGTGTCCCAGAACACAGCGCGCCCCATTCACAAAGCATCGCGCATGCGCAGTAGGAAACGGGCAGTGAAGCCGCAAGGCTACACTGCCCGTTTCCCTTCGTTAAGATGGGGCACACAATCTGGTGGACGGACATCACTGGCCCCCTGGACAGGTAAGTGTCCTTATTAAAAGTCAGCAGATACAGTGTTTGTAGCTGCTGACTTATTTACTTTTTTTTTTTTTAACCGGACCTCCACTTTAAATGTTTTATGTAGAATTAAGTTACAAAAATAAATATTAACAACAACTTTATCAGTGCCCCTCAGCACAGCCACACCGGCGCCCACCACTGCACCCACACCCGTGCCCACCACTGCACCCACACCCGTGCCCACTGCCTACTATTGCAGCCTCGCCTGGGCAGAGGAAGAGAGAGGGCGCCGGATCATGACTGGAGGAAGAGGAGAGCCGCGAGATCACAGAGCGCGCATAGCACGCTGTTACAGCTTACATTACAATTGTCTCTGCTCGCCGTCACACAGCCCTGCCTCCTCCTGGCCTGTGATAGACAGAATGCGGGTCCAATGCTGGGATGCATTCTGTCTATCACAGCCTCCGGGTCAGGAGAAGGCGGGGCTGTGTGTGCCGGCGAGCAGAGCAAAGGCAATTGTAATGTAAGCTGTAACAGCGTGCTATGCGCGCTCTGTTATCCCGCGGCTCTACTCTTCCTCCATGCTCTCTTCCCCCGGGCTGACCACTGGGAGAACGGCTCCCGGTCAACCCTGTCCGCCGGTGGTGCTTGCCCCCTACTCCCAGGCAGCCCAGCACCTCACCAGCCCTCATTTTTTACTCGCAAAATGTGAATGGAAAATTTGGTGTGTATGTATATATATATATATATATATATATATATATATATATATATATATATATATATATATATATATCTCCGTATGCTTTGCTAGAAAATTACTTCAGACCCGAATGAAATCTGTACCATGTATAGAATCTGCTGCAGCAAAGCTGACATATATAAAATAAAAATAAAACATTTGAAAATTGCCAGCAATACGAAACCATTGCCGGAGATACAAAAATGTTAAGAAAAATGGCGTAGGGGCCCCCCCAATCCATACCAGGCCCTTTAACAAGGAGGCCCCCAGATTCCACCCCCTCTATTTAAATGAGTATGGGGTACATAGTACCTACCCATTCACCCAAAAAAAATAAAAGTTTGACAATTCCTTTAATAAAAATAAAAAATAAAATATCCCTCGATGTAGATCCATTGTCCATCACAAAGCCACCGCCAAACCTTGTCCAGATCTAGCAGCATCATGATGGACGATGGATCTACATCGAAGGACATTTATTTTTTTCTAAAAAAGGGAATGGTCAAAAACGGTGTGTGTGCGTTTTTTAAAGGACACTTTTTTGGTGAATGGGTATGGGTACTATGTACCCCATACTCATTCAAATAAGGGGGGGGGGATCTGGGGCCCCCTTGTAAATAGGGGGCTTTTAAATTCTAATAAGCCCCCTGCCAACAACCACTACCCCCATCAACATGGGGTGGGCAGAGCCTCCCCTCCCCCCAAGCACCCCCCCATGTTAAGGGGATGTGGCCTGGTAGCGTTCCCCACCCTCCCCTTTTCTGGTCTCCCGGAGATATGTCTGGGTATGGATTTTGGGGGGGATCCCATGCTGTTTTTATTTTAATTTTGGTGTGGGGTTCCCCTTAAAATCCATACTAGACCCAAAGGGCCTGGTGTGGATTGGGGGGGGGGGGCGTTTTTTTTTTACATTTTTCTATTGCCTACAATGTTTTTTTTTTTCCATTCAACTGTCAGCTGATGACTCATCCATTGTTAAAGACGCTTCCCAGCCGACTCCTTAACCAACTCTTCACTATGCCCTTATTGGGCAAAGCTTTACCCAATCAGAGCTTAGGATGCACTGTGCAGCACGCAGTGCATTGTCGGGCGTTCGGCGAGCAAACAGCCCGCTGAGCTCCCTGCAAATTCGGGTGTTCAGGAGATGTTTGGGCCGAATTTATGCTTCGCCCAACTCCACTACTCACTACTAAACACACACACATACATACACATATTATATATATATATATATATATATATATATATATATATATATATATACACACACACGCACACACACACACATACACACACACACACACACAGACCCTAGGGAATAAAATGGTGATCATTGCAATTCTTTGTCACACTGTATTTGCACAGCAGTTTTTCAAACTGATATTTTTGGGGGAAAAAAAAACTACACTTTAACCACTTGCTGACCGCTGCACGCCGATATACAAACGGCACAATGACAGCAGTGGGCAAATGGGCATACCTGTAAGTCCCCTTTAATCGGCGGGGCTAGCGGGTGCCACGTACAGCGTGACCGCAGACGCAATGTTCGCCTGTCTCCCGGCGATCATGTCACAGAGCCGCAGAACGGGGAAGTGCCTATGTAAACAAGGCATTTCCCCGTTCTGCGTTGTGAAATGACAGAGATCACTGCTCCCTGTCATCAGAAGCAGTGATCGCTGTCATGCGAGTTGTAGCCTATCCCCCCCACAGTTACAATCACTCCCTAGGACACACTTAACCCCTTCATCACCCCCTAGTGGTTAACCCCTTCCCTGCTAGTGTCATTTACACAGTAATCAGTGCATTTTTATAGCACTGATCACTGTATAAATGTCAATGGTCCCAAAAATGTGTCAAAAGTGTCTGATCTGTCCGCCATATTATCGCAGTCCCGATAAAAAGCGCTGATCACCGCCATTTGTAAAAAAAAAAAATATATATATATATATATATAAATATATATATATATATATATATATATATATATATATATATATATATATATATGTAAAAGATGATAGTATAAAATTGACCAGTAGGTTTCCTGTAAAATGAAATACTAAAACAGCGCTAATAGGTATAAAAAAATAATATCTTTCGTGTTGAGTCCATAATCGTGAAATAAGAGTAAAATGTAGAAATAAATAAATATGCTCAGCATTCTTTTCCACGAGTTGTACCAGGTCCTCTAGCATGTTTAAAAGGGAGGAGGAATCAATTCCAGCCATGTTATTTGATAACAGGATTATGAGGTTTGCAGCTTCTTGAAGTACTTTGCACCAGTCATCATCCTTAGACAGATCGGTTCTATAGAATAAGATATACCTTGGAGTGATCCTACCATTAACCCAGGTGTGGTTAAATTGATCATTTGCCAAACACGAGAGTGGGAGGCAACACCATTTGGTGAGTGCAGTCTCATTGGGAGAGGGATCACGAGGCACGTTGGTGTGGTGGAAGATATAAACGATTATTTATTGGATTTATTTTGGTGAACATATTTCCTTTTGAAGATTGATTTATTTCTCCAGCACAGTTATTAATGGACTTTTTTGTGTTTTCACGTTAATATCATTTCACGTGGTGTTATTTATTCTAATTATTCATTTATTTATTATTTTTTACACAGTGTATGGTATTATACATATTTTTGCACTTTTAGTCGAGCGCTGCTGGATTATATTTTCATACACCCTTATTTCATTACACGTGTGATTATAATCTATTTTGTCATTTACACATATGTTTTAGAGTGGCAGCTGTTAGTTTTCATTAGTTTAATTAGGTATAGGGGTGTGGTACACACACATCTATCCACATATTGTTGGAGGGATTGGCGCGGTGGTGGTTTGATATTTTAGGAGCGACATTAGAGAATATCAACCAACCAGATATAATGTTTCTTGCATTACATGTTAATAATGGCATAGGTAATAATGTGGCCACTGAGTGCTCATTACAGAGGGTCAATGACCTATATATGACCACATATGTTTTAACTTATGCTAAACAATTGCAAAAGGTGCATGTTCGTTAAAATCATGGTTATAATTAATGTGACCATATTCGGTAAGGTACAGCGCCTCTGACCAGTGTTTATATGCTAACTCACGGACTATCAGCATAGTCAGAAGGATAATCAGCAAATAAATCTGGTTGATGTATTTATGTGCATAAAATTCTATATATTTATATTTAAATGGATCAGGAGAGGGTTAATATATATATTAAAAAAATATAAAATATATATATATATATATATTATATATAAAATATATATATAAAAATATATATATATAAAAAAAATGGATATATAAATAAAAAAAATGGATATATATATATAATGGAGGACTAAAAGTGATCTAAAACCTCCATATAAAAGTGTAGTATAATTACTGTTTACGCAACGTCACAATAATCTGTGATGTGTTTACTGGGAGAGGCATAAGTGATAAATATTAAAATCAATAATGATAGTAAAAGCAGTAATCATATATATAACGTAAAATTAAATGTAAAAACATATTAAATTCTAGTATATATATATAAATAAAAAAATATATGTATTATAAGAGTCAAACTCTGTTTGTGTATGGACTGTTAAAATAAAGGTGAAAACAGTATATGTCATTAAAAAGTTTCATCATCCCGCTACTGCTTATTTCATGTGAATGTATGAATTGCCATCTTTAGCCAGGAATCTGGACAAAAGCGGACAACTCTAAGTCTAGTGTGGGTCATTATTTATTATATTACAGTGAGTTAGCACCAAGAGATGGGACTCATGGATAAAAGCACAACAAACATCAGTAATCACTAATAGAACAGTTAATATCAGGTCAACGTTCAAACCCTTAGGTGATAAAGTATCCACCAAATATATCCACTCGGTTTCTCATTTGGACAGTTCTCGTACCTGATTTGAGCCCCTCCAAAAAGGTTTTAGATGGTCAATGCCCCAAAATTTTAATCCAGAGGTATCCTGGTTATGGTGGTTCTTAAAATGTAATGACACGTTGTGATCCTTGAAGCCCAGCTTAATGTTTGCTATATGCTCAGCTATCCTTTTTCTTAATAGCCTCTTAGTGCGGCCTATGTAAATTAACCCGCATGGGCATTGGATAGCATATACCACATAAGCAGTGTTGCACGTAATGAATTATTTTATCTTGAATTCCCTATTATTAGATGTGGAGGTGAACATCTCCAGGGCTTTCAATGGCTGATTGACTTCTCTGCATGCTCTACACTTCCTGCAGGAGTAGAAGCCATCTTTGACCCAAAAGAACGGGTGCTTGGATGGTGGATCTAGAATTTTTTTCACGATCTTATCCGCATAACTGGGTGCTCTCCTATAGATAAAGCCTGTTTTTTTCTGGAAGAGCAGGTTTGAGGACTTTATCCATCAGTAGGATATGCCAATGTGTCAAAAAGATGGTTTCGACCTCTTTAAATTGTGCATGGAAGCCTGTGATAAAGCGCCATTCCTGGGTGTTTGTATTTTTCGTAACAGGTCTATCCTCCAAAAAGGTTTTTCTTGGTACCAGGAATACTTCTTCAATAATTTTATCAAGCTGTGTTTCATTGTATCCTTTTTCTTCTTAATGATCATCACTTGGGAGTTACAATCTGTATCTTTGGTGCAGTTTCTTCTTATTCTAGTTCTTATTCTAGTTATTTGGCCTTTAGGTATGTTCTTCAGCCACATAGGGTTGTGTCCACTTTGTGTTGGGAGATAGCCATTTGAGTCTGTTGGCTTGAAGAAGACTTTAGTATATATTTTATTTGCTTCTCTGAAGATGTTAACTTCCAGGAAATTAATACTATGTGTGCTTATCTCACTTGTTAGTACAATATTACTTGTGTTGCAATTTAGTTCTTCTATGAACTGCTGCAAAGACAAAAGCGATCCTGACCAAATAAAAAACAGGTCATCAATGTATCTTTTGTAGAGAATAAGGTTATCCCTTTTTAATGCGAAGATCTTTTTATCCTCCCATAAACAGATCCGCTATGCTTGGGGCAAATTTGGCACCCATAGCAACGCCTCTTTTCTGTGAATAAAAATTTCCGCTGTACCAGAAATAGTTATGGCCCAAGCAGAAGTCAAGTGCATGTCTTATAAATATTTTCTGGTTCAGATCATCTCTCTGGCACAAAGCCCAGTTAAGGGCCAATAAGACATCATCGTGCTGTATTATTGTGTACAGAGATGATACGTCTGCTGTTACTAAGAAGCGCTACTAAGAATATGGTCACATTAATTATAACCATGATTTTAACGAACATGCACCTTTGCAATCGTTTAGCATAAGTTAAAACACATATGTGGTCATATATAGGTCATTGACCCTGTGTAATGAGGACTCAGTGGCCACATTATTAACTATGGCATAATTAACATGTAATGCAAGAAACATGCCTCCTAGAATTATGCTATGATATGTACCGCTTTGCGCCACCTTGTATCTCTATTTTGCATGCACTATTTTATGTCTATATACTGTTGCAGCTCAATATGATGTCCGCCCTCTAATATATTAGTTCTTGCATCTCAGAACCTGATTTTAGGATTCGATCCTGAGCCCCTGTTTTCTAATGTGCAAATACCCTATTATTGCTTTTATTTCAAACAATTTGTGCAAACCATTGCTATTAATTGTATTTTGGGACACCTGTATGATTCTATTTCCTGTGGCTTAATGAGTGTATAGAGCCTGGATGCGCCGTCGCTATGGTAACAATGTCCGTGGCGATCGCATTATGATTGGCCGCAATGTTTTGGGGCGGGATGATATAAATGCATCTGAGCGTCATGTAGCCACGCCCTCTGTTGAAGTCGGAAGTGACGAAACGTGTAAAGGCGTGGCCTACACGACGCTCGACCGGAAGTGCCGATTTGCACTCCACCGCCGCTAACCACCACCCGGAAGTGCCGCTGGTGTCTGCAGAGACACACATGCTAAGCCAACGAAAGTGCTGGGGCTGATGTGGATATTATAACAACTAAAAGCAAGTCACGTTTTGATCTGTTATGCTGATTGAAAGAGTAATTTTTGTACGTTCATTACTTTAGGGGTTACCTTTGGGGGCATTTGTGTAATTTTAAAAAATTTAAATAAAAACGGGATTACGCTATGTGCACCATTCTCTCTGTTTTTATGGCGGTTTTATTGGGAGATTTTATGCCCCTGGACCCTTGATGCAGTGCTGTTACCTTGGTGATATTACATATTGAGAAGGCTACCTTGCTGGTTTAACCTATCTTATCTGTGGATCGGTGGTGATGTGGATGCAGTATGTACCCTGGAGATGACATATATCTGAAAGGCTGTTTTACTCTGTCTATCTGGTGAGTTTAACCCCCTAAGGGGAGTGTGCCTCACGTGGTGAGAAGACATACGGGATAAAGTGGTGCTTGGATAGACACCTGGAGTGTATCAACAAAAAAATCACCTTTTATATGTTGAACTGCTCACCTTTCACTAAATACACCTAAGGACTGCTCACTTATATATATTTATTTATTTCTACATTTTACTCTTATTTCACGATTATGGACTCAACACGAAAGATTTTATGTGTTTATACCTATTAGCGCTGTTTTAGTATTTCATTTTACAGGAAACATACTGTTAAATTTTATACTATCATCTTTCACATTTTTATATTTTAAACAGCTGCATAGTTTATATTTTGTATTTTTATATATATATATATATATATTTTTTTTAAATTTTTTTATATATATATATATATATATATATATATATATATATATATCTATCAATATATTTGATATAGTCTGATTGTGTTTGGAACTGTGTGGACGTATCCGGCGCTGAGTAGTATATAATAGGCCATTAAATATACACTCTTCCTGTATATATATATATATATATATATATATATATATATATATATATATATATATATATATATATATATATATATATATATATATGCGCCTTAAATCTTTCCCCTTTTTTGTAGATGCTATAACTTTTGTCCAAACCAATCAATGTACGCTTATTGCGATTTTTACATATCAGCCTAAACTGAGGGAAAAAAAAATAGCGGTCAGCAAGTGGTTAAATACATATGTATAAAATTGTACATTTTTGCTGTGTTTCTTTGTACTGGCTACAGGTTTAAGGCAAGGGCACTTATGCGGTCTGGGAAACACAGTGATCCGTACGCGTTTACCGCACCGAATGTAAATAAAACTGCCCTTGCGATCTTCTGTGGGTGTCAATACAAAGTGAACACCCCAAATACAGGTCACAAACGCAGTGTGTTTGCCTGCACCAGATTGCATGGTAAAAAAAAAACGCCCATGTGATTCGGTTGCGATGCAGCTAAAAAAAAAAAAAAAAAAGAAGGTGCATGCACTTCTTTGGTGCAATGTGGTGAATTCGCACCTTTATTGTTTAATAACATTAAAGTGATTGCAAAGTCTCATTTTTTTTTCTTTAAAAATAACAAACATGTTATACTTACCTGCTCTGTGTAGTGATGTTGCAAAGACCAGCCCTGATCCTCCTCTTCTCAGGTCACTCTTCGGTGCTCTTGGCCCCTCCCTCCTGTTCAGTGCCCCCACGGCAAGCAGCTTGGTATGGTGGCACCCGAGCCGAGCCACAGCTCCCTGTATTCATTCAGACACAGAGCTGCGACCCGGTCCCACCCCTCTCATCGGCTGACTGACTGATTGACAGTAGCGAGAGACAATGATACTGCTCTGCTGTCTCAGCCAATGAGGAGGGGGGCCCCGGGCAGCCGATACACTGCTGCGACATCGCTGGATCTAGATGGGGATCAGGTAAGTATCGGGGGCTGTTGCACACAGAAGTTTTTTATCTTAATGCATAGAATGCATTTTAGATGAAAAACCTTCTGACTTTACAACCACTTTAAAGTCTTTTAAAACCATTACATGAAAATTGAACTGGGGTTTAAAGAATTATGCAAGAGCACACCTAATCTACTGGACCCCTTTAAGTAAATAAAATAACTACTTACACTGTCTGCCTCTCCAGGAGCTCCATGATTATTGCCAAAAGGATTATAATGCCCACCACAGCTATAGAAAATAAATAAAAGCAATGTTATACATACAGAAATTTAACTGTATCCAATACAGTAATGAGTTGCAACAGCAAGAGCCTCATTTAGCAGACATTTTATTCCTGATACACAGTTCTATATAATAAAAGTACAACTAAAAGAAAAATAATTTTCCTTCATTTTGTTTCGGAATAGAGTAAAAGAATGTAAATTTTTTTTGTGTGTGTCATTGGGGAGGTTTTCATAGTCAATAAAAAGGAAGTAATGAGAAATCCCTCAAAAGTGAAGATTTTCCCTCCATTTGTGTTTGGGTAACAACCGAAAATTTGTTATTTTCTCTTTCATTTATTTTCATTCTCGGTGATAACATTAAACAGGACAAACGGAGCGTGAATCTCTGTAACGCTGACACAGACAGCCATAAAAAACTGACAGGTGTTGCAATTCCTCTCCAAAAAAAAAAAAAAAAAAAAACTTTATACACAAACTTTAATGTGCTTTGGAGTGACATCACAAGTATGTTTTACTTGCAGTTGACTGAGTACAGTACAGCTCTGAAAGTCTCTGCCTATCTGGAGGGGGGGGTGTCTCCCAGTGTAATCCAAAACTTCTCTCAATGCAGAATGAGGAAGTGAAAATTCTAAGCAGGATGTGCACTTTCTGAGCTGAAGACAGAAGATCTAGATGTAAAATTTATGTAGGAGGATTTGTTCTCTGTGTATCATCTGAGGCTGTTCACTTCACTGGGTATACATGAGGGTTTACATCCACTTTAAGCTTCAAGCTGCTTTAGCGTTTTTATTGACCTGTATGGGCAAAGATGCATGCAATTTCCCAGCTCTTTCCCACGCCCAGGGAGCCACATGTTCCACATACAGCCTGCCGCACCAGTGAATGGGTGTACGTGGCTATGCTTTTGTAAACGCTGATGCTTCTTTGCATTGGCATTTACCTGTGCATGTGCTTCTTACATAATTTCTGAATGTGCAGCTTTTGCAGAGAAGCATCAGCGTTTACAAGAGCATGGACTCCAAACGACCTGGAGGATAGGTGTAAACAGTTCAATCTCTGTATTTGCGGACGATACTAAGCTAAGCAGGGCAATAACTTCTCCGCAGGATGTGAAAGCCTTGCAAAAAGATCTGAACAAATTAATGGGGTGGGCAACTACATGGCAAATGAGGTTCAATGTAGAAAAATTTAAAATAATGCATTTGGGTGGCAAAAATATAAATGCAATCTATACACTGGGGGGGGGGGGGGGGGAGAGAACCTCTGGGGGAATCTAGGATGTAAAAGGACCTGGGGGTTCTAGTAGATGATAGCAGCAGCTTGGCATTGCATGCCACTGCTGAGCCTAACAAAGCAAACAGAATATTGTCATGAATTAAAAAGATGATTAATTCCAGAGATAAAACCATAATTCTCCCACTCTACAAGACTCTGATCCGGCCGCACCTTGAGTATGCTGTCCAGTTCTGGGCACCAGTCCTCAGGAAGGATGTACTGGAAATAGAGCGAGTACAAAGAAGGGCAACAAAGCTAATAAATGGTCTGGATGATATTCGTTATGAGGAAAGGTTGCGAGCACTGAACTCATTCTCTCTGGAGAAGAGACGCTTGAGAGGTGATATGATATCAATATACAAATACCATACTGGTGACCCCACTAGGGATAAAACTTTTTCACAGAAGGGAGTTTAACAAGACACGTGGCGACTCATGAAAATTAGAAGAAAAGAGGCTTAACCTTAAACTACGTAGAGGGTTCTTTACTGTAAGAGCGGCAAGGATGTGGAATTCCCTTCCACAGGCGGTGGTCTCAGCAGGGGGCATTGATAGTTTCAAGAAACTATTAGATAAGCACCTGAACGACCGCAACATACAGGGATATACAATGTAATACTGACATATAATCACACACATAGGTTGGACTTGATTGACTTGTGTCTTTTTTCAACCTCACCTACTATGCAACTATGTAAATAACAAAATTTGTCTGGAGCTCCTATCTGGCCGTAGGAAACAAATACTGAGGGGCTATTGCATGTGGTGTACTTTTAAAATGTGGATCACGCGTTTCCTGTGCTAGATGGGAGGAGCCCATCTCTCTGTAAGCCGTCCTAGAAGATGACTTGGAAAAAGCGCCGCTGCCGAATCGATTTTCAGGTGCTTCAGCAGCGCCGCCCATTCATTGCAATGGGCAGTGGTGGTGGAGGAGCGGTGTGTATACCTCACCTACCATGTAACTATGTAATTGCCGCATACAGCCATTCCAATCTATGGCAGTGTATTCATAATGTGCTTTTCATTGTGGTAACCAATAGTACTGCATCTATAATGAAGTAGTAGGGCAGGCATAGTCTGTACTTTTGAGTGCCTGATAGGTCCAGCCACTTGTATTAACCACTGCAGCACTGGAAGATGCCAACTGCGCAGGTATCTCTGTGGGGGGGGGGGGGGGGGAGAGGAGGAATGAAGATTTCAAGCAACACAGCTGTAACCAGCACAAGGGACACTTTTCATTCTTTGCAAGTACTGTCCCTGGTGCTGATTTAAAAGAAAAAAGAACACTACCATTAAAGGGGTTGTAAAGTCTCATGGTTTTTCACCTTAATGCATAGAATGCAAAAACCTGTGCTGCAGCTGCCCTTAGAGCCACCCCCTCCTTTTTTTTTTACCTAAACCCAATCTTTTCAGCGATAAGCACAAGCCCAGCAACTCCAGCCGCTGTATGGGGTCCTCATTGGATAGATTGGTAGCAGCAGGAGCCTTAGGCTCCCGCTGCTATCAAATAAAGTGGCACGGCAACCAGGGGCGGGGCCTGCTGTCTGTCAATTTATGCAGCAGCGTAACTCGTGATCGCCCCCGCATGGGTGCCCCCCAAGGAAAGCAAGTCTCCGTGGGAGCTCACGATGAAGAGGAAGATCGGAGCCGCTCTGTGCAAAACTCTTGCACAGAGCAGGTAAGTATGACATGTTACTTAACCACTTCAATACCGGGCTATAGTCATATGACTTCTGCAGATGGGATCTCCCATCCTGGGTGGGCGTCATATGACGTCCTCAGTTTCTCGTCGCTCCTGTGGACCCCCGGGCCCGCAGCGCGGCGATCGAGGATGAGGCATGTCCCTCAACACATACCTGAGCTAGCCCATACCAGATCCATGTAAAGAGACAATAAAAAATGGCTCTTTACCACGTGACCGGCTGTGTCCAATCACAGCCAGTCACATGTACAGCGCTCATGCACGTTCCTAGGGCGCGCACAGAGCGGCAATCGGGGACAAGGCTCGTCACCCCGACACAGGCCAACCCTGATCGATGTAAAGAGCCAATAAAATTGGCTCTTTACCACGTGACCGGCTGTGTCCAATCACAGCCGGTCACAGAATGTCAACAAACCGCCGTAACGAGATGTTACCGGGTTCTCCTCCTTACACACTGTTCGTGTTTGAGAAGTAGATTGCTCACAGTGTCCACCAACCACACTGATTGCCCACCCCCCTAATAAAGAGGACCTGTCACCAGCCATCAAATACCCAAGTACATGTCACAGCCCATTTGAGTACCTGTCACAGCCCATCTGAGTACCTGTCACAACCCTTCCAAGTACCCGAGTACCTGTCACAACCCATCTGAGTACACGAGTACCTGTCACAGTCCATCTGAGTACACGAGTACCTGAGCACCTGTCACCACCCATGAGAGTACCCAAGTTCCAGTCACCAGGCCATCAGAGTACTTGACTACCTGTCACCAGGCCATCAAAGTACCCGACTACCTGTCACCAGGCCATCAGAGTACCCAACTACCTGTCACCAGGCCATCAGAGTACCCAACTACCTATCTGCAGCCCATGCCTCATAGAATATACGTTGGGGTGTTTTTCTTTCCAAAATGGGGTAATTTTGTGGGTAATTCCACTGTCCTGGTGCTCAAGGTCCTTCAAAAGTGTGATCGGTAGGAATGAAATGAGATGTGCAATTTATGCTCCTAGAAGGCCTGAAGGTACTACTTCAATGTTGGACCACTGTATGTGGCCAGGCTGTGTAAAAGTCTTGCATGTGGTATCGCCATGCTCAAGGAAAAATAGCAGAATGTGTTTTGGGGTGTCATTTTTGCTATATACATGCTATGTGTTAGAAATGTATCCTATAAATTGACAACTTTGTGTAAAAAAAAAAAAAAATTTAATATTTTCATTTTCTTTCCACGTTTTCTGAAGACTTGTGTAAAAAAAAAAATGAACTGTTCAAAAGACTGTTCAAAAGACGAAATGCCTCAGAGAATATAAGTTGGGGCGTTTGTTTTCCAAAACTGGGTCATTTTGTGGGTAATTCCACTGTCCTGGTGCTCCAGGGCCTTCAAAAGTGTAATAGGTCGTGTAATAGAGGTGTAATTTATGCTCCAAGAATGCCTGATGGTGCTCCCTGCATGTTGGGCCTCTGTATGTGGTCAGGCTGTGTAAAAGTCTCACACATGTTGTATCGCCATACTCTGGAGGAGTAGCAGAATGTGTTCTGGGGTGTCATTTTTGCTATATACATGCTTGGAGTTAGAAATATCTTATAAAGTGACCACTTTGTGTAAAAAAAAAAAAAAAAATACGTTTTAAAAAATTTTCTTTCCATGTTTTCCGAAGACTTGTGGAAAAAATAGGATTTTTATAACAGCTTGCATGTAAAATCCTTTTCTTTGAAGTACATCACGGGACACAGACATAGTAATTACTATGTGGGTTATAGGCTACCTTCACGGGATGGACACTGGCACACCCTGAACAGGAAGTTGCCTCCCTATATAACCCCTCCCACTACTGGGAGTACCTCAGTTTTTGTAGCAAAGCTATACACGTGTATACCAGAAAAAGGGGAAGGACCTCGGTGTCCCGTGATGTACTTCAAAGAAAAGGATTTTACAGGCAAGCTGTTATAAAAATCCTATTTTCTTAATCGTACATCACAGGACACAGAGCCATAGTAATTACTATGTGGGATGTCCCAGAGCAATGCCAACTGAGGGGAGGGAGACACAACAAAAGTAGGGCAACATGAGACCAGAGAACTTGTACTACTGCCTTCAGCACACTGCGCCCAAAGGTGACATCCTCATGTCTTTTTACATCCACCTGATAAAATCTGGTAAATGTATAGACTGAAGACCAAGTTGCGTCCTTGCAGATTTGAGCCATGGAGGCTTGGTGATGCACTGCCCACGAAGCACTAACAGCCTCTTTAAACCATAAGCTAGAACGATTTAGAAATAGTAGATTTTAATGCTGCCTGTCCTCTTTTAGGACCTTCAGGCAACACAAACAAAACATCAGTTTTTCAAATCTGAGCAGTCGAATTTAAGTAGACCTTGACTGCTCTCCTCCCATTAAGAGAATGTAGTGATTTTTCTTCCATAGAACAGGGATCTGGAAAAAAAAATGAAGGTAGAACAATATCCTGGTTAAGAATAAAAATGTGACACTACCTTTGGTAGAAAGTTAGGATGAGGACACAATACTACCTTATCCTTGTGAATAATATGGCTCTTTACAAGAAAGAGCAACCAACTCCGATACCCTTCTTGCAGAAGATATGGTTACCAGAAAAACAAATTTCCTTGTCAAAAGGACCAAAAGGAATATGTTGTATCGGCTCAAAAAATCTGTTTTTGTAATGCCGACAGAACTAAATTTAAGTCTCAAGGATTCGTGGGTGACCTAACCGGGGGATTAAGCCGCGTTACCCCCTGAATACCGGACCTTGCGAGAGAAGGTCTGGACGTGGTGGTAGGGTTCATGGGACCCCTACCGCCATCCTTATGATCTATGCATACCAAGATCTCCTGGGCCACAAAAATCACAGACTTCCCTTCCTGCTTGATCCTGCGAAGAAGTCGTGGATGCAGGCAGAATAGGAGGGAATGCATAAATCAGTGAAAAACTATTCCGTGGGAACACCAAGGCATCTGTTCCGCATGCTAGCGGATCCTTTGTTCTTGACACAAAGTTGTTGATTTCTTTGTTGAACCTGGACGCAAACAGATCTACATCTGGGATCCCCCATCTTTGAAATATTGACAGGAAGCTATCTGGGTGAAGGAACCATGCTACCGGGAACAACTGTTGGTGACTCAAGTAGTCCGCTTGGCAATTTTCTATTCCTAGAATGAAGACTGCCGATAGGCAAAGTACATTGTTTTCTGCCCAATATAGGAGATGATTCACCTCTATAGGCCGCACAACTTCTTGTGTCCCCTTGGTGATTGATATAGGCCATTGCTGTGGCATTGTCGGATTGGATCCTGACGGGACAATTCCGTAAACTGAACTGCCAGGCCCTCATAGCCAAATGCTCTGCCCGAATCTCTAGAGCGTTAATGGGCAAGGTAATTTCTGATCTGGACCACTTCTCTTGGACAGGTGCCTCTTCCAGGACTGCTCCCCAACCTAAAAAAGGTTGGCATATGTTGTTACCACTTCCCAGGTAACTGTAGGAAGGATTTTCCCCTTTGCAGATTTTTGGTTATTAATCATAAACTGAGGCTCTGGCGCAACCTTTGAAATCAGACACATTGGGAAATCTAAAACTTGGACGTTCTTGTTCCAAGCCAATAGGATACTGTTTTACAGCAGCCTCGAACGAAACTGAGCATAAGGAACGGCCTTGAATGAAGCCACATCTTTCCCAACAACCTCATACAAAGCTGAATAGAAGGATTCTTCTTTGCGTTGACAGAATCAGTTACTTTATGGCGCTGATCTTTGCCTGGGGCAAGAATACCCTTTTCTGGGTGTATCTATGATTGGATCCAAGTATTCTAGTCTCCTTCATGGTTTTAAAGAAAGATTTCTCTAGGTTGAGAATCCAACCTAGGTATTCCAGGTAGTTGAATGTGGTGACCATACTCTGGTCTAAGTGGGCTACCAACTGGTCTATCAAGATCATCTAGGTAAACTATATTTGTTATACCTTGGCCCATAACCTTTGTAAACACTCAAGGTGCAGTAATGTAAAAATACATTAGGGCGGGATGCTGCTGTCCTGAAAGACTCTTGGAAAACAAGTTACCGGTAAGTCTAACTTGATTTTTCCCTAATCGTCTTTCAAGGACAGCACCTGAGAGGATAATAGAGACTTACCCCCTTAGGGGGGGACCACAGCCTGCAGAACCTTTCTGCCAAAAGCCTGGTTTCCTGCTGACAGGAGGTCCAGCCTGTAATGACGGACAAATGTTGACAGACTTGACCACGTAGCCGCCTTACAGATCTGATCTGGAGTGGCACCAGCTCTTTCTGCCCATGTAGTGGCCTGAGCCCTAGTTGAATGAGCCCTAATCCCCCTCGGGGGGGGGGGGGGGGATCGACCCATCTCATTGTAGGCAATGGTGCAAAATTGCTAAAAAAAAAAATTGCATAAACACTAAGCAGTGTTCAACAGATGAAAGGAAAACTGAATAAAATATCTATGTTGATTCGAAGTGCATAAAAATAGAAAAAATTAAATGTTAAAAATAGTTATTAAATTAATAAATGCATAAAACACACAAAATGTTAAAATCGCAAAAAATCCATAGTCGCATAAAAGTTCAGAATCGCATACAATTTCATAGATCGCATAAGCGTGAAATGACTGTGAGGAAAGAAAATAGATAAAGCAGTGATGCTGCTATACAATGCAGTGATGCTGCTATATAGTAACTCTGCGTCTCTTGAGGGGGCAGATGCAGCGTGAAAAATTATTGGTGCTGGTGGATTTTCAATATGGTGACCATGTGAATACTTGGTGCTCTGTGCTGTGGTTCTTCGGTGTTAAAAGACACCTGTGGGTGCCCTAAATGATTACCTTACTGCTGCAAGGTAAGCAGCATTGAACAAAAACCAGGGAGGTGTGTGGCCACTCCAGGGGAAGTCACGTGACGGTGACCACATGCGTAGGATACACGGACACCGGAAGTGACCTTCAGATGCAAGCCCGCTGCTCGTTTCCTACCCTGATCCCCTGCAGATTTTAAATGTGAGTTTTATTGTTTATGCAACTGTAAAATAAAATACTTCTGAGAAATACTACACCAGATAGTCCTCCATTTCCTCCCCTTTACCATTATGGGTGACGAATGCTGAGTGTTCCCTGCTAACGAAGTGGTATCCAGCCCCCATTGACAGAGAAGAAAGAGCTGCTGACCAGATTCCTATCCCCCCTGGAGTGGCCACAAACCTCCCTGGTTTTTGTTCAATGCTGCTTACCTTGCAGCAGTAAGGTAATCATTTAGGGCACCCACAGGTGTCTTAACACCGAAGAACCACAGCACAGAGCACCGAGTATTCACATGGTCACCATATTGAAAATCCACCAGCACCAATAATTTTTCACGCTGCATCTGCCCCCTCAAGAGACGCAGAGTTACTATATAGCAGCATCAATGCATTGTATAGCAGCATCACTGCTTTATCTATTTTCTTTCCTCACAGTCATTTCACGCTTATGCGATCTATGAACTTGTATGCAATTCTGAACTTTTATGCGACTATGGATTTTTTGCGATTTTGTGTGTTTTATGCATTTATTAATTAAATAAGTTTTAACATTTTATTTTTTCTATTTTTATGCACTTCGAATCAACATAGATATTTTATTCTGTTTTCCTTTCACCTGTTCACTTGAACACTGCTTAGTGTTTATGCGATTTTTTAGCAATTTTGCACTATTCATTGTTTAACATACCTTTGCACTATCTTGAGTTGAGTTATTCACTTTACAGTCAACAAAGAGGACAAGGGGGCACTCTTTACGTCTAGAGGAAAAGAGATTTCATCTCCAAATACGGAAAGGTTTCTTCACAGTAAGAGCTGTGAAAATGTGGAATAGACTCCCTGCAGAGGTGGTCCTGGCTAACTCAGTAGATTGCTTTAAGAAAGGCCTGGATACTTTCCTAAATGTACATAATATAACTGGGTACTGACATTTATAGGTAAAGTTGATCCGGGGAAAATCCGATTGCCTCTCGGGGGATCAGGAAGGAATTTTTTCCCCTGCTTTAGCAAATTGGAGAATGCTCTGCTGGGGTTTTTTTTTTTGCCTTCCTCTGGATCAACTGTGGGTATAGAATGGGGTATATGGGATTGTATGATATATATATGTATGTATATATTTTTTTTTTTTTTATTTGTGGTTGAACTAGATGGACTTGTGTCTTTTTTATTTTTTTTTTTTTTTTTTTTTCTTTTTTTAATTCAGTACTTTTTTTTATTTTAATTCTTTTCATAACAATACAAGTTATACATTTAAGCATACATTTCATCCCAGATACATAAACTTCTAGCATTCATCTACCACACCCGCCCCCCACCCCCCCCCCCCCCCCCCCCCCCAAAAAAAAAAAAAAAAAAAAATTAATAATAATAATAATAATACTAAAATAAAATAATAAGGAAAAAAAAAAAAAAAAAAACAATAATAATACTAATAATAATAAAAAAAAAAAAAAAAAAAAAAAAAGGGGAGAATTTTTTTCCTCTGCCGCCTCCACCTGTATTCACCTCCTCCAGCCCCCTCAACCCCTCCCCCCATCCCCTCCAAATATCAACCTCTACCCATGTTGGTTCATCTTTTATTTTCATTATCCCAGGTCTCTACCCATCTTTTCCAAATAGCATCAAATTTGTCTCGACTCCCTCTATGTGTATAAATAAATTCCTCCTTTAGTATAGTTTCTTTTATTTGTGTTCTCCATTCTTCAACCGTCGGAGGATATATAGATATCCATTTCTGGGCTATTAGTTTTCGTGCCTGAAATAGGCCTCTCGTCAGTGCGGTATGGATATTTTTTGAGATATTTGGTTCCGCCACTATATTTAATAAGCATAGATTTGGATCTAATAACATTTCTATTCCTAGTACACTATTTATATTTTGGATTATATCCTGCCAATATCGATGGAGTTTGGGACATCTCCACAACATGTGTATTAAATTAGCCGGTGCGCCACTACATCGAGGGCATAAAGGGGACTCTCTGCGTTTCCACTTAAATAATTTCTCAGGTGTATAGTATGATCTATGCGTAATAAAGATTTGTGTTAGTTTTTGAGTATCCGACAGTGATACCTTTGGGATCGCAGACAAGACCTCCGACCACTGAGCATCAGTCAGTGCTCCCAGGTCTCGCTCCCATTGCTTCCTAGCCGGCACCTCTACCTCTTCCTCAAATTTTTTCTGCATTATCTCATAAATTTTAGATATAAGTCCCTTCTTTTGGTCCCTTTTCTTCAACAGTGTTGTTATTTTGGATTCGTTAAGCATAAATACAGATGTACGGGCCTGGACATGAAAGGCATGTCTAAGCTGGAGATATTGAAAGAACCTCTGTCTTGGAATCCTAAATTCCTCAGATATTTGCGCAAATGATTTTATATTATCATTCCAAAACAGTTGTTCCACAAATCTCAGCCCCTGAGTTTGCCAAAACCCAAATCCCTCCAATCTCTGTACTTCCTCATAATTTGCGTTATTCCATATTGGTGTATAGGAGGTATAGCCAGCAATACTAGTAATCTTTTTTATTGCTAGCCATACCTTATTAAATAGTCCGCCTGTTATGAATTTCTTATCTTTTTGAAAAGTTTTTGTCTCTAGTAGGGACATCAATGAGTATCCTTTACCCAGTGGGAGTAATAATGCTTGTATCGGATCATTCTCATCTACTTCTGTCCAGCCATAGAAATGCTGGGCTTGTGAGGCCAAAAAATAATTTTTTGGATGTGGAATAGCGAGTCCCCCCTCATCTTTGGCCAGCATTAAAGTTGTTAGTTTAATACGTGCATATTTTTTCTTCCAGATAAGTTCGCGAAAAAGCGATTCTATCCTTTTAAACCAAAATGCAGCTATCCACATCGGGCAGTTGTGAAAAATATATAATAATTGTGGGGCCCAGATCATCTTTATAAGATTTGCCCTTCCAATCACGGTTAATGGAAGTTTGCACCAGGTCTGACATTTATCTTTGAGCCTAGTCAATAATGGTCTGAGGTTAAGGTCAATATAGTCCCCCACTTTCCGTGTTACCTCAATCCCTAAGTACCTAATTCTGTGTTTTATTTGAATTTGTTTAGCACAGTCTGGTAAAGAAGTGTTTGCATTATGTAGCGGCATTAACATTGATTTCTCCCAGTTGATGCGAAACCCAGAGAGCTGTCCAAATGCAGATACAAGATTCATGAGTTCCTCTAAGGATTTTGTGGGGTCACTAAGGAAAATTAAGGCATCATCTGCATACAAAGCTATTTTATCCTCTCTTCCTGCGCGTTGGAATCCCTTTATCCCCGCAGACTGTCTGACTGCAGCGGCCAGTGGTTCCACTGCCAATGCAAACAGCAAGGGGGACAGAGGGCAACCCTGTCTAGTCCCCCGGGACAACGGGAAAGCTGGTGACATAGTGTCATTGATCCTCAACTTTGCCCTGGGGTCTTTATATAGTATTTTTAGCCAGGTTATAAAGCCTGGGCCTATGCCAAAGGCAATCAGTACCATCCATAGATATTCCCATTCTACCATATCAAAAGCCTTCTGAGCATCCAATGACAGGATGGCACCAGCTCCCCCGTTATCCATTGGTAATTGTAGATTCAGAAAGAGCCTACGAATGTTTGTGGCTGCTGATCTGGAGGGGATGAAGCCTGTTTGATCCCTATGGATCAGAGTATCAATGTATCTAGACAATCTATTTGCCAGGACCTTGGCTAGTATTTTAACATCAGATGTAAGGAGAGATATTGGCCGATAAGAGCCAGGCTTTAGTGGGTCTTTATCCGGTTTTAAAATTATAATTATTATTGTTTCCATCATTGATTTAGGGAGTTCCCGTGTGATATATGCTGCATTCAGTACTTCAAGAAGTTCTGGGATCAAGATCTGACCGTATATTTTATATATCTCCACGGGGAGTCCATCCATCCCTGGAGATTTATTGTTTTGAATTTGTCCCACTGCTTCCTCCAGCTCTACCATAGTTATAGGGGTATCCAAGGATTCTCTTTCCATTGAATTCAATTTGGGCATAGTTAACTTGTCTAAGAATTGTTCAGTCTTTTCCTTTACATTTAGGATTTCAGATTCATACAACCGTGAATAGAAATCTACAAATATCTTTTGGATACCCTCTGTATCATACTTTACTATCCCCTTTTCGTCTTCAATGGCAACTATACTGGATGGGCCTTCCTGGTTCCGTGCTATCATTGCTAACATATGACCCACCTGTTCCCCCATTTCGTAGTGCTTTTGGTTCTGCATGAATCTAGTATTTTCGGCCTTAGTTATAATCAAATTTTTATATAGCATCTGTACGTCCTGCCATGCTCTAAATTTCTCCTCATTAGAATCTAATATGTAGTCTTGTTCGGTCTGCTTAACTCTTTGGGTTATCTCTTCCTCCCGCTGTCTTGTGGCTAGTTTAATTTTAGATATTTCTTTAATTATTAAGCCTCTGAGGTATGCTTTCATTGTATCCCACACCATTAACGCTGAAGCTGAGCCCTTATTATCTCCAAAAAAGCCCATTAGCAGATGTTTTATTTTACTACTCTCTGGAATCAGGGACAGCCACTGTGGATTAACTTTCCACATTGGCCGGATCAACTGTTCCGTCCACTCTAAAGTCAAAGTTAATGGGGAGTGGTCCGAGATTCCCCTTGATTCGTACTGAATTGTTTTGACTAATTGGAGAAAATGACCATTTCCCAAAGCCATGTCGATTCTGGATAATGATCTATATGTACTTGAGTAGCATGAGTATTCTTTACTATCCGGGTATCTTACTCTCCATATATCTGATAGACCCATCTCTTGTATCTGGTTGGCCCATCTTGTGGTCTTTCCCCCTCCATTACTCTTTTTGTTGCTATGTCTGTCCAGCTCTTCATTTAATACATTATTGAAGTCCCCAATTATCACTGTAGGAACATCAGGCCATTGCGCCATCTTTTCAAAAACCTTTTTTAACACATCGTCCTTATATGGTGGGGGAATATACACATTTACCAAGAGGATTATTCTATCATTTATGGAGCATAACAACATTAAATATCGGCCAATCGGGTCTTTAATACACTGCCTACAGGTAAACCTAATAGAGTTTGAGATCAAAATACTAACTCCACGGGAGTATGTTGAGTATATAGCATGAAATCCATGTTTATATTTAAATTTATCAAACATTTTGTCATCCTCCTTCCCCTTATGTGTCTCCTGCAGGCAGATTATTGCGGGATCATAGAATTCAATTAGTTCTTTTACCGCGCTTCTCTTTCTGTTATCCCCCAATCCTCTGACATTCCAAGACATCACTTTAATTTTACTTGTCATTTTGCGTTAAAATAAAAAGTAAAGATAAGAATAAAGAATAAAGAGTAAGAGTTTTTTGGGGTATAACCGTAATCCCTGAAGGATAGAAGACGGGGGGAGAGAGAAGGCCAGGAGGAGGAGGAGGAGGAGGAGGAGGAGGAGGAGGAGGAGGAGGAGGAGGAGGAGCAGCAGCAGCAAAAAGAAAAAGAAGAGAAAAAGAAAAGAAAAAAAAGAAAAGAGGGAAAAAAAAATGGGGGAGCCCACCCGCACACACCACCCACCCTTATAACCACCCCCCTCCCCAACCCTGTTTCACTCCATAAAATCCTACTACTTCCATCCCCCCCCTCCCCCCTCCCAACTCACTTCAATCTGTATCTGGACACTATCATCCCAAGCTGAAAGTCCCTCCCTAATGGGGGGGGAATCAGCTACAACAACATACTTCTTGTCCACACGGGACCCATACTGGGGGCCCACTGTAGCCATTTCCAACGTTACGGCTGTACCATGTAACTACCCAGGTGGGGCAGGAGGAATACCCCCCCCCCCCCCGCCTCCCTGGGAAAAAAAAATGAAAAAAAAAAAAGACTACAGGTAGACTCTGAAGGTGAAAAATCCCCCTCTCATCTGACTCCATCTTATCTACTCTTCAATAATTATGCCTAAGCTATTCCTTTCTTCCATCCAGCCATGTACTAACTGCGTCGGGTGTATCAAAAAATTGAACTCCATCCCGATCTGTAATACGTAATTTTGACGGAAACAACATTGCATATTTAATCTTTAGTGAAAATAATCGCCGTTTGACATCCTTAAATTTCGCCCTCTGCTTCTGTACTTCCACCGAAAAATCCGGATAGAAGGATACTTTATGGCCCTTATGCTCAATGTTGCCTCTCTGTCTTGCTTTAGACAATATATTATCTCTATCTTGGCAATTCAATAATCTAATAATAATTGGCCTGGGTCTATCTCCGGTGGAAGGGGCGCGGCTTCTTATGCGATGTGCTCGTTCTATTGCAAACGTTTTAGAGAAGCCTTCCACCCCAAAAATGTCCATTAACCATTTTTCAAAAAATGTAACAGCTGATTGGCCTTCTTCTTGTTCCGGTAGACCTAGTATGCGGACATTATTGCGTCTTTGTCTATTCTCCATTTCTTCCATTCTTTGATTTTGATGTGTTGTCTGTGTTTTTATCAAATGTGTATCCTTTTTTATCAACGGTATTGAGTCCTCCAATTCTCCTACTCTTGTTTCCACCGCAGTAGTTCTTTCACATATTTTCTGATTCTCATATCTCATAGTTGCAATGTCTCCTTTTAGTTCTAACATCTGATTTGTTAATGATAACAGTGAGTTATTACAAGCCTGTACTGCCATAAGAACGTCCCTCAAGGTTGGTTCCACCATTACCAGGGGGGTTGGGGTACTACAGCGTATATTTACGTCTTTATTTATTTGTTTTTCATCCATTTGTCTGTTCATCTCGTCATCTGGTGTTTCTGTGCATCCAGTGGGGTCTGTTATTGATATCCCAGACATATTTGCAGTCGATCTCCCCTTCAACCCCCATGAAACTCGTGGGATTCGAGATGTCTGTACTGTTTCATGCTCCTTCTGCCAATTTTCCATTGTGTCCAAGTTTACCGCTGGTTCACCACTTTCTTGCAAAATTAGTTTTGCTGGGTTGAGGGGGTCTATTCCTTGGGTAGCCAGGTTTCCTATAGGCCCCTTTTTCAGCTCTTTCTGACTTTTCATGGATTCTTTTTTATCTGGGCCTACTGTATAGGACTCCTCCTGGGTTTTCAATGCTTTCTCCATTTCTGCTTCCTGTTCCCTCCTCCTTTGCCGTGTCATATTCCACTAATCTCCACAGCTGCCACTGCTTTTATCTTCCTTGTTTCTCCAGAGAAGACAGGTGCCTACTATTACTGATAAGAGCTGATATCATGACTTCTGATGCCCCAGATATTGCATTTAATAGCCATATAGCCACACTCATGAGCCAGTGAACTTTTAGCTGAGGCTTCAGATTGCTTCAAATTTCTATAAGCCAGAAGGGGATATCAACAGGTATTCAGTGTTTTTTTTTTTTTTTCCTCCTGTATTTACTCAGAAACTCCTCCGCTCACCCATACAGCCCAGCATGCAGAGATGTCTTGACCTCAGGTATGGCAGGCACAGCAGGGGGAACAGCAGAGGAAACAAACAGCCAAGGTAGAGGTAGACCAAAGCTTGTCCATACCCAGACAAGCAGATGGGATATAGTGCGTCCTTGCTCCTTCACTCCTCCACCTCTCTGCTCCTCTGTGCCATCACTTTCCTTGATAGATTATGGTGAATAAGTTTAGCTGCTTTAGCGGCTTTTAGATGATCTCCTTCCCCAGCTTCTCATCTCATCTCATCTCCTCCACACCACACTACAAATCAGCAATCTCAGCAAACTCAGTGTCGGCTTCCACATGGAGTAGAAATGTAGGAAGCAGGGAGTATCAGGTGTCAGGTGTCAGGAGTCAGAGCTCTACCTGAATGATTGCAGTACATCCTGGAGCAGGCAGATCACCGCCTACTCACCCTCCCTCACATCAGAACGTGCCTACGCCCCCTACCCCCTAACACCGACTTGTGTCTTTTTTCAACCTAACTATGTATCTATCACATTCCACTCTATTTATATTTATTTTCATCTGATTTTAGCATATTTATGCACATCAGTCACATTTGACTTCACTGTCCATATATTTTATATAATTTTATATGTGTATTAACTTACTTTGCTAATACCTTCCACTATTAATTTATGCTGTGTATCATTGCTATTTTAGCTTAATTATGTAGTACACCCTTTGGGAGCGCAACACCACATATTGATTTATTCCAACTGATTGGATTGACTCCATGCAGAAAAAGAGCGGATATTGAGAAACCGATTTAGATTTTTTCGATCCAGAATGGGTTTGACATCTTCATTCGGTTTTGGCACGTTTGAACAAAACCCCAACCCCTGCTCTTTCATGGGGACCACCATGATCAGTTTTTGCCAAACGATGGTCCAATGCTTGAAAGAAAGACTTTTTTCTTTGGATCCTTAGTAACATTTGATCTGAGAAAACGAGGAGATGGGAACTCTTGGAACTCCAGTTTGTACCCTGGAGCTATTGAGGAATTCCCCCATCTGTCTCGACGGTCTTCCTGCCAGACCCTTGAGAACTGCAGAAGTCTTTCCCCCTACTCGAGCGAGCAGGGGCACCTCCTCCTCATAAGGAGGCTTTAGCATTTTGTAAGACTTCTTTTGTCCCTGGAGTTGACCCTGAGGATTACCTCTTGAACTTGATGGCGGAGGCCGTCGTGACTGCCTGGAGGCTGATGCCCCGGGCACGGGAGAAGGAGCTTGTTAAAATTAAATACATTTACTCCTTTTCTTAAATGGAAAAGGGCTACTTTTTCCATTAGAAAGTCTTTGGATGCATCCCCAAACAGGTGTTTCACTGCAAAAAGGAAGACTAGCCAGGAGCTTCTTGCATGGCGTTTCGCCTGACCAATTTTTCAACCATAGTATTCTATACATATGAACCAGCCCAAGCGAAAGGCATGAGGCCCGAAGGATAGAATCTCTCATAGCAACTATTGCAAACATAAAGCTGCTAGTAGCTTGCCAGATCCTGGGCCTGCTGAACAGGATAACCTTGAGCACCTGTTTAAACTGGTCTCTCAAGGATTGACATATACCAATTACTGTCAGCGCAGGCTGAGACACTCAACCTGCCAGAGAAAAAAAGTGTTTAATAGGAATTCCAATTTTTTATCTGTTGGATCCCTAAGCATTTGAGCATTGTCTGCCGGAAAAAAGTCAAACTTTTATTCACAGAGTATATAGCAGCGTCAATTGCTGGTATCCCCTACCTTTAGTACATTTTTCCTCCATAAGATAAAGTGTAAAAAACTTTTTAGGAGGGAAAAAATGCTCATCTGGGTGATCCCACTCAGAATACATAAGCTTTTCCAGCAATTAACCACTTCAGCCCCGGACCAATTGGCAGCCAAAGGACCAGGCCCCTTTTTGCGATTCGGCACTGCGTCGCTTTAACTGACAATTGCGCGGTCGGGCGACGTGTCTCCAAAACAAAATTGGCATCCTTTTTTTCCCACAAATAGAGCTTTCTTTTGGTGGTATTTGATCGCCCCTGCGGTTTTTATTTTTTGCGCTATAAACAAAAATTTATAAATTAATTATTAATTTTGAAAACAATGCAATATTTTTTGCTTTTTGCTATAATAAATATCCCCAAAAAATATATTAAAAAAACGTTTTTTTTCTCAGTTTAGGTCGATACGTATTCTTCTACATATTTTTGGTAAAAAAAAAAAAATCGCAATTAGCGATTATTGATTGGTTTGCGCAAAAGTTATAGCGTTAACAAAATAGGGGATAGTTTTATATCATTTTTATTAATATTTTTTTTTTTACTAGTAATGGCGGCGATCAGCGATTTTTATTGTGACTGCGACATTATGGCGGACACATCGGACATTTTTGACACATTTTTGGGACCATTGTCATTTATACAGCAATCACTGCTATTTAAATGCATTGATTCCTGTATAAATGACAGTTGTAGTGAAAGAGTTAACCACTAGGGGGGGGGAGGGGTTATGGGCTGTGACGTGTGTGTGTTTTTTTACATTAGGGGGCGGGGCTGACGTCTGACGTCATTGATCGGCTTTCCCGATGACGGGAACAGCCGATCAATGACAGGCAGAGTAGGAAGCATGGGGAGAGGTTTGTTTACACATACCTCTCCCCGTTCTTCAGCCCCGTGACCCGATCGTGGGACACCAGCGGCAAACGGGTCCGCTGGTCCCGCGGCCGGGGTCACGGAGCTCCCGACCGGGTCGCGAGCGCAACCCACGGGCAGGCAATTAAAGGGCCACGTACAGGTACGTGATTTTGCCTGCCCGTGCCATTTTGCCGCAGTATATCTGCGTTAGGCGGTCGGGAAGCGGTTAATGGACAGAATGCACAGCTTGAGGAAGATTGAGCGAACCCAAACACTCAGTTTGCAGGGTAGCATAAATGTGGAGTGGACCATTCAGTAAAAAATTGCACCATCAATCTTTCAGATTGTGAAGCTGATCCCCCCCGGATTTGACCCCTCAGAAGAGGAGTCGTCAGCCTCACCACGGTTCCCTGAGGGAAATTCATCTTCTCCCGCCCACAGTTCCTCAGTTTAAGGGTCCTGGGTAATGGAACCTGCCGCATTTTGTCCCACTCTGGGATGCGGCTAACCTTTTTTACAATCCTATCATGGCTGAGGAAAAAAACCTCTTTAGTAATATAGACAGGGGCTGCAGTGTTGAAAACCGCTGCAAACATTTCATGGTCCTGACGCTCATTCTGACCAGCCACCCCCTCTCAGGGGAGGATGCCATTGTAGAGATGAGAAGGCTTTCCAGAGCTTGAGAGAGACCCTTTTAGCCCTTTTCTGACCATAGCCCGATGCACAAATGCAAAGGTACTACCAGAAGAAATCGCATCCACTGCTTGAGCAATAGTCCAGCAACTGCCGCTGCTATTTACACGGAGCCTGATGCTTTTAGTAAATGTGCCAAGGAAATGCCTGTGTCACCAACCTCTTACATGCCCCTTTTTGCTCGTGTCCCCCCAACTCCTGCGCTGGGCGTTGCCGCATACCACGCACTAAGTCCCGCACCCTCCATCACATTTCCCCCCCCCCCCCTCTTTTCAAAAAGTGTTTTCCTGCGCGGGCCTCCGATCCGACGGTGTGTGATCGGCGTGTTTGTCTGTGGGGGGGTTGTGGCGGGGAGGAGATCCGGAGATCCAACCGCCTTGCAGGGGCAGTTAAAAATGGAGCGGCATCGCCGACCGCTCTGGCCAACTCCTATCCAGGGAGAGGGGGGGAGCGCTTTTTTTTTTGTAAGAAAATCCCCCCCAATCTTACCGGAGTTCAGGAGCTGCTTGCCGGAGGAATGAAAGGATTCTGCTGAGACAGCGTAGGAAAGCATTACAAGGTACGTGCTCTATACACCCCCCAGTGGTGACTTTTAGGCATGACAACATTTACTTTTTGAAAGGAGACAATTCATAAGAAACTTTAAAAAAATTAGACATACTAGTAATCACTAAGGCTCTGTGTCCCGTGATGTATGATTAATAAAAATGAACCGTTCGAAAGACTTAGTATGCCTCATAGAATAGACGTTGGGGTGTTTACTTTCCAAATTGGGGTCATTTTGTAGGTAGTTCCATTGTCCTGGTGCTCCAGGGCCTTCACAAATGTAATCGGTAGTTAGGAAATTAGAGGTGTAATTTATGCTCCTAGAACTCCTGATGGTGCTCCCTGATGGTGATGGTGCTCCCTGCATGTTGGACCTCTCTGTGTGGCCAGGCTGTGTAAAAGTCACACACATGTGGTATTTCCATACTCAGGAGTAGCAGAATGTATTTTGGGGTGTAATTGTAAGTATGCATATGCTGTGTGTGAGAAATAACCTATTATGACAATTTTGTGAACCAAAAAAATATATAAAATTCTTACATTTTTCCTAGAATTGTGGGAAAAAATTACAACTTAAAAAAAACTCACCATACATCTTACTAAATACCTTTGACTGTCTACTTTTCAAAAAGGGGTCATTTGGGGGGTATTTGTGACATTTCATGGCCTCAAAAAATTAGATAGGCCGTCAGTGCATCAGGTGTGATCAATTTTCAATGATTTGCACCATAGCTTGTTGACTCTATAACTTCCACAGAGGCCAAATAATATCCACTAATTTGGGTTATTTTTACCAAAGATATGTATCAGTATAAATTATGGCCCAAATTTATGAACAAAAATGACTTATTTGCAAAATTTTATCATACAAACTAAAAAAAATATTTTTTCCAAATTTTCGCTCTTTTTTCACTTATGTCGCAAAAAATAAAAAACCCAGTGGCGATTAAATACTTCCAAAAGAAAGCTCTATTTGTATGAAAAAAAATTATAAAACTTTTGTTTGGGTACAGTGTTGCATGACTGAGTAATTGGCATTCAAAGTGTGAGCGCTGAAAGCTAAAAATTGGTCTGGCCAGGAAGGGTGTATAAATGTCCTGTATTGAAGCAATAAAAACAAAAAACACATTTTTGGCAAAAAGGCACCAGTTGCTGATTATCAAATCCCCCTGAAGAGCCCCCCCCCCCCCCCCCCCAAAAATACCTTTCGCAGCCTGCAGAATTATCTCCAAATTCATGAATATGAAGTCCATGGAGGCCAGGACTCAGGCCATCCACTGTCCCATCAATAACACAGGTGTCCTCAGATACTTGGAGGAAACGAACCACTCCTTGTAAAGATCCTTCTCCTGACATCATTGCCACAGCTGCCCCTAGGTTCTCTGCCAAGAAAGAAATTATGATATGTAGGAACTCCAACAGAGCTCAATCTTCCTTTGCAAATTAAATTAAAAAAATACTAATAATTCACAAACTTTCTACAAGACACACAGAGGGAATTTTAATTTACCTTCTTTCCCTGAACATAAATAAAGAAGCATAAAGCCCAGCTTCAGCCAAAAGTTTATAATTTTGTTTTCAATAGGGTGAGAAAGGATAGTGAATTTCAGGTGAATGGGTCTGTACTGCAACAGTTCTGCTCTGTACGCAGCTGCGGCATTGTGGTGTTGTGGAAATTTGTATTAATGTATGTTGTCAGACGTCCCTTAGTGTCAGTTTTGCTATAATACGCACATGTGAGCGTATTCGCATATACAGACGATGGTGGAAAAAAAATTTTTTTCTTAAATAACAAACATGTTATACTTACCTCCACTGTGCAGCGCGTTTTGCACAGAATGGCCCCGAACCTGGTCTTCTGGGGTCCCTCGGCGGCTGTCTCGGCTCCCTCCCGCAAGGACTCCACTCCCTCGCATGCTGTGGAGTGCTTGCGGGCACGCTCCCGTGATACAGCTGGTGGCTATAGCCGCTCACTGTATCACACGGCCCGCCCCCCGGCGTGCCTCGTCATTGGATGTGATTGACAGCAGTGCGATCCAATGGCTGCGCTGCTTTCAATCCATCTACTCTAGCCAATCAACGGCCAGGGTGAGTGGCGAAGAGGACGTCAGGGGCGACCGCGGGACTTTCGAGGGGTCAGGTAAGTATAAACGGGGGGCCTGGGGGGGCCGGCGTTGACGGATGTTTTTTCACCTTAATGCATAGAATGCATTAAGGTGAAAAAACTTTTACCTTTACAACCCCTTTAAGGATGTTGCTTTATGCCTCACCAAGGGACTGGCAACTCCATGGCGACCGCATTTATTTTTTTAAATTTTTATTTTATTTTTTATAAATGTCATCTTACAAAAAAGAACACACGTTTAACTACATCAGCATAATATATGTAACATTTCCCTTTTTTCCCCTCCCAATACCCCAACCTTGCATTAACCACAGAAGAGTTTTATATTATCCGTTTTTCCTCTTTTATTTCCGGGCCTATTTATTCAGTTATCTTCTCAACATATCTCCATGTTTTTTTGAACGCTTTCCATGTTTCCCATTTGTCGTTTAGGTCAACCCCTTCCTCTCCCCTTTATCTAGGCTCTCCAAGTTAAGTATCTCATTTACACCAAATAACCAATCCCGAATTTTAGGGCTCTCAACTTCCTGCCATTTTTTCGGTATTAAACTTTTGGCTACATTGAGCAAGGATAGGGGTTAGAGATGGTTGTATATTGTCTAGCAGATACATCTGTCCCATGGAACAAACATATCCATGGATCTTCATACATCTCTTTCTTGGTGATTTCCTTTATTAGTTGTAAAACCTCCCTCCAATATTTTTTAATAGAGGGACATTCCCACCATATATGGGCCATTGTTCCTGTTGCCTTACACCCTCTCCAGCAATCCGGGGATTTCTCCAATTGAAATTTGCCGATTTTGTCTGGAGTCGCATACCACCTTGCCAGGCCCTTATAATTTGTCTCAATCATCTTGGTATCTACCGCGGAACTATGGGTTAATTTCAATATTTTCTCGATAGTGTATGTGTTACATCGTGACCCCAGTTTGTTTTCCCATTTTTTTATATATATGGACCTCCAGTCCGTCTCCAGCCGATAATATTTTATATATTCGCTCTATGTTATTTTTTGATTTTTCTCTTATACATAGCAGCTCTAGAGGCCTATAATCTTCTCCAAATCCAATTGGTTGGGGCAATTTTTCGACAAATCATTGTCCTTTCTTAATTCTTGGTAAGTGCTTATTTTGCCCCTTTTTAATATATCTTTCAATTGTGCCTTTTCTTTTTTTATCCAATTTCACCCCACAAGCCTTTTCCCTGGCGCAAAATAATAATTTTCTTTTAAAAAAAATCAAAATATGAATTATAATCCCATTTATCTTGTGTGGGAATCCTATCCCATGTTCTTAGTGAAATACGTGTTATTTCGCGCGTGTGCAATCCCAGTGCCCTATACTGTGGAGGGTTCCATATTATACAGCTTATTTGTGTTTTACATTTTCTATGTTTACCCACCTTTTATCATTGGCCTCTTTAGCCCATTCTACTACCCGTGAAAGTGCCACAGCATTATAGTACCTTTTAAGAGCCGGGACAGCCAATCCCCCGTTTTTTCCCCCTGCTCAATACCCAATTCTAGTTTTTTTTGTTTTGCCATATATATTTCGATGATATTCCTTTTAAGACTTTGAAGTATGTCTGTGGAAGTGATAGGGGCAGCACCTGGAGCTTATATAAAATTTTCAGAACCAGGACCATCTTTACCGTTTTGATACGTCCTATCCATGAAAGGGGGCGGATTGATATTTTTTTTTTATTTCCTGCTTAAGTTCATCTAGCAGAGGGATATAATTTATTAAATATATTTTCCTTAAAGAATCAGTCAGTCTGACTCCCAGATATTTTATGTCATTTCTCCATGGGAAGTGGAATTCTTTTAGGAGTTTAGTTTCTTCCTGTTTAGTTATATTTATGTTTAAGATTTCAGACTTGCTGAGGTTAATTTTGAAGTTTGAGATTTCTCCATATGGATTTAGTATCCCCAGCAAGTTTGGAATCGTGATCCTAGGATTTATAATATAGAAAGACACATCGTCAGCAAATGCTGCTAGTTTATGCTCTTCTTCCCCCATCCTAATTCCGTTTATATCTGGGTTATTTCGTATTGTAGCCAACAGAGGTTCCAAGGACAACACAAACAGGAGAGGCGACAACGGGCATCCCTGTCTGGTTCCATTTTTCATTACGAACGGGGGGGATGAGACCCCGTTCACCTTTACTGAAGCGGAGGGATGGTTATACAAAACTTTAATCCATTGGATCATTCTTGGGCCAACACCCATGACTTCCAACATTTTTATCATCATGAGTTCTCAGTCTACCCTGTCGAACGCTTTCTCGGCATCCATCGGCCAGAATAGACCTGGGGACCCTCTTGTTTTAATAGCCTGAAGGAGAAGCAATGACCGCACCCCATTGTCCCTCCCTTCTCTTCCGAATATAAATCCGACCTGGTCCGGGTGGACCAGTTCGGTCATCTTTTCTTTCAGCCTATTTGCCAATACCTTGGCATATAGTTTGGTATCTGCATTCAATAAGGCTATTGGCCTGTAGTTGGAGCAGAGCGTGCTGTCCTTGCCCTCCCTCAGGATCACTGTTATTGATGCAAACAATGCCACCCCTCCCATTTTGAAATTTACACCTAATCCGTTTATGTAGTGACAGAGTTTCGGAACTAATATCTCCTTGTATTGGTACTGTGCCAGGGTCGTGAACCCATCTGGCCCCGGGCTCTTGCCCGGGGCAGAGTCTTTTAGTGCTTTATAGATTTCCTCCTCTGTAATGGGTCGATCCATATAGGCTTTATCATTTTCTGACAGACGAGGAAGTCTTGCATTGTTTAGAAATGCTTTGATTTTATCCCTTTTCACCATTTCCTGTTGTCCCTGCTGTCCTACAGAGTAGAGGGCTTCATAATAGTTCCTAAACGTTTTTGCCATCTCATTGGTTGTGTACACTTTTCCCCCGTTCTTATTTTGGATTTTTTCAATATAATTGATTTGCTTGTTTTATTTCCCCAGAGATACCTTTCTCTTGCTATTTTATTGAATGACCTTCTAGATTCTTGTTCCATGGTTTCCTTGAGTTCGTCTTTTAATTACCAGTTGGTGAAAAGATTCTTGGTGTTGGTTCTTATGTTTTTTATGCTCCATTTCCAATTTGTGAATTTCTTCATTAGGGTATTCATTTTTTTTTATTCTCTCTTTTTTTTTTTACCGCTAACGGACCCGCCATGTGAAAGGGGTTTTACCGTTTACATTCATAATGTGAGTGCCATGTGTGCAAAATGTTTTAAACCTATGCATGTAAAATTAACTTTGTTGTTTTTCTCATATTTGAAAAAAATAACATTGGTACTGTACGTGATTTAACGCTGCCCATTCCTTTCAGCACTGCCTTTCTTCCTGAACTTTCAATCAGGTTCTGCACTTTCAGTGCTGGTAATATTGTATCCACTAGAACAGATTCAGACTCCAAGTTGACAGTGACGTTCTGTACACCTGGGTATATAAATTGATGAAAATCAAGAGATATTGAAACAAGATAAAGTCCAACTTGCATATAATCTAGATAAATGTAAATTAGCAATTAAATAATTAAACATTGAATGGGGGAATTTATTAAAATTCGGGCAGCCAGATTCTGGAGCAGCTGTACATGTCAACCAATCAGTTTCTATCTTTCAGCTTGTTAAGTTAAAGCAATATTAAACCCAAAAGCAAAAATATAATATAAATATATTGCAGCTTACCAAATTACATATAGTTTTCCTATATTTGTTCTGCAAAAACAGTTGCAATTGACTACAGTTTTCTCTCTCTCTTTTTTTTAAATGTTTCTTAAAGCCAGAAGGTTGGAATGTAAAATGAAAAAAGTTTTGTGTCATGTCTGTGATTAGTTTTTTTTTTTTTACACAAATAAGCAATTGAATAAACATTTCCCAAGAGTGGCGATTCCATACTTTTTAACGGGGGTTGTAGTGCAGGAACCCTTTTCTAAGTCTGAGAGACTTGAGTCGCACAGATTAGAATGTTTCCATTGTCAATGGGGGCACGACTTTGTTGCATGACAAGTTGCGGCAATGTGAACCGGGGCTTAACTACTAGCTGCCCACCCCCTGTCATATGACAGCAGGACGAGGCAGCTCTTGTTCTGGGCTGCTGTCATATGACGTGAACGCTTCCCAAGCCACTAGGGAACGCCTGCCGCATCACTGGGGACCCGATGCGCGCACCGGGCGGCCTGCGATTGCCCAGTAACTGAGCAGGACCGTGGATCTGTGTGTGTAAACATAGGGACACCGATCCATCACCTCCCCCAGTCAATCCCCTCCTCCCACAGTTAGAATCACTCCCAGGAAACACATTTAACCCCTCGATCGCAGATAGGCACCATTATTAGTAAAAAAAAAATAATAATAATAATAATAATAATAATAAAAACGAAGTTACTTACGGTAACGTTCTTTCCAGGAGTCTTTCAGGACAGCCACCTGAGAGACCTTGGCTCCTCCCCTCTGTAGGAAACACCTGCGCCAGCTTGCTATAAATTTCCTCCTCCCCTGCTGCTCCTCAGTTCTTTGAAGAGCACCTCCAGTTTGCTGGGGAGACACAAGAACATATGATACACATATAATAATTTATATCACATTTCCTGTAAGGAAACCTATGCTTTGATATACATCTGGGTGGGTACCCGGCTGTCCTGAAAGACTCCTGGAAAGAACGTTACCGTAAGTAACTTCGTTTTTCCCTTATCGTCTTTCAGGACAGCCACCTGAGAGGATAACCGAGCACTTACCCTTAGGGCGGGACCACAGCTTGTAAGACCTTACGTCCAAAGGTCTGATCTTTAGCTGACCATAGATCCACTCTATAGTGTCTTACAAAAGTGGCAAAGCTGGACCATGTTGCCGCTTTACAAATCTGTTCCGGCGTTGCTCCAGCTCGCTCTGCCTGTGACGCTGCCATAGCCCTCGTGGAGTGTGCCCTGATTCCTTCTGGGATCTGCATACCCCCTAGTTTGTAAGCCTGTACTATGGCTTCCCTTAGCCATCTGGCTATTGTACTCCTTGAAGCCTTGTGCCCTTGCCTGGCTCCTGTGTATAAAATAAATAAAGACTCCGTCTTTCTAATTGTCTTGGTTGCCTCTAAATAATGCAAGATGCATCTTCTGACATCTAAATTGTGAAATTTCGCTTCCTTCTCATGAGAAGGATTTGGGCAAAATGATGGTAATACGATTTCTTGACCCCTGTGAAACTTTGAGGCCACTTTAGGTAGAAACCCCGGGTCCATTTTGAAGATTATACGGTCCGGGAAGATTTGGCAAAAGGGGGGTCTGATAGATAGGGCTTCCATCTCACAGACCCTCTTTGCTGTAGTAATTGCTACCAAGAAGATTGCTTTAAGCGTCAGCATCTTTAGGCTGCAATCCTTTAATGGTTCAAAGGGTTCTTCTGTCATAGTCTGTAACACTAATGACAGATCCCATTTTGGAAAGGCTGTACTCTGTAGCGGCCTTTGTCTGCTCACAGATCTAAAGAGTCTGATTATCCAGGGGTTTGAGGCTAAACTCCTCTCCTGGTAAACTGACAGTGCTGACACTTGACTCTTTAGCGTGCTGAGGCTTAGCCCTTTGTCTACACCACTCTGTAGAAACTCTAGGACTGCTACTGAGCTTTGCGTTTTAAAGTTGTTCTCTGTACACCATCGATTAAAACATCTCCATACCCTCTGGTAGATATTACGTGTCTCAACCTTCCTGCTTTTCAGCAGTGTGTCTATCAGACGGCTTGAGAACCCTTTCGCCTTTAGTAGCTGTTCCTCAGATACCAGGCGGCTAGTTTCCACCTTTCCACCTGTGGACAGTGCACTGGGCCCTGGGCTAGCAGATCCTCTTGGATTGGTAGCAACCAAGGGGGCTCTATGGCTAGTTCTTTGAGCATAGAGAACCACGGTCTCCTGGGCCAGTGAGGTGCTATGAGGATCAATGACGTGTTTTCTGTACGTAATTTCCTTATTACTGCGGGTAGTAGCACTGGTGGGGGGAAGGCATAACATCTGCTGAATTCCCACTTCTGTGCTAATGCGTCTACTCCGAGTGCTCCCTCCTCCCTTTTTAGGGAGAAAAAGGCTTGGACTTTCCTGCTTTCTCTGGAAGCAAATAAGTCTACCTGAGGTATTCCCCATTTCTCTGTAATCTGGTCGAATACCTCCTGTTTCAGCACCCAGTCTCCTTCTCTTACTTTCTTTCTGCTGAGAAAGTCTGCCACTTTGTTTAGGTCTCCTTTTAGATGTACTGCTGAAAAGGAGAGTATGTTTTTCTCTCCCCACTTCAGGATCTCTTCTGCCAGGGCCCACAGAACTCCGCTTCTGGTTCCCCCTTGTTTGCTTATGTAAGCTATAACTGACGAGTTGTCTGATCTGATCTGAACATGATGTCCTTTCAACTCTTTCTGGAAGGACTGGAGTGCAAACCATACTGCTTTCAACTCCTTCCAGTTGGACGATCTCGTCCACTCTCCCCTCCCCCAAGCACCTTGTGCTATCTGGGAGTCTAAGTGTGCTCCCCACCCTACACCGCTTGCGTCTGTGGTTAGGATTCGGGAGATAGGTAGGATCCACAGCCGTCCTACGGCTATATTTTCTGTCCTTCTCCACCACCATAAGGACTTCTTTACTTTTGCTGGTATTGATACCTGCAAATCCAGAGACTCCTGCTTGTGGTCCCACACTTTTAGTAGGAACATTTGCAGTGGTCGGAAATGCAGGTTTGCCCACTGAACTGCTGGGATTGCAGATGTTAGCAACCCCAATGTTGACATTATTTTTCTTATGGAACAGGGTACATTGGTCTGTATTGTTCTTATTTCTTTTTGCATTTTTTCTATCTTCTCTTTGGGTAGAAAAACTTTTTGCTGGACTGAGTCTATTATATACCCCAGGTATTTTATCTGTTGTGTGGGTTGTAGACTTGACTTCTCCACATTCACCAACCAACCTAGACTCTCTAGGAATGCCCGAGTATACTTGAGGTTCTCTAATAGCCTTTCGGGTGTTTTTGCAAAAAGGAGAAGGTCGTCTAAATAGGCAATAATGGATATGCCTTTTAGTCGCAATGGTGCCAGAGCTTCTGCCAGAACCTTGGTAAAGATTCTTGGCGAAGCTGATAGGCCAAAGGGTAGAGCCTGAAACTGAAGGTGTACGGTTCCTTTTCCTGTTTCTATAGCTAGCCTTAGAAACTTCTGGTGATTTAGGTGTATGGGTATGTGCAGGTACGCATCCTTTAAATCTAGCGACGCCATATAACAGTTTGGGGGCAACAGGGCCTTCACTGAGTATATGGAGTCCATCCTGAACCTTTTGTAGGTTATGGATAGATTTAGTGGTTTGAGGTTGAGGATTGGTCTGACCTTTCCTGAGGGTTTCTGTACTCCGAATATGTGGGAGTAGAAGCCCTGTCCTCTCTCTGCCTTTGGTACCGTGATGATTACACCTTGTTTCCTGAGGTCCTTTATGGATCTCATTAACCCTCTGGCTTTTTCCTTGCTGTTTGACAGCTTGGTGATGTACAGTCTGTTTGGGGGAATTTTGAGAATTCTAGGGAATACCCGTCTCTTATCGTCCTTAGAATGAATTGACTGGAGGATATTTCTTCCCATTGTGAAATGAAGGCCCCCAGTCTTCCTCCCACTGGGAGTGCTTCATTCTTTATTGCGGGTCTGCTCAGGAGGGCGAAAAATTGCTCCTCCTTTGCTATTCCCTCGCTGACCCCAAGGTTTCTTTTGATTAGTTGCCTTGGGTATTGAAAAACGGGACTTAGTATCCCTCCTTTGCCTCTTTCTGTTTTGTTGAGGCTGGGACCACGGTGCTTTCCGTTTCAGCGGAAACGCTTTCTTTTTGTCCGCTGTACGGTCTAACACTTTCTCTAATCCTGGCCCAAACAGGAGGTCCCCTGTAAACGGGATCCCGCATAACTTGGCTTTGGACGCAGCATCCCCTTGCCAAGTCTTTAGCCATAGGGCCCGCCTGGTAGAATTGGCTAGAGCCGAGGATCTGGCTGCCATGCGTACCAGTTCTGCTGATGCGTCTGCGATATACGCGATGCCTTTGAGCAGAGTGGGAAAAGAGGACAAAATTTGCTCCTTTGCAGTTCCTTCCTCAATATGTGCCTGTATACGGTTGAGCCAGAACTCTACATTTCTGGCTACCACCGTGACCGCCATGGCTGGCTTTAGGCTTCCCACTGTGGCGTCCCATGACTTTTTTAATAGGGCATCCATTCTTTTGTCCATTGCTTCAGAAAAGAACTCCCATTTCCTCAAAAGCTAGATCGGTGTGCCTGGAGACTTGTGAGAAGGCAGCGTCTAGTTTTGGGATTTTGTTCCACACTGATGACTCATCATCTGAAAATGGGAACCGTCTCTTTAAGGCTTTAGAAAAGAATGGTTTCCTTTCAGGTTCCTGCCATTCTTTCTTGATTGCCTCTATTAAGACCTCATGAACAGGAAAATTCTTCTTTTCCCGTTCTCCTAAACCCTCATACATCTGATCATGCAGGGATAAAGGTTTCTTTTCAGTCTGTATACCCAGCGTGGTATGAATGGCTCCCAACAGCTGGTCTACCTCTTCTAAAGAGAGTTTGTATCTAGAGGGTCTTCTGGAATCCCCTTCCAGTGTTTCACCCTCAGATTCTTGGGAGCCGGACGCTGCGCTGTCAGGCTCGTCCTCTGCCTCCTCTCTAGGAGTTACTAAAGGACCGGCACTAGTGGAGGGTAGTGCCTGTGCGTTTGCTAGCACCGGTAGTACTGGTGGGGGAGCAGTCTGCAGTTGAGGGATCTGAAATCCTTCAAAAAAGGTTTTGAAAGATACAAAGGTACTAGATAGTTCCTTAACAGATGCCGCTAAATCACTGCCCTGCTCTGTGGAATGTTCTTGCACTAACTTGTGAATACATTCCTTACATAATGCTTTCCCCCAGGAATCTTTAAGTGTGTTTTTACAAGAAGGGCACCTCCTCTTTGAATTATGAGAGGGCTTAGACTTGTCAGGTTTCTGAAAAGACATAAAGAAAAAACCCACACACATTAATACTGACATAAGCTTCCTGCAACTTGCAGGTGCGCAGCGTCTTCCATATGGGCTTACCACACTAGGGGCCCAATGAAAATAACCCTCTGACACAGGAGGGACCTGCCCACCCCCCCCTTTGCTGAACCCTTGAGGGGGAGGGGGATGGGTGGTGGTTATAGGCCAGGGGAGGTCCTCCCCAGGTTCCCCTTACCTTTACATGGCTGGAGCTGGTCTCTGTCGTAGCAGTCTGGTCCCTCCCTTCTGCGTCCGACATGCTTGTGTCACCACTGGAGCTTTTGCTGTCTCCACAGCAATTGTAGCTCCTCTCCTAGCCCATGCCTGGTCCCTTTTCATGGTTCGCGGCCGGAACCGGAAGCCGCGAACCCGGAAGTACACGCCCCCTCATGCCGGACGTGACGTCACCCGTCGCCGACATCGCCGGTCCCTATACCCAGCGTGTTCCGCGCTGCGAGCGCTACACGCCGCTGGAGGTATGGGACGGCAGGGCCTGTATCCGTGCTCCGCACTCGGAGCTGAGAAGGAACCCCCCTGACCTCCGCTGCGCTCAGGGATGCAGGGGTGGCAGTCTCTCCCAGGTTAGTTACCTGGTCTGTTGTCCAAAAAAGGAGCCTCTGCTGCTTTGTTTGTGGACCTTTTCCTTTGCCTGAGCCTTACATACCCCCTGGTAATCCTGACTCTCCTGGCTGGTTCCAAAAAAGGTGTCTCCCCACCTGGAGGAAACACAAATAACTGAGGAGCAGCAGGGGAGGAGGAAATTTATAGCAAGCTGGCGCAGGTGTTTCCTACAGAGGGGAGGAGCCAAGGTCTCTCAGGTGGCTGTCCTGAAAGACGATAAGGGAAATATGCTATAAATCTATCCCTATTTTGTAGACGCTATAACTTTTGCGCAAACCAATCAATATACGCTTATTGAGATTTTTTTTTTACCAAAAATATGCAGAAGAATACATATTAGCCTAAACTGAGGAAAAAATGTATTTAACAAAAAAATAAAAAATAATAATATTGGATATTTATTATAGCAAAAAGTAAACAATAGTGTTTTTTCAAACTTGTCGCTCTTCTTTTGTTTTTAACGCAAGAAATAAAAACCGCAGAGGTGATCAAATACCACCAAAAGAAAGCTCTATCTGTGGGGAAAAGATGATAAAAATGTAATTTGAGTACAGTGTTGCATGACTGCGCAATTGTCATTCAAAATGCGACAGCGCTGAAAGCTGAAAAATGGCTTGGGCAGGAAGGGGGTGAAAGTGCCCAGTATTGAGGTGGCTAAAGTCAATAACTCTACACCAAGTTCACAATAGCGACAAAATACTGGCGCAAAAGCCAGGTGTTCATCAGATCTGCTTGATCTACAAGCAGAGACGATATCAGGGATTATACATAAAGATGATCTGTCACTACTAAATAGAAGAAAAAAATAAAAGAAAAAAAAGTAGTAAAAAAAGAAAAAATGAATAAGCAATAATTCTAGCCCTAGACCTCCTCTGTAACTCAAAACATGCAACCTGTAGAATTTTTTTAAACGTTGCCTATGGAGATTTTTAAGGGTAAAAGTTAGTTGCCATTCTACGAGCGGGTGCAATTTTGAAGCGTGACATGTTGGGTATCAATTTACTCGGCGTAACATTAACTTTCACAATATAAAAGAATATAGTGTGACTGAAAATATTTCAACGACCGCCATTTTATTCTCTAGGATGTTAGAAAAAACATGTATAATGTTTGGGGGTTCTAAGTAAGTTTCTAGCAAAATAATTTTTTTTTAACTTGTAAACAACGAATCTCAAAAAGAGGTTAAGTTTCCCAAGTCTAATTTTAATTCTGTCCTCGGTTAACCATGCAGGTGCTTCCTGTGATGTGTCATAAGGATAAACACTGCAGTTTTGTTTTGGTTACTGAAGCCCCCATTCTCTTGTGAAGACTGAGGAGAAGAATAAATTCAATACCTTCGCCATCTCACCATCCTTTGTAACCAGATGTCCTTCCTCATTCTTTATGGGGCCAATATAGTCTGTCCTCCCTTTTTTGCTGTTTACATACTTAAAGAATTTCTTGGGATTTTTTTGCTCTCCTCTGCTATGTGTCTTTCATGTTTTATCTTAGCCGCCCTAATTATACCCTTACATATCTTGTTACATTCTTTATAAAGTCTGAATGATGATGATCCCTCAACCTTGTATTTTTTGAAGGCCTTCTCCTTTGCTTTTATATGCATTTTTACATTGGAGTTAAGCCATCCAGGCCTTTTGTTCGCTCTTTTAAATGTATTACCCAATGGGATGCATTGGCTAATGCCCTTATTTAATATGCTCTTAAAGCAAATCCATCTCTCCTCTGTGTTCTTTGTTCCTAAGATTGTATCCAAATTCATGCCTTCTAACAAGGTTTTGTAGTTTAGGGAAGTTGGCTCTTTTGAAATTCAGTGTCTTTGTATTCCCTTGTTTCCTATTTGAGTGATTTATCCTGAAGCCAATTGACCTGTGATCGTCTTTTCCTAAATTGCCCGATATTTCCACATCCGTGATCAGGTCTGTATTTTTGGTAATTATTAGATCCAGTAATGCCGCGTACACACGAACGGACTTTCCCGCGGGATTGTCCGCTGGACTCGAGTCCGCCGGACAGTCCGATCGTGTGTGGGCCTTCGACGGACTAGGTTTTAAGTTTTGTTTTAAAATTATCCGCTGGACTTGGCAGTCCGGCGGACAATACGGCCGTCTGTAGTATGGTCCGGCAGACCAAAAAGGACGCATGCTCAGTAGCAAGTATTTTTCTAGTATTTTTCTTTTTCTAGTCCCGTCGTATGTGCTGTACGTCATCGCGTGAACCGCCGGACTTTTAGCGTGATCGTGTGTGGTCAAGTCCGTTCGCTTTCAAGTCCGGCGAAGCCCAGCTGGAAAGTCCGGCGGTTTGTCCGCCAGACTAGGTCCGGCGGACAAAATCTGATCGTGTGTACGCGGCATTACGATGTATTTCTAGTTGGTGCGTCTACCATCTGACCCATGAAATCATCCTGCAAGACATTTTGGAACTGGCGAGCCTTAGATGAATGTGTGGTTCCCTCTGCCCAGTCTATGTCTGGATAATTAAAATCCCCCATTATGATAACACTTCCCCTCCTTGCTACTAATCCAACTTGTGTTAGGAGATCCGTCTCCCCCTCCTCCCTCAGGTTAGGGGGCCTATAGCGTACTCCCAGTATTATTTTCCCCTTAGCTTCATCTCTTTGGAGCTCTACACATAAGGATTCCACCTCCTCCCTAGCTCCCTTAGTGATGTCATCTCTCACATTCACTTGTACATTATTCTTGATATATAGGCATACCCCTCCCCTTTTTTACCCTCTCTATCCCTGCGATAAAGAGTACACCCTTGAATGGTTGCCAGCCAATCATAAGAGCTGTTTAACCAGGTCTCTGAAATTCCCACAAAAAAAAACAGTTTAAGTCGAAGATTAGATCTATCCCCCAACGACTGAAATGTATTGTCGCCATATGTGTGCAATAGCATTACCGCTTTGTGTGCTGGCAGGGAGATGGGAAAGATCTCCCTCTAACTGGCTCAACCACAATAGAAGTTCTTCCACACCTCATTTTTTTATTATATATATATATATATATATATTTTATATATATATATATATATATATATATATATATATATATATATATATATATATATATATATATATATATATATATATATATATATATATATAATTAGGGCTGTTACTGATTAAAATTTTCATGTTCGATTAATCGTTTTTTTCTTTAATTGATCAACTAATTTTGATTAATTATAAACGCACATACAGATCAAACTACTTTTAGCTGATCTCCTTGAATTGTAACTATGCATTAGTCAGTGGTAAATGTGGTATACACTATATACAATCACCCGACACTAGTTAGTTTCCACAATCCATGACTTAACTTCACAGTTCACACAAATACATTTTAAATTCAAACTGTGAGGGCGCATGGAGGAGAAGGACGCCTGAGATCTCAGCTCCCGCTCCAGTCAGTAGAACGGCACACAGCACAGCTGCTATTCGCTCCACTGGCCCTCCACATGAGCAGGAGAGGAGGCAGCAATACCCCCCGCACCTCAAGAACACAAAAAAACAGGGAGATCGCCAGTTACCTTCCACTGAAGGGACCGAACTACAAGGCCACGCCGGCCTCCAAGATGGCGGCGGCACAGGCAGCACACTCTGCCTCCAAGGTACAGGCCTCGCAGCTTACACTCTCTCCCCCTCCTCACCCTGGTCCCCAGGATCAGAGAATCCGAGCCCCCGGAATTCCTCTCACTCCAGGAGCCCATCACCGGCTCCACACAGCCAGAAGGGGCATTGTGACATGGAGAGCTACATTAAAGCTCTCCCAACTAAAGGGGACATTGAGGCCTATATCAGCAGGCTTGAGAGGTCCTATAAAAAAAAGAGATCACTGATCTGCGCCATGATAAGCCAGCGCTTTGACGACATTGAAACCACTGTTGAGGAGTCTGTGACTAGAATCATGGATCATGACAATATTTTACAGCAATACACTAACCAGATCCAACAATTGTTGTACGATCTCGATGACCAGGAGAACAGAAGTCGCCGCAACATACGTATCCGCGGTGTCCCATAATCAGTAGAAAATAAAAGATTTAACAAACCGCCATGTTTAACCAATTATTGAACAAGCCCAAAGAAGAACCACTGGAAATTGACAGGATCCACAGATCCCTGGGCCCTCGCAACCCCAACCCAGCATACCCCAGAGACATAATCTGTCGCATACACTTCAATATTAAGTCCGAGATAATGCAAGCCGCACGTGCCCAGGAATCCATCTTGTTCAATGGCACCCCCATAATGCTACTGACGGACTTATCAAAACAGACCCTACTCATGAGGAAGGCTCTGAAACCAGTAATGGATGAACTACATTCCAAGCAGATTAAATATAGATGGGGATTCCCCTTCCATCTTTTTGCGTCCCAAAATGGCAAGTTGGCCACCTTTCGCACCCTTGGAGATCTGCCCAATTTCCTAGGCGTTTTTGAATTGCCTCAAATCAGGATCCTGGACTGGCCATTGAGTGCAGCTACACCAGGCTTTCCCAAAGTCCCTGGATTGGAAAAGCAAACCAAGAAGAAGAGGTCCCGCTCCTGTACATCCAAATCCCCCGAGATGACCAGCCCCCCTCCCACCGGCCGGTGGGCAATTTGTTTGACTTTCTCAATCTCCCAGAGAACTGAAGTCTTCCCTCACGCTGACATTTTGTTTCTTTTTGGGTTTTTTAATCCTCTTTTGAAATTCTCAGGGTTAATACCCACAGGTTACGGTTACTTCAGATGATAGTTTTACATATATATATATATATATGACACTAATACTACAGAAAACAGGTAGTTGCTTTCTTCTACCTGTGAAACTTGTTGTAAACTTGTCACCATTTGTTTGTACTAGATTATGGTGCTGTGTGCCTTAGGCAAGCATATTCAGTGCATTTTTGTAGTCGGGCGGAGCCCCTGATTTCTGACCAAACACGTCCCCCACGTTAGGGTTCACAGAGTCTTTACTGCCTTTGTTACCGATTTATTTCTTAGAAATACTTTGTAGTGTTCATCGCCCCTTCCTGACCTTGGACACTAGAGGGAGTAGTCTCCCTATAATTTACAACACTCAGCTTAATTGTAAGCGAACTAACACACTGACACAGGGCCCTCAAAACCACTTGTGCCATCATTTATTTCCACGTGCTTCCCACTGGGAAAAACGGCCTACAGCCCTGTCTCAGTGCACCCAACCCCTATCTCTTCCCCTTAACCGTTATCCCAACCCCATCCTACCCCCCCCCCCTTTCCTGAGGTCAAGACACAAAAACTAGGCTCATTCAAAAAATCCTCACTATGGCTACCCCTTTAGGAATTAAAATATCCTCTCTCAACTGCAGAGGGTTCAACACTACTGAAAAACATAGACAGATTTTACATCACTTCCATAAAGCCAAAACACACATATTAATGCTACAAGAAACTAATTTCCGCTCGGATAAGATCCCACCACTTCCAGACAAACACTTCATGACCTGGTTTCATAGTACTAACCCCTTAGCCAGAAGGAAAGGGGTCTCTGTGGCTTTCCACAGCTCCTTTAATCCTGAAGTGCTTGATAGCAAAATAGACCCCAAAGGCAGGTTTTTGTTTCTGAAACTGCAATATTTACAAACTGTCTTAACAATTGCCAATGTTTACCTCCCAAACCATCTTTTCACAACTCCCAACTTGATTCTGGGGGGCGACCTGAATGTTCCTCTTGTGCCGAGACTGGACTCATCTACCGGTAAGTCTCATATGCCACCATCCTCACTAACATATGCACCACACTAAAAGACATGTCATTAGTGGACACATGGCATCTACTGCATCCAGCTGAGAGAGATTACACGTATTATTCCCCCGCTCATAAATCCTACAGCAGAATAGATTATATCCTCCTCTCCCAAACGCTTTTAGACTCGGATCCCGATTGCGGGATTGGCCTAAAATTGTGGTCAGACCAGTACATGTGACTCTAGGGAGACTTCCACAATCCACCCGACGCACCACCTGGAGACTTAATGACAACCTGCTAAACGACACTGTATTTTCTGCAGCAGTGTCTAAAGCGATTATAGACTTCACTCAGGCTCACATCCACGACGAGACTTCCAGTTTTAACAAAGGGGAAACCCTGAAATGTGTCTTGAGAGGGATTTTCATACAACACGGCTCTAGGCTGAAAAAAGCCTGCACTGAAGATATACAACATAATTTTTTTCAAATAGCTTCCCTCGAAGCCGCACATAAACGCACCTTAGATATTAGGACACTGACGGAACTCTCTAATGCTCGTAGAGACTTGCAGATCTTTTCTGAAAGATCGATAGCTGCCTGTAACAAAGGCCGACACATTCATTAAGTCCAAGCGAATAAATGTGGGAAAGATCTCGCACGAGTCATACACCCTAGACAACCACGACATACCATTACCCATATCATGTCTCCCTCCCAACAGAAAAAATCTAAAAATTCTGAGATTGTCTCGGAGTTTATAGACTTTTATTCCTCTCTACAACCTCCCTTCAACCGGCAGCTCACACCCCTCTACCCCGACCAACTTACTCCAATATATACAGGACACAGCATTACCAAGAACCTCTCCATCTGACGCGGAGGACCTAGAACAACCACTATCCACAACTGACTTCTTGATTATGATCAAAGGCCTTAAAAATGGCAAAAGCCCAGGCCCAGATGGTTATACCCCCAATTTTACAAAAAATTTGCCCAGCAACTAGCCCCAATAATGGCAAGAGCATTTGAAGAGGTGGACCAGACTCACCCTATGTCTCTTCAACTCCTTCAGGCCCAAATAGTGGTGATCCCTAAGCCTGGAAAAGACCATGCACAATGCAGTAATTATGGCCCCATATCCCTGTTGAACATTGACATGAAGCTGTATTCCAAAATCCTGGCCACACGCCTAGCCCCCCTTCTCCCCTCCATAGTCCACAGCGACCAAGTGGGTTTCATACCGGGCCGTGAAGCCAGAGACAACAACACAAAAACTCTTCATCTCATTTCGTATGCTAAATCACATAATATCCCAACCTGCTTTCTGGCGTGTGACACACAGAAAGCGTTTGACAGAGTAAGCTGGCCATTCTTACGAGCTTCACTGCAACAAATAGGCCTGAGCCCACGGATAATATCCAAAATCATGTCTCTGTACTCGCATCCCTCTGCGAGGGTCTCAGCTAACGGGGATTCCTCTGAGGCATTCAACATTAAAAATGGCACGCGGCAAGGCTGCCCCCTGTCACCACTATTATTTGACCTCACGGTGGAACATTTGGCGCAAGCCATCCGCAACAATTCCATCCATGGGATCCCTACTCCCTCGGCTCCCCGTAAGCTGTCACTCTATGCTGACGACCTACTGTTACATGTCACTTAACCCCGAATTAGCATCCCAGCCATGCTAGAAGAGCTTGTTTGATTTGGTATACATAGCAATTTTAAATGAAACATATCTAAAACCGAAGCCCTGAACATATCTCTGGCTCCGCAGGAATTAAACAACATCCGGAAACGGTTTTGTTTCGGTGGCAATCGCGCTCAGTGAAATCCCTACAGAGATCCCTAGGGATATACAGGACGTATACCCTCTAAATTTCAGTCCGCTGTTGACCACAATCAGATGCTCCCTTGAAACCTGGCATAATCTCAAGCTTACATGGTGGGGGAGATTGAACGTCATAAAAATGGATATACTCCCTAAAGCATTATATTTATTCCAGACACTACCCATCCTCCTCCCAAGGCTTTCTTTCTTTCCCTCCGCACTATGGTGGTCAAGTTCATATGGCAGCACCCCCCCCCCCCCCCTCCCCCCCACGCTCAAACAAAGTTCTGTGCGCCCCCAAGGACAGGGGAGGCACCACGGCCTCCCGGACTTCCAAACAAACCATTCCGCAGCATTATTTTCCAGTCTACTCGAATGGTTTCCGAGACCCCTACTTAAGCCTTCCATCTCTATTGAACAAGACATGGCACAAGTCGACCTACGAGCCCTTCTATGGGGTTACAACGCTAAATTCCACATAATACAAGGGATTTCCCCGCTGACGATAGCGGTTCTCACTTTATGGTACAACAAGGTCAGTAAACTCGCCCTCTCCACGGACCCAAGCCCTTTCTCCCCTTTATTCGATAATGCAGCCCTACCTCACTCTCTAGAGAACAATGTGGGACATATAGACGGGAACAATGGCCTACAGCTAACCAATTTGTCCACCCCACCACAGGTCAATTCCGACCACTCTCAGACCCACAGGTCCCCGTCACAACAGACTGGCTCTCCACAATCTCCCTGAACCAATTTAGTAGATCGCTTCACCTCTACGGCCTAGTCCACAGACCGCTCACTACATTCGAAGACCTGTGCAATCTCTCTCAGACCCCCAGACACACGTTATCACTTATATATAAAGACATTCATTCTCACCTGTGCGACTCTCTTCCGGCATATACACACAAATGGTCCAGAGACCTGGCTGTTGAGATATCTCCAGCACAGTGGAATACCTCATTCATACTCACCCACTAATCGTCCAGGTCGGGATTCACACAGGAGAAGAACTATAAATTGATCTCAAGGTGGTATAGAGTTCTAGTCTCGGTACACAGGATGTTCCCCTGCCACAACAGACATTTGTTGGAGATGCCACGGAGGAAAGGGATCCTACATCCACATATGGTGGGATTGCATCAAGGTTCATCCATTTTGGGATAACATCTTTAGAATATACAATGATATGTACCAGACCTCTCCATCCCCTTCTCCTTTAATTGCTCTCCTATCCATCATCCCAGGCCCAATCCAGTCACAAAAGAAGAGTCTCCTGAGATTCTTCCTCTCAGCAGCAAGACATAATGTCTCTCTTTACTGGAAAAGGGACTCCACCCCCCCCCCCCCATATAAGGTTGGGTGGACATCCTAAACTATATAATGCTTGTGGAGGAGATGCAAGCGAAGACAGAAGACATGTATGACAAATTTAGCGCCTTGTGGTCCCTATGGCGCCACCACTCCACATCTGATCGCTTCCTCAACAACTTACAGGTTTGAGGTTGTGACCAGAAGTTACTTATAGACAGAAAACGGTGAATAATGGGTGATATAGCTGATTATCTTTGATCTGTATGAGTTGAGCTACTCCTCCCCCCCTTTCCCTCTCCCAGGTTACTCTTCCCTAACCCAGTTGACACCTCTCTCCAGGGGACAGAATAATGGAAGGATGTTATACCCTGGGCGGTGTCCGAAGAGGGATGACACTGCACAGGGATACGAATGCTTATATTGGGAAACTGTTCCTAGTTTACTAAGATGTTTATTACTGCACCTTAATGTTTTGCACTTTGGAGGGGACAGTCTGTACTTCCCCCCCCCCCTTCTTCTCCCCTTTACCCTTACCCGATCCCAATACCTATCCCCCCTATTCTCATGTCAATATGTCTATTTGATAATGACTTTGTTATACAGTTGTACTTTACTCTTTTATATGAAAATAATAATAAAAATATATTCAACCTTAAATTCAAACTGTAGCACTGACGCAAGTAATTTTTTTTTTCCACAGTTGCGTGACAATCCCTCCACCCCCGGTCTAACTAATCACTCTCACCTTATGGCATGGACCCCTGTGCAAACAGGTGGTCATGCAAGCGGGTATCAAAAGGGTTAACATAGACCATAAACTTCTCTCATGTCTCCTTAGATCTCAGCAAGGACGTCAAGTCATGGGTAGAAAGAAAAGATCTAAGTGCTCACCGCTTAAAGCGGGATTCCACCCTAAAGTGGAACTTCCGCTTTTTGGAACCCTTCCCCCCTCCGGTGTCACATTTGGCACCTTTCAGGGGGGTGCAGATACCTGTCTAAGACAGGTATCTGCACCCACTTCCGGGCATAAACTCCCACGGGAGTTTACGCAACTTTCTGTCCTGGCGCGCTGTCTGCCGGGACACACACGTGTCCCGGCAGACAGCGCTGACGATTCTCATTGCGCTGCGCGACTCGCGCATGCGCAGTAGGGAACCGGGAAGTGAAGCCGCAAAGGCGACACTTCCTGATTCCCTCACTGAGAATGGCGCCGGCAGCAGCAGAGAGCCGATCGATCGATCGGCCTCTGCTGCCGACATTGCTGGAACCTGTGACAGGCAAGTGTCCATTTTTTTAAAGTCAGCAGCTGCAGTATTTGTAGCTGCTGGCTTTTAAAAAAAAAAAATTCAGGTATAAATTACATTTTTGTGTTCAAACACAAACTACTTACATAAAGATAATAAAAACAAAGCATGTAAAGCCGACAATCGTGTTAGTTCTGTAGGGCAGCAGCGGGTGACATCATGCGTAGCTCCTTCTCCGTACGCGTTACGTTCAATCAGAACTTCAACGTCACCGGACTCCTCCCCCCTTCCCTTCGTTAGCAGATGGAGGCACTTGGGGAAGGGGAAAGGGGGGGGAGGAGTCCGGTGACGTCACCAGATCTCCAACGGAACTTCCTGAAGACCCGGAATCCGGTGGAGAGGTGTGAGTACCAATCAAAATAAATTTTGATCGATCAAAAATTAATGATTAATCGAAGAATTAATCTTTCATTTCCACAGCCCTAATTTATATATAAACACAAACATTTATTGTAAAGGATTAGCATCAAATGTAGAGCTTGAAGGACACCGCCACTCGCTGGTTCTTTTTAAGGGCTTTGTTTGGCCATTTTTTTATTAAAAGAAAGTTCAACAAACAAAAAGATAGGTTTCCCTCGCAGGGGTTTCAGCATTCCTTTTCATCAACAAAACTACATTCAGCCTAGTTGGCTCTCACTTGCAGCACTGCAGCTCTGGCCTTACCCTCCAGGCCCTTGTCTGTCTCATACAGACTGTTTCACCGACCACCTTGGTGCACACACCTAACAGCCTCTTGCTGCACTGGCTCCCCCGTGGAGCCCTCCTGACTCACGGTACTCAGACTTCCTGTCTGCTGGGGTGGAGCCCAGAACTATGGTCAGGTTACTTCTAAAAGCCCAGCACTAGGGTGCCCACGTGTCCCGGATTGCCCGGGATTGTCCCTGATTTAAGATTTGTGTCCCGTGTCCCGGGGACCTTCATTCCGGGACAATACATTGTCCCGGAATGGAAAAAAA